>OY744534.1:72894575-73117075 GCA_963556195.1 Sepiola atlantica
GTTGTGAAAATGGCAGCAATAAAAATGAGGAAAACAGTCCAAAGCATTTAAACAATGTATTTGTATTATACAGACTACTGTTCTCATCTTGGATTTTATTTTCACAATAGTTCGGTCGATGTACTCTCTGGCCTTCCGATCTTCTTCAGGTGTGTCTCGGCGAAGTCAGGAAGATGTCTGTCAAAATCGGGAACCCTTTATTTAATCCATGCATGAAAATTGTTCTCATTCCGTCAGCCATGACCGGGTAGAAGTCTTAAGTAATTCGTAACTCTATTCTTAGTATCGCCCATTAACGAGGATTGAACCTTCAACCTCCAGAAGACTGTCACTTTAAACCGATTGTTACTAAGTACTTTTATCCGTTCTGCTACAGGTCCTTGTTACACCTGCCCTGTGGATTCCGTTCAAAATTCCGTACAGATTCCCGAATTTGATCTACAGATTCCCGAGTTCGACGAGACGCACCTGAAGTAAGTCGGAGGTTACATCGGCCGAAACGTAGTGAGAATAACATCCAAGATGAGAAGAGTAGTCCGAATAATCCAAATAATACAAATTTATCAATCCTCATCTCAAAATTCTGAAACGTAAATAATGTAGTTTCCATTGTATTACTGTTTGCTATATCTTTTCCGTCTTTCGAGTCAACCTATTATTTTTGGCAGGTCTCTTCTTGTCCTGTCCCGTCTTGTCCTGATGCTGCACACACCCTGGAAAAAGGAAGTTTCTAAGGAATATCAAATTCACAGGTGGTCCCCAGTTGCATATGTATCCCGCTCAGGTGAAATTTTTAACAACGTTAGTTTTTCCAGTTTTTTTTTTTTTTTTTTTTCAGGTAGATGTCACTGTCTTCCACATACTACACCCGATATTCCCAAATGGTCACCCATCTAGAACTGACTAGGCTCAACGTCGCTTAACTTCGATTATCTAATGAAAACCGGTGTGTCAACATGATTCGGTCGTATGACATTTCTGTTGATCTCTTGTAGTCTTATTGATCATTGGCTATTTATACTTTTCACTTATCGGCATTAAATACCATGATACTCATGTATAGGTCGAATTTTTAAGGCCAATGTTTGGGAAAGGTTGAAGTGAAGAGAAAGAGAACGACCTATACACGCATAACTTCCGACTTGATTATATCCGTTCTGCTACGGATCCTTGCTTCCCCTGTGGATTCAATAATTTTAAGTTTATATCTAACAATATATCATTAATGAGTTTAAGGTACATGATTCGGGATGTCTCCTGATAAGTAACTTATCTAAATTATCTCGTCACCTGACATATTACTCATCCTTAAAATCAACTGTTCCCAAATGGTCACTCATCTGGTTTTGGCCAGGCTCAACGTCGCTTAAGGAGAGTAGAAAGTGAACTTTCGGTTTACTTTTGGCAGCCTTGTAACTCTCTCTTCCCTTATTTTGTCCTTTAGTCCTCACATTCCATGAGCGATGTTTCTGACAAAGACATCGCTCACGAAATGTGAGGACTAAAGGACAAAATAAGGGAAGCGAGAGTTACGAGACTGACGAAAGTAGACCCAAGTTAGCCACTTTATACTCTCATAAAGTTTACACAACACCACATAGATGTTACGGACATGCTAATAATAGCGTAGATGATTGGGCAGAATTTACTTATTTAAGAGGACAGGCTCAACAAAAATTTGTTTACGTTGACTTGAAAACGACTATGTTGTAGTAAACTGGGAAGCAGCTCCGCGGTATTGTGTTTCACAGACGGGTAGTTCTTGGAAAGAAACTTTGCTCATGGAAGTTTTGTTTAGTTTTAGGCACAGAGAGGGAGAAAAAGAATTTATTGACAGTGGTTGTAGCTAGACGAGTTTTTGTCGTGAAGTTTTACAAGTGGGAATAATTATAATATTAATATTGAATACATATATATTATGGGTTTTTTCTTCATGTATCAATAACTAAAACATATATATATATATATATATATATATATATATAATACTCCTTCAAAGCTTAAGGAGCAACATATACATAAGGTATATCATAAATATCGTTTAGAGTTGAACTAGTGTCCTTGTATTTGTTTTCTAGTGACAATATTGCGACCACATTACCCTGGGACTGTCTTCAACTGTCCATTGTAATTAATTGGCAACATGCTGAGAATCTCAAACCAGACCTCCTATTAATCTAATCAGATTATTCTTGTACCATTGCCCGCATTTACACCATCCAATTTTGATCTTCGAGAAAAACATATCATGAATTCACAATCTTGTGGCGGCTCAAAATAAAGAATTGACTAAGACACAAGATAAACTTATACACAAGTTCAGATCACAAAATGAATTGGATATATTGGATTTAAAAAATCGGGGGACCTGTTTTGAGGCATGCCCGTCCGTCCGGATTTTTCTCCGCAACCATCCATTGAATTTCTCTGAAATTTTGCAAAGTTGAAACTTTGGTCAAGTTAGAAAGTGACATTCTCCGATTTAAAAAAAAAATCTGGTTAGGAGGTCAAAAGGCCCCGAAATGGCAAAAAATGACATTTTTTGCCCCATAACTTTTCATCCATCCATTCAATTTCTCTGAAACTTGGCCAAAATGTGGAGGCAATTGTTCCTAATAGAAAATAAGTATCGCTGACCTTGGAAAAAATCTGGTTCGCCCCCAGGGGGTCAAAAGCCCCCTAAAATAGCAAAAAATGACCCTTTTCTCCCATAACGTTTGATCCATCCATTCAATTTTTCTGAAACTTGGCCAAAATGTAGAGGCAATTGTTCTGGATATTAAGTGAGCATCCTTGACCTCAGAAAAATTCTGGTTCGCGCCCCCAGGGGGTCAAAAATGCCCCAAATTGCCCAAATTTATTGCATTTTACACTCGCCACATCGAGTCACATACAGAGGGGACCACGCATGCGCGGCTTGTTTTTTTCGTTTTTGTTTTAATTCCTAGCGATAAAATGAACCCTGCAAATCTTTACTTTATTAAAATCAGACTTTTATAGTTAAGGATCGCCGAAACAACCTATAATCTTTCTCAATATCTCCTCAACATTAGCCTAATCTAATAATACTAAACCAACAGTGACAATAGGGGTATAAGCGCAGAATATAAAATATAGATTTAAATGAGAAATACCTTAAATATATTAGATAGAAAAACGAAAAATAAACAGTGAGTGTCAAGAAGAATCAAGAAGCAGAAACAAACGAACAGAAAATAAATGTGAAAAAGAATGAGTGAAAAAGACTAGAATAGGACATTGAGAATATATGTATATGCCATTGTCTCTGTTTGGTTGAGGTAGACTGGGCTAATGTTCAAGAGAAACATATAAGATTATAAGTTATTTAGTGCTTCCATAATTTAAACAAATCTAATTTTTATAAATAAATGTTGGTAGGTTTATTAACCCTGTGAAGTCTGACAATGTAAAGGCATGCTATTCTGTATACTTTGATATTAGTTTTAGGAGAAGTCTTGATTTTTTAATTTATTTTTTAACATAATTCACCCCAGACAAGGCAGGCTGTCACTGTAGACGTAAGTGGCTATTGAGAAGAAAGAAAAGGGCGAAGGTTGGGGGGGGGGGGGTCAACCTAAATTAGGATCTGCGCAGCGAGATGTCTGTTTACATTAGTTTTAAATTTCTGCATGTCAGTACCGTCGGGGAAACAGGGGGCAGGGAGGGAGTTCCAGGGGCCAGCAGCAGCACGAGGAAAGAAGCTATTTGAGTAGAAGGCTCTCCGGCATCTGGGGACCTCCACAGTGAATGGATGGGATTTAGTTGATTGTCGAGTTGGTCTAGTAAATTTACGTCGAGGGGGCACCAGAGTAGCCAATTCACCGGAGCATAATCTATTGAAGTATTTGTAAAACAAGCACAAGGATGCTACATTGCGGCGATGGGGCAGGGACTGGAGCTTGGTTGACAGTGAGGGACCTATTAGGTTGGCGACTCTTTTTTGGACCTTGTCAAGGAGGGAGAGACTTAGGAAGATCCTTGCCTTCAGCTTGATAAAACTTGCAAACATAAACATTACGTTGTATACCCACTCTCTGTTGGTCAATGAAATTAAAACACATTTTTAAAAGTACAAAAATGTATTTGTTTTTAAAATGATCTAAAGAAAAAATCTGACCCCCCCCCCCCCAATTTTTTTTTTAATGCTAAGATATTTGTCAGTTTAATTTCAAAAGAAGAAACCATCAGGTAACATCCTTCTCTACCCCTTCCAACCTATTAACCCTTTCCATTCTCCTGTCGCGTTATGCTCCGTTCTTTACTGGTCCGAAAATACGAAAACTGTTACAGCGAAAATGATCAGTTGAAACATCAAAGATTTTCCGTAGAAAGCCGGCATTCTCTTGGTACACTCAGCTTTACAATCTACTCCCCAGTCCCTGCTGGAGGGAGCAAAAGACAGAACGTCCGCTCACCTCAATCTCAAGTATAGCTCTATTGTTTTCCCCCGATTCTCTCTCGGTCAGTGATCGCAATCCTCAAAATTGTTTTTCTTCAAATTCCTCAATTCACATACCTCAAAAGACAAACAATAAATGCTTCTATTTCCTTTTTCGTCTCAACCTTGAAATTATCATAAACAATCACAGTCGCATTCCAAATGCGACGTCTACCCACAACCCTGATCCTACATCACCTTAACATCTAGATTATAATTCTTATTCACTACCCTACTTCTTCGATCATCTCGGGTTATCTCGTTGCGCATGTATTGAACATGTGCATACCATATTATTTAGCATCATTTATATAGGTAAAAATTAGGCTTGTCTCAATAGACATTTTGTAGATTTTGTATCAACAGTTTGTTTATCAAAATGTTTGCTCTAGAAAAATTAAACAGTTTTATTTTAGTCAAGATAATTTTAAGTGAAATGGTTTTATAGACATTGTAATATTTTTTGTTTTGTAGATGAATCGGATGATAGTATTTTAGTTTTATTGTAATATTTTTTGTTTTGTATATGAACTGGATGATAGTATTTTAGTTTTATTATAATATTTTTTGTTTTGTAGATGAACTGGATGATAGTATTTTAGTTTTATTGTAATATTTTTTGTTTTGTAGATGAACTGGATGATAGTATTTTAGTTTTATTGTAATATTTTTTGTTTTGTAGATGAACTGGATGATAGTATTTTAGTTTTATTGTAATATTTTTTGTTTTGTAGATGAACTGGATGATAGTATTTTAGTTTTATTGTAATATTTTTTGTTTTGTAGATGAACTGGATGATAGTATTTTAGTTTTATTGTAATATTTTTTGTTTTGTAGATGAACTGGATGATAGTATTTTAGTTTTATTGTAATATTTTTTGTTTTGTAGATGAACTGGATGATAGTATTTTAGTTTTATTGTAATATTTTTTGTTTTGTAGATGAACTGGATGATAGTATTTTAGTTTTATTGTAATATTTTTTGTTTTGTAGATGAACTGGATGATAGTATTTTAGTTTTATTGTAATATTTTTTGTTTTGTAGATGATAGTATTTTAGTTGTATTACACATCAAAATAGTTTTACAGTTTAATTAAACATCAAAATAGGTTTAAGCTTTTATGATACATCAGAATAGTTTTACGGTTTGATTGCACATCAGAATAGTTTTACGGTTTGATTACACATAACAATAGTTTTGAGATTTGATTACACCGAAAATAGTTTTACGGTTTGAATACACATCAAAATCGTTTTATGGTTTGATTACACATCGAAATAGTTTTAAGGTTTGATTACACATCAAAATAGTTTTATGGTTTGATTACACATACAAAATAGTTTTAAGGTTTGAATACACATCGAAATAGTTTTATAGTATCATTGCACATAACAATAGTTTTAAGGTTTGGTTACACATCAAAATAGTTTTAAGGTTTGAATACACATCAAAATAGCTTTTTTTTAGCTTGATTACACCTCAAAATAGTTTTAAGGTTTCATTACACATCAAAATAGTTATAATATACTGTGTATGTGTCGGCCATTTTCTTAAAAAAGCTAAGGGGTAATAATAATCTGAAATTACAAAATAAACGAACAAACGATTATCAATAAAATATTGAAACAGATATACAAGGACCGGCTGAACAGTTTCACTGCCTTCACAGTAGCAAGAACGTTTGTACAGGTTTGTAATCATTAATTCATTATTAAGTGTCCCGAACTGAGAGCACATACAGTTGACGCCCTGCGAGATCCAATTTGATAAAAATCTGGCTTAAAACAGGTCCTGCGCTGTCCACAAAAGAACTTATGAAATTTTAATGCTGATAAAGGAATTTGTTTTTAGTCTTCTTTTAGATGACGGAGAAGTTTTGGAATTTCGATAAATTCGGCTTTTTCTCATCAATAGCAATTACCTCATTCAAGCATTTCCTGTCAGGGACAGAAGGCTCGGCATCGACTGTTTAAAAGAATTCACATATGAGTTCATTTAAAAGTTTGTCTTGGGTTCTTCCCTACAGCTTTTGTCTATAAAAATGACAATGCAATCCGCAGCGTTTTGTTTAGATCTACATTTAATTCGTCAGTATTTGTTAACGAATCCAGTCCTATTTCTCAAACTAACAACAGAATCACACAAGGATCTGTTTTTTAAAAAATATTTCCAATATTCTAACTAAAAAAATTCTCGTCGAACATAAATTGACAAAACTTGACACATGTTGACTCAAGCATGTTTTTCCTTTTCCCTCCTGCCCTTTTATCACCCCCCCTCTCCTTACATAGCTGACCTAATCTTTTCCTTCCACGTTTTTTGGTCGATACTATGATACACGTTCATTTGAAAGTTTGCCTCGGGTTCTTCCCAACATCTTTCGTTCATATGAATGACAATGCGATCCGCAGTGTTTTGTTTAGACCGACATTTAATTGGAGAATCAGTGTTTCATTTGAAAGTGTTCCCATCTAAGTTTTTTTCTGGTTACCGAAGTTACATACTATCAAGTGTTGCCCATGTGCTTTTCTCCCCCCCGCCCCGTCTCTCTACTTTCATATCTGACCTACTCTTTCCCTTCCCCGTTTCTTGGCTAATATAAGCACTCATGATCGCTCCCATCATACAAGCTTTTTTGAAAGTTTGTCCTGAGTTTTTCTTCATATCTTTTGTCTATAAGAGTGATAATGAAATATATAGTGTTTTGTTCAAACCAACATTTAATTTGTTGCTTTTTATTTTTTGAAAATCAGTGTTGCATTTGAAGGTTTCTTCTGGGTACAGAATTTACATGATATCAAGTGTTTGCAGAGGGGTAGTACTTTTCTAAGTATGTCGCCAGAGGGTTGGGTTGTCCTCAACTGGTCTCCATGCATCCCACCACTATGTCATGTGACAAAATATAGTCTCTCCATAGTGAATGACCGTCCGGAAGTGGTGAGGAGCCACATCCTTCTGGAGGTTACCCTGTTAATATGAATGGGCATAGAAAGAACACGGCAGATCAAGAGGAGTAAACCTTGACGACAAATCCTGCTATTCCGTGGGTAGCAGTAGTTTGATGATCTGGATCTGAGACCAGCATGGCTTTGCATATGATCAAATATATTTGACAATGGGAAGGCATAACTGTTTCAGTTAGTTGAGTACCATGGACTATGCACAGGTTTGGTATGCCGCATATACAAAGAAAACCATAATAACTGTTTCACCGTCAATTGATGAATAAGTGTTGCTCACTGTGCAATGATTTTTTAAAAAACTTTTCCATTTCCCCCTAGTTTTACTTTTGTTCGAAAATCTGTCGGTGCTCCCCAACCTTAAACACCCTTACATATCCCGCTCATCAGTTGATTTTTAAATAGAAATTGGTATTTCTGTTCCTTTTTGCCAGCAAACATATTTAAAACAATAAAACATTTTTGTAAAAAAAAAAAAAAAAAAAAAAAATTAATTTTATAATTACCCGTATGAGGATTGTCCATCCATGATCACCCGAACAACGTACAGGATACATGTTAAAATCTTGATAACCAAATTAAAAATTCTAATTCGTAAACCTGTAAGAAAAGAAATAGTTGTATTACTTTCATTCACTTCTTGTTATAAAAAATACTACATGGTATATAAATAAAGGTAAGATTATGTATTTTTTATATCTTTGTATAAAGTGATACGAAATTGGCTCAAAGGTAAGATTATGGGCTCAGTGATAAGATCGTGTATTACAGTCTCAACCTGATATTCTTGAATCCAGTCGACGTTGCATCCAAATCTTATTCAAACTATCCCCCCATTTTATAATATTTCTCAATACTAGGACTTATATTTTGGCCTTTGGATCATGCAATCAATAAGTTGGTCAATAAGTCAGTGTTTCATTTGAAAGTGTTCCCGTCTAAGGTTTTTTTTCTGGGTACAGAAGTTGCATGCTATCAAGTGTTACCCATGTGGTTTTCTTATTCCCTCCTGCCCCTCGTATTGCCCTTCTCCTTTCATATCTGACCTACTCTTTCCCTTCCCCGTTTCTTGGCTAATATGAGAACTCAGCACCGCTCCCACCACACGAGCTTGTTTGAATGTTTGCCCCAGGGTTTTCTACATATCTTTTGTCTATAAGAGTGATAATGAAATATATAGTGTTTTGTTCAAACAAACATTTAATTTGATGGGCTTTTTTAAAAATCAGTGTTTCATAGGAAGATTTCTTCTGGGTACAGAATTTGCATGGTATCAAGTGTTTGCAGAGGAGTAGTACCTTTCCTAGTGTCTGGAAGAGTCCACCAATTCCTGATCAACATCACAACATAACAAGGAACTACATAATATGCACCCAAGTGTTTATAAGGTGAAAGTACTGGCCCGAACCTATGTGTGGTGGCCAGAAATAGACATGGTCATTGAAAGGTGTGTTTGCAGCTGTTCGGTATGTCAGGTCAACCATAAAATGCCTGCTGTGGCCCCATTGCATCCATCCCTGGGAATTCACATAAAAACCATTGTCCCATATACATTTAAGATTATGCTGGACCATGTGACGTGAAAATGTTTCACATCATTGTAGACGCTTACTCATAAGAGTTAGATGTGCATCACATGAATACATCCACCTCAAATGTGCATCACATGAATACATCCACCTCAAATGTGCATCACATGAATACATCCACCTCAAATGTGCATCACATGAATACATCCACCTCAAATGCCATGATTGGGAAGTTAGGTCACCTATTTGCATAGCATGGTTTGCCAGATCAGTGTGTGAGTGATAATGGCACCTGTTTCACCCATGCAAATTTTGAGGAATTTATGACCAATAATGGTATAAAACATATCACGTCATCCCCATACCATCCTGCAACGGACGGTCAAGCAGAAAGAAATCATTAAGAAAGACATAGGATGGAGATATTAAAACACATGTATGCTGAATACTCCTGTGATATTGGACCACACAGGAATATCACAAGCTGAAGTACTCATGAAAATAAAAATAGCCGCAAGACTAAAGATATGTTATATATGTTGGTTAAACACTAATATGTTGTATATGTGTCTATCAAACTAAAGATATGTTGTATATGTTGGTTAAATACTAATATGTTGTATATGTGTATATCAAACTAAAGATATGTTGTATATGTTGGTTTAATGCATTACTAGGACTTTGGAGGTTGCTTTCCTTGTTTGTGTTTAGTTTGTTTTTTTGATTTTTATACCTTATTCGTTGTGTTCGATTTAATATGCAACTAAAATATTGGATAAATGAGGCTTTATATCTATTCCAACAGTATTTGTGTATAAATGAATGTAATTCATCTAATATGACTTAAGCTTGTTTTGTTATTGCATCATCAGTATCATTACCAATACTGCGAATCGTATGCACTCACAAGTATATGAGGATGATGTTCAGAACATCATGTGCAGGGCTAGTGCAAAACGATTTGATGTGCGACCCCTTGGAAGTTCTGATGGAACAGTACCTCATTACTATTTGTTTTGAGTCGTGAAACACAACTTATAGCATAATTTCCATCTTCCATTCGTCCATGTTGTTGCCACATTTGGGCTGGTGCACCAACCACTAGCCTCTATCTCTCTCTCTCTCTCTCTCTCTTGGATAGGGTGCTGAATTACTGAATTCTTGCATCCCTGTGATTTCTTTTTACAAGTACTTCCACAGAAATGTTCTACAGTGAAGTTACTGCACTCAACGTATCCCTTCAACGTAAATACCTCCGATCCAACCGACTAGCAGCAAAATCCCACCTCTTCACTGTAGAGGTCCCTAGATGTCGGAGCATTTCCACCTCTAATCACTTCTTTTGTCAGACTTTGTCTTTGGAATTCCCTGCCTGTTTCCCATTTCCCGCCCATACCAACATGCAGAAATTTAAATGCAATGTGAACCAACATCTTGCTGTTCAAATCCCCACCCAGGTTGCCCTTTTATAAATCTGACCCCTAGTGCAGTAGCCCCTTTATGCATTAGTAGCAATATGCCTTGTTTTCGGTGAGCACAAGTAAATAAACAATATATATATAAATAATAATTGAAAATGGGGTACTCTTATAGATGATGCACCATGTTTCTGTGACTTTGCGTCGTCAACGTTCGGGCAGGTTATGGAAGCACCCGAGAGTTGACGAGGCGAAAACTGCCAAAGAGTACCTATTGAAGATTAACAGAAAATATCCTTAATTTTGGCAGTACTGAAAAGGGATTAAAAACAGCTAATAGTCAATTTTTACAAAAGGGGGTACGCCATAAATCCTTGTAGACTCCATCCTAGGCTCGTGAGTTGGAAGAACCAGCAACAGAATGTCCGATTCGTACAAACCTTTGGATCTAACTGGCTAGGTAGGTAACAACCTGCACGGACGCTAGAAGAATTAGTCCAACAAATTGTATTTCTACAGCAAGACACCTGATTGGTCGATGGAGCAATTAGTCAGTGGAACCTGCGTAACATAGTGAGGGCCGTGTTTGAATAGAAAAGTTTGAGTGACACTTAAGAGTTATAGGTGACCCCAGACGGAAGTCACAAAACCATGTGATTTCCGAATTTTGATACCTATTTTACTCTTTGCATCTTGTGGTCTCATTACTTTATTTATGCAAATAAGCAATTATTTTTATTAGTTCCACCTCTTACTCTCCACCATATGTAGTGGCATGCAGAGATCTGGTCATGCCCTGCTGATACCCTAGTCAAAACCCTTTCTTTCTGTATTTTCTTTATAGAAATCGCTCTAGACAAGGCATGAAACTACTTGATGTAAGGAGCTAAATATTTAAAAAAAAACCCTAAAAATTACCGCTTCAAGGTCAAAAACTAGCCAACAATAAGTGTTAGATGATTAGAACAGATACTACATTACACCCCCCCCCCCAAAAAAAAATGGAGGAGGTAATGCCTGAGAGGATGGTATCATAACAACAAAACAGATACTACACTTCCTCCACTTGAATTGATCACTGAAAGATAGCAAATTAGTCTAAAATAGTAGAGTAAACCGAATTTTTTTTTCATGGAAATCGCTCCAGACAAGGCATGAAGCCACTTGATGTAAGAAGCTAAAAAAAATACTACTGCTTCAAGGTCAAAAACTAACCAACAATAAGTGTTAGATGGATAGATTTCGACCCAGAAAACAACAATTCTTCCCCCTTTGTCAGAATCATCGATCATGAAATGTGAGGACTAAAGGACAAAATAAGGGAAGCAAGAGTTACGAGGCTGATGAAAGTAAAACCAAGTTAGTCACTTTCTACTCTCTTAATTGCATGCTTCAAAGACTCAAGTATAAGTGTTGGATACTGCTTACCATCGCTGGGGTATAACATTATACACCCGCATATTTTCTGTTGTAACCCGACAGGTTGTCGTCAATGCTCGCATTGTTAAATTAATCTGTCGTGGACGCTGTTTGCTTTTAAAAGTTTTAGTTAGCAGAACAAAGACAGAAAACTGAATTGCATGTGTACGAGAGAGAGAGAGAGATAGAGAGAGAGATAGATAGAGAGAGTGAGAGAGAGAGAGAGTGAGAGAGAGAGTGAAAGAGAGATAGAGAGTGAGAGAGAGAGAGAGAGAAAGAGAGAAAGAGAGAGAGAGAGAAAGAGAGAGAGAGAGAGTGAGAGAGAGAGAGTGAGAGAGAGAGAGAAAGTGAGAGAGGGAGTGAGAGAGTGAGAGAGAGATAGAGAGTGAGAGAGAGACTGAGAGAGAGAGAAAGAGAGAGAGAGAGAAAGAGAGAGAGAGAGAGAGAAAGAAAGGGAGATAGATAGATAGAGAGAGTGAGAGAGAGAGACTGAGAGAGAGAGAGAGAATGAATGAATTGAAGGGAGAGATACTAATAACATACAGAAGGTAGGCCGACCTTTTAGCTACCTGTATGCCACTGTCCCCACTCCCGTGCCGAGGCTGGCCGGGACGCGACGTTTTGCATCTGTTCAGGTCGGCTATCCGCAGGCTAAGAGACAGAACCGCTCTCTGACGGAAGTGACGTGATTTCTTGACTTTTGTTTTTAGCCCCCCCCCCCCTCCCACCTTTTAGGGCGTCCTCCCTCTGGCCCCGTTCTTCGCTATCTAACATTAATCCTAGTAAAATCCTAGTACACCAATATTATGAGGAAAGGAGATAGTTTGAATATGATTAGATGGTTGGATGTCCCTCCCCCCCCCCATCTCATTTGGATGGCCGGGGTCACTGTCTCGTTGTGCATGCCACTGATCCTATGTCCACTACCATTTATGCTTCAATTTTAATTTTAAGTTTTTTTTCTGAATTTGTGGTTCTTCCCCCACCCCCATCAGATGTTTGTGCTCTAGGTTATCGTCTTTTTTGTCTAGCTAGTAATGTCAGCCCTAATATACAAAACAGGTATGGAATGAAGACAATTTTTTCAAAAGAATTTTACAAATTTATTTTTTAAAGATTTTTTTTTTATATAAAAATCCGATCTTCAGTTTCCAAATAATCCAGATTTATTAGCCAGTCTGTTTCAAATTTGGATTCCTGAAAGTGGATCATGCTTCTCTGAAACATCTCAGAAGTTCCCAGAAACCAGCTGCATATGCACATCTTTTGTTTTAACAGCCAATCACATCTAAAGAAATAAAACTTCTTTTTATGGTTTTTGAATTTGCTTTTAATTATAATCTTTTCTGATTTCCATTTATTTAAAGCTTTTCTTTTATTTGATTTCTCTCCTTTGATCCTTCGTAAGATTTTCATCAAACAATAAAAGTTTCATTCAAATCATTTTGATTCTGACTAATTTCTGAAATTAGTATGTAGCAATCACATATTCTAATTGTATTATGTACTACTTTCCTTTGATGTGAATGGACAGGTGTACCACTAGAGTGATTGCCCCATTCCCCTCCCAGCTATTCAGAAGCTTTTATATAGGAACACAAATCATCGAACTCCTATTTATAGCACCCACGCGATTTCGTTCCCCCTGATGGGGGTTGGAACCAGTACACCGACCTGAGCAGGTAGCATGATGCATTTTATAAAGACTGCCTGGATAGCTGTTTAATTCCCTTTTCAGCACGAACTAATAAAAGGAATTTTCATTTGAAACTTCGATGTCGTCTGTTGATTAATTTTTGGAGTCAGATAAGTTTTCTGTTACATCCCATTAATAAGGAAGATTATGTGTCTGTCTATCTGAAGTCAAAACTATATTATTAGTTTTGATCGCTCTCTTTTTAAATCTACTTTAAGCTGAAACTATATTATTAGTTTTGATCGCTCTCTTTTAAAATCTACTTTAAGCCGAAACTATATTATTAGTTTTGATCGCTCTCTTTTTTAATCTACTTTAAGCCGAAACACTATTATTAGTTTTGATCGCTCTCTTTTTATATCTTCTTTAAGCCGAAACAATATTATTAGTTTTGATCGCTCTGTTTTTATATCTACTTGAAGTCGAAACTATATTATTAGTTTTGATCGCTCTCTTTTTTATATCTACTTGAAGTCGAAACAATATTATTAGTTTTGATCGCTCTCTTTTTATATCTACTTGAAACCGAAACTATATTATTAGTTTTGATCGCTCTCTTTTTATATCTACTTGAAGCCGAAACTATATTATTAGTTTTGATCGCTCTCTTTTTATATCTACTTGAAGCCGAAACTATATTATTAGTTTTGATCGCTCTCTTTTTATATCTACTTGAAGTCGAAACTATATTATTAGTTTTGATCGCTCTCTTTTTATATCTACTTGAAGTCGAAACTATATTATTAGTTTTGATCGCTCTCTTTTTATATCTACTTGAAGCCGAAACTATATTATTAGTTTTGATCGCTCTCTTTTTATATCTACTTGAAGTCGAAACTATATTATTAGTTTTGATCGCTCTCTTTTTATATCTACTTGAAGCCGAAACTATATTATTAGTTTTGATCGCTCTCTTTTTATATCTACTTTAAGCCGAAACTATATTATTAGTTTTGATCGCTGTCTTTTTATATCTACTTGAAGCCGAAACTATATTATTAGTTTTGATCGCTCTCTTTTTATATCTACTTGAAGTCGAAACTATATTATTAGTTTTGATCGCTCTCTTTTTATATCTACTTGAAGTCGAAACTATATTATTAGTTTTGATCGCTCTCTTTTTATATCTACTTGAAGCCGAAACTATATTATTAGTTTTGATCGCTCTCTTTTTATATCTACTTGAAGTCGAAACTATATTATTAGTTTTGATCGCTCTCTTTTTATATCTACTTGAAGTCGAAACAATATTATTAGTTTTGATCGCTCTCTTTTTATATCTACTTGAAGCCGAAAATATATTATTAGTTTTGATCGCTCTCTTTTTATATCTACTTGAAGCCGAAACTATATTATTAGTTTTGATCGCTCTCTTTTTATATCTACTTGAAGCCGAAACTATATTATTAGTTTTGATCGCTCTCTTTTTATATCTACTTGAAGCCGAAACTATATTATTAGTTTTGATCGCTCTCTTTTTATATCTACTTTAAGCCGAAACTATATTATTAGTGTTGATCGCTCTCTTTTTATATCTACTTGAAGCCGAAACTATATTATTAGTTTTGATCGCTCTCTTTTTAAATCTACTTGAAGCCGAAACTATATTATTAGTTTTGATCGCTCTCTTTTTATATCTACTTGAAGCCGAAACTATATTATTAGTTTTGATCGCTCTCTTTTTATATCTACTTGAAGCCGAAACTATATTATTAGTTTTGATCGCTCTCTTTTTATATCTACTTGAAGCCGAAACTATATTATTAGTTTTGATCGCTCTCTTTTTATATCTACTTGAAGCCGAAACTATATTATTAGTTTTGATCGCTCTCTTTTTATATCTACTTGAAGCCGAAACTATATTATTAGTTTTGATCGCTCTCTTTTTATATCTACTTTAAGCCGAAACAATATTATTAGTTTTGATCGCTCTCTTTTTATATCTACTTGAAGTCGAAACTATATTATTAGTTTTGATCGCTCTCTTTTTATATCTACTTGAAGCCGAAACTATATTATTAGTTTTGATCGCTCTCTTTTGATATCTACTTGAAGCCGAAACAATATTATTAGTTTTGATCGCTCTCTTTTTATATCTACTTGAAGCCAAACTATATTATTAGTTTTGATCGCTCTCTTTTTAAATCTACTTTAAGTTGAAACTATATTATTAGTTTTGATCGTTCTCTTTTTATATCTACTTGAAGCCGAAACTATATTATTAGTTTTGATCGCTCTCTTTTTATATCTACTTGAAGCCAAACTATATTATTAGTTTTGATCGCTCTCTTTTTAAATCTACTTGAAGCCGAAACTATATTATTAGTTTTGATCGCTCTCTTTTTATATCTACTTTAAGCCGAAACAATATTATTAGTTTTGATCGCTCTCTTTTTATATCTACTTGAAGCCGAAACTATATTATTAGTTTTGATCGCTCTCTTTGTATATCTACTTGAAGCCGAAACTATATTATTAGTTTTGATCGCTCTCTTTTTATATCCACTTGAAGCCGAAACTATATTATTAGTTTTGATCGCTCTCTTTTTATATCTACTTGAAGCCGAACTATATTATTAGTTTTGATTGCTCTCTTTTTATATCTACTTGAAGCCGAAACTATATTATTAGTTTTGATCGCTCTCTTTTTATATCTAC
Source organism: Sepiola atlantica (assembly GCA_963556195.1). Lineage (NCBI taxonomy): Eukaryota > Metazoa > Mollusca > Cephalopoda > Sepiida > Sepiolidae > Sepiola > Sepiola atlantica. The sequence goes on from OY744534.1 coordinate 72,910,718, forward strand.
TTGAAGCCGAACTATATTATTAGTTTTGATCGCTCTCTTTTTATATCTACTTGAAGCCGAAACTATATTATTAGTTTTGATCGCTCTCTTTTTATATCTACTTGAAGCCGAAACTATATTATTAGTTTTGATCGCTCTCTTTTTATATCTACTTGAAGCCGAACCTATATTATTAGTTTTGATCGCTCTCTTTTTATATCTACTTGAAGCCGAAACTATATTATTAGTTTTGATCGCTCTCTTTTTATATCTACTTGAAGCCAAAACTATATTATTAGTTTTGATCGCTCTCTTTTTATATCTACTTGAAGCCGAAACTATATTATTAGTTTTGATCGCTCTCTTTTTATATCTACTTGAAGCCGAAACTATATTATTAGTTTTGATCGCTCTCTTTTTATATCTACTTGAAGCCGAAACTATATTATTAGTTTTGATCGCTCTCTTTTTATATCTACTTGAAGCCGAACTATATTATTAGTTTTGATTGCTCTCTTTTTATATCTACTTGAAGCCGAAACTATATTATTAGTTTTGATCGCTCTCTTTTTATATCTACTTGAAGCCGAAACTATATTATTAGTTTTGATCGCTCTCTTTTTATATCTACTTGAAGCCGAAACTATATTATTAGTTTTGATCGCTCTCTTTTTATATCTACTTGAAGCCGAACTATATTATTAGTTTTGATCGCTCTCTTTTAAAATCTACTTTAAGCCGAAACTATATTATTAGTTTTGATCGCTCTTTTTTTATATCTACTTGAAGCCGAAACTATAGTATTGGTTTTGACTGCTCTCTTTTTATATCTACTTGAAGCCGAATTATATTATTAGTTTTGATCGCTCTCTTTTTATATCTACTTGAAGTCGAAATTATACTATTATTTTTGATCGCTCTCTTTTTATATCTACTTGAAGCCGAATTATATTATTAGTTTTGATCGCTCTCTTTTTATATCTACTTGAAGCCGAAACTATATCATTAGTTTTGATCGCTCTCTTTTTATATCTACTTGAAGTCGAAACTATATTATTAGTTTTGATCGCTCTCTTTTTTATATCTACTTTAAGCCGAAACTATATCATTAGTTTTGATCGCTCTCTTTTTATATCTACTTGAAGCTGAAACTATATTATTAGTTTTGATCGCTCTATTTTTATATTTACTTGAAGTCGAAACTATATTATTAGTTTTGATCGCTCTCTTTTTTATATCTACTTTAAGCCGAAACTATATCATTAGTTTTGATCGCTCTCTTTTTATATCTACTTGAAGCCGAAACTATATTATTAGTTTTGATCGCTCTCTTTTTATATCTACTTGAAGTCGAAACTATATTATTAGTTTTGATCGCTCTCTTTTTTATATCTACTTTAAGCCGAAACTATATCATTAGTTTTGATCGCTCTCTTTTTATATCTACTTGAAGCCGAAACTATACGATTAGTTTTGATCGCTCTCTTTTTATATCTATTTATCAGCTCCCATATACTCATTCCAGAAGTTTCCCAACATCACGCGTCTTTGAAATTCACATAATTAATTTGTTTTAAAGCTTCTAATGAATTAATATCCCGAAATATACACTCATGATTGGGTTTTTTTTTCAGATTTCCAGATATATTTAAAATATTTTCTGTCGATAATAATCTTAATAAAAAGTATAAATAGAATTAATTAAATACATTGTTTTTTTAAATCTATATAATTGAGTTACGTAATTAAATTAGATTGTAATGGAATATGATGGAACAGCTGGCGGCCATTCAAACATTTGGTTACCCACCCTCTGATTATTCGAACGCACAGACAGTTCTATTTCAAGAAAGAGAGAGAAAGAGAGAGAGAATAGAAAGAGAGAGAGAGAGAGAAAGAGAGAAAGAGAGAGAAAGGGAGGAGCATATATTTACTATGTAATTACGGTGGCTAAGTGGTTAAGGTCACGGACTGGGTGTGCCGGGTTCGAATCCAGTTCGTTCCACAGAAACACTTTCATCAAAACACACACTTGACCTTGTGTCTAACCTCCTGAAGAAGAGGTAAATAAAATCCCCATAATAAAATGATGGCTCAAACGTGATCTGAACACATAAAAAAAAAGAAAGATTTAAAAAATTATTTTAAAAAGTCAATTTTTAAATATATGTTCTAATCGCGGAAGTGCCTGGTAGTATCTCTTAATAAAATTTTTAAAAATATTTTGAAACCAAACATACACTAATATATCACAGATGATACACATTTCAAAATCATATAAAGGCAGTATTTTTGCCGAGATGATACTTTCATCTCAGCAAAAATACTGTCTTTATATTATTCTGAAATGTGTATGTTTATTTACCTCCTCTCCAGGAGGTTAGGCACAAGGCCAGTTTTATCTTACTCCCACAAGGTAAGATGTGACCGAAGGTCGGGTCGGGAAAGTGGGATTTGAAAAGTGAGCACTCTGGCCATTAAAAATTGCCTGGGCAGCCCCGTCGGCATTCCCCGGAGAGAGGAGGCAAAGCCTGGGAGGGTGGATCTCCTAGAACTGCACAGAACAAACCTACAGACCGGCGGAATCAAGCCCCGAAGGACAAGACGACACCGGTTTATAGGGTGCAGTAATCCATCGGCACAGATACTACACTTTGATCTTAGCCAAAAGGCCAAGAAGCCGTCAGAAGGCGGCTGTTTATTTAACGGAACAGATACTACACTTTCTTCCTAGCCAAAATTATATTATCTTTGATATATTCGTGTATGTTTGGTTTCGTTTGTCTGTATTTACAGCATACCGACTCTTTTGTGGTTTTGTTTAATGCCTGTTAAGAGGATTATCATAGCATAAATAGATGGGAAATTTCTACTCTTACTATATTTGTTCGACAAAACCACTGGAATAAAATAAGAAACAAGAAAAGAACACGTATTGCGATACAACCCAGATCTTAGTACACAAGTAAAAGAAAAAAGGGTACAATAGCCGCAGCACAAAACACACATTTAATTTAATTAGACATAATTCCTCTTCCTTATAATATCATTTTTTTTTCAAAATTCATTTATTCAAAGGATAAAATAAAATAAAAAAATTTTTTGCTTGATTTTATTATTATTATTATTATTATTATTATTATTATTATTATTATTATTATTATTATTATTATTATTATTATTTTTATTATTATTATTATTATTATTATTTTTATTATTATTATTTTTATTATTATTTTTATTATTATTATCATTATTATTATTATTATTATTTTTATTATTATTATTTTTTTATTATTATTATTATTTTTTATTATTATCATTATTATCATTATTATTTTTATTATTATTATTATTATTATTATTATTATTATTATTATTATTATTATTATTATTATTATTATTATTATTATTATTATTATTATTATTATTATTATTATTATTATTATTATTATTATTATTATTATTATTATTATTATTATTATTATTATTATTATTATTATTATTATTATTATTATTATTATAATAATAATAATAATAATAATAATAATAATAATAATAATAATAATATTAGAAAAATATACTTTTAGTTTTCATATAATTCTCAACACTAATCCCCAAAACGCAGCCGCCTCTTCTTCTTCTTCTTCTTCGTCACCTTTCCCTTGTCTATGTGTCAGACGTTTTCTTGATATTGTGAAAGCTCCCCCCCCCCCTCCGGCCCTCACGGTTCAGCAGATCAACTGTCTCCAAATCCCAATCTTTACGGTCTTGTCTAATCAGTTGATTCCAAGATTTCCTTCACCGGCTAACCTTCCTTGCAATTAAAGACATCCATGCTTCTGCAACGGTTATTCAGGAAGGTGAACGCTCTGCATGGCCATATCAGCATAACCGATTCGTCCTTAAGACAACCTCTATGCTGGGAGAATGTAACGAGAATAAGAATTCTTCAAATTAAACTTCAAGACCAATTCTTAAAAACAAAAAAAAAACAAAAGAGAACTTCAAAATAGTTTTTTGTAAAGTTCTATTGCTGCTTATTCAGAGATTCTATCGGGGTAGATGGCGGAAAATAGGAAACAAGAATAGAACATTGATGTCGCAGATAGAGAGACAACCCAGAACTTAGAAACACATAAAAGAAAAGAAACGTACAATAGACCCAACCCTAACATATACCTCATTTGATAAGATGTAAGTCCCCTTCCCTATGATATCCTTTATTTTGCTTGTTTTTATAATTATATTTGTCCTATTAAAAACTATAATTTTAATTTCATATAATTTTTTTATTTTTATGGAAATCGCTCCAGACAAGGCATGAAGCCACTTGACGTAAGGAACTAAAAAATATATACACCTTCAAGGTAAAAAAACTAGCCAAATTATAAGTGGGAAATGGGTAGATTTCTACCCAGAAAACAGCAATTCTTCCCCCTTTGTCAGAAACATCGCTTATGGAATGTGAGGAGAAAATAAGAGAAGGGAGAGAGTTACGAGGCTGCCGAAAGTAAACCCAAGTTAGCCACTTTCTACTCTTCCTTAATTGCCGAGCATGTAGCCGGAATCAAAATTCTTCAAATTAAATTTCAAGGGCATTTCCTTAAAAACAAAAAAAAATTTAAAAAACAAAAAAAAAAGAAAAAAAAAAAAAGAAAGAGAAATTCAAAATATTTTTTAAAGCTTTACTAATGCTTATTAAGAGATACTACCAGGTACATGTACTGCATCCCCGACACATAAAAATCTCTATCTTTATCTGTGCCTCTCAGGGATGCACCTCGCTTTCCTCATGGGTTGATTGTGTTACATTTTGTCAAAAATTTTTAAAAAAAGACAAAGGTTATTTGTGAAAATAAGTGAATTTCAAATCTTTAAAGTTTACCTATATTCTTAGTAGCAAATGTGTATTGACCACCGTTATGCTATTTCTCTTTGATGTTAACCGCAACTTATTACTTTATAGTTGGAGGATAGTGAGAGAGAGAGAGAGAGAGAGAGAGAGAAAGAGAGAGAGAGAGAGAGAGAGAGAGAACGAGAGAGAGAGAGGGGGTGGATAGGAAACTGAAAGAGAAAATCTTTTTGTTTAGATCGTTTTGTTTTCTTCGTAACCCTAACCACTCCACAACCCTAACCCTTACCCTTACCACTCCCTAACCGTAACCACTCCACAAACCCAACCCTAACCACTCCACAACCCTAACCCTAACAACTCCACAACCCTAGCCCTAACCACTCCACAACCCTAACTCTAACCACTCCCTAACCCTAACCACTCCACAACCCTAACCCTTACCCTTACCACTCCCTAACCGTAACCACTCCACAAACCTAACCCTAACCACTCCTTAACCCTAACCACCCCACAACCCTAACCACTCCACAACCCTAACCCTAACCACTCCACAACCCTAACCCTAACCCTAATGACTCCCTAACCCTAACCCTAATGACTCCACAACCCTAACCCTAACCACTACACAACCCTAACCCTAACCACTCCACAACACTAACCCTAACCACTCCACAACCCTAACCATAAGACTAACCACTCCACAACCCTAACCCTAACCACTCCACAACCCTAACCCTAAGACTAACAACTCCACAACCCTAACCCTAACCACTCCACAACCCTAACCCTAACTACTCCACAACCCTAACCCTAACTCTAACTCCACACGATGGTGTCATTTGACCTTTCAGATCTTCTTAGTTTTCTCTACTCTGCAAACCGTCTATATCCTGCTTCAAAGATCAATATCAACTTGTTTAATATATTGTTTCACATCTGAATCAGCCAATCCGGCACACCCAACCCTAAGCGTCCCCCCATGCATTTCTTATACTTGTAAGCATTCGGTACACACGAAATGAAGTGGAATAACAAGTAGGTTGAAAGATGATAACCAGTTTGTGTGAAAGAAGTGTAAGACAATTGAGACGGATGAGAACTCAGATGTGGAGAAAGTATATTTGGATGAGGAGGCTATTGAGGTTGTTCAAAAGAATTGTTGGGAGGTGACGGTGGTTAAGTGGATATCGACACGGACTGAAGACCTGGGTGTTCCAAGTTCGAATCCAATCGGTTCCACAGTACTACTTTCATTTAGGGATGTTGGTAACCTTCTCGTGGTCCTTCCCGTAAGTACCCGATGTCTTTCCAGAAAGATTTCTAACTAGATAAGCATCGGGGAAACTAATACCAACACCAGAATCATCGGATTCACACGAAAGAAGAAGAAGAAGAAAAGAATTGTTACCTTAGTGAAACCATTTGAACACAGGAAGGAGTTGGTGCTGGTGTGATAGCAAGAGTTAAGCGTAGATGGAATACGTTCAGGAAACTTCTGACATTACTAACCAGCAGAGCATTACCGTTTCAACCAAGGAAGAATCTATAAGTAATGTGTGCACAGTATGATGGTGTATGGAAGTGAAACTTGGCCAGTGAGGGTTGAGGATACTCTTGGACTCTCATATCGGAATTGGATCTTGCTTGGCTTAATCATCCTATTCAGTGTAATGGCTGTTTTGCATGTGTTATATAGCTTTTAGAAATTGACTTCCAAACTAACTTATCTCTGGCCAGGTCTTTATCTATACTTTTTTCTCGCAAGTCCATCCTTATCACTTTCTCCCATGCTTACCTTGCCCTTGCCCTGCCAACTGACTCTGCAACCTCAACTGTTCTACATCTACTAACTAAAAAACTCGCATCCATTCTTTCAACGTGACCATATGGCCGAGGGTTGGTTCAAACAAAGGGTTAAACCCATGTGGGGTCCCCCGACCAATGGTTGTGGGAGAGATGCCTTTATAGCAGCATGTCATTCCCACTGTTCGAAGTGGCCCGACCACATGTGGATAAAATTAACAGAATAAAACAAACAAAGGGAAGAAGGAAAAACATTATTATTATATCTGAAATTATATTAGAAAGAAAGCGAAGGAATAATAAAGCTTACACACAAGAATGGTATTTTGTAAAATCAATAATTAGAATAAAACATTTATATTAAAACAAAACAATTTATTTGGCTAAAAGAGAGTGTGTGACTTGTTTTATAGGGAGTCAAATCACACGTGGTCAAGCTGACCTGTTGGTCCCTGATTGACCGGAATCTTTGGCCAACGTGCTTTCACGAGATAACCTCTTCTTCTCTATCTCAGAGACGAAGAAGGGTTGAGCAAACAGAGAAAGAAAAGAAGTCGCAACAAATATCCCTTGGCCAGTAGTAACGTCTGCTACAACCATACCACTTGGCCAGTAGTAACGTCTGCTACAACCATACCACTGAAGTTTCCTGTTCTGCACAAAGTGCCCCCAAAATACTTAAAATAATGCTGGGTTACTCAGAGTTACTCTAATTAAAAAAAAAGCAAAAAAAAGCAGAGTTTTTTTTTTTTTTTACATATGCTTGACTAATCATAGTTACTTCCCTTGACTAATCATAGTTACTTCCCTTGACTAATCATAGTTTGTTCCTTTCTTTACTTAAGGTTTGGAAAATTGTTCAATTTCAATAATATAAGGATTTATGAAGATTTACAAAATATTCTCCATATCTCACAATCCTTCCCTTAAAAATGGTAAATCTTCCTTTTTAAAAAATAACATAAAAAGAAAATCTGAAGAAGACTGAAATAAAATTATCAGGAATTGATTCAGGATGAGTGAAGAACCGGCAGAAATCGTCTTTTTTGGGATTCCCCAAAGATGAGGAGGGTATGAAACTAATGACCAACATTTATGTTTTTTATTTGTAAAAAAAAAAACGATATTAATGTTAAATCTTACAAACTTGATGAAAATAAAGAGCTTAAAACTGTCCAGAGAGAGAAAGGGATAAATAAAGACCTGCCCAGAGATAGGTTAGTTTTTAAGTCAATTTCTAAAAGCCATCCAACATATGCTAGCATGTAAAACAAACGTTAAACTGAATGCAAGCGCAAGGGGCCTACTTTGAAAGGGGATTAGGGTCCCAACCCCGTCAGGTATTTGAAATATTTTTTTTGGCCTCAGGTCGGATACGTTTTAGACAGGTCTCGTATATAAACATATACACAGTATTCAAAGTTCAAAACTCTACCAAATGGAAGAAAGGATCGGTCGTTGGGTGCCAAATCAAAGAATTTACTTTGATATTTTCTCAGTCATTCTAGTTGAGCTTTGTATTGACTTTTAAGGGTATATTCAGTTGACCTTTCGATGGGAAAACGACTTTTTTCTGAACATTCGAATCTACAGTTTTCTGTGATTTAAAATCTTTTTTGACATGTCTCAGCCCCATTTCGCCATTGTCGTTTGGTGTTGTTTCCTGAACATTTCAAGATATTTTGCATGCACTTTCGCTTTGATGGTGTACGGTTTTCATTTGGCAACAAAGTCTGGTGACGGGATTTTTGTGTTACTGCTTGAATTTGTTCAAGTAGGTTTTGAATTCTCCTAGAAATACGTGTTGTTGTATTTTGCTCTGAAACTGACATTAAATCACAGTGTTATATAACTCTGATCCGTCAGTTTATAGCTGTATTAAATATTTTTTAAAATATTTTTTTTAATATTTAAAAAAATATTTTTTTAAATATTTTATTAAATATTTTATTAAATATTTGTTTTAAATATTTTTAAAAATATTTTTTAAAATATTTTTTAAAATATTTAATTAAATATTTTTTTAAATATTTAAAAAAATATTTTTAAAAATATTTTTTTAAATATTTTAAGAAATATTTTAAGAAATATTTTTTTAAATTTAAAACAATATTTTTTTAAATATTTTTAAAAATATTTTTTTAAATAACTACTTAATGGTTGAATATTGAGCTTCATTTTACTTTAGAATTTGATTTCCATAAGAATCGATCTGAATTATATAAAATAATAATTTTTTATATTATCTTATTATTATTCATACGATTTATTTTTAAACAGGCCTTTGATTAGTCCTCTATAAGGGGGTGGGGTCTGCCTGTCAGTCTTTATTGAAGTCTTCCACTCCAGGCTTGGCGGTCGCGAGGATCTAAGTTTGTAATCCCCAGGCCTACATGGTCACGTTTACACAGCTCATGATGATTTAGATGCATATATTGTAGTGTTTTGTACGGATTACGAATATATACACTGCAAATCACCATGAACACAAGCTCAATATTTTGCATTTTTATTCTTTTGTTTTCTCATACATGTGAAATGTAGCCATTTATTGCACATTTGCAGCATCATTTATTTTTGTTCAATAAATTTTTTTTTCCAAAAAAATCATTTATACTATTTTATATTATCCGTGTGAAACGTTTTTCACTTTTTTCAAACCAATATAAAAAATAAAGCATTTAAGGGTTAAATACAACGATAAACTGAAATCTTTTTCCAGCATAAAATCGGGATGTGTTATCTCCCTTACTTTATCAGCATTAGTCAACATAAATTTAAAAAGGGCCATTCGCACATTCACACAATAGTAAAAAAAAGATCAGTCATATTAACAGTAGACTCTAAAATGGCATAGGGGCGTTTGGAAAACATTTAAAAGAAGAATTTCGACTTCATGAAAGCCCTTTCTTCTTCTTCTTCTTCTTCTTCTTTTTCTTTTTCTTTTTCTTCTTCTCTTTCTTCTTCTTCTTCTTTTTCTTTTTCTTCTTTTTCTTCTTCTTCTTCTTTTTCTTCTTTTCTTCTTCTTCTTTTTCTTCTTCTTCTTCTTCTTCTTCTTCTTCTTTTTCTTCTTCTTCTTTCGATTTATTTTTGAACAAGCCTTTGATTAGTCCTCTATAAGAGGGTGGGGTCTGCCTGTCAGTCTTGATTGAAGTCTTCCACTCCAGGCTTGGCGGTCGCGAGGATCTAAGTTTGTAATCCCCAGGCCTGCATGGTCACGTTTACACAGCTCATGATGATTTAGATGCATATATTGTAGTGTTTTGTACGGATTACGAATATATACACTGCAAATCACCATGAACACAAGCTCAATATTTTGCATTTTTATTCTTTTGTTTTGTCATACATGTGAAATGTATGCCATTTATTGCACATTTGCAGCATCATTTATTTTTGTTCAATAAATTTATTTTTTTTCCAAAAAATCATTTATACTATTTTATATTATCCGTGTGAAACGTTTTTCACTTTTTTCAAACCAATATAAAAAAATAAAGCATTTAAGGGTTAAATACAACGATAAACTGAAATCTTTTTCCAGCATAAAATTGGGATGTGTTATCTCCCTTACTTTGTCAGCATTAGTCAACATAGATTAAAAAAGAGCCATTCGCACATTCACACAATAGTAAAAACAGATCAGTTATATTAACAGTAGACTCTAAAATGGCATAGGGGCGTTTGGAAAAGATTTAAAAGAAGAATTTCGACTTCATGAAAGCCCTTTCTTCTTCTTCTTCTTCTTCTTCTTCTTCTTTTTCTTCTTCTTTTTCTTCTTTAACTTTTTCTTTTTCTTTTTCTTCTTCTTCTTCTTCTTCTTCTTCTTCTTCTTCTTCTTCTTCTTTTTCTTCTTCTTCTTTTTCTTCTTCTTCTCCTTCTTCTTCTTCTCCTTCTTCTTCTTTCGATTTATTTTTGAACAAGCCTTTGATTAGTCCTCTATAAGAGGGTGGGGGCCTGCCTGTCAGTCTTGATTGAAGTCTTCCACTCCAGGCTTGGCGGTCGCGAGGATCTAAGTTTGTAATCCCCAGGCCTGCATGGTCACGTTTACACAGCTCATCCCCAAAAAGCTTTGGTCTTCCAGCCTGCCGACTTGATTTGTGGACATGTCTCTGACCCGAGAGATCCAGCTGGAGCTCCGCTCGACATTGCCACGCCATCTCATCCTGCCCAGCTTAAGGATATCAGTTATTTTCCATATACCAAGAAGAAGAGAGAAGAGCCTCAAAGAGACTGTCGTCTATGATCTAAGTTTTTTTTTTCAATCCTCTTATCAGTTGACGTGTCCATCTTTGTACGGATTTTAATTCCTGTGTCATGTTTGATATGGTGGACAGATTATGCATTTGTATATGAGATATGATATCAGATGTATATTTTATTGCGGAAGTTACAAATTTGCCATGTAATACATACTTTCTCACGCCTGCGAATGTAGCACCTAATAAAAGATCCAGATAACAGGCGCTTTCTACAATGACAAAGTGGGTTAGGGTTACGTTTAGGGTTAGGTTTGGGGTTAGGGTAATTTGATACTTCACGTTGGTTGAGCATACTAAGATCATTTTGAATAATCGAGAAATAAAGGAAGTCATGCATAAGCGTTAAATCATTATCAACCTCAATTCTTACTGACTTTTGGTTTTTGTTGAAAGGGACGGACTTTAGAATATATTTGTTACAGAATAATGAGATCATTTTCCCTGGGACACTTGCAAGCCTGTCGGTGTAACTGTTAAGACATCGATCGACTCACTCAACTGTTTTGGATAATTATGAGTTAATGACAGGTAGTTCTAATCATATACATATTTTGATATCCATACCAAGAAAAGAGAACATTTTTATCTATAGCTGCCATCATTTACTCCCCTGTATGATGTCAATTACAATCATGTAACCGCGTGCTACATACACCGGCAATCAACATTAATCGTCGATAACATCAAGACGAATTTCAACTTGACTGCGATAAATATGTCCCAGTCAGGTAGGATTATACGAAAAAAGAAGAGAAAAAAAAAATGCTTATACTTCTGACAAGGGTGTTTATCACCGAAAGTACTCAAGTTTTTAAAGTAAATAAATAATTTATTTTAAAAAGCATAAATAATTTGCGTTGTCCAGGTTTTCAAAATATTTTAAAAAAATATTCTCCTTATTATTGCCATTTCAGCAACGTTTTTAATGTGTGACTTTTCAAACTATATATATATATATATATATATATATATATATATATATATATATATATATATATATATATATATATATATATAAGTAGAGCTAGGTAGTAAGTTATAAAAATATATTTATGTTAATTAAGCTACACCGAGGCTCCCACGTTTCATCCCCGGGGGGAATTTTCAGGCTAAAATGCATGGAGTTAGTTTTGCCGGGTGTTTGTATATACACGGCGAGCTGTTCTGATGAATTCTACACCCTATAGACCGGTATCATCTTGGCCTTCGGGTCTTGATTCCGCCGGTCTGTGGGTTTGTCCTGTGCAGTTCTAGGAGGTCCAGCCTCCCAGGCTTTGCTTCTCCTATTTGAGGTGGAGTAAGTTTATCGCTTACTGCCTGAGGCACCCCTACCAGGAAATGCCGACGGAGCTGCCAGGCATTTTTTGTAGGCCAGAGTGCTCACCTTCTTTCAATTCCCATTCAATTCCCATTTTCCGACCTTGTGTCACATCTTACCGCTGTGGGAGGTAGATAAATAACACGGCTAGCTAGTTAACCAATCAGATTCTTTGTTGTTCTCTTAGCCAATCGTTGGGCTTCTCATGAACAAAGGTCCGGTTAGTTTTATTGTTCTGTTTTCTATAGATTGGCCTATCTCTGTTTCTTAGTTGTGTCAATATAATGGGTGAACTTATTTTAATTCGTGGTTCCTTGTATTTCTATTTTAGGTTTTAGTTTTTAAGTTGTTAGATTTTAGTTTAGTTTTTTTTAACTTATTTCTTTGTTTATTTATTTATTTATTTATTTATTATGTATTGTTAGCCTAAGGTAAATTTTATTCTGTGCAGGTAGGTTGTTTGCTATCTCACTTCTACAGTTTAATAAATTTTGGGGGTCTTTAAAGTTTAAGATTTCAAATTTCTTATTCAGACATAATCTACACGGGTCGTCTAAATTTCTACATGTACTGGCCTGTCGTATTATTTTCCATTCAATTATTGGTGAGCGTCCATTTTCTTTGAGCTCCGAATAGTGGTTTGCTAATGCTGTTTTAATTCGACATTCTCTGTTTTTAAATGTGCTTTTGTGGTCATAATATCTGGGTTTAAAATCTAGCAAGGTCATACTGACGTAGGTTTCTATTTTGAATTTCATAATATATATATATATATATATGAATTTTATAATATATATATATATATATATAGATATATATACATATATATATATATATATATACATATATATATATATATATATATATATAAGTAATGTCATTGCGGTAATGGTCCTCTGAGGAGAAGATTTTTTTTGAAAACTCATGAGTTAAGGACTTTAAAGAACTTTACCTGAACATTGAACTGTAATAAAATTTGATTCGCACCTTATTCTATTCTTTCACTTTATCTATTGCTATATATTTTTATATATATATATATATATATATATATATATATATATATATATATATATATATATATATATATATATATAAATTGAAATATTTTCCAACAATAATACCAGACCTTATAAAAAGCAAAATTGTTTTCATCTACAAAAAATTCCAGCTGTTTCCTCATTGTTGATAAAAACGAGACATTTATAAAAACAAAGCCCGAATTTTATCAACAAATGAATCTTCAGATTTAAAGAAAAAAACAAATTTTTGACTACATAACTAAAATATATACATTATATATAAATAACTCTCTTTTACTTGAAACACCTTGTTTTGAGCCACTGATGACGTAATAGATATTGTATTTTTACAATCTTTATTCTCATCTTTTACTTGTTTCTCTCTCTATATATATACAGAAGGTAGGAAACGTGTGATAAAAGAATTGTCTGACACGTTTAAGCTTGAAGTTTTTGATCCCTGATGATGCTGAATATTTTCGATGTGATATCCAAATAACGATTAAGTAGAGAGAGACTAGAAACGTCTTTTCTGTGAGAAATGGGTCTGTGAAAAACGGAAGAGATCATTTCCACTAGATTGTTAAGTCGATTTTGTACTTTATCAAGCCAAGAATGAGTGCTCTGGGTGGCAGCAGGAGTCCAGTTTGACATGTCTGCCTCCCATAGCATCAGGAGTCAGGTACTTTCTAGAGCTACAGAATGATCCAACCATTTTTCAACATTAGTAAAAAAAAAAATGAGTTCTTGCTGTGTATGTCTTACAAGGAGGAACCATAGATTGGAGCTCAGTCGAGCACCTTCCATGGAAATAATGATGGAGTAGAGAGAGAGAGCGAGAGAGAGAGAGAGAGAGAGAGAGAGTAGCAACGTCTCCTCTTAAAGTCTCTGTCCATCGGTTTGTGTCTCAGTTGGTCCGTCGTTCAATGATAGGTATTACTAGGAATAACAAATGCTAAATAGTTGATTTCGCAGTTCCTGCTGATCACAGGACGAATACGCTCATATTGAAATATTTTGCAAATACTTACTTGACCGCTGATTTTTTATGAAGTAAAGCTGTAACCTTTCTTTGAAGGATTTTTCATTGGTAAAAAATTCAACCCTGACCCTGGAAGAAGAAAAGAAAAGAAGAAGAAAAATGTTAATATAAAATATTTTTGCATTATACAAAATAAAACAATTTGATAACAATAAGGGATTTTTTTGATAACAATAAGGGATGTTTTGATAACAATGAGGGATCTTTTAGATAACAATAAGCGATTTTTTGATAACAATAAGGGAGTTTTTGATAACAATAAGGGATTTTTTTGATAACAATAAGGGATTTTTTTATAACAATAAGGGATTTTTTGATAACAATAAGAGATTTTTTGATAACAATAATGGATTTTTTTATAACAATAAGGGATTTTTTGATAACAATAAGAGATTTTTTGATAACAATAAGGGATTTTTTGATAACAAAAGGGATTATTTTATAACAATAAGGATTTTTTGATAACAATAAGGGATTTTTTATAACAATAAGAGATTTTTTGATAACAATAAGGGATTTTTTGATAACAATAAGAGATTTTATTGATATAGTATGTGCACACAGATCTCCTAATTTAACAATTTATGACGAGTATCCTTGGATGTTTGGTTAGCAGCAAAGTGTAGTGTCTGTGCTGTCCTTAGTCAGTAAAGGAGAAATCCTTCTAGACTAAGCTCCCTAATACAGAGTTCCCCTTTTTTGAGAGCTGGATTTTCCCCCTACATTAAAACTGACTTTGTGTTAAACTCTGTCCTCGTGGGGAGGGGGGTAAATAGGGACTAGGAGCACAATTAAACGAGATACCATTTATACCAGATAAATCAAACACATTTTGATTTTTGGATATTACAATTTACGAAAGATAGCTTTATTTACAACAAAAAGATTACATTGGTATAGAGAAGAAGTTTAACCATTAAAATAGGATTTGGGTTAGGGTTAGGGTTAGGGTTAGGGTTAAACATATTAAATGCAATTATAAACCATTATTCAAATATTTAAAATCAAAAACTAAAATTTACAAAATTGTTAGTTCAGTAAAAAACATTGTAAAACAGGTTAATTTACAGAACTTAACGCAGACCAGACAATTGTCTTGGCTTTACGAGCGCCTCTCCATTATTTGTGGAAACGCCTTGAGTCTGCTCTCGGCCTCCTAGAGAGAGAGAGTGAGAGAAAGAGAGATAGAAAGAGAGTTTAATTGTTCACCGAATGGATCAGTGTAATATATTAACAGCTGATGTACTGGCAAACATTTTTTTTCTCAATCCATTCTTTATAAGAGTTTTTCCCAAGAGAATTATTATGAAACGGGAATATAGGAAGCCACAGCAGCACCCCCTAAAGTACAACCTTTCCTCACCGTGGTTGGGGGAGTGGCAGCGTCGTAGATATGATATTTCTGGCAGTTTTTGTTCATGCGGTGGTATTTTTCCTGTGGTTTTATTTTCTTCTTGTAGTTCCATGTGACTTGTTACCATTTGTACCTTATGCGGGTTGGTTTCCGCATTCGAGGGTTTTCCTTAAGATTGCAGCTGTTTTGATCATTGCTGTTCTTTGTAATGTCTCAGTGATTCCTTTGATTCCAATTTCTCCCAGTCCATTTTCTCAGGTTTTTTGGGCCTGTTACTAGTGCTCCTACGATTATTGGTATTATATTGACTTTCTTCATGCTCCTCCTCCTCCTCCTCCTCCTCCTCCTCCTCATTATTATTATTATTATTATTATTATTAGAGAGAGAGAGAGAGAGAGAGAGAGAGGGTTTTGTCTTCTTTTTCTTATCGATTAGTTTTGTCTTCTTTTTCTTATCGATTAGTTTTGTCTTCTTTTCTTATCGATAGAAAGTGAGAGAAAGTTTTGCCTTCTTTTTCTTATCGATTAGTTTCGTTTCAATGATTTCAAGTAACGAATAGAAAAGTGAGCGGGCGAAGCCTACTAGTTATCTACTATTTTGGAAAGTGTTGATATTATCAATGAATATTCGATGGATGATGGCTAGTACAGATATTATATATTTGGATTTTAGCAATGCATTTTGTGGCAGGAATAATAACGTACCGGTAGAACAATGTAAGCGAACCCAATCATGTATTTTTAAAAACCCAGATTGCATTCGATTAGAACAGCTAAGTTCGCGATTTAATTGTTATCGCTTATTATAGCCTCCGCCTTTTGGCTGAGATCAAAGTGTAGTATCTGTTCCGATGGATACTGCACCTCATAGATCAGTATCGTCTTGGCCTTCGGGGCTTGATTTACGCCGGTCTATGGGTCTGTTCTGTGCAGTTCTAGGAGGTCCACCCTCCCAGGCTTTGCCTCCTCTCTTTGGGGAGGAGTAAGTTTTTTGCTTACTGCCTGAGGCGCCCCTACCGGGGAATGCCGACGGGGCTGCCCAGGCAATTTTTAATAGCCAGAGTGTTCACCTTCTCGGGCGCTGGCTTTTCAAGTCCCACTTTCCCGACCCGACCTTGAGGCACATCTTACCTTGTGGGAGTAAGATAAAACTGGCCTTGTGCCTAACCTCCTGGCGAGGAGGTAAATAAATAAAGTTTAGTATCTGTTCCGATGGATGCTACACTCCTTTAACCGGTACCGTCTTGGCCTTCGGGCCTTGATTCCGCCGGTTTTAGGGATTGTTCTGTGTAGTCCTATCATGTCCACCCTCCCAGGCTTTGCCTCCTCACCCTTTGAGAAGGGGATAGTTTATTGCTAATCGCCTGAGGCGCCCCTGAGGCGGGGGATGCCGATGGGGCTGCCCAGACATTTTTTGTAGGCCAGAGTGCTCATCCTCTAGGGAGCTGACTTTTCAATCCCACTTTCCAACCTTGCGTCACATCTTACCGCTGTGAGAGGGAGATTAAAAAAAAAAGAAAGAAAGAAGTGAAATAAATAAGGAAGAGGCTATTTTGTCGGTCCCGGCAAAATAACGACCCCCTCGTTATTTTGCCGGTCCCGGCAGAATAACGACCCCCTCGTTATTTTGCCGGCTTATGTTTTTTTCAACCTAACTGTTATGGCCTTGTGAAAGAAAGGGTAATGAAATAAATAAGGACAAATATTTAATAACAATTTATTTTCATCGTCATCATCAGTTGTTATTCTGTCGGTTATTTTAATCTTTTGAATATAAAAGAAATATCTGTTTTTAATACAAAAAACATTAAAAGTAAAAATTAATTTAATGAACGAAAATATTACAGACAATTAGATTCTTTAGTCGGATTTAGAAGTAATTTGCGTCGGATAAAAAATGTTTTAGTTATTTAAAAAAAAAAAAATAGTTTTCATTCATTGATATAAAAAATAAATAACTCTTGTTAAGAAATCTGATTATTAAAATAATTAAAGATAAGTCCCTAAAGAAATTAAATCAGATATACTTTTTTTTCAACTAACAGTATGTATGTTTATATAATTTCAGTTTTATAAACAGTCTAAACAGCAATTTTAAAACTGCTTTTTCACTATCTTTTAAGATAAATGTTAGGACTATTTCTCATCATTTCACTAAATTAACCATTAAATTGAATGTTTTTCTTGCGATAAAATAACAACAGTAGTAATTGTCAATAATTTCAACTGCTACATGTAACGACGAATTTTAATGCAAAGTTTAATTGTTTTACAAACAAACATTGTGAGGTAATCCGGTAGTTATATTAAAAAAAAGTAGACAAAAACGGTGTTCAAAGCGAATTATTTGTACTTAGAAACATAATTTGTATTTTTTTTACAATAAAAACAATATGTAAATGCATTTAAATGGACATAGAAATTCATCGTAGTTACTTAGTCTATGATGAAATAAAACTTATTTTTTTCCCAAGTCGTGACGAAAATCGCCGTATAAATTATTTATTTGATTTTAAAAAGTAGTCAGAAGTTATAATTATTTCTTTTTTTTATTGGAAAAATGTTGAAATAAAAATAAACCGGCAGTTAAGTTGACTCGTGAAATCTTCACTGTAACTGTAACAGCTAGGTTAAATAAACATGAACCGGCAAAATAACAGCCCCATCGTTATTCAAAATAACGAGGGGGTCGTTATTTTGACGGTCCCGACAAAATAGCCTATTCGAATAAATAAATGTGTCTATTGCGTCATCGAGCAATAAAACCAATGCGAAAGTCGGAAAAATCATTGACCATCGGTGAAAAGTGAATAATCTCTGTCATAAAAATAGTACACGGTGATCAGGGTGGTAAGAAAAAGACTCCGAAATGAGAGAACATTACCTCCCTCCAACTACGTCTATGATATTAGTAATATCAACAGAAACTGGTGATCAAATTAGATACAAAAAGGAAAAAATCGATTAGTAATAAAATAAATTGTTCAGAACAGGAAACGATATGTGCACTATATTACATATTAAACAGATTTCTTCTGTAGCTTTTGTTTATGAAGCTATACCGGTCAATCAAATAGGTGAAAATCTCACTTTACTTTATATATAACATTATACAGTGCAAAAATAAAGCGTCATAATTTGTAAGATTTTTCTGAGGATATTATGATTAAGAGTTTTTATTGAATATCCTTCACTGAGTCATAGCCTAATCTTACTTTTAAATAATTAAAAAAAAAACATATTTAATAACTTTCGCAGTAACCCTAACCCATTCAGTCCTCTGGTCAAATTTATTGGACACGTTTTAAAATGCTTGTAAATAGTAAACTTGATACAATACAAGTATGCGAGTCACACTCTCCTGTGTATTGAATACGTTTTGAACGCGTTCTTCTTCTTCTTCTTCTTCTTCTTCTTCTTCTTCTTCTTCTTTCGTTTGCTTCACAGCATCTCACTGTTAGATCACCAGCTCGGTTGAAAAAAGCCATGCTAATGTTTTGTTGTCTAGCGCAGCTATGCCGGCTTTGCCATTGGGTGGTCGATATTTATGGCATGACTGACTCGATGATGTGGTCTACTGTCTGTTCAGAGTGACCACAGTTGCAGACAGCCGAGTCCCTGAGTCCCCATCCTGTCCTGAGGCGGTTGAGCATTGTCCACTGCCGGCGAGGGAGGTCCATGCCTGGTAGGTTATCCAGGTCCTCCACAAATCTGTGCAACCTTGATTTATCTGCTGCCTGCCATTCCTCCGTCCAGCAACGTTTCAGCCAGATTCGTTTTGTGACGTCACCGGGTGTTGAAAGCAGGAGCTGGTGGGCATGCTCCGAGAATGGGCGTCGTGACTTCAGGTGAGCCCGTGGAGGGGGTCACTATGGCGTGCTTGTGGAGAAGGTGGTCCTTATCATCGCAGTATAACAGGGACACACCGGTTGACTGGCATTTCACATTGAGGAAGATGAATAAAGGTTTTGTCAATGAAAATAATCGTATTTTGTAAGCAGTGATTGAAGGAGTCAAATAGAAAATAAAACTCCAGCTCAGTGAACCAATCAAAAATATCATCAGTAAGAATAACATTTGAGCCGTTGTTTTATGTTGTTGAGTTGAATCAACTGACTATAGTTCCACCTGATCAAGTAGTGACGAGGTCAGTGACTCTAATCTTAATATCACATGATGAAATCACTACGCTACAGGAACTACCACGTGACATGTAAATAGTGCCAAATTAGGCGTCAAAAGAGATTCAACTGTTGTATATTTAGTTCGTAATAAATTTTCGTGCCTGTTGCACGTGTATTAAGTTTTCCTCATTGATTCTTGTCTTTTTCTTCCTCGTCTCACTATGTCTCACTCTAACACGCAAAGTTTAACACATGTTATAATAGAATCGTATATCATATTTATACAGAAAGGGCATAGAATTAAATGTTTAACAAAGAATTATATAGACTTAAAGAACCTTGTTATTTTGCAATCTAATTTACATATGAAACAAGCCGCGCATGCGTGGTCCCCCTCTGTATGTGACTCTATGTGGCGAGTGCAAAATGCAATAAATTTGGGCAATTTGGGGCATTTTTTAGCCCCCCTTTGACCTCCTGGGGGCGCGAACCAGAAATATTCTGAGGTCAAGGATGCTCATTTTATATCCAGAACAATTGCCTCTACATTTTGGCCAAGTTTCAGAAAAATTGAATGGATGGATCAAACGTTATGGGAGAAAAGAGTCATTTTTTGCCATTTTGGGGGCTTTTGCCCCCCTGGGGGCGCGAACCAGATTTTTTCCAAGGTCAGCGATACTTATTTTCTATTAGGAACAATTGCCTCCACATTTTGGCCAAGTTTCAGAGAAATTGAATGGATGGATAAAAAGTTATGGGGCAAAAAATGTCATTTTTTGCCATTTCGGGACCTTTTGACCCCTGGGGCGCTAACCAGATGTTTTAAAAAAAATCAGAGAATGTCACTTTCTAACCTGACAAAAGTTACAACTTCATGCAAAATTTCAGAGAAATTCAATGGATGGTTGCTGAGAAAAATCCGGACGGACGGACGGACATGTCTCAAAACATAAGTCCCCCGATTTTATAAATCGAGGGACCAAAAATACTGACATCAAAATGATGTGCAACGGCAAACAAGAGTTCTAGTTTGATATTTATGTGAGTGGTTTGAGCCTGAGAGGTTTGAGCCTGGTCTTTCTAATGACTCAGTCACATCATGAATTATTCAATTCCAGTCTGGGCGGTTCACCACATCCGGAGTTGCAATATCCAGTGTCGGATTCAATAAAACTGTTGGTCCGGAGATCGTTTCCAGGTCAGATTTCAGCTGATCATCACGTCACTTTTTTTTTTTGCCAGAAAGGGGGGGGGGGGGTTGCAGAGTTATAGTGACCTTTACTCAGATTCCAGGCGTGGACACAACTGAGATTTCTATTTGAAACTTAAGCATGACAGACCGACATACAGAGCTTCTTGTAGCGATGCTTGGACGCCTCTAAAATATAATTAGAGAAAAGGAGATGAGAAAAAGAGACCTTGATTATTGAGAGAATGGTGAAAGACACAAACATATATTATTTAGATGAAGAGAGAGAGAGAAAGAGAAGGAGAGAAGAGAGAAAGAGAAGGAGAAAGAGAGAAAGAAAGAGAAAGAGAGAATGAGAGGGAGAGAGAAGTAGAGAAAGAGAGAGAGAGAGAGAAAGAGAGAGAGAGAAAGAGAGAGAGAGAAAGAGAAAGAGAAAGAGAGAAGGAGAGGGAGAGAGAGAGAGAGAGAAAGAGAGAGAGAGAGAAAGAGAGAGAAGGAGAGGGGGATAGAAGGGAGAGAAGGAGAGAGAGAAAGAGTAAAAAAGGAGAGAGGAAGAGAGAGAAAAGGAGAGAGGAAGAGAGAGAAAAGGAGAGAGGAAGAGAGAGAAAAGGAGAGAGGAAGAGAGAGAGAAGAGAGAGAGAAAGAGAAGAGAGATAGAGAGAGACAGAGAGAGAAAGAGAGAGAGAAAGAGAGAGAGATAGAGAGAAGTAAAATTGAGAAAAAGAAAGAGAAAAGAAAGAGTGAATGATATATAGTTAAAGAAAGTCACAAATGTGGACTCTAGAGAAAAAGGTAAGACAATGAAAGATGATGACGTCACAGGTAAAAAAAAGGGATTAAATGGTCGGACCCTTTTGTTTAAACACTCGCACAGATGGTTTTCAAATACACCATATCAATTTAGAACAGAGTCTTTTGTATAATTTATAATAGCAACATGATGAAGGCCAATAATGAATATTCTGTTCACATCATAATCTCACCCATTAATTGTGACACTAACATAAATGAATGTCTCCCTGAAGCTAACAACCTGACGCGAAAACAGGCGATACGTAAACGAGGCAGGAAGTCAATCAATCTTTGTTGCCGAGAAGCTGTAATCAGCAAAAGTGTATACATGTTGCAAACTTCTTAAAAACGTACAAATAAGTGAAAACCGTCGCCTTATCTTGGAACACCATTCTTGATTTTTGTTTTAAAAAGTGAGTGTGGGTGGGGTGGGGGGGGGGGAAGGGACATTTCACCTCAGACATCACTACGCTTCTGCAGACTATTGTAATAATTAATAAGAACATGAGTCAGTCTTGAGACTGCATAACCCTGCCTGACAACGTAAGGATGGGCCAAAGTTTTATCTGGGTTTTACTTCTTCATACTGTATGAAGTATTCCGGAAGCTATGTCATGTTCATCACCGGCGGGACAGTTATAGAAGTGTGTGTGTGTGGGGGGTCTCCTAAAAAGGGGGGGGGCGATTAAACACATGCATACCAACTTAATTATTGATGACCGTAAAGTAGGGGGGGTAAGTCAAAAAGTGAGGGGGCTTGAGCCCCCCCCCCCCCTGCCCCCGATCCCCCCGCCCTGCCCCCCATCCTGCCCCCCCCGCCCCCCCCGCCCCCTGGTGCCGCCATCCATGATGTAAACGATGATAACTCAAGAACTATTTATCTAATCAGGTTAGAATTTTTTATGGCAGTTATTCTTATCAAAGAGCATAAGATCCATGCCTCAAATTTTGGAAAAATCTAAAGTTGAAATTCCGTCAAAATTTGGACCATTATCGAATTTTCCAAGGTCAAAAGTGAAAGTCAAGATGTGGGACTTCGTTCGCTACAATATGGGCCGAGTAGCGAGTCTCTACGATGAACAGAACCAAAGTTATCCCCAAAAGTGTGGCTTTCACCTTTTCAGTGACCTTGAAAATTAAATCAGTTCTACGTTAGACCATGACTGATATTTTGACCAAGTTTGGTGACGATTGGTCAAGCGATGTGAACGCCAGGCTGCACAGAAACAAACAAACAAACTTGGCGTGGATAAGAATTTTACCTAATAGCTTATCTACAAATATTTATATGTATTCATAATGTAATGTCTTGAGGACACACTGTGGAATGGTCTAATGCTAGACATTGTCACATGTGTGTACGGGTGTCAACTAGCCAGAAACCGGTGACCCTTTAAAAAGTATGTATCGACAAGGGACTGATTGCTTGGTAAAGTAAATAAAAAACAACGACTCCAGATGTTCAAAAAGTAAAAAAATCACATTAACTAAGGTTTTCATTAAGAACATTAATTAACTTATTAAAATTTGAGGAAACTTTTTGTCATGAAAATGGTTTCACATTGGCCGCGTCTTTGAGACCTCTTCCCTAATATATTTATATATTGATACCATTGTCAGTAGGTTCATACTTACGAGTCATGTCAATACTAATACTTTTGGGAAAGCTATGAACTCATAATTTCCTCCCAGATATGGGTAAATAGCAACTTGTGTTTAGTTAATCGTATACAATTGGTTACTGTAGAATCAAATTGATATTTACTGGCATAAGGGTTTGAACTGCCGTCCAGTTGACAGGAAAAACTCTTGCGTGAATGAAGCAATAAGAGATTACTAACTCATAGACTAGCAGCCAATCAGAAACCAGAGAATGCACTTGAAGGAGAAATCCTTCTAGGCTGAGACAATTTTAATTTTTGTCCCAATCCAAAGTGTCTTTTTTTTGGGGGGGGGGGCCGGATTTTTCTCACATTAAAACCCGTGAAGAGGTAAGTAAATATGGACTTGCTCATCTAAGTATAATGGAGCATCCCAGCCTATTTATAGACCAACTTTCTTAGCTTCTGATTTAAAATTGGTTTAGTTCTATGTGAACGGGTCAAACAGCTGAACGCTTACTATTGAATTCGATAGTTATAATAGCATTAAAATAATTCAGAAAACGGTTGATTTGCGATTGAACCTACTTATATCTGTCATGTCATGAATTGATACAAACTAATAAAATAATTGACTAAAATGTTTACATTTATATATATATATATATATATATATATATATATATATATATATATATATATATATATGAAAAATTATAACTAAAAGGTAAACTTTTAGAGAATTGGACCTATTGTGAGGTGAGGAAAGCTCAATATACTGGATAGAGCAAAAATATGATAAGTCAATGAAAAATGGAAGCAAATCGATATCTTCAGTTGTTCAGAACAAGGAGCATTTAGTGAATAAAAATATTTATTTTTCTTCTCTTTCATTCCTTAAGCCAGGCTTTTCAAATATTAAAATCTTATCATCAGAGGAGGTTAATGATTGATAAGGGACAGTCAATATTCGAAATTTGAAAAAAAAAAAAAAAACTTTAAAAAAAACTTTTTAAAAACTTTTTCAAATTTCGAATATTGACTGTCCCCATCTGTCAACTTATATTACTTGCATGAATCTGAAATTTTCACCCATTACGTCCCACCCCATATAACAAAATCTTAGTTGTTTGACTCATAGAGATTATTTGTCAAAAAAAGAATTCTATCGATTTCGGGAGATCATCAATATATTAATGCTGCAACACACTTATGTTACCAATTAGGATGACATGCCGCTCATTCGCCTACGAGCAGTGGCGTGCAGAGGTCCGCTGATGCCCTGAGTGATGTATTGAATTCATCGCGAGTTTCGGGCTTTTCAGCATCACACAACGAGCAACCCAGGCTTGCTTTGATTGGAAACAAGTCCTCACCGCTCGTGTGACGTACAATGCAACCAAACGACATGTTAGAACTATCAAATGTGTTTAGCCAATCAGAACAGAAGATTTATAATAGTTTTGACCGTGATGCACCGACCAATGAATAATTATTACGTGCCGTCCATCGGCTATTTAAGGCATCTGCCAGATTAGAACTAATTTGGATGGATTTATCTTCCCGTGTCGTTCATTCAGACTTGTTATTTTTTAAGTTTCATTTTTATTTTACTTTTGCTCGCCCTAAACAAGGCATACAAGGCATATTGCTACTGAAGCATAATGGACTACTGTGATAGGAGCCAGATTTATAGGGGGGACAACCTGGTTTATTCACATTACATTTAAATTTCTGAATGTTGGTACAGTCGGGGAAACTGGGATCAGAGAAAGAATTCCAAAAGCAAGCGGTCCGAGGAAATAAACTATTAGAGTATGAAAATCATCCGGCATTTTAGGGTTCTTCAAAGTGAAGGGGTGGGATTTTGCTGCTAGCATAGCAGGTTGGGGTATTCACAGTGAGATGGTTACAAGTGCAGTAAGTTCATCAGAGTACATTCTGTGGAAGTACTTGTAAAAGAAGCACAGAGAAGCAAAACTGTTGGATAATGGCCCTGTGGGAACGGACGCATCTTGGGGTGGACGTATCTGTGGGAGATCGTTTGGTTTGGCTTGCGCGATTTAGTGCCGGTGGACCCGTACAGTCGAGTGCAAAATAAACTGTTCTCACAGTCGGAGCTCACAAGCGTTGACAGTGCCACCACGTTGACGAGACCTCAGGTCAAGGGTCAAGGTGCACCTGCGCATAGGGGTTCTGTGACGTCACGGGCTTTCGCGTGGGAAACAGAGTTTTTTGAGTCTGGGTTTTGGAGGCGAGCCGAACGGACATGTTTCTCTATTTAGTCTTCAACAACACAACAGCGATGCAACATGGACTGTAGCTCGGTAGACAGTGTGGGACCTATTAGGTTAAAAATTGTTTTTTTGTTCCACCTCGTCCAAAACGGAAAGGCTAGTGGTTGGTGCACCAGCCCAGATTTGATAACAGTTATTTATGCATAGGTGAATTATGGCTTTACAGAAATATAGGATACTGACAGGTGTGAGACGTTTTCTAGCCCGGTAGAGGGAGCCTACCTTCTTTGCGGCAGACTTGGCAGCATCTTCTATGTACTTATTCCACTTCATGTTGCCGATGGAAACCTTACAAATCTTTCTAATGTTAACACTCTGGGAACGGTAAACAAAACTAACTTAACATTTAACATGAAAGAATTTCCAGCTAGCATTAATTTTTGGTATCGTATGGCCGAAAAAAAAATTTTTTATCTTTAATTTTGAAGAGTCAAATAAGGGGGAGATAATTCAAAGTTTTTCAATCACGGTTTATCTTGAAATGGATTTTACTATTGTAATTAATGTAAAATAAAGTTAAAACAATGTATATGTAAAAGGATAATTTAGGAATAAAACAATCACAACGTTTTATGGTATTCGGCACCAATGAAAAATAAAACGATTTATTGAAATAAATTAATTACCAAAGAAAAAGAAAAAAATAGAAAAATACGTAAATGGAAAGAACAAAAAACCACTAAACAAGGGAAATAAAGTTTTTGAAATAAATTAAACTTTTACACTGGGTAAAATTCTGCAATTTGTTTGAAAATAGTTCCCATTGCAACGTCCTATCTCTGGTTAAATATAAAATATCTTGCAAGTTCAGAGTTTTAAAATCAATACCGTGGTTGAAAATTTTGAGTTATCTCCCCCTTATTTGACTCTTCAAAATTAAAAATTAAAAATCTTTCATGGGCCCTACAATACATAAGCACCTTAATTAAATAACAAATTAAATAAACATAACATGATAACAAGACGTCTTCTATTAACGTAATTGTCGCTGACTTGGAATCACCATTTTTTTTCACATTTACGACCATAACAATAAAATAATTATTTCGTTATTAATTTACAACGACATTCTATTACTGTAGAACTGCGGAAGTAATCAAGGCTAGAAAATGGTGCGATTTCAATCAGATCATTAACGTCACTGCTTTTAGCTTTACATAATCACGTTTCTTTTTCTAATATACATACACAAATATGTACATACATATATACCCTCATATATTCAAATACACATATCTACATATGGCAAATTTATCAGCCAATTCTCCTCCATGGACTACTGAAAGGATCTACCAAAGGATATCTAGACGTGAGTTGTCTCTTATATTCAACAATACTTGCTTGCAAGAGAAGATGCTGCCTTGATATCTATATATACATATATATACGGCACAATCACGTTGACACACCGGTTCCCGTTAGATCACCGAAGTTAAGCGGCGTCGAGCCTGGCCAGTACTAAAATGGGTGACCATTTGGGAATACCAGGTGCTGTATGTGCTCTCTGCTTATCTCGGCATTGTTTCCAGTCGTCTTGTATTACTACTTGCCATTGGAATCAAGCAATGCCGACTCAGGAGAGCAGTTGTTGGGGATTGCGCAACCCTTGCAATTACAAATTCACGTGTGGGCAGCCCCTGGCGGGGCACTCATACATCGAAATCGACGGAACAGTCCATCATATCATATATGTATGTATGAAAAATGAATATGAAATATTTATATCTTTTCTCTATTTGTTTCTTATTTGTTGACGTATGGAATAGAAAATGTCTTTCAAAAAAAAATTTTTTTTTAAAGAACAGAATTTTTTACCATTCCTTCGGCCTTCCTCAGTGTATTGAAAGGTATGTGACTGTAGGATAGATGATGGTAGCAGAGGTAAAGAGAGTATAACCAATGAGATGAAGAAATGTTTACATGTGAAATGTTTACATGTGAAATGTTTACATGTGACTCGTGTGTGTCCATTCAAGCATCTTAACACTGAAAGAGGTCAATAACTTGGGTGGCATTGTGGACTTATTGCAAAACTTAAGTGAGCCATAAAATGTTACACACACACACACACACACACACACACATATATATATATATATATATATATATAAATATATATATATATACATATATATATATATATATATATTTGTTGTTGTTTATTATCTATGTACGTATACGTTTCGTCCCTTTTCAATCAGGACTCATCAGCATAGAGATATGACTATTCACTACCGGTCGTACGATTCGAAACTCTGGATTACAAGTATTTTTCAACTTACATCCAACGTCGTTAACCGCGCGCCCAATATTTGAATAGTCGATAAACAATGATAATTTAACACATATAAAAGCGGCTTGATGTCGAGGCATTCTACTTCTATTAAAGAAGGAATGATGCATATAAAGCAAGTGACGTCATGCTGTGTTTGTACTACCATTTAGAGTGCTCTACTTATTTTACGAGGAGCGACAAATATATATATATATATTAACATAGGAAAGTTCCTATTTTTTCATTTTTTAAACATCTTTTTAAGAATTTAATAATAAATGAGGCTAAAAGCCTTTAAAAGCATGTTCAGATGCGATATTTATTAATAAAATAAAAAGAATAAAATCAGAATAGATTTTTTTTTCATTTTACACTTTGATCTTTTGACTAATAATTTATTAGTCAAAAGATCAAAGTGTAAAATGAAAAAAAAATCTATTCTGATTTTATTCTTTTTATTAAATACTGCATCTGAACATGCTTTTAAAGGCTTTTAGCCTCATTTATTATATATATATATATATAGAATAAATATGAAACTAAAAGTAAACTTTTAGTAGAAAGAACCTATAGTGAAATGGTAAAAGCTCAATATACGAGATAGAGCAATTATAAAGATAGATGGACGAAGAGTGATAAACATGCACGAAGTCCAAATTTATATCAAACTTCGATTGTTAAATGCAAGGTATATTCTGTAATAAAATTATGTTTATTATTCTTTCCTTAAGCCAAGGCTTTTCAAAGATCGAGATCTTATCATCAGAGGAATTATACAGATAGATAAGTTGGCACCACTAAACTTTTTCTTCTCCATCGAAACTTTCTTCCATTGGACACCTTATCGGTGGACAATTACCACCTGGACAAACCCAATATCTTTTTACACGAACTTTTTTCACCCATCATTTTAAAAAATATTTTTTCAAATGTTGAATTTTGGCTTTTCTATTGCCAACTTATCTATCTATAATTCCTCTGATGATAAGATCTCGATCTTTGAAAAGCCTTGGCTTAAGGAAAGAATAATAAACATAATTTTATTACAGAATATACCTTGCATTGAACAATCGAAGTTTGATATAAATTTGGACATTCGTGCATGTTTATCACTCTTCGTCCATCTATCTTTATATATATATATATATATATATATATATATATATATATATATATATATATATATATATATATATATATATATATATATATTAGGAATCCAGGTAAAGTAAACATCCACAGGATAAAAATCCAAAGAATTTCAACCGGGCTGATAAAAATAGAGCTTTTATATATATGATTATTTTTATGTATACAGACATGTACAAAATCTTCGACACTAGCATGTCGATGTTATTGATCAACAGCTGTTAGAAACTGAGATCTCGTCAGGGAGAATGAAAATCTGATCGTTGTTGCAGATTTTGTACATGTCTGTATAATTTATAATAATTATTTATATATATATATATATATATATATATATATATATATATATAGTCATCCACATACAGACTGTTTCGCTGTTTCACAGCTCATCAGTGCGGCTAGACCAGTTAGTGCCTCAAGCCGGGATTGAAACTCAACCTTCGAGCTGACAGTCGGCGCTGCTAATCCCTACGCTATCATACGACACTGACTGAATGCAAGAAATATCTCAATGTAAACATTGCAAATGCCGGGAGTTCGAATTAGTTTTACCATAATGAGCTATGCCTTAAAGCTAATGGCAGTTGGCGATATCCTTACAAATAAGCTCTACCCAGGGAGGGAGCTTCATATAGTCATCCACATACAGACTGTTTCGCTGTTTCACAGCTCATCAGTGCGGCTGGACCAGTGTGGTATCTCCATACCCACATATGTATGGGGATCAAAGAATATATATAAATAAATCTGTATGTATGCGTGAAATTGAGCAAACATGCACTGGCGGAACTAGTACTTACTGTATGTAATCATACCTTATGACTTGTAAACACAGGTTTGTATTGATAACTGTCTGATTAATGTCAATACTATAAAAACTCATTAAACATAAAATTTATTCTTTTAAGATGATTAAAAATTAAAACTTGATCTCGACATGGATTAAAATTAATTTTATTAGACATTTAAATAAATTCATGATAATAACATTTAATGCCGCAAAGATAAAGCTCCTTTCCTTCAACAACTACAAGAAACCTCTTCAATCACCGATTGTCATGGCAAATAACACCCTACCTGACAATCCAACGTTGCAAACTCCTCGGCCCAACATTCACAGATAACATGAATTGGAACAAATACATTGAAGACATTGCCAAGGCTGCTGCAAAGAAGGTGGGCTCCCTCTACAGTGCTAGTAAACTTCTCATACCTGACATTATCTAATATCTCTACAAAGCCACCATCCGCCCATGCATGGAGTATTGTTGTCACATCTGGGCATCCACTAGTCTCTCCCTTTAGACAAGGTTAAAAAAAATCGCTAATTTAATAGGTCCCTCATTATCCACAATGCTCCCGCCCCTGTCCCATCTTTGTGTCTTTGTGTCTGTTTTACAAGTACTTCAATGGAATGTGTTCCGATGAACTTGCTGCTCTGGTACCCCTTCGACGTGAATACACTCGACCAACCCGACAATCAGCTAAATCCCATCCATTCACTGTGGAGGTCTTCTACTCCAGTAGCTTCTTTCCCAGAGCTGCCGATCTTTGCAACTCCCTCCCTGTTCCCTGTTTCCCAGACTGTACTGACATGCAGAAATTTAAAAACTAATGTAAACAGACATCTCGCTGCAGGATGACCCCCAAAACTTTCACCCTAATTCTCAGTAATTCCTTACGTCTACAGTGGCTTAATGTTGTTTCTATTTGATTAAACTTATTCTTTTTTTTTAACCCCTTTCCCTTGCTATAATTCTCATAGCATCTTTATTATATTTTTTTACACGATACCTCGATATTTGGCTCTGTTGAGCGAGGTACGAAACCGGTCAACTGCCCTTTCATCTGTTTAATTTTTAATTCTTAATTCATCATGATTAATAAATATTGTCTCTTTCATGTCATTATAAAGTTTTGTACTACAAAGAATATATATATATATATATATATATATATATATATATATATATATATATATATATATATATATATATATATGTTGTCTGTTGAACAAATGTCCATCTGCACAAATGTCCATCTGGCATTTATAGTGCAATGCATTAGCTAAAGCAAAAAGGTTTATCTAAAATCTATTATCACACACTTTCAAAGTGCATTACAGGTCAGTGAGTACATTCATTTTCCTCTACAGCTTCAACACGATTAGCGCCATATTGTCTCTTTGAAAATTCAGAAAAATAATTACATTTAAAAATAAGTAAATACCAGATATGTTCATTCTAACAAAACCAATTTCTAAAAGGAAAATGAATCTCACCAGTAGTTACATTCACAGACACACAGACACACAGACACTATATATATATATATATATATATATATATATATATATATATATATATATATATATATATATATATATATATATATAAGTTGTTGTTGTTTTCGCTTGGTATTATATAGATATTGAAATAAATGAATTCAATTTTGTGATTAAATACACAACGAGGTTTATTCCGTGACCCTTTTGGCTTGGAGCAAAGTGTAGTATCTGTTCTGATACTACTCTTAATCTTTTCCGTCCTGAGTTTGTGAATAACAAATCTTTCTAGACTGAGGTACATTTTTATTTTTTTGTTATACTAAACCTGACGTTTCCCGGGATTTATTGTCATTTTAGTGTAAAAATATATAACCAACAAGATTCTAAAGTTATACAGGAAAATAATTTAGTTTTTAATGCTTTATTATTTCAATAATTTTGAAAATAAAATTTAAAGAAAAATAAATGTTTGCATTTTAAAATATTTGCTATATATTTCCTTGCTTTATTTAAGTCAATATCTAAAATATATCTAAATATCTAAATATCTAAATATCTAAAATATATCTAAATATCTAAATATCTAAAATATCTAAATATCTAAATATCTAAATATCTAAAATATATCTAAATATCTAAATATCTAAATATCTAAATATCTAAATATCTAAAATAGCCATGATAGTAAAATTCTAGTTCGGCTGAATAATTTGTTATTCAAACAAACTGACGTGAAAAACAATTTGCAAATGACATATTGCAAGAAAAAAGAAGACAAAGTCTCTAGGCAGAAATGTCCATGTGTTAGATACGATATTATTTAGGCCTAAATTACAAAATTCGACTAAAATGATTGTATATATATATATATATATATATATATATATATATATATATATATATATAGTAAGTTATGAAAATATATTCATGGCAATTACGTAACACAGAAGCTTCCGCGTTTCATCCCCATAGGGAATCGTCAGGCTAATATACATATATATATATATATATATATATATATATATATATATATATATATATATTAGAGATGGGCGGTTTTACCGAAAAACCGCGGTTTTTCGGTTTCGTCACCATACCGAATACCGAATCGTTTTTTTTTTTAAACCGTAACCGTTCGGTATTGTGTTTTTACTACAGTAAGCCACCATATACAAGGAAACACGGTTGAAAAGATTTTCCGATTTGAATAAAATTGAATATTACCCAAAAATGTTATATTAGTAAGAGGACAGATTGAACAAATATATGATAAAAACATTTCATTGACTTGTAGGAAGAAATCTTTGTTTACAGTTTGTTTATCATTAACATTTTGAATTTTCAAATGAAAAAAGAGAAATACGACAGACAACATGACATCGTATTTTTAGCATAAACTATTTTCAAATGAAAAAGAAAAAAATCAAACGCGTTCCGTATGATGTCGAAAATCTCAATTCAACTCAAAATTGTAAAATAATTATTTATGTTTGTTTCAGAGATATCTAAAAAAATAAGTTATTAAAATGAAATTTAAAAAAAATACTTGTTGTAAAAGTAAATAAACGAAAAGTAGCGAGCGAGTATAAACATTTAAAAAGAAAAAAAGTAGTTGCCAATGCTAGTATCACTTTATTCGGATTTAAAAAATTATTTTAAACATTAGGCATTCTATTATTTACTTTTGAAAAGCCACTTCATACATAAATTGTCATTTCTAGAGAACTATCTCTCAAGTATACCGTTTTCTCTGCTAAAAATGGGTTATTCAAAAAGTAGACTATGCAACGATTTATATTTTACTAAATTGTTAATATGGTATTTATTTAGAGTTGACAATTTATTCGAAAGTTTAATTATTAAACTTTAATCCAAGTCATGAATTCTATGACTAAAATGACCTTTAAGTTTAAAAAATGACTTTAGGTGAATTAATAATCTCTACTTTTTTTTAACCATCCTTCCTTTTCCCTTGGCGCGGTTTTCGGGTGTACTACTAGTCTTTTACGCATGTCTATAAAGTTTTATTACCCTGTCTTAAAAACAAATATTAATAATAACTAATCATCACACAAGAGAATGAATAGCTTCCATAGTAAAATTTTTTTTTTCAAAAAAACCGAACCGTAAACCAAGGTTTTAAGGGGAAAAAACCGAAACCAAAATTTCAAAACCGCCCAACTCTAATATATATATATATATATATATATATATATATATATATATATATATACAATTATTTACTTTTTTTGCTGTCAATAACCCATTACATACAATTATTTATATGTATAAATATATATATATATATAAATATATATTAAATATATATATACAATTATTTATATATGACAATATATATATATACAATTATTTATATATTTATATATATATACAATTTTTTATATATATAAAGATATATATATATATACAAGTATTTATATATATAAATATATATATATATATATATATACTTATTTATATATGACAATATATATATACAATTATTTAAATATATAAATATATATACAATTATTTATATATATAAATATATATATATAAAATTATTTATATATATAAACATATATATATATATACAATTATTTATATATATATATATATATAAATATATATATACATATATATATACAATTATTTATATGTATAAATATATATATATACCATTATTTATATATATAAATATATATACAATTATTTATATATAAATATATATACAATTATTTATATATATAAATATATATATTTATATATATATACATACAATTATTTATGTATATAAATATATATATATATATATATATAGGCAAACATTATGAAATAACATGGAGTGTTTTTACTTGATAAGACTTTTTTTTCATTTTTTCGATTTTTCGAATAGCCTAATATTAAAATAGATTGCCAACGGAAAGGATGCACACCCTATGACTCCATTTGTACCGGGGACGTACAAGCAAGAATGTCAAAACTACGTATCACCTCTACACGACAAGCATCTAGATGAGTCCACATCCCTCAGACACTTTTTAATGGTGAATACGTATTTGTCCGCGGCGATGCTGTCAAAAACCCATTCCAACTACACGACCAAGGTCCTCACAAAGTAGTCGAAAAGGCAGGAAAATATTTCGCTGTCGCAAAAAAATGACAAAAATGACAAACATGACACCGTTTTCATTGACAGACTAAAACCTGCTTCAGTGGAAAAATCACAGCAAAGTCAACGTACACATGACACCTCCCTCTACGACACGACGGAGGGATCCAATGCTCCAAATGC
The DNA here is from genome assembly GCA_963556195.1 of Sepiola atlantica. Classification (NCBI taxonomy): domain Eukaryota; kingdom Metazoa; phylum Mollusca; class Cephalopoda; order Sepiida; family Sepiolidae; genus Sepiola; species Sepiola atlantica. The sequence continues at coordinate 72,945,365 of OY744534.1, forward strand.
ATACCCCCCCCCCTCACCCTTAAAAAAAAATACAAAAACAAAAACCAGATCTGGTAGGAAAGTCTCATTTCCACACAACTTTAAAAACTACATTTATAATTAAATACATGAAAACAGATTTCAAAAATACTTTTCCTCAATCTGGGGAGGGGGGGTACTTGTAGCATTACCTCCCTTTCTCAACACAATTACAGATTCTCAACAGAGAGCGTCAGACACGAGTTATCTTCTCTTTTAATGACGGCAGGTGGCGCAACGTTCTGCCTCATAAAAAGGGATGCACAGACTCTCTCCTCTTTTTTTTTAGATCCAAGACCGGTTGCAGACAACATCAGTCAGACCATCTCTGTCTTCTCCGGTCTGGCTCATTTGATGAACATCTCAACACACCATGCGTGCTCCACACAAAACACAATTTGATATGTAAGACTTCTTCTCTCAACTTACACATACGCATGCACTCATCATTCTACTCATACTTTGTTGAACACATTCTTGTGGACACAAAATTCATAGTGAACCCAGTCGGGTTCGCGAACAATAAATGTTTTTTTAATTTGTTATTGTCTAAAAATTGTTACTTTGTCTTTCATGTAGCATGCTTGTATATTGAACACAAAATTCATATTGGACAACCGGCGCTGACCAAGCGTCGACCCAAAATCGTTTCAATTCCAATAAAACGAAGCTTACATACTTCAGGAACATTAGCAACCTCAATAGTAAATGGTTTTCACAATTAAAATACTCATGAATACAGAAAGAACAGAAGAAAAGCTGTTTCATAGTTATTACTTATCCTTAGGAATCATTCAAATAAGACTATTGTAAAAACGCTGACATAATTAATCCACTCACAGAAGAGCTTCAAAATCAGGGGAGATAAATAACACCTACCAACTTTTGTCAGTGTGAACTAATCGAGTTCAGATCCCATGGGTAGCTTAGTCTAAGAATTAAAATAGTCATGGGGAAGTTACTCCATCAGTTTCATACTTTTTATACAAAGAAAACCAACCCCCACAAAACCAAAATTTTACCGAATACATAAGCACATATGTTTAGTGCGTAATTTCTTAACAGGTCAAAGGTAACATATTTATTTTATAAAATACTATTTTCAGGGGACTAATGAAGCTAGATTAGCATAATTAATTCTGTTATTATTTGAGATAGGTATTAAAAAAAAAACAGATTTTTAAAATTAGTTTCCAATCGTGATAGGGTATACTAGGACCAACTTATTCTAAAGTATTAAAAAAATTTTTAAATGCATATTATTACTAGTGACACTCATGTATATTTGTGCAATACATTCGTTTATTACACAGTATATTGCTGAGAAAGGAAGGGTGAATGACGTAATGGGAAATGAAAAAGGAAAAACCAAAAAGATGTTTTTTTATGTATTCATCAACGTTTCGTCTTTATTTGTAAGACTTCCTCAGGATGATAATTTTAAGAAAAATATCATACAAGTACATGAAAATATTGGGTTAACATGATGGGTTAATGAGAAAAAGTAGTATTGATTTACTCCTCTCCAGGAGTTAGGCACAAGGCCAGTTTTTATCTTACTCCCACAAGTAAGATGTGACTCAAGGTCGGGTCGGGAAAGTGGGGTTTAAAAATTGCCTGGGCAGCCCCGTCGGCATTCCCCGGTAGGGGTGCCTCAGGCAGTAAGCAATAAACTTACTCCTCCCCAAAGAGGGGAGGCGAAGCCTGGGAGGGTGGACCTCCTAGAACTGCACAGGACAGACCCATAGACTGGCGTAATTCAAGCCCCGAAGGCCAAGACAATACCAGTCTATGGGGTGCAGTATCCATCGGAACAGATACTACACTTTGATCTTAGCCAAAAGGCCAAGAATAGCCACTACTGGGAGCGCAGGACCGAGGTCCGGGTTGAAGGAAGTCGGTGGCATGAAATGAAAATAATGTGGATGGCTGTGAGTGAAAAAGTGGAGGGGTGGGGGTGAATGAAATTAATGTAGATGGCTGTCAGTGAAAAAGTGGAGGGGTGGAGAAAGAAGAGTGGAGGGGGGAGGCTCTGTGTTTTTGGTGTGTGGGTTTTTTTTTTCACTCACAGCCATCCACATTATTTTCATTCCATGCCACTGACTCGGTCCTGCGCTCCCAGTAGTGGCTACTACTTCTTCTCATTAACCCATCATGTCAACCCTATATTTTCATGTACTTGCATGACATTTTTCTTAAAATTATCATCCTGAGGAAGTCTTACAAATAAAGACGAAACGTTGATGAATACATAAAAAAACATCTTTTTGGTTTTTCCTTTTTCACAGTATATTACTATAGTGCATTCATTTATTATACCAATAACAATATTAATAGCAATAACTGATTATGTCAGTGTTTTGTACTTATAAAACCCGGGTATATTCATTTGTAAGAAAATCGAATGAATCATAAAATCAAGAGATTCCCTATAATCTTTTTATTGATTAGGTATTAATTACTTTCCATTGGACATTGGACAAGCACTCAGTGTTCAACAGGAAGCGACAGAGTAATGTCCCCTTGTTGTTACCTGTTTTGTCAATTCAGCAATCACCTAAGTGTAAAGCTGAAAATAATCCCTGATCAGCATAAATGTATCAGGTTGATAACAAATGAGGTTGCAGTGCACGGATACAGCATTTCAATTGAACCATCTGAAGAGGTGACAACATTTGGTGGCATATAACCAGGATTTATATGATTTACAACTAGCTGAACTCCTTGTCTACGTTGGGGGGGGGGGAATAAAGGTTATTTATATCAATTATTATACGAATGTTGAGTTAATCAACGTTTGTTTCCCTAAGGCTTTTTTCCTATGTCTTTTTATTTTTTCCTTTCTTTATTACCTTCGACTGTTAATAGAGAGAGAGAGAGAGAGAGAGATAGAGAGAGAGAGAGAGAGAGAGATAGAGATAGAGAGAGAAAGAGAGAGAGATGAGAAAGAGAGAGAGAGAGAGGGTGTAGAGAAAGAGAGTTATAGATACCGTATCAATTAAAAGTGTGTTTGGGAGGGTCAAACTACATACAGTGAGAGAGGGCGAGGGTGATAGATAGAAACTTAGTAAGAGATGGGCCACTTAGTGAGTTAATTGCAAATCACAGCTAATTGCAACAATTAAAATTGAAGGTTTTTCAAACATAACGCAATCCCGAAACTGAGGAATATTTAAGCATATCTTATGTGTGATTAAAAAAAAAAAATAAACAAAATCACTTTGAAAGAGAAAATTTAGCTTAATTATTGTTTTCTGTAAATTTACACTAACATTTCTTCGGTTTCGTTAAGTTATGAAAGTAAATGTAATGTGAACAAACATCTTCGGTTTCATAAAGTTGTGAAGAATACAACTGAATTCAGAGAATTCAAGATTTAATTCTGTCTATGCAAACAGAACGACTTTTTAAGAAAATCCTTTTCCTCGAAAATGTTGCTTATAATTGAAATATTAAAAAAACAAAAAACAATCAAATTGAAGAAAAAAAAAACAACAGCCTTAATAATTATTAAACTTGGGATTTAAAAAAAAAACTTTCTATAAATAAAATATCACCATCTTTGTTTATTTCTATTCTGTATTTTTGGTAAATGAATACTGCATCAATTCATAGTATATATATATATATATTCATAGTATATACATTCATAGTATATACATTCATAGTATATATATATATATATATATATATATATATATATATTTAAAAAATATATATATAAATAAATAAATAAATAAATAAAAAACTGAACAAGTTAAAATTTAAAACCTAAAATAGAAATACAAGAAACCACGTGTTAAAATAAATTCGCCTACTGTATTGACAAAACAAAGGAAACAGGATATAGGAAAAGCCATTGTTAACAAACAATAGAGTAGACATAGGAGCGTCACCAACAAAGCCTTTGTTCGCGGGAAGCCTTTGTTCGCGGGAAGCCCAACGATTGGCTGAGGGAACAACAAAGAATCTGATTGGTTACCTAGCAAGCCATGTATATAAAAACACCTGACAAAAATAACTCCATGCATTTAGCCTGACGATTCCCCCCGGGGATGAAACACGGAGCCTCTGTGTAGCTTGATTGCCATATATATTTTCATTGCTTACTATATATATATATATATATATATATATATAAAATAATTCAGGCAAGGTAAACATCCACAGGATAAAAATCCAAAGAATTTCAACCGGGCTTATAAAAAGTGCTCAATATCAAATAGAACTCTATATATTATTATTTTTATTTACACAGACATGCACAAAATCTGCGACACTGGCATGTCGATGTTATCGATCAACAGCTGTTATACACTGAGATCTCATCAGGCAAAAATCTGAATGTTTAATTTAATTAATTAATTAATGTCTAGTTTGGTTCAAGGTATACAGTTATTAATTGATGTCTAATACCTATTGTTAAAATTTCAAAAAAGTTGGAGGTATCTGAATTTTTCTGAAGGAATTTCGCCTCCTTTTTATTTACTTTGCATAAAACTAAATTAAACTAAATATAGCCCACATTACGACCCCTTACGCCTAGCAGCTGTGTTATTTAACACGGTCAGCGAACTACTTGTTACTTTAGATAAAATCAGGATTCAAGCTAAAAAAAGTCAATTTTACTGTGAAAACTAAAAATCAGGTCACATCTGCAGGAAATAAATATTAAAAAAAATACTATGGAAAATAATATTTTTTCTATTTATGATGATGTGTTAAAGTACACCGAGAGAGTGGTGATTGCGAAAACGGATTTTAAAAGATTTTCATATCTGAAATTAGTAGAATTAAGTCACTAATGAGAAGCTTTGTAATCGGGAATGGCCCGTGATATTGAACTTTTAGTGAAAATCTGTAGCGGTTGTGTGCTCGCAAAAAAATCATCATTAATAAAATTTGAACTTTGGCTTCTATTTATCTTCCTCCCACAAGGTAAGATGTGACACAAGGTCGGGAAAGTGGGATTTGAAAAGCCAGTGCCCGAGAAGGTGAGCACTCTGGCCTACAAAAAATGCCTGGGCAGCCCCGTCGGTATTTCCCGGTAAGGGTTACTCAGGCAGTAAGCAATAAACTTACTTCTTCCCAAAGAGGAGAGGCAAAGCCTGGGAGGGTGGACATCCTAGAACTGCACACAATTTTAACTTTGGCTTTAGACGGATGTTTCATAAAAAAGATTATACATTCATTTTGCAGGACCTTTGAATGGCTCATGCTATTTAATAACTGTGGACAGTTTTTTCGAAATGGCCTGAAATTTTGAAGTGTAAACGTCCGACTTCAACTGTATCAGTGAATTTCTCAAATGAAATATTCGCAAGATTTGATGTCCCACACATGATTGCATCCAATAACGGAATGCAATAATTTATCTCAAGTGAATTTTCAAAATTTTGTAAGTTCTACTCGATTGAATAGATTACCACACCAGTGTATCAACCAATACCAAACGGACAAGTCGAGGGGTTCGTGGATTCGTTTAAGCATGGATCAAAGAAAATTAATGGAGAACAGAACGAGGTTGTAAGTTTACAACCATTTCTTAGGATCTATGGAATGACCCCTGTTCCAAATACAAAATTGGGTTTATCCATAGCTGAATTGATGTTTGATGATTTCCCCGAACCCCCAATCTCTCCATCCCCCCCCCCAACTTTTTTTTACTCTCCCCCAACCTTGAGAAATATTTTAAGTTAAAAAAAAAAAAAAAGAATTGATGTTTGATATAAGAGTCATATCGATTTATTATAAATTGTTGCCAGGATGGAAAATAAATATTTTGGAAAAAAACACCAAACAAATATCAAACAGATATTTTAAACATGGCGATAAAATTTCTTTTTTCTTCAGACTGTATATTTCTGATAAAGAAATATGAAAAGATGGTGCTGTTATAAGCAGGTTGGGAAAAAAATATTTACATGACAGCAGGTCCAAATTGGATACATAAAAGACGTGTCAACCAATTGAAACACAGATTTACCAAAGAAGAAAATGTATAAAAACATTTACCAATGGAGATTTTGTGTGACACGTTTAATTTGCCAACACCTCAAGTTAGAAAACCTTGAAGGGTTAGTAAAAGAAAAAGAAGCCGAAAGAAATTTTGGACGTTGATCCTAAAAGAAGAATATACTTTAATCAAAAAAGATATTTATCTTAGAGAGGGTGTTGTATACCTACCTCCTCTGTTTTATTTACTCCTCCCCAGGAGTTAGGCACAAGGCCAGTTTTATCTTACTCCCACAAGTAAGATGTGACCCGAGATCGGGTCGAGAAAGTGGGGTTTGAAAAGCCAGCGCTCGAGAGATGAGCACTCTGGCCATTTAAAAATTGCCTGGGCAGCTCCGTCGGCATTCCCCGGTAGGGGCGCCTCAGACAGTAAGCAATAAACTTACTCCTCCCCAAAGAGGGGAGGCAAAGCCTGGGAGGGTGGACCTTCTAGAACTGCACAGGACAGGCATGCAGTATCCATCGGAACAGATACTACACTTTGATCTTAGCCAAAAGGCCAAGAACCCCCTCCTCTGTGAATCATAAAAGAATGTCTGCATCTTTCTCATAAATTAGCTGTCAGACGGGCAATGGTCAGATGGATCTGTATGGTGAGGCCTGAACAAAGCATGCCTTTTAGGTCTCTGCTCGCGCAGGTCAACTTGGAAAGCCTCGCAGACGTCATGCAGAAGACTGCAGTGGTTTGGGGCACGTTGAGTGCAGCAATGACTGGATTGCTAAAGCCCGACAGTTGAACGTGCCAGCAGAGAAGACCACCTCTGGCAGACCCAAGTTGTCTTGGGAGGGCGTGATCAAACGTGATAGGAGAACCTTGGGTATGGATTCCGTCGGGCCTCACCAAAGACAAGAATGGAGGGGAAGACTTAGATCGAGACTGGACAATCAGGCCCCAGCCTCGTCAGAGGATTAATTGTGGCCTGATTCAACAAATAAACCGGTTATCATTATTGTTGTTGTTGTTGATGATGATGATGATGATGATGATGATGATGATGATGATGATGATGATGATGATGATGATGATGATGAAGCAGAACCATTTTAGTTCTTAATTTTTATTTGCTTGCATATTTTTAAACTCATACAGAAAAAGAAATACAGTTTTAGTTGTAAGAGAGACGGCTCCTATTATATTCTTCAATTTAAAATATAAATCATCCCTCTTGCTGATTTTTATTTTTAGGTGATTATTTTAAAATGTCTCATATCATTAGTCATCCGGGCCGGACTAAGTAATTTTTAAAATAAATTATAGCGAAGTATGTTATTATATTGCTAATAACATCGCACAACAATAACAAATAAACAAAAATTGGCTAAGTTTGATTTGTCAGCTTACTTACTATTTAGGTCCAACTTTCAAAATAGGAATTGCCTGAAGGTTAGAAACTATAGATTTTCAAAGTGAGTGTTGAGATGCTTAAACTTGGCAAACATTTTCAAAATGCTTTTTTGAGTCATGTTTAAAAATTATCCTGGCTTGAATAAGAATTGAGTTAATCCCCCTTTCAACGCTGCTATCATCGGTTATTATTCACAGTTCGTATCCTGGGTATTTCAGAAATGTCATAATGATCTTCACATCTCGTGCAAGAACAATAAACGAATTTGTGACCACCAACCTAAACGCGTGAATTGGCTTCGTTAATTCCATAAAATATCTGCCTGTTTCGATTAACTTAATAATTTTTCTCGTTTTCCCCCCTCTCGCTAATTAACGAATTATACTGGTTGTTGATCATTCTGCGAGAATTGTTCATTTTTAAATGCGTCCAAGCATCGCTACAGCTCAGATCCTCTACCCCTATTTACTTGCCTTCCCAACGAGAGCAGAGTTAGACACAAGGTCGGTTTTTAATATGGAGAAAATCCACCTCCTCTCCAAAAAGGGCATTCTGAATTGAGAAAGATCTTTTTCATTGCCTCAGTCAAGAAGGATTTCTCCTTTACCGACCAAAGACAGAAATGATGAAACGTAGTATTAATTGATACTACACTTTGCTCCTAGCCAGAAAGGTCAGATTGTCTGTTGCATTTAAGTTTGAAACTGCATTTCCGTTGGTCTAACACACTTCAGTTTGAAAATAGCATTTTAGATTGGTCCATATCTGTATGTATCTGTTTGAAATAGCATTTTCATCGTTCCACACACAGACATCGAATCGATGCATCATATAGATATCGTTTTTTTGTTGTTGTTTGAAAATAGATCTGATAGAAGGCTAGAAGTAAGGAGCACCCAACGAAAGTCAAGTTCATTCAGTTTAAGATTCAATTTATGTTGGAGATTTTAGCATTTATGTACATTTAATATTAGGCAAACATATAAACAAGTAAAAGATATATATATATATATATATATATATATATATATATATGTATATATATCTAGGCAGCATCTTCTCTTGCAGGCAGGTATTGGTGAATATAAGAGACAACTTATGTCTAGATATCTTTTGGTAGATCCTTTCAATAGTCCGAATCAGGATCTTAGTTTTAGTACTAACAAACAAAAACTCCATATATTAGAAGCCCTATATATAAAAACCAAAAAAAAAACTAATTAATAGAATTAACTTTAATATCAGTGATAATATTCTAAAATGTTTATAGCTCCACATATAGTTTCGTACTTAGTACATAATTCCCGCCAAAAATCTTCTATAAATACTAACACATGGTCTATACATGATTAACCTCATTCCCCGAAGATGGACCCAGATGGATCCGAAAGTACTTGGGAGACAAATCCAAACTATGGCAAATTCATCAGCCAATTCCCCTCCGAAACTAAGATCCTGATTCGGACTATTGAAAGGATCTACCAAAAGATATCTAGACATGAGTTGTCTCTTATATTCAACAATATATATATATATATATATATATATATATATATATATATATAATTATTTCCACAATCAGACAACGCCGCAGCCCACAACCTATGAAAAGAAACAAACCGGAAGTCCTAGGACTTCCGGTTTGTTTCTTTTCATAGGTTGTGGGCTGCGGCGTTGTCTGATTGTGGAAATAATTATATATATCATCTCACATTCAAGAAATCTAATATATATATATATATATATATATATATATATATATATATATATATATATATATATATATATATATATATTAACGAGTAAAAGATTAGAATAAAGATTGTAAAAATACAATATCTATTATTAAGTCATTAGTTGGGTTTACTTTCGGCAGCCTCGTGACTCTCGCTTCTCTTATTTTGTCCTGTAGTCTTCACATTCCATGAGCGATATTTCTGACAAAGGGAGAATAATTGCTGTTTTATGGGTCAGAATCTATCCACTTTACAGCTATTGTTGGCTAGTTTTTGATCTTGAAGTAGTATTTTTTTTTTTTAGCTCCTTACATCAAGTGGCTTCATGCCTTGTCTGGAGCGATTTTCATAACAAAAAAAGTGCAGTTCTAGGAGGTCCACCCTTCCAAGCTTTGCCTTCTCACCCTTTGAGAAGGGGGGTAGTATATTGCTAATCGCCTGAGGCGCCCCTACCGGGGAATGCCGACGGGGCTGCCCAGGCATTTTTTATAAGGCCAGAGTGCTCATCTTCTCAGGCGCTGGCTTTTTAAATCCCACTTTTCCGACCTTGTGTCACATCTTACCACTGTGGGAGGTAGATAAATAAAAAAAAATTTTTTTTTAAAAAGACCTGACCAGGAAGTCAATTTGTGAGAGCCGTCCAACACATGACAGCATGTAAAACATACGTCAAACTGGTGGTGGTGGTGGTTGGCCCATCCTTACATTGTCAGACAGAGGTATGCAGTCTCACAACTATGTTCTTGTTATAAATGTTATGACTTTGTTTCCACCATATCCCCTTCCAACGGCTAAAATAAAATACTTGCTACATCTTCATGGTGATGATGATATTGGTGATGCTGATGATGATGCTGATGATGATGATGATGATGATGATGATGGTGGTGGTGGTGATGATGGTGATGATGGTGATGATGATGATGATGATGATGATGATGATGATGATGATGATGATGATGATGATGATATACCTAAAATAATAGTTTGGTTTGGCATATCAACTAGTTCATTGGCTAAAGCTGAAACACAACTCCTATTTGAAACTAATCTTTATAAACGATCCGGTGAAGTATAACTGCTATTCTGCTGGAAAGCGTTAGGGTTAGGAAGTAGGGTTAGGGTTAGGGTTAGGAAGTAAGGTTCATATCTTTGCTGACATCATTAATGTATATGTAAACATGACAGATCTGAACACAATGGACTAAAATACGGTTTACCAATTCAATAGAGCACGTTGTTAAACCTTGCACCATTCACATTCTCAGAAAAAAAAAGAACAGATTTGCATTATTGAGGATTCAGTTATAACGCTTCAGCTAACCCGTCTTCACGTGACAGTCGCTTTCCAAACACTTGGGTTTCCTTCGTTGTAGACCATTGTTATTCCAATGTAGGATCTCATGGACGTTTGTTTTGATAAGTTTCTGAACGAATTGCCAACGATTCATTTAAATCTTGATGCAAGTTTTCAGTTGAACGATCGACATTGTCGACTGATATTTGTACTTTAAGATATGCCTGTTTTCTTTTCTCCATCTTCTATACAAAGATGGACGGAAACGTGTTCAATCTATCGTTAAATGCGTCCGTCGAGTATGTTACATATGTGTATGCATATTTTATAGACATATAAAATATCGTTATCTACGGACACGTGTTTCCTCGTCTATGACTCATCACCTTGGCTAGACCTATCGAGATTCGAAACCGGAACACCAGGTGACTGACATCTGACGCTCTACAGCTGAGCCACACACCCCGGAGAGGTGTATCGCACTATACATTCTGCCATGTATTTATTTATATATTTATTTTATTTGCGATACTAATAATTTAATGCATTCAATTATTTTTACCGAACAACATTGACTTTAATACTAAGTGAGAATCATTGTTCTTTTCACCAGTGTGATGTCCCCATATGGAAGTGTATATATTTATCAAATGTAGTTATCCACAGACACGTGTTTCGTCTTCTACAACTCACAACGTGGCTAGATGTGACTATATATATATATATATATATATATATATATATATATATATATATATATATAATATTTATAAATAAATATTAATTATTTATTTATTTATAAATGAATGATTTAAGTTCAATTTAAAAGAGACATTTACACCGTTAGTCCACACAACATCGGACGTCACTTCTACAAGACCAGGAAGGAAGAAAACAATTAAGGTTAATACCTTTTATTTGTCTAAAGCTCTGACGAGGCTTGTTATATCAAGCGAAATATTAGATAAAAAAGTCAAGATGAAAAAAAAATGTTTGGATTTTTTATTTTGATTTTAATAAAAATATCTGCATCTAACAAATGTTTTTTAAGGCATTTTGCATCTTTCTTTATGTATATATATATATATATATATATATATATATATATATATATATATATATATATATATATATATTTGCTTTATTTTCCGGGTGTAGATGCATACACTACACACAGATGCTAAGATATATCTACATGGAAATATATACGCAGAAATGGTGATAAAAATCTTCATCCCTATAAGATATATGCATGTGTCTTTCATGCATATATAATAATGTATTTGTGCAGACCCCAATTCGCCATTCATGGTGGCCTCCAAATAATTCATAAGGCGCCCATTTTCCAAGCTTAGGAACTTTTCCAAATTACAGAAGATGACGATGAACAATTGTATGGTTTGAGAAAAGCTTCACTGCCAATTTTTCAACTAATACTGCAGTTTTTCTTTAAGCGATGCCACAAGGAGCTATTAATCATACTCAACCGGATTGATCTTAATCTTCAAGGGAGAAATTTCTATTTTTTTAATTTTATAAACCATCTTCTGCCCGTTCTTTCGGAATGTTTAATTTTAGTGTTATTAACTAGAATTTGTTACTTCCCTGCACTGATGAGAGCAATAAGCTTGAAACGCTAGCGTCTGTAGGTATAAATAATTTAATATTTATTTATAAATATTATACTAAGCCCCTTTAAGAAATTAAAGTTGAGCACTCTCGGGGAAGTTAAAAATAGACTGTCAAAAAGCTCTAATGCAAAGTTCCGAATACGTTCGTCGAACACTCTCGACTAGTCTTCTATCTGTGCCCGCTTCTAGGTACATATAGATCTTAATTTCCCTAAATTACGTGACAGTTTCCGTGAGCCGAGTGGATATGGCTGACTCTGTGTACCGGGTTCGCGCCTCCCGACTGTCTGAAATTGTTACTTCCCTGCACTGATGAGAGCAATAAGCTTGAAACGCTAACGTCTGTAGGTATAAATAATTTAATATTTATTTATAAATATTATACTAAGCCCCTTTAAGAAATTAAAGTTGAGCACTCTCGGGGAAGTTAAAAATAGACTGTCAAAAAGCTCTAATGCAAAGTTCCGAATACGTTCGTCGAACACTCTCGACTAGTCTTCTATCTGTGCCCGCTTCTAGGTACATATAGATCTTAATTTCCCTAAATTACGTGACAGTTTCCGTGAGCCGAGTGGATATGGCTGACTCTGTGTACCGGGTTCGCGCCTCCCGACTGTCTGAAATTGTTACTTCCCTGCACTGATGAGAGCAATAAGCTTGAAACGCTAGCGTCTGTAGGTATAAATAATTTAATATTTATTTATAAATATTATACTAAGCCCCTTTAAGAAATTAAAGTTGAGCACTCTCGGGGAAGTTAAAAATAGACTGTCAAAAAGCTCTAATGCAAAGTTCCGAATACGTTCGTCGAACACTCTCGACTAGTCTTCTATCTGTGCCCGCTTCTAGGTACATATAGATCTTAATTTCCCTAAATTACGTGACAGTTTCCGTGAGCCGAGTGGATATGGCTGACTCTGTGTACCGGGTTCGCGCCTCCCGACTGTCTGAAATTGTTACTTCCCTGCACTGATGAGAGCAATAAGCTTGAAACGCTAGCGTCTGTAGGTATAAATAATTTAATATTTATTTATAAATATTATACTAAGCCCCTTTAAGAAATTAAAGTTGAGCACTCTCGGGGAAGTTAAAAATAGACTGTCAAAAAGCTCTAATGCAAAGTTCCGAATACGTTCGTCGAACACTCTCGACTAGTCTTCTATCTGTGCCCGCTTCTAGGTACATATAGATCTTAATTTCCCTAAATTACGTGACAGTTTCCGTGAGCCGAGTGGATATGGCTGACTCTGTGTACCGGGTTCGCGCCTCCCGACTGTCTGAAATTGTTACTTCCCTGCACTGATGAGAGCAATAAGCTTGAAACGCTAGCGTCTGTAGGTATAAATAATTTAATATTTATTTATAAATATTATACTAAGCCCCTTTAAGAAATTAAAGTTGAGCACTCTCGGGGAAGTTAAAAATAGACTGTCAAAAAGCTCTAATGCAAAGTTCCGAATACGTTCGTCGAACACTCTCGACTAGTCTTCTATCTGTGCCCGCTTCTAGGTACATATAGATCTTAATTTCCCTAAATTACGTGACAGTTTCCGTGAGCCGAGTGGATATGGCTGACTCTGTGTACCGGGTTCGCGCCTCCCGACTGTCTGAAATTGTTACTTCCCTGCACTGATGAGAGCAATAAGCTTGAAACGCTAGCGTCTGTAGGTATAAATAATTTAATATTTATTTATAAATATTATACTAAGCCCCTTTAAGAAATTAAAGTTGAGCACTCTCGGGGAAGTTAAAAATAGACTGTCAAAAAGCTCTAATGCAAAGTTCCGAATACGTTCGTCGAACACTCTCGACTAGTCTTCTATCTGTGCCCGCTTCTAGGTACATATAGATCTTAATTTCCCTAAATTACGTGACAGTTTCCGTGAGCCGAGTGGATATGGCTGACTCTGTGTACTGGGTTCGCGCCTCCCGACCGTCTGAAATTGTTACTTCCCTGCACTGATGAGAGCAATAAGCTTGAAACGCTTACGTCTGTAGGTATAAATAATTTAATATTTATTTATAAATATTATACTAAGCCCCTTTAAGAAATTAAAGTTGAGCACTCTCGGGGAAGTTAAAAATAGACTGTCAAAAAGCTCTAATGCAAAGTTCCGAATACGTTCGTCGAACACTCTCGACTAGTCTTCTATCTGTGCCCGCTTCTAGGTACATATAGATCTTAATTTCCCTAAATTACGTGACAGTTTCTGTGAGCCGAGTGGATATGGCTGACTCTGTGTACCGGGTTCGCGCCTCCCGACTGTCTGAAATTGTTACTTCCCTGCACTGATGAGAGCAATAAGCTTGAAACGCTAGCGTCTGTAGGTATAAATAATTTAATATTTATTTATAAATATTATACTAAGCCCCTTTAAGAAATTAAAGTTGAGCACTCTCGGGGAAGTTAAAAATAGACTGTCAAAAAGCTCTAATGCAAAGTTCCGAATACGTTCGTCGAACACTCTCGACTAGTCTTCTATCTGTGCCCGCTTCTAGGTACATATAGATCTTAATTTCCCTAAATTACGTGACAGTTTCCGTGGGCCGAGTGGATATGGCTGACTCTGTGTACTGGGTTCGCGCCTCCCGACCGTCTGAAATTGTTACTTCCCTGCACTGATGAGAGCAATAAGCTTGAAACGCTAACATCTGTAGGTATAAATAATTTAATATTTATTTATAAATATTATACTAAGCCCCTTTAAGAAATTAAAGTTGAGCACTCTCGGGGAAGTTAAAAATAGACTGTCAAAAAGCTCTAATGCAAAGTTCCGAATACGTTCGTCGAACACTCTCGACTAGTCTTCTATCTGTGCCCGCTTCTAGGTACATATAGATCTTAATTTCCCTAAATTACGTGACAGTTTCCGTGGGCCGAGTGGATATGGCTGACTCTGTGTACTGGGTTTGCGCCTCCCGACCGTCTGAAATTGTTACTTCCCTGCACTGATGAGAGCAATAAGCTTGAAACGTTAACGTCTGTAGGTATAAATAATTTAATATTTATTTATAAATATTATATATATATATATATATATATATATATATATATATATATATATATATATATATATATAGCATAATATAAAATGAAATAATAAAATAAGGTGCAAATCAAATCTGATTAGATTTCAAAATTCAGGCAAAGTATCTTAAAGTCCTTAACTCATGAGTTTTCAAAGATAATTCTTCTCCTCGGAGGACCATTACCGCAGTGACATTACTGCAGGTAATAAAATTACACTTTGAAAATATATAAAAATATATATAAAAAAATACATAAAAGTATATAACACATCAAATATATCAGCCCAAAACATATTTTTTTGTTAAAGCTATACAATTCATCCAAGTCATACAATTTAAAACATATTCAGGAAAGACATCCAAGAAGTTGATTGAAAATTGATCCAGGTGGTGAGTGACAGTATATTGAGTTTCAGTTTTTATCCGGATGTTCACTAATTAAAGATATTAGTTGCCTCTTATATCTTTTGTTGGATTAACTTTATATATATATATATATATATATATATATATATATATATATATATATATATATATATATATATAGATGAAAGAAGAGGGATAAACATGTACGAATGACAAATTTATTTCAACTTCGATTGTTCAATGCAAGGTGTACTCGGTAAAAACATGTTTATTATTCTTTCTTTAAGCCAAGGCTTTTACAAAGATTAAAATCTTATCATCAGAGGAATTACATAGATAGATAAGTTTGCAGTGGAAAAGCTAAAATTCAAAATTTGAAAAAATATTAAGTACTGGAGAGTGAGAATGTGTGTGTAAAAAGATATGGGTCTGTCCAGTTGGTAAATGTCCGTTGATAAGGTGTCCAGTAAAAGGAGATTTAAAGATGGAAAAGATTATATATATATATATATATATATATATATATATATATATATATATATGGGGTAAGGTACACGATAGTTCATGAAAAATGAAGTGTCGTGATGGACAAAATGTGTGAAAAGATGACAGACATTCCCCAGGAACGAAACCGGTCAAAAAAATCTCTTGTTTTTGTTTTTCTCCTGCATTTTGACTTGTTTTCCGTCTGTCATCTTTTCATATATATATATATATATATATATATATATATATATATATATATATATATATATATATATATATATATATATATGTACAGAGTGTTTGGAAAATCGATGTCATAACTTGGGGTTTATGTTTTATATGTGTATATAGGTCGGTCAAGAAACGCTTAGTTTCAGAGTTATATACTGATTAACATTCTTTAACCCTAACACGTACAGTGCGTGTGATAGTGCACTGTTACTTCTACATATGGGATTGATTAATACTATCCATCTGGCAGGATCACAGGTAAAATACACCTGGACCTGGTGTTACCACATACACCAACTGAACCATGAAAAATGACAGCAAAGAAATATAAAAGCCATAGAGGGTCAATAGTCATAGAAGGTCAAAGAGAATAAGAAGACCGAGGAGGGATAGCACTAACCAGACCTCCACTGGAAGAGTACGGAGAGTGCTAGGACCTTAGGGAGGCTTATTGCCAACCAAATCCCAGAGGAGATTAATGGTCGTTGCCAGCGAGGAATCAATGGTAGGCGTCCGTTGTGATACAGTAAGGTCATTGACGGTGGTGATCGAAAAAAGATGGAGAGTACTGGAAATCTGGGGAGGCTTGTTGTCACTCAGACTCCAGGGAACACCACCGGTTGTTGTCGGTGAGCAATCACTGACGATGACTTGTGTGATAACTCCTAGTGAGTACAAATAATAAACATGGCGAACACTACTGTAATACCAGTAATTGTAGGAGCACTAGGAACAGTTCGGAAAAAACCCTGTAAAAATGACTAGGACAACACGGCACTGATGCAAACAGCTGCAATATTAAGGAAAATCTTTGAGTGTGGAAACCAACTTACACAGCTAAGCGACACCGATCAATCACAAGTAAGTTGAAATAGAATAACGTTGCGTAAACACAATTAGAACTATGAAAAGAATATTACACGAATCCAAAGGAACTGAAATTGCCAGGGCAGATATATAAGAAAAAATCCCATAATGTGAAACCCCGTCTCTTTCCCCATCAAAATAAATCACACGGTGCCACCAACATTGGTTAGTACCACAGAAAATGGTTGTAAAAAGTTTGAGAGGATGGGAAGTCCAAAGAGAGAAAGCACCATCCAAACCTTCACTGGAAGGGCACTGGGAGTACTAGAATCTTGAGGAGGCTTGTTGTCCCCCAAATTCAAGATGGAAACTAATGGTAAACGACTGTTGCGAAAATGCAGAGTGATTTGCAATGATGATCGAAAGAAGAATAAAGTACTGGAAATTCGGGGAGTCTTGTTGTCACTCAGGCTCCAGGGAATACTATCTGTTTTTGTAATGACTCGTGTGAGAACTTCTAGTGAGTAAGAGAATTAAAAAAAAAACAGTTGGCCGTAAGAATTTTCCATTCCATTCATTTCGAAAAGATTCTTAAAAAAACAAAACACGATTGGAATATCTTTAGAAGAATACCGGTATGGAATGTCATGATTCTCTTGTCAACAGTCAACCTTGCAGACAAAAAAAAAAAAAAAAAAGAGCAACGAACTTAAACTATTTTGAAATATCAAAATCTAATTTAGTGAATTGCTATTTTTTTTTATGAAAAAAGAATAGAAAAACTTTTTAAAATAAAAACATGCAAATCAACAATGGTATCTCTAAAGTATATTTTTTATTTATTTTTACATATCTTTATTCACGAACCATTTCAATGTATGCATCTAAAAAAATATATATATATATATGACTTCACTTGTTGTTGTGCTAGTGTATCAAAAACGTTTTCATCTTTTATCAATGTTGTACACCCGGCGCTCTTGTATAAGCAGTAACCGATCTGAGGGAGATAACTCTATTTTTCTTAGCCGCCGCTATTCCGAATTCGCTTATACTTTAGCAAAGGGAGGTAACTTTGTTTATCGCAGCTTGAAAGAAAATAACTTTTCTTTTTATGTTTATATAAAGTGTATACAATTTGTGGCATGTAAATAAAAGTGCTTAAAAGTTATTTTGAACGGGTTAGGGTTTAGGGTTTAAGGTTAGGGTTAGGGTTAGGGTTTAGAGTTAGGGTTAGGGTTTAGAGTTAGGGTTTTTAACGCATTTCAAAACCGTAACATGATTTTTATTAATAAACAAAGTTATCTCCCTTGCCAAAGTATAAGCGAATTCGGAATAGCGGCGGCTAAGAAAAAATAGAGTTATCTCCCTCAGATCGGTTACTGCTTATACAAGAGCGCCGTACACCGAATCCCATTCGATGCACGCATCTAAAATTTATAGATAAACCTCTGTATGATTAACATTACTAGTTTTCAAATATTTAGATTATTCGGACCACTGTTCGCATCTTGGATGTTATTCTCAAAACGTCTCGACCGATGTAACTTCCGACCTTCTTCAGGTGTATCTGGTCGAACTCGGGAATCTGTACGGAATTTCAAATGGAACCCTTTATTTAATATTCAATCCACGGTGGGGGGGGGGTATAGCTTGCTCTTGTTCCGTCAGCCATGACTGGGTAAAAGTCTCAAGTAATTCGAAATTGTATTCTTAGTGTCGCCCGCACTGAGGATTGAACCTTCAACCTCCAGAAGACTGTCACTCAGAACTGATTATTACTTAGTTTGGCATAAGAATTCCCGAGTTTGACAAGACGCATCTGAAGGTTACATCGGCCGAAACGTTGTGAGAGTAACACCCAAGATGAGAACAGCACTCCGAATAATACCAATAATACAAATTATCACAGAACAGAAGTATTATATTACTACTACTACTACTACTACTACTACTACTACTACTACCGTACAAATCACGTTGACACACCGGTTCCAGTTAGATCACCGAAGTTAAGCGACGTTGAGCCTGGCCAGTATTAAATGGGTGACCATTTGGGACTACCAGGTGCTGTATGTGCTCTCTGTTTATCTCGGCATTGTTTCCAGTCGTCTTGAACTGCTTGCCATTGGAATCAAGCAGTGCCGACTCAGGAGAGGTGTTGTTAGAGATTGCGCAACCCTTGCTTCATAATTACACGCGCAGCCAGCCCCTTATAGGGGTATCCATAGTCTCTCTAGACTGAACGGAGGGCCTAAAAAAAAAAACTACTACTACATATACTACTACTACTACTACTACTACATATACTACTTATTATAAAAACTTAGAACCTCCAAAATTATTGGGCAGAATTGCATTAGATTGAGAATGAAAAGCCCATGGGATGATGAGAGTGTTATAGGATTTAAACACTACTAATACTACTACTACTACTACTACTACTACTACTACTACTTATTATTATTATTATTTACTCACTAGGAGTTCTCACACAGGTCATCAGTGATTTCTCACCGACAACCGGTGGTATTCCCTGGAGTCTGAGTGACAACAAGTCTCCCCAGATTTCCAGTATTCTCCACCTCTTTTCGATAGCCACCGCAAATAAACTTGCAGTGTCACAACAGCCGTTTACCATTGATTTCTCACTGGGAAGGATCATTGGTCTTCTCTGGGATTTGGGTGGCAATAAGCCTCCCCAAGGTCCCAGCAGTCTCTGCACTTTTCCAGTGGAGGTCTGGTTTGTGCTGTCCCTCCTCGGTCTTCTCATCCTCCTTGACCCTTGCAAATATTTTGTGTGGTGTCAGCCTAGGCTGGTACCATTTTTTTCTTTTTTAAAATTTTTTTTATTATTATTATTATTGTGATGATGATGATGATGATTATTATTATTATTATTATTATTATTATTATTATTATTATTATTATTAAATCAACAGAAATGGAAGAGAAGATTGCGAGAGAATACCTGAGAAGAACAAGAAACTCATTGAAATCAAATAATATATTAGAAACGTAATAAAAGGAATAAATACCTGGGTAGTATCGTTAGTAAAATACTCTGGGCCCTTCATAGGCCGGACAAAAGAACTCAGCCACTTGGACCAAAGAAACTAATGACCATGCACGATGTACTTCACCCTAAGGACAATATTGACCAACTTTATGTAAAAAGGAGAGAATAGGAGGTGGAGGGAGGGATAAATATAGAAGGTTGCATGGACGATACAATAAAAGAACTCGAAAAATACGTAACCGAAAGTACAGAAAGGCTGATTACTGCTGCAAAATGTACCGCCGAAATGAACAATACAAAGAGAAGTGAGACTGAAAACGAATTCAAACAATTTCTATTTACTTGCCTCCCTACGAGGGCAGAGTTAGACACAAGGTTGGTTTTCAATGTGGGGAAAAACCAGCTTCCCCCAAAAGGGTAACTCTGGATTGGAACAAAAATAAAAATTGACTCAGTCTAAAAGGACTTCTCCTTCGCTGACCGAGGACAGAAAAGACGAAGTGCAGCATCAGAATAGATACTACACTTTGCTCTTAAACCGTTCTTAATTGTTTTGTGACTAAAATAGGAATTAATCTACGGACACACAGATGCTTTATTTACAGATTCACAAGAAAGAGAGAGATAGAGAGAGAGAAAGAGAGAGAGAGTAAGAAAGAGAGAGAGAGGAATAGATAGATATATAGATAGATAGATAGATTGAGAGAGAGAGAGAAAGAAAGAAAGAAAGAGAGATAGAGAGAGACAGATAGATAGATAGAGAGAGAGAGGGGGGTAAGAAAAAGAGAGAGATAAGAATAAATAGATAGATAGATAGAGAGAGAGAGAGAGAGAGAGAAAGAGAGGGGGTAAGAAAAGGAGAGAGTAAGAAAAAGAGAGAGGGATAGATAGATGGATAGAGAGAGAGAGCGAGAGAGAGAAAGAAAGAGTGAAAGAGAGAGAAAGAGAGAAAGAGAGAGAAAGAGAGAGAGAAAGAAAGAGAGAGAGAGAGAAAGAGGGTGAGAGAGTAGATTAGTTTATTTTTTAAAGTAAAACTTTTCTAACAATTTTTATTTTTGTAAAACTTTACTCACGTCACTTTACTTAAGATTTAACTCGAATATTTTTTGTTCGTTCGTTTTTTTTACAGTAAAATTTACAGCGAATGTGACAACAGTAAGAAATTAATTGTTGTTAATAAAATGAATTACTTACTCTTCAACTGGGTAGCCCTGCTAGTTTGAAATAAAACAATGTATTTATGATAAAACAAAAACAATATCAGCGAAACGTGTACATTTAAATTATGTTTTTCCAAAATGTCTTTTTCTCACTCATTCTATTGAATTCTATTCGAAATTTATCTTACTAAAATAAATATAAATATTAAACATAAGTTTATTTATTAAAAAAAAAAAAAATGACACAATACGGGTCAACTCTGATGATGGAATTTTATTCCGAAATTAATAAGATTAAACATGGACGGCGGCACCGGGGGGGGGGGGCAGGGGGGTTTGAAGCCCCCTCACTTTTTTACTGTGCCCTCCCCACTTTACCGTCATCAATAATTAAGTTGATATGCATGTGTTTAACCGCCCCCCCCCCACATTTTAGGAGAAGCCCCCTCACTTTCATAACTATCCCGCCGGCCCTGTTAAAGTAAAAAAAAAATGATAATAAATTAATCTTGCATTGATAAAGGCTTCTATTTTCAATTTTAATAATTCTAACTCATCAATGCTTTAAAATGAACGACTTATCTTTCTAAAATACTAGCATGGCCCATGTTTGTTTGTTCAACAACTAAAATTTGAATTCATAACCGCCAGAACAACCGCGGATAACAACCATTACACGAACGTTTTATCAAATGGTGCTTGTGAACCGTAGGGCCGAACAAAAAAAAAATTTTTATCTTTAATTTTAAAGAGTCAAATAAGGGGGAGATAACTCTAGTTTTAAACCACGGTTCATCTTAAAATGGATTTTACTATTGTAATGATTCTAAACTAAGTTAAAACAATGCATACGTAAAAGGATAATTTAGGAATAAAACAATCACAACGCATTCGGCACCAATGAAAAATAAAATGATTTATTAAAATAAATTAATTATCACAGAAGAAAAAAAAAAGAAAAATATGTAAATGGAAGGGAAAAAAAACATGAAACAAAAAAAATAAAGTTTTTTTAAATAAATGACAGTTTGGCACAAGTCGCATGTCATGGCCACAGATGCAGGTTTCTGCACCTGAAATTAATCTGCACGATTGCAAGAAGTTTATTAGTTTGGCAAATTCTCTTTAAGGGAGAGATAACTCTAGTTTCAAGTTTCAACCACGCTTTATCTTAAAATGGATGTTAACACTTTAAATTTGCAAGATATTTTATATTTAACCAGAAATAATGCCGGTGTAGAAACTCGCATCTGTGGCCATGACATGCAACTTGTACCAACATTATAAAAACAACTGATGGGTTTATATGACGTTGTCCATGCAGTTATTGTTCAAGAAAAATGTCCATTAGATATAACAGTATATTTGCAATGTACCTAGCAAAATTAAAGCTAAAAAAATTTTTTTTCAGCCCTACCGTTAAGAAAAATGATAATAAATTAATCTTGTATTGAAAACGGCTTCTATTTTCACTTTTAATAATTCTAACCTATCAATGCTTTAAAATGAACGACCTATCTTTCTAAACATTATTATGATTTGAATATTTTGAAATGATATATTTTAATAGGTGAAAATAAGTTCGTTTGATGGTAGTGGTCACCGCACACCTACAGAACTATTGAGGTGAGCAGAGGTGTAATGTTGTTTGTATAATGTTGTTGTTGTTGTTGTTGTAGTAGTAGTAGTAGTAATAATAATAATAATAATAATAATAATAATAATAATAATAATAATAAAGTCAGTATAACACCAATAATCATAGGAGCACTAGGAACAGTCCCCCGAAACATGGAGAAAATACTAGGAGAAATAGGAATCAAAAGGATAACTGAGACCATACAAAGGACAGTAATGATCAAAACAGCTACAATCCTGAGAAATGTCCTCGAATGCGGAAACCAACCCACATAAGCAACGAATGGAGAACAAACACATGGAAGCACAAGACAACAGAACTGGGGAAAATACAACCGCATGAGAGAGGCGCAAGCATAGGCTGACACCACGAAAATTATGGACAGAGGGTCGAGGAGGGAAAGCGCAAACCAGACCTCCACTGGAAGAGCGCGGACAGCTCTGGGACTTTGGGGAGGCTTGTTGCCACTCGGGCCCCAGAGGGGACCAATGGCCCTTATCAGCGGGAAATCGGTGGTAGGTAGCTGTTGCGATACCGCAAGGTTATCAGCGGTGATGAACGAAAAGAGGTGGAGCATACTGGAAGTCTGAGGAGACTTGTTGTCACTCAGACTCCAGGGAATACCACAGGTTGTTGGAAGTGGGCGATCACTGACGATGACCAGTGTGATAACTCCTAGTGAGTAAATAATAATAAAAAATTTTTTAAAAATTACTGACTGGCTTTGCCGGCTTGCTATCGTTTTGCAAAGTTTGAAACACTAGAAAGATTATTTAAAATAAACATGTCATTCATAACTTTATTGTAAACATGAAACAAAATATTTCTCCTTTATTATATATAGAGAGACTAGTCAAAATATCCTCCCTACGGTCGTACATTTGAAGTGTAAGTGAGTTAATTTAAAGACTTTAATAAGTTCAGTGAATTAGCTCAGTCAGTAACGACTAAGATTGCAGGCTTCAAGTTCGTGGTTTCTATTCCCAGTGTCGGCATCAAGTTTCTTTATTGTTTATTTATTTATGTAAGATAAGTTTCTTCTGTTTAGAAAAATTTCTCGCGGACGGACGGACGGACAGAAAGACAGACAAAGTCTCCGTTATAATTAATGTAAGTAGATAGAAAAGGATGATTTATTCGATTGGATCATACTTTGATTGTTTCACTCATTACAGCAACTAATTATTTTCATTTCCAAAACGTCACATTATATTTAACGACCATACAGTTAATTATTTGTTACAAATTGTGTAACATTAATCCATTGGCCCTTCCATAAACCTTAACTTTTTGGCTAAGATCAGAGTGCAGTATCTGTTCCGATGGATGCTACACTCTGTAGACAACGAACATTAAAACACAAATGCTAAATATTTGTCGAGGAAATAAAACAATATTGCGAAACAGAAGTATTTGTTGTATTAAAATCAAAACAATCATTGAATTAAAAAGCAATAACAAATAATTGTTATCCATTTTGCTGAATTCTCTACACAGACGGATTTTTTCCTTTGGTGTTTATTATTTTTGACAAAGGGGAGATTTTCCCGAAATATTAAATATATGATTTTTAATCATCATCCGGACAACACACATACAGCCGACACCACACTTGCTGTTATGTAAGATTTTAAAGAAAAATAAATAGTAAGTCCCCCCACTTCGATTTATTATTTTTGTTCCTTCCAGCTCACAACCTATCCGACACTCTACATTACCCTCATCCTTCTTAACATATTACTATATATATATATATATATATATATATATATATATATATATATAGAGAGAGAGAGAGAGAGAGAGAGAGAGAGAGAGAGACAGACAGACAGAGAGAAGAGAGAGAGAAGGAGAGAGAATATGGTAGTTTGCTTGAAGCATTCTCTCCAAATATGATCCGAGGTTAAGATCGGATTCTAACTCTGCCTGATGAGATCTCAGTTTATAGTAACTGTTGATCGATAACATCGATATGCCAGTGTCGCAGATTTTGTACATGTCTGTGTAAATAAAATTATCATATATATATATATATATATATATAGTCTCGGAAGTTTCTCAACCATTAAAACTATATAAAAAAAAAAAAAAAAAAAAAAAAAAAATTAAAAAAAAAAAAAAAAAAAAAATTAAAAAACTAAAAAAATTAAAAAAACTTATAGTCTCAAGTCTTCCAGTGGAAAATCACTCATGTAAGTCAATTTATTTTATTATATATATATATATATATATATATATAATGGAAGTCAATTCGTGTTCGAGTATGATTACATCTTAGAAGAAAAGATATGTTGTCGCCAATGTCTTCATCAATTACTCATCAGACCAGGATGTGAGCTGCGAACTAGGCACACCACAGGCAGATCAATTTTCCACCTGCCTGGACCTGGTTTGGCTGGTATTGACCTCAGATTACTTAACATATTACTACTGTTCCCAGCAATACTCTAAGCAAACTACCATTCTCTATAGTTAACTAATAAAATGTCCTTTTTCAAAACACATATGCAAATTAGTTAACCTTGTAACTGATATCGCATATACATAAGCAGTATATGAAAAATATGGTGCGTCTATTGTGTAAAGTAAACTTGCAAACCATCCTCTTCAAAGTTAATTAAAACTTTGAAGAGGATGGTTTGCAAGTTTACTTCAAGAAATGGGCCCAGATCTCTAATTTATTAATTCAGCTGAAATGGAAAGAGAGAAACACCACGTTACTTTATTTTTTTTTTTTCGATGTTAACAGTAACATAAGGTTTGAGAGAGAAAGAAAACATTTCCATTTTTTTTTACTCCCTTATTAATGTAAAATGTATTGTTATTAGACCAGATAGGGCGGGGGGGGGGGGGGGCGGTGAGATAACATGATATATTTGCATGTTTGGACACTAAACCAATTAAAATATAATTAAAATATAATCAAAATATAATTAAAATATAATTCACAATGTGTTTTCCTTTTAGTTATCAATTAAAATAAATTCACGCTATTTGAATTTTGTTTCAAGGTGTTAAAGAAAAAATATAAACATGGTAAAAATAATATTAATGGAGAGATGCGATTGTCCGCGAAACATGGCAGATAATAATGTTTGTTTTTTTCATCTACAAACACAGCAATTAACGTATCATTTTCATAATAGGAAACATACACGGGATCGATTATTTAAAATATTAAGATATACATCAACATGCTACTGAATATTGTCTAATGGTTAATTTGATATGAATGTTTTGAAAATACTGTTTTACTAACCCTTATCTTAACTTGCATATTTTTTGTTCTTTTGTTTTGAGGGGGAGGAGGGGGAGGGTACATTTTACCTTAATTTATTGTTTCGTTATTTTTACAATAAAATTTACAGCGAATGTGACAACGGTAAGAAATTAATTGTTATTAATCAGGACCGGCGGGACAGTTATAAAAGTGGGGGTGGGGCCTCTCCTAAAAAGTGGGGGGGCCCGGTTAAACACATGCATATATAACTTCATTATTGATGACCGTAAAGTGGGGGGGGGGGGCAAGTAAAAAAGAGGGGGGTTCAAGCCCCCCCCCCCTTGCCCCCCCCCCTGCCCCCCCCCCCCCCGGTGCCGCCGTCCATGTTAATAAAATGAAGTACTAACTACAGTGGTGTCCAGAGGGGGTGGGGTGGGGTGGGGGTAGTGGTCTGACCGGACGGTAGCCCCGAACATCCAAATTGAGAGGGGGAGGGTTATCGAATAATATTCAAACTATCTCAATTTCATAATATTTCTCAGTGCTAGTACTTATACTTGAGTGTTTGGGGCAGACAATCAAGGAGTTAGTCGCGGGCATCACCAGGGCATCACCAGATCCTTTACATGCCACTGCCTTTGGCCTTGTTAAGTTGTGACTAATTTATTAAGAAAACAAAACAAGTAAATATATTTTAATGAACACACTAAGTACTAAGTGTTGAAACTACGACAGTCTCTTTTAAGCATAAAAATAATGAAGACAAATACGTTAGTATGAAAATTAATTGTAAAAAAAAAATAGAATATTATGATTGTTATTCAATACATTTCTTTTGGGGATGTCACCGCTTGTTTCAAATGTCATTAAAATCTGTTATTCATTCTATGTACATATTACATTAACCTCCAGTTCACTTTGTCTGTTTTACGAAATACCAACCCTTTTCAGGTTATTTAATTTTAGAAAGACAATACCTACTTTAAGCAATTCATTGAACACAAGTTGCTATTTTATTCATAGTTGAGAAGAGGCGTTCATACCTTTCCCAATGATATTGCAATAAAAATCGATTCAATAGATCAGGCTGGATTTGAACTCGGCATAGCCGATTATATAGTTTGAGTTTTAATTTTCTTTAATTCATTTGTGGCTAGCAGGCGCTTGATCCTCTAAATGTCCTCTACTCCAGGGTGACTATTTGCTTTAATTCGATCCTGATGATAGAGCTTCATGGATCCCACCCCCTTTTAGCACAATTAGATGGTGCTGACCCCCTGGAATCAACTATACTTTAGGGTGGGAAACAGAAATTACCTGAGCCAGAGAAATAAATGTAGAAACCCTAGCGATGAGCACCAAAGGCCATATTCTTTTTAGAGACATCAGTTGGTGTTGATAGGGTGGGTGAGTCTGGAGTTGGCAACAGGAAGTGCCTGTACCCGGTAAGTAAAAGTGGAAGCCCTGGTCATTGAGCATCAGGGATCTTACTTCTTCTAGTCTAATTAGTTTTTAATACCAAGTGGGGGAGTCTGGGGTAGACAACAGGAAGTACCTGTACCAGGGGAGTAAAAATGGAAGCACTGGTCTTTGAAGATCACGGATCGTACTCTTTTTAGTGTAATTAGTTTGTGGTACCAAGTGGAGGGATCTGGGATAGGCAATAGCAATGCCTGTGTCAAAGGAGTAAAATTGTAAGTCCTGGTCATTGAGCATCAGGGATCCTACTCCTTTTAGTGTAATTAGTTTATGGTACCAAGTGGGGGAGTTTAGGGTAGACAGCAGGAAGTACCTGTACCATGGGAGTAACAATAGAAGCCCTGGTCATTGAGCATCAGGGATCCTACTCCTTTTAGTGTAATTTATTTATGGTACCAAGTGGGGGAGTTTAGGGTAGACAGCAGGAAGTACCTGTACCATGGAAGTAACAATGGAAGCCCTGGTCTTTGAAGATCAGGGATCTTACTCCTTTTAGTGTAATTTATTTATGGTACCAAGTGGGGGGGTTTGGGGTAGACAGCAAGAAGTACCTGTACCATGGGAGTAACAATGGAAGCCCTGGTCTTTGAAGATCAGGGATCTTACTCTTTTTTGTGTAATTATTTTATGGTACCAAGTGGGGGAGTTTGGGGTAGACAGCAGGAAGTACCTGTACCATGGGAGTAACAATAGAAGCCCTGGTCTTTGAAGATCAGGGATCCTACTCTTTTTTGTGTAATTAGTTTATGGTACCAAGTGGGGGAGTTTGGGGTAGACAGCAGAAAGTACCTGTACCATGGAAGTAACAATGGAAGCCCTGGTCTTTGAAGATCAGGGATCTTACTCTTTTTTGTGTAATTAGTTTATGGTACCAAGTGGGGGAGTTTGGGGTAGACAGCAGGAAGTACCTGTACCATGGGAGTAACAATGGAAGCCCTGGTCTTTGAAGATCAGGGATCTTACTCTTTTTAGTGTAATTAGTTTATGATGCCGAGTGGGGGAGTTTGGGGTAGACAGCAGGAAGTACCTGTACCATGGGAGTAACAATGGAAGCCCTGGTCTTTGAAGATCAGGGATCTTACTCTTTTTTGTGTAATTAGTTTATGGTACCAAGTGGGGGAGTTTGGGGTAGACAGCAGGAAGTACCTGTACCATGGGAGTAACAATGGAAGCCCTGGTCTTTGAAGATCAGGGATCCTACTCTTTTTAGTGTAATTAGTTTATGGTACCAAGTGGGGGAGTTTGGGGTAGACATCAGGAAGTACCTGTACCATGGGAGTAACAATGGAAGCCCTGGTCTTTGAAGATCAGGGATCTTACTCTTTTTTGTGTAATTAGTTTATGGTACCAAGTGGGGGAGTTTGGGGTAGACAGCAGGAAGTACCTGTACCATGGGAGTAACAATGGAAGCCCTGGTCTTTGAAGATCAGGGATCTTACTCTTTTTTGTGTAATTAGTTTATGTACCAAGTGGGGGAGTTTGGGGTAGACAGCAGGAAGTACCTGTACCATGGGAGTAACAATGGAAGCCCTGGTCTTTGAAGATCAGGGATCTTACTCTTTTTTGTGTAATTAGTTTATGGTACCAAGTGGGGGAGTTTGGGGTAGACAGCAGGAAGTACCTGTACCATAGGAGTAACAATAGAAGCCCTGGTCTTTGAAGATCAGGGATCTTACTCTTTTTTGTGTAATTAGTTTATGGTACCAAGTGGGGGAGTTTGGGGTAGACATCAGGAAGTACCTGTACCATGGGAGTAACAATGGAAGCCCTGGTCTTTGAAGATCAGGGATCTTACTCTTTTTTGTGTAATTAGTTTATGGTACCAAGTGGGGGAGTTTGGGGTAGACAGCAGGAAGTACCTGTACCATGGGAGTAACAATGGAAGCCCTGGTCTTTGAAGATCAGGGATCTTACTCTTTTTTGTGTAATTAGTTTATGGTACCAAGTGGGGGAGTTTGGGGTAGACAGCAGGAAGTACCTGTACCATGGGAGTAACAATGGAAGCCCTGGTCTTTGAAGATCAGGGATCTTACTCTTTTTTGTGTAATTAGTTTATGGTACCAAGTGGGGGAGTTTGGGGTAGACAGCAGGAAGTACCTGTACCATGGGAGTAACAATGGAAGCCCTGGTCTTTGGAGATCAGGGATCTTACTCTTTTTTGTGTAATTAGTTTATGGTACCAAGTGGGGGAGTTTGGGGTAGACAGCAGGAAGTACCTGTACCATGGGAGTAACAATGGAAGCCCTGGTCTTTGAAGATCAGGGATCTTACTCTTTTTTGTGTAATTAGTTTATGGTACCAAGTGAGGGAGTTTGGGGTAGACAGCAGGAAGTACCTGTACCAGGGGAGTAAAAATGGAAGCCCTGGTCTTTGAAGATCAGGGATCTTACTCTTTTTTGTGTAATTAGTTTATGGTACCAAGTGGGGGAGTTTGGGGTAGACAGCAGGAAGTACCTGTACCATGGGAGTAACAATGGAAGCCCTGGTCTTAGAAGATCAGGGATCCTACTCTTTTTTGTGTAATTAGTTTATGGTACCAAGTGGGGGAGTTTGGGGTAGACAGCAGGAAGTACCTGTACCATGGGAGTAACAATGGAAGCCCTGGTCTTTGAAGATCAGGGATCTTACTCTTTTTTGTGTAATTAGTTTATGGTACCAAGTGGGGGAGTTTGGGGTAGACAGCAGGAAGTACCTGTACCATGGGAGTAACAATGGAAGCCCTGGTCTTTGAAGATCAGGGATCTTACTCTTTTTTGTGTAATTAGTTTATGGTACCAAGTGGGGGAGTTTGGGGTAGACAGCAGGAAGTACCTGTACCATGTGAGTAACAATGGAAGCCCTGGTCTTTGAAGATCAGGGATCCTACTTTTTTTTGTGTAATTAGTTTATGGTACCAAGTGGGGGAGTTTGGGGTAGACATCAGGAAGTACCTGTACCATGGGAGTAACAATGGAAGCCCTGGTCTTTGAAGATCAGGGATCTTACTCTTTTTTGTGTAATTAGTTTATGGTACCAAGTGGGGGAGTTTGGGGTAGACAGCAGGAAGTACCTGTACCATGGGAGTAACAATGGAAGCCCTGGTCTTTGAAGATCAGGGATCTTACTCTTTTTTGTGTAATTAGTTTATGGTACCAAGTGGGGGAGTTTGGGGTAGACAGCAGGAAGTACCTGTACCATGGGAGTAACAATGGAAGCCCTGGTCTTTGAAGATCAGGGATCTTACTCTTTTTTGTGTAATTAGTTTATGGTACCAAGTGAGGGAGTTTGGGGTAGACAGCAGAAAGTACCTGTACCAGGGGAGTAACAATGGAAGCCCTGGTCTTTGAAGATCAGGGATCTTACTCTTTTTTGTGTAATTAGTTTATGGTACCAAGTGGGGGAGTTTGGGGTAGACAGCAGGAAGTACCTGTACCATGGGAGTAACAATGGAAGCCCTGGTCTTTGAAGATCAGGGATCTTACTCTTTTTTGTGTAATTAGTTTATGGTACCAAGTGGGGGAGTTTGGGGTAGACAGCAGGAAGTACCTGTACCATGGGAGTAACAATGGAAGCCCTGGTCTTTGAAGATCAGGGATCTTACTCTTTTTTGTGTAATTAGTTTATGGTACCAAGTGGGGGAGTTTGGGGTAGACATCAGGAAGTACCTGTACCATGGGAGTAACAATGGAAGCCCTGGTCTTTGAAGATCAGGGATCTTACTCTTTTTTGTGTAATTAGTTTATGGTGCCAAGTAGGGGAAGTTTGGGGTAGACAGCAGGAAGTACCTGTACCATGGGAGTAACAATGGAAGCCCTGGTCTTTGAAGATCAGGGATCTTACTCTTTTTTGTGTAATTAGTTTATGGTACCAAGTGAGGGAGTTTGGGGTAGACAGCAGGAAGTACCTGTACCATGGGAGTAACAATGGAAGCCCTGGTCTTTGAAGATCAGGGATCTTACTCTTTTTTGTGTAATTAGTTTATGGTACCAAGTGGGGGAGTTTGGGGTAGACAGCAGGAAGTACCTGTACCATGGGAGTAACAATGGAAGCCCTGGTCTTTGAAGATCAGGGATCTTACTCTTTTTTGTGTAATTAGTTTATGGTACCAAGTGGGGGAGTTTGGGGTAGACAGCAGGAAGTACCTGTACCATGGGAGTAACAATGGAAGCCCTGGTCTTTGAAGATCAGGGATCTTACTCTTTTTTGTGCAATTAGTTTATGGTACCAAGTGGGGGAGTTTGGGGTAGACAGCAGGAAGTACCTGTACCATGGGAGTAACAATGGAAGCCCTGGTCTTTGAAGATCAGGGATCTTACTCTTTTTTGTGTAATTAGTTTATGGTACCAAGTGGGGGAGTTTGGGGTAGACAGCAGGAAGTACCTGTACCATGGGAGTAACAATGGAAGCCCTGGTCTTTGAAGATCAGGGATCTTACTCTTTTTTGTGTAATTAGTTTATGGTACCAAGTGGGGGAGTTTGGGGTAGACAGCAGGAAGTACCTGTACCATGGGAGTAACAATGGAAGCCCTGGTCTTTGAAGATCAGGGATCTTACTCTTTTTTGTGTAATTAGTTTATGGTACCAAGTGAGGGAGTTTGGGGTAGACAGCAGGAAGTACCTGTACCAGGGGAGTAAAAATGGAAGCCCTGGTCTTTGAAGATCAGGGATCTTACTCTTTTTTGTGTAATTAGTTTATGGTACCAAGTGGGGGAGTTTGGGGTAGACAGCAGGAAGTACCTGTACCATGGGAGTAACAATGGAAGCCCTGGTCTTTGAAGATCAGGGATCTTACTCTTTTTTGTGTAATTAGTTTATGGTACCAAGTGGGGGAGTTTGGGGTAGGCAGCAGAAAGTACCTGTACCATGGGAGTAACAATGGAAGCCCTGGTCTTTGAAGATCAGGGATCTTACTCTTTTTTGTGTAATTAGTTTATGGTACCAAGTGGGGGAGTTTGGGGTAGACAGCAGGAAGTACCTGTACCATGGGAGTAACAATGGAAGCCCTGGTCTTTGAAGATCAGGGATCTTACTCTTTTTTGTGTAATTAGTTTATGGTACCAAGTGGGGGAGTTTGGGGTAGACATCAGGAAGTACCTGTACCATGGGAGTAACAATGGAAGCCCTGGTCTTTGAAGATCAGGGATCTTACTCTTTTTTGTGTAATTAGTTTATGGTACCAAGTGAGGGAGTTTGGGGTAGACAGCAGGAAGTACCTGTACCATGGGAGTAACAATGGAAGCCCTGGTCTTTGAAGATCAGGGATCTTACTCTTTTTTGTGTAATTAGTTTATGGTACCAAGTGGGGGAGTTTGGGGTAGACAGCAGGAAGTACCTGTACCATGGGAGTAACAATGGAAGCCCTGGTCTTTGAAGATCAGGGATCTTACTCTTTTTTGTGTAATTAGTTTATGGTACCAAGTGGGGGAGTTTGGGGTAGACAGCAGGAAGTACCTGTACCATGGGAGTAACAATGGAAGCCCTGGTCTTTGAAGATCAGGGATCTTACTCTTTTTTGTGTAATTAGTTTATGGTACCAAGTGAAGTAGGTTTGGGGTAGACAGCAGGAAGTACCTGTACCAGGGGAGTAACAATGGAAGCCCTGGTCTTTGAAGATCAGGGATCTTACTCTTTTTTGTGTAATTAGTTTATGGTACCAAGTGGGGGAGTTTGGGGTAGACAGCAGGAAGTACCTGTACCATGGGAGTAACAATGGAAGCCCTGGTCTTTGAAGATCAGGGATCCTACTCTTTTTTGTGTAATTAGTTTATGGTACCAAGTGGGGGAGTTTGGGGTAGACAGCAGGAAGTACCTGTACCATGGGAGTAACAATGGAAGCCCTGGTCTTTGAAGATCAGGGATCTTACTCTTTTTTGTGTAATTAGTTTATGGTACCAAGTGGGGGAGTTTTTGGTAGACAGCAGGAAGTACCTGTACCATGGGAGTAACAATGGAAGCCCTGGTCTTTGAAGATCAGGGATCTTACTCTTTTTTATGTAATTAGTTTATGGTACCAAGTGGGGGAGTTTGGGGTAGACAGCAGGAAGTACCTGTACCATGGGAGTAACAATGGAAGCCCTGGTCTTTGAAGATCAGGGATCCTACTCTTTTTTGTGGAATTAGTTTATGGTACCAAGTGGGGGAGTTTGGGGTAGACATCAGGAAGTACCTGTACCATGGGAGTAACAATGGAAGCCCTGGTCTTTGAAGATCAGGGATCTTACTCTTTTTTGTGTAATTAGTTTATGGTACCAAGTGGGGGAGTTTGGGGTAGACAGCAGGAAGTACCTGTACCATGGGAGTAACAATGGAAGCCCTGGTCTTTGAAGATCATGGATCTTACTCTTTTTTGTGTAATTAGTTTATGGTACCAAGTGGGGGAGTTTGGGGTAGACAGCAGGAAGTACCTGTACCATGGGAGTAACAATGGAAGCCCTGGTCTTTGAAGATCAGGGATCTTACTCTTTTTTGTGTAATTAGTTTATGGTACCAAGTGGGGGAGTTTTGGGTAGACAGCAGGAAGTACCTGTACCATGGGAGTAACAATGGAAGCCCTGGTCTTTGAAGATCAGGGATCTTACTCTTTTTTGTGTAATTAGTTTATGGTACCAAGTGGGGGAGTTTGGGGTAGACAGCAGGAAGTACCTGTACCATGGGAGTAACAATGGAAGCCCTGGTCTTTGAAGATCAGGGATCTTACTCTTTTTTGTGTAATTAGTTTATGGTACCAAGTGGGGGAGTTTGGGGTAGACAGCAGGAAGTACCTGTACCATGGGAGTAACAATGGAAGCCCTGGTCTTTGAAGATCAGGGATCTTACTCTTTTTTGTGTAATTAGTTTATGGTACCAAGTGGGGGAGTTTGGGGTAGACATCAGGAAGTACCTGTACCATGGGAGTAACAATGGAAGCCCTGGTCTTTGAAGATCAGGGATCTTACTCTTTTTTGTGTAATTAGTTTATGGTACCAAGTGGGGGAGTTTAAGGTAGACATCAGGAAGTACCTGTACCATGGGAGTAACAATGGAAGCCCTGGTCTTTGAAGATCAGGGATCTTACTCTTTTTTGTGTAATTAGTTTATGGTACCAAGTGAGGGAGTTTGGGGTAGACAGCAGGAAGTACCTGTACCAGGGGAGTAAAAATGGAAGCCCTGGTCTTTGAAGATCAGGGATCTTACTCTTTTTTGTGTAATTAGTTTATGGTACCAAGTGAAGTAGGTTTGGGGTAGACAGCAGGAAGTACCTGTACCAGGGGAGTAACAATGGAAGCCCTGGTCTTTGAAGATCAGGGATCTTACTCTTTTTTGTGTAATTAGTTTATGGTACCAAGTGGGGGAGTTTGGGGTAGACAGCAGGAAGTACCTGTACCATGGGAGTAACAATGGAAGCCCTGGTCTTTGAAGATCAGGGATCCTACTCTTTTTTGTGTAATTAGTTTATGGTACCAAGTGGGGGAGTTTGGGGTAGACAGCAGGAAGTACCTGTACCATGGGAGTAACAATGGAAGCCCTGGTCTTTGAAGATCAGGGATCTTACTCTTTTTTGTGTAATTAGTTTATGGTACCAAGTGGGGGAGTTTTTGGTAGACAGCAGGAAGTACCTGTACCATGGGAGTAACAATGGAAGCCCTGGTCTTTGAAGATCAGGGATCTTACTCTTTTTTATGTAATTAGTTTATGGTACCAAGTGGGGGAGTTTGGGGTAGACAGCAGGAAGTACCTGTACCATGGGAGTAACAATGGAAGCCCTGGTCTTTGAAGATCAGGGATCCTACTCTTTTTTGTGGAATTAGTTTATGGTACCAAGTGGGGGAGTTTGGGGTAGACATCAGGAAGTACCTGTACCATGGGAGTAACAATGGAAGCCCTGGTCTTTGAAGATCAGGGATCTTACTCTTTTTTGTGTAATTAGTTTATGGTACCAAGTGGGGGAGTTTGGGGTAGACAGCAGGAAGTACCTGTACCATGGGAGTAACAATGGAAGCCCTGGTCTTTGAAGATCATGGATCTTACTCTTTTTTGTGTAATTAGTTTATGGTACCAAGTGGGGGAGTTTGGGGTAGACAGCAGGAAGTACCTGTACCATGGGAGTAACAATGGAAGCCCTGGTCTTTGAAGATCAGGGATCTTACTCTTTTTTGTGTAATTAGTTTATGGTACCAAGTGGGGGAGTTTTGGGTAGACAGCAGGAAGTACCTGTACCATGGGAGTAACAATGGAAGCCCTGGTCTTTGAAGATCAGGGATCTTACTCTTTTTTGTGTAATTAGTTTATGGTACCAAGTGGGGGAGTTTGGGGTAGACAGCAGGAAGTACCTGTACCATGGGAGTAACAATGGAAGCCCTGGTCTTTGAAGATCAGGGATCTTACTCTTTTTTGTGTAATTAGTTTATGGTACCAAGTGGGGGAGTTTGGGGTAGACAGCAGGAAGTACCTGTACCATGGGAGTAACAATGGAAGCCCTGGTCTTTGAAGATCAGGGATCTTACTCTTTTTTGTGTAATTAGTTTATGGTACCAAGTGGGGGAGTTTGGGGTAGACATCAGGAAGTACCTGTACCATGGGAGTAACAATGGAAGCCCTGGTCTTTGAAGATCAGGGATCTTACTCTTTTTTGTGTAATTAGTTTATGGTACCAAGTGGGGGAGTTTAAGGTAGACATCAGGAAGTACCTGTACCATGGGAGTAACAATGGAAGCCCTGGTCTTTGAAGATCAGGGATCTTACTCTTTTTTGTGTAATTAGTTTATGGTACCAAGTGAGGGAGTTTGGGGTAGACAGCAGGAAGTACCTGTACCAGGGGAGTAAAAATGGAAGCCCTGGTCTTTGAAGATCAGGGATCTTACTCTTTTTTGTGTAATTAGTTTATGGTACCAAGTGGGGGAGTTTGGGGTAGACAGCAGGAAGTACCTGTACCATGGGAGTAACAATGGAAGCCCTGGTCTTTGAAGATCAGGGATCTTACTCTTTTTTGTGTAATTAGTTTATGGTACCAAGTGGGGGAGTTTGGGGTAGACAGCAGGAAGTACCTGTACCATGGGAGTAACAATGGAAGCCCTGGTCTTTGAAGATCAGGGATCTTACTCTTTTTTGTGTAATTAGTTTATGGTACCAAGTGGGGGAGTTTGGGGTAGACAGCAGGAAGTACCTGTACCATGGGAGTAACAATGGAAGCCCTGGTCTTTGAAGATCAGGGATCTTACTCTTTTTTGTGTAATTAGTTTATGGTACCAAGTGAGGGAGTTTGGGGTACACAGCAGGAAGTACCTGTACCATGGGAGTAACAATGGAAGCCCTGGTCTTTGAAGATCAGGGATCTTACTCTTTTTTGTGTAATTAGTTTATGGTACCAAGTGGGGGAGTTTGGGGTAGACAGCAGGAAGTACCTGTACCATGGGAGTAACAATGGAAGCCCTGGTCTTTGAAGATCAGGGATCCTACTCTTTTTTGTGTAATTAGTTTATGGTACCAAGTGGGGGAGTTTGGGGTAGACAGCAGGAAGTACCTGTACCATGGGAGTAACAATGGAAGCCCTGGTCTTTGAAGATCAGGGATCTTACTCTTTTTTGTGTAATTAGTTTATGGTACCAAGTGGGGGAGTTTGGGGTAGACAGCAGGAAGTACCTGTACCATGGGAGTAACAATGGAAGCCCTGGTCTTTGAAGATCAGGGATCTTACTCTTTTTTGTGTAATTAGTGTATGGTACCAATGAGGGAGTTTGGGGTAGACAGCAGGAAGTACCTGTACCAGGGGAGTAAAAATGGAAGCCATGGTCTTTGAAGATCAGGGATCTTACTCTTTTTTGTGTAATTAGTTTATGGTACCAAGTGGGGGAGTTTGGGGTAGACAGCAGGAAGTACCTGTACCAGGGGAGTAAAAATGGAAGCCCTGGTCTTTGAAGATCAGGGATCTTACTCTTTTTTGTGTAATTAGTTTATGGTACCAAGTGGGGGAGTTTGGGGTAGACAGCAGGAAGTACCTGTACCATGGGAGTAACAATGGAAGCCCTGGTCTTTGAAGATCAGGGATCTTACTCTTTTTTGTGTAATTAGTTTATGGTACCAAGTGGGGGAGTTTGGGGTAGACAGCAGGAAGTACCTGTACCATGGGAGTAACAATGGAAGCCCTGGTCTTTGAAGATCAGGGATCCTACTCTTTTTTGTGTAATTAGTTTATGGTACCAAGTGGGGGAGTTTGGGGTAGACAGCAGGAAGTACCTGTACCATGGGAGTAACAATGGAAGCCCTGGTCTTTGAAGATCAGGGATCATACTCTTTTTTGTGTAATTAGTTTATGGTACCAAGTGGGGGAGTTTGGGGTAGACAGCAGGAAGTACCTGTACCATGGGAGTAACAATGGAAGCCCTGGTCTTTGAAGATCAGGGATCTTACTCTTTTTTGTGTAATTAGTTTATGGTACCAAGTGGGGGAGTTTGGGGTAGACAGCAGGAAGTACCTGTACCATGGGAGTAACAATGGAAGCCCTGGTCTTTGAAGATCAGGGATCTTACTCTTTTTTGTGTAATTAGTTTATGGTACCAAGTGAGGGAGTTTGGGGTAGACAGCAGGAAGTACCTGTACCAGGGGAGTAAAAATGGAAGCCCTGGTCTTTGAAGATCAGGGATCTTACTCTTTTTTGTGTAATTAGTTTATGGTACCAAGTGGGGGAGTTTGGGGTAGACAGCAGGAAGTACCTGTACCAGGGGAGTAACAATGGAAGCCATGATCTTTTAAGATCAGAGATCCTACTCTTTTTAGTGTAATTAGTTGGTGGTGCCAAGTGGGTGGTTTGGGTGGGCAACGAGAAGTGTCTGTGCCAGGGAATTAGAAGCACACTCAAAGTATGCATGCATTGTTTTGCTTTTAATGTTTTAAATAATATTGGCGCTTCACAAAGACTGTTATCAAGTTCTGTTAATTCTGTTTACACTGCAATATGACACACTGCAAAGTTCAGACTGCTGAGGGATGACATCTGGGACCGAGAGTGGGGGTTAGTGGTCATGGCATTCAAAATGGGGGTCAAACACTGCAAGATAATCGGAGGGAGGGAGGGGGAAGACCAAGTTTCGGTCTTACCAATCATCATCTAGTCCAAACTGATCCGCGCCAGATCTGTACAAAGAGAGAAATCTTACAAGTGATGATAAAGAAAAACATAGATAATTGAAAAAAGGTTTTCAATGCGAGACATACACGCCAACACACTCATAAACAAATATTTGAATTGATCTTGATATTTATAACATTTTAAAAATAGTTGATTATAGCGAGTTCATTTTAGTAAATTGCCTCCTGGGAAGATCTTCTAACCAACATTCAGCAGAGAAGCAACGTTAGAATGCAAGTAAAATTGAAACCAATCTATATGATAATAATACACTAAGGCAATTTCATGTTTGTACGTACGTTATCACCCTCCACCCTTTTTTTAAAAAGATGGGATCGCTTGATCGCCAAAGATGAAAAAAAAAGTAATTTTTCAATTTTATTTGATGTCGCTATTGTATCAAACATGAAACTCGAACTAAAATACACTTTCTTGATTTTCGGGCGATGATAAAAGTGTAGTATCTGTTCTGTTCAAATATGGTACAATAATATTGTGGGGTATGTGTTCGTCCATACAATGGAAATATGTCACAAACTCCTGCAAGGGTTTTGGAGATAGACCCCCATAACCAGATATATTCTGAAACTACATTAACCAGATTACTTAGATAAGTATGTTTCAGTTTGAACAAATGTGGCTAAAATCAAAGTGTAGTATCTGTTCTAATGTATGCAGCGCTCTGTAGACCGGTACTGTCTTTGCCTTCAGGTCTTGATTCCACCGGTCTGAGGTACTGTCCTGTGCAGTTCTATGAGGTCTACCCTCCAAGGTTTTGCCTTCTCACCGTTTGAGAAGGGTCTAGCTTATTGTTAATCACCTGAGGCGCCCCTACCAGGGAATGCCGACGAGGCTGCTCAGGCAATTTTTGATGGTCAGAATGCTCTTTTTCCTCTCGCGTGCTGACATATCAAATCCCACTTTCCCGACCTTGTGTCACATCTTACGGCTGTGGGAGGTAGGTAAATACCAAGTGTAGTATATGTTCTGCACAAAGATAGTACAATACTATCATGGGGTCTGCGTTCGCGCTGGACATCCTTACAATGGAAATAGTAGGGTTTTGGAGATAGACCCCCACAACCGGATATATTCTGAAACTACATTAACCAGATCACTTAGATTAGTATGTTTCAGTTTGACCAAAGACGATACAATAATTTCGTGGGGTCTGCATCTGCCACTCTCTCTCTCTCTCTCTCTCTCTCTCTCTCTCTCTCTCTCTCACTGTATATTGTTTGACCACCCGCTTGAATTTTATATGGTATCTATCACCCTCGCTTCTGTCACCCTCTTGACAT
Source organism: Sepiola atlantica (assembly GCA_963556195.1). NCBI lineage: Eukaryota > Metazoa > Mollusca > Cephalopoda > Sepiida > Sepiolidae > Sepiola > Sepiola atlantica. Next base: position 72,985,229 of record OY744534.1, read on the forward strand.
GAAATACACACTAGAGACTCTTCACCATCCAGTAAATGTTCATGAGTAGTATACGTATGTACTATACAGAGTTTGGTTAGTACAACCTATTCTTGCCTTTCTGTGACCTGAATGCCACTAACCAAAAGTTGGCCAAATCTGGTGTAATTTGTTTTTTTTTCTGACATCCAAACGGGAAAGTGACAGATTATAACTCGATACTCCTATGTAAAAATCACCACAAACAGGATTATCAAATAGATGTTGACGAACCTTTCAATCTGCAATATTCTGTTGGGAATTTAAAAATTACTGCGTTTATGCAAACGTGATCGAATATGCTGCTTGATTCGCCCAATGATTCATTGAGATGTGAGTCTTATATTGCAGGTTCACACTGACACGTGAAACAAAAAAGAGTCGCTTTATTCTCTGAATCTTTTAAAAAACATTGCGAGGATTTCATTGAATGTTCAATTTTTCGTTTTATGAATCTTAGTTAAAAGAATATCTTTTTAACAGACAATTTACATCATCTACTAGTCCCTCCCTTCTTGACAAGGTCCAAAAAAGAGTCGCCAACCTAATAGATCCCTCACTGTCAACCAAGCTCCAGACCCTGTCCCATCGCTGCAATGTAGCATCCTTATGTTTGTTTTACAAATACTTCAATGGATTATGCTCCGATGAATTGGCTACTCTGGTGTCCCCTCGACGTAAATTCACTAGACTAACTCGACAATCAATTAAATCATATTCATTCACTGTGGAGGTCCCCAGATGCCGGAGAGCCTTCTACTTAAATAGCTTCTTTCCTCGTGCTGCTGGCCCCTGGAACTCCCTCCATGCCCTGTGTTTCCCCGACAGTACTGACATGCAGAAATTTAAAACTAATGTAAACAGACATCTCGCTATGCAGATCTCAATTTAGGCTGACCCCCCCCCCCCCCCCAACCTTCTCCCCATTTTCTTTTTTCTCAGTAGCCCCTTATGTCTGCAGTGGCGGCCTGCCTTGTTTGGGGTGAACTATGTTAAAAAAAAAGAAATTTTTTTAAATTTGCATCAATGAACTCACTTTTATTATCTATTTAACTATATATATTTATTTAAATTGAATATTTAATTAATAATTGTTAATTTATCAGGCTGGAGAGAAAGTTAATTCTGTTTTTCTAATGAAGTTCAATACTCACAGACATTTCTAATGTTAACTCTTGTATATCTTCCAGTGTTCTCTTTCAATGAGTTTAGTGATGCCGTAAAATTAATTTCAGTCATTTTTATTCATTAAGAATGCCCCTATTTACTTGCCTCCCCACGAGGGCAGAGTTAGACACAAGATCTTTTTTAATGTGAAAAAATCCAACTACCCAAAAAAAGGGGCTCTCTGGATTGGAACAAAAATTAAAAAAAAAAAATGATTTAGTCTAGAAGGATTTCTACTTCTCTGACCGAGGATAGAAAAGATGAAGTGTGGTATCAGAACAGCATGTCCAGTGAGATTGGGCAATGTATGTATTTGGTTTTGCTCAAAGTAAATTTGATCCTATCAAATCTGCTCTCATGAGTGTGAGCCAGTCAAAGTGTAGTATCTGTTCCGATGGATACTGCACGCTTGTCCTGTGCAGTTCTAGGAGGTCCACCCTCCCAGGCTTCGCCTCCCCTCTTTGGGGAGGAGTAAGTTTATTGCTTACTGTCTGAGGCGCCCCTACCGGGGAATGCCGACGGGGCTGCCCAGGCAATTTTTAAATGGCCATAGTGCTCACCTCTCGAGCGCTGGCTTTTAACCCCACTTGCTCGACCCGATCTTGGGTCACATCTTACTTGTGGGAGTAAGATAAAACTGGCCTTGTGCCTAACTCCTAGCGAAGGAGTAAATAAATATATCAGCCGAAAGAACAAACGCAAGAAGGAGTATAATAGTTGTCATAGTGCAATTAATAGATCCTTGACCCCAATCAGTGGCTCAAAAATATAACCAGCCAAAAACAAGAATAGATATTCTTAGGATACAGAGTGCCTGACGAGCCGCGCCTTTTATAGAGATGGGAGGATGCATCTAATTTTGACCTGGTTAAGTTACGTTACATGTTAGATCGGTGCATTGTCCCTTCCTTACAGGCGATGCCAAGAAAGGATCAGCAAATTTTTGATTCTGTATCAAATCGCCTTTTCGTGAGTTGGCAGATAAACATCTTTAATGAGGTCACATATTAAATCTTAAGACGGGCAAGAGAATCTATGAAAACAACACCAAGAAGGAATCAGTGGTGTATAGTTAAAGAGGGAAGCAGATAGAGATGGACTAGCACTTATACTTTATGTTGGTGTATCCAATTAGAGGAGTTAAGTCTCTAAGTCCAACGCCGTACATTTGTTCAATTTTATTATACAGTTAGACTTAATGGTAACATTTGTTCAATTTTATTATACAGTTAGAATTAATGGTAACATTTGTTCAATTTTATTATACAGTTAGACTTAATGGTAACATTTGTTCAATTTTATTATACAGTTAGAATTAATGGTAACATTTGTTCAATTTTATTATACAGTTAGAATTAATGGTAACATTTGTTCAATTTTATTATACAGTTAGAATTAATGGTAACATTTGTTCAATTTTATTATACAGTTAGAATTAATGGTAACATTTGTTCAATTTTATTATACAGTTAGAATTAATGGTAACATTTGTTCAATTTTATTATACAGTTAGAATTAATGGTAACATTTGTTCAATTTTATTATACAGTTAGAATTAATGGTAACATTTGTTCAATTTTATTATACAGTTAGAATTAATGGTAACATTTGTTCAATTTTATTATACAGTTAGAATTAATGGTAACATATGTTCAATTTTATTATACAGTTAGAATTAATGGTAACATTTGTTCAATTTTATTATACAGTTAGAATTAATGGTAACATTTGTTCAATTTTATTATACAGTTAGAATTAATGGTAACATTTGTTCAATTTTATTATACAGTTAGAATTAATAGTAACATTTGTTCAATTCTATTATACAGTTAGAATTAATGGTAACATTTGTTCAATTTTATTATACAGTTAGAATTAATGGTAACATTTGTTCAATTTTATTATACAGTTAGAATTAATGGTAACATTTGTTCAATTTTATTATACAGTTAGAATTAATGGTAACATTTGTTCAATTTTATTATACAGTTAGAATTAATGGTAACATTTGTTCAATTTAATTATACAGTTAGAATTAATGGTAACATTTGTTCAATTTTATTATACAGTTAGAATTAATGGTAACATTTGTTCAATTCTATTATACAGTTAGAATTAATGGTGACATTTGTTCAATTTTATTATACAGTTAGAATTAATGGTAACATTTGTTCAATTTTATTATACAGTTAGAATTAATGGTAACATTTGTTCAATTTTATTATACAGTTAGAATTAATGGTAACATTTGTTCAATTCTATTATACAGTTAGAATTAATGGTAACATTTGTTCAATTTTATTATACAGTTAGAATTAATGGTAACATTTGTTCAATTTTATTATACAGTTAGAATTAATGGTAACATTTGTTCAATTTTATTATACAGTTAGAATTAATGGTAACATTTGTTCAATTTTATTATACAGTTAGAATTAATGGTAACATTTGTTCAATTTTATTATACAGTTAGAATTAATGGTAACATTTGTTCAATTTTATTATACAGTTAGAATTAATGGTAACATTTGTTCAATTTTATTATACAGTTAGAATTAATAGTAACATTTGTTCAATTCTATTATACAGTTAGAATTAATGGTAACATTTGTTCAATTTTATTATACAGTTAGAATTAATGGTAACATTTGTTCAATTTTATTATACAGTTAGAATTAATGGTAACATTTGTTCAATTTTATTATACAGTTAGAATTAATGGTAACATTTGTTCAATTTTATTATACAGTTAGAATTAATGGTAACATTTGTTCAATTTAATTATACAGTTAGAATTAATGGTAACATTTGTTCAATTTTATTATACAGTTAGAATTAATGGTAACATTTGTTCAATTCTATTATACAGTTAGAATTAATGGTGACGTTTGTTCAATTTTATTATACAGTTAGAATTAATGGTAACATGTGTTCAATTTTATTATACAGTTAGAATTAATGGTAACATTTGTTCAATTCTATTATACAGTTAGAATTAATGGTAACATTTGTTCAATTTTATTATACAGTTAGAATTAATGGTAACATTTGTTCAATTTTATTATACAGTTAGAATTAATGGTAACATTTGTTCAATTTTATTATACAGTTAGAATTAATGGTAACATTTGTTCAATTTTATTATACAGTTAGAATTAATGGTAACATTTGTTCAATTTTATTATACAGTTAGAATTAATGGTAACATTTGTTCAATTCTATTATACAGTTAGAATTAATGGTAACATTTGTTCAATTTTATTATACAGTTAGAATTAACGGTAACATTTGTTCAATTTTATTATACAGTTAGAATTAATGGTAACATTTGTTCAATTCTATTATACAGTTAGAATTAATGGTAACATTTGTTCAATATTATTATACAGTTAGAATTAATGGTAACATTTGTTCAATTGTATTATACAGTTAGAATTAATGGTAACATTTGTTCAATTCTATTATACAGTTAGAATTAATGGTAACATTTGTTTAATTTTATTATACAGTTAGAATTAATGGTAACATTTGTTCAATTTTATTATACAGTTAGCATTAATGGTAACATTTGTTCAATTTTATTATACAGTTAGAATTAATGGTAACATTTGTTCAATTTTATTATACAGTAAGAATTAATAGTAACATTTGTTCAATTTTATTATACAGTTAGAATTAATGGTAACATTTGTTCAATTTTATTATACAGTTAGAATTAATGGTAACATTTGTTCAATTTTATTATACAGTTAGAATTAATGGTAACATTTGTTCAATTTTATTATACAGTTAGAATAATTGGTAACATTTGTTCAACTTTATTATACAGTTAGAATTAATGGTAACATTTGTTCAATTTTATTATACAGTTAGAATTAATGGTAACATTTGTTCAATTTTATTATACAGTTAGAATTAATGGTAACATTTGTTCAATTTTATTATACAGTTAGAATTAATGGTAACATTTGTTCAATTTTATTATACAGTTAGAATTAATGGTAACATTTGTTCAATTTTATTATACAGTTAGAATTAATGGTAACATTTGTTCAATTTTATTATACAGTTAGAATTAATGGTAACATTTGTTCAATTTTATTATACAGTTAGAATTAATGGTAACATTTGTTCAATTTTATTATACAGTTAGAATTAATGGTAACATTTGTTCAATTTTATTATACAGTTAGAATTAATGGTAACATTTGTTCAATTTTATTATACAGTTAGAATTAATGGTAACATTTGTTCAATTTTATTATACAGTTAGAATTAATGGTAACATTTGTTCAATTTTATTATACAGTTAGAATTAATAGTAACATTTGTTCAATTCTATTATACAGTTAGAATTAATGGTAACATTTGTTCAATTTTATTATACAGTTAGAATTAATGGTAACATTTGTTCAATTTTATTATACAGTTAGAATTAATGGTAACATTTGTTCAATTTTATTATACAGTTAGAATTAATGGTAACATTTGTTCAATTTTATTATACAGTTAGAATTAATGGTAACATTTGTTCAATTTTATTATACAGTTAGAATTAATGGTAACATTTGTTCAATTTTATTATACAGTTAGAATTAATGGTAACATTTGTTCAATTTTATTATACAGTTAGAATTAATGGTAACATTTGTTCAATTCTATTATACAGTTAGAATTAATGGTAACATTTGTTCAATTCTATTATACAGTTAGAATTAATGGTAACATTTGTTCAATTTTATTATACAGTTAGAATTAATGGTAACATTTGTTCAATTTTATTATACAGTTAGAATTAATGGTAACATTTGTTCAATTCTATTATACGGTTAGAATTAATGGTAACATTTGTTCAATTTTATTATACAGTTAGAATTAATGGTAACATTTGTTCAATTTTATTATACAGTTAGAAATAATGGTAACATTTGTTCCATTTTATTATACAGTTAGAATTAATGGTAACATTTGTTCAATTTTATTATACAGTTAGAATTAATGGTAACATATGTTCAATTTTATTATACAGTTAGAATTAATGGTAACATTTGTTCAATTTTATTATACAGTTAGAATTAATGGTAACATTTGTTCAATTTTATTATACAGTTAGAATTAATGGTAACATTTGTTCAATTTTATTATACAGTTAGAATTAATAGTAACATTTGTTCAATTCTATTATACAGTTAGAATTAATGGTAACATTTGTTCAATTTTATTATACAGTTAGAATTAATGGTAACATTTGTTCAATTTTATTATACAGTTAGAATTAATGGTAACATTTGTTCAATTTTATTATACAGTTAGAATTAATGGTAACATTTGTTCAATTTTATTATACAGTTAGAATTAATGGTAACATTTGTTCAATTTTATTATACAGTTAGAATTAATGGTAACATTTGTTCAATTTTATTATACAGTTAGAATTAATGGTAACATTTGTTCAATTCTATTATACAGTTAGAATTAATGGTAACATTTGTTCAATTCTATTATACAGTTAGAATTAATGGTAACATTTGTTCAATTTTATTATACAGTTAGAATTAATGGTAACATTTGTTCAATTTTATTATACAGTTAGAATTAATGGTAACATTTGTTCAATTCTATTATACGGTTAGAATTAATGGTAACATTTGTTCAATTTTATTATACAGTTAGAATTAATGGTAACATTTGTTCAATTTTATTATACAGTTAGAAATAATGGTAACATTTGTTCCATTTTATTATACAGTTAGAATTAATGGTAACATTTGTTCAATTTTATTATACAGTTAGAATTAATGGTAACATATGTTCAATTTTATTATACAGTTAGAATTAATGGTAACATTTGTTCAATTTTATTATACAGTTAGAATTAATGGTAACATTTGTTCAATTTTATTATACAGTTAGAATTAATGGTAACATTTGTTCAATTTTATTATACAGTTAGAATTAATAGTAACATTTGTTCAATTCTATTATACAGTTAGAATTAATGGTAACATTTGTTCAATTTTATTATACAGTTAGAATTAATGGTGACATTTGTTCAATTTTATTATACAGTTAGAATTAATGGTAACATTTGTTCAATTTTATTATACAGTTAGAATTAATGGTAACATTTGTTCAATTTTATTATACAGTTAGAATTAATGGTAACATTTGTTCAATTTAATTATACAGTTAGAATTAATGGTAACATTTGTTCAATTTTATTATACAGTTAGAATTAATGGTAACATTTGTTCAATTCTATTATACAGTTAGAATTAATGGTGACGTTTGTTCAATTTTATTATACAGTTAGAATTAATGGTAACATTTGTTCAATTTTATTATACAGTTAGAATTAATGGTAACATGTGTTCAATTTTATTATACAGTTAGAATTAATGGTAACATTTGTTCAATTCTATTATACAGTTAGAATTAATGGTAACATTTGTTCAATTTTATTATACAGTTAGAATTAATGGTAACATTTGTTCAATTTTATTATACAGTTAGAATTAATGGTAACATTTGTTCAATTTTATTATACAGTTAGAATTAATGGTAACATTTGTTCAATTTTATTATACAGTTAGAATTAATGGTAACATTTGTTCAATTTTATTATACAGTTAGAATTAATGGTAACATTTGTTCGATTCTATTATACAGTTAGAATTAATGGTAACATTTGTTCAATTTTATTATACAGTTAGAATTAACGGTAACATTTGTTCAATTTTATTATACAGTTAGAATTAATGGTAACATTTGTTCAATTCTATTATACAGTTAGAATTAATGGTAACATTTGTTCAATATTATTATACAGTTAGAATTAATGGTAACATTTGTTCAATTGTATTATACAGTTAGAATTAATGGTAACATTTGTTCAATTCTATTATACAGTTAGAATTAATGGTAACATTTGTTTAATTTTATTATACAGTTAGAATTAATGGTAACATTTGTTCAATTTTATTATACAGTTAGCATTAATGGTAACATTTGTTCAATTTTATTATACAGTTAGAATTAATGGTAACATTTGTTCAATTTTATTATACAGTAAGAATTAATAGTAACATTTGTTCAATTTTATTATACAGTTAGAATTAATGGTAACATTTGTTCAATTTTATTATACAGTTAGAATTAATGGTAACATTTGTTCAATTTTATTATACAGTTAGAATTAATGGTAACATTTGTTCAATTTTATTATACAGTTAGAATAATTGGTAACATTTGTTCAACTTTATTATACAGTTAGAATTAATGGTAACATTTGTTCAATTTTATTATACAGTTAGAATTAATGGTAACATTTGTTCAATTTTATTATACAGTTAGAATTAATGGTAACATTTGTTCAATTTTATTATACAGTTAGAATTAATGGTAACATTTGTTAAATTCTATTATACAGTTAGAATTAATGGTAACATTTGTTCAATTTTATGTTACAGTTAGAATTTATGGTAACATTTGTTCAATTCTATAATACAATTAGAATCAATGGTAACATTTGTTCAATTTTATTATACAGTTAGAATTAATGGTAACATTTGTTCAATTTTATTATACAGTTAGAATTAATGGTAACATTTGTTCAATTTTATTATACAGTTAGAATTAATGGTAACATTTGTTCAATTTTATTATACAGTTAGAATTAATGGTAACATTTGTTCAATTTTATTATACAGTTAGAATTAATGGTAACATTTGTTCAATTTTATTATACAGTTAGAATTAATGGTAACATTTGTTCAATTCTATTATACAGTTAGAATTAATGGTAACATTTGTTCAATTTAATTATACAGTTAGAATCAATGGTAACAGTTGTTCAATTTTACTATACAGTTAGAATTAATGGTAACATTTGTTCAATTTTATTATACAGTTAGAATTAATGGTAACATTTGTTCAATTTTATTATACAGTTAGAATTAATGGTAACATTTGTTCAATTTTATTATACAGTTAGAATCATGGTAACATTTGTTCAATTTTATTATACAGTTAGAATTAATGGTGACATTTGTTCAATTTTATTATACAGTTAGAATTAATGGTAACATTTGTTCAATTCTATTATACAGTTAGAATAAATGGTAACATTTGTTCAATTTTATTATACAGTTAGAATTAATGGTAACATTTGTTCAATTTTATTATACAGTTAGAATTAATGGTAACATTTGTTCAATTTTATTATACAGTTAGAATTAATGGTAACATTTGTTCAATTTTATTATACAGTTAGAATTAATGGTAACATTTGTTCAATTTTATTATACAGTTAGAATTAATGGTAACATTTGTTCAATTTTATTATACAGTTAGAATTAATGGTAACATTTGTTCAATTTTATTATACAGTTAGAATTAATGGTAACATTTGTTCAATTTTATTATACAGTTAGAATTAATGGTAACATTTGTTCAATTTTATTATACAGTTAGAATTAATGGTTACATTTGTTCAATTTTATTATACAGTTAGAATTAATGGTAACATTTGTTCAATTTTATTATACAGTTAGAATTAATGGTAACATTTGTTCAATTTTATTATACAGTTAGAATTAATGGTAACATTTGTTCAATTCTATTATACAGTTAGAATTAATGGTAACATTTGTTCAATTTTATGTTACAGTTAGAATTAATGGTAACATTTGTTCAATTTTATTATACAGTTAGAATCATGGTAACATTTGTTCAATTTTATTATACAGTTAGAATTAATGGAAACATTTGTTCAATTTTATTATACAGTTAGAATTAATGGTAACATTTGTTCAATTCTATGATACAGTTAGAATTAACGGTAACATTTGTTCAATTTTATTATACAGTTAGAATTAATGGTAACATTTGTTCAATTCTATTATACAGTTAGAATAAATGGTAACATTTGTTCAATTTTATTATACAGTTAGAATTAATGGTAACATTTGTTCAATTTTATTATACAGTTAGAATTAATGGTAACATTTGTTCAATTTTATTATACAGTTAGAATTAATGGTAACATTTGTTCAATTTTATTATACAGTTAGAATTAATGGTAACATTTGTTCAATTTTATTATACAGTTAGAATTAATGGTAACATTTGTTCAATTTTATTATACAGTTAGAATTAATGGTAACATTTGTTCAATTTTATTATACAGTTAGAATCATGGTAACATTTGTTCAATTTTATTATACAGTTAGAATTAATGGAAACATTTGTTCAATTTTATTATACAGTTAGAATTAATAGTAACATTTGTTCAATTCTATGATACAGTTAGAATTTACGGTAACATTTGTTCAATTTTATTATACAGTTAGAATTAATGGTAACATTTGTTCAATTCTATTATACAGTTAGAATAAATGGTAACATTTGTTCAATTTTATTATACAGTTAGAATTAATGGTAACATTTGTTCAATTTTATTATACAGTTAGAATTAATGGTAACATTTGTTCAATTTTATTATACAGTTAAAATTAATGGTAACATTTGTTCAATTTTATTATACAGTTAGAATTAATGGTAACATTTGTTCAATTTTATTATACAGTTAGAATTAATGGTAACATTTGTTCAATTTTATTATACAGTTAAAATTAATGGTAACATTTGTTCAATTTTATTATACAGTTAGAATTAATGGTAACATTTGTTCAATTTTATTATACAGTTAGAATTAATGGTAACATTTGTTCAATTCTATTATACAGTTAGAATTAATGGTAACATTTGTTCAATTTTATTATACAGTTAGAATTAATGGTAACATTTGTTCAATTGTATTATACAGTTAGAATTAATGGTAACATTTGTTCAATTCTATTATACAGTTAGAATTAATGGTAACATTTGTTCAATTTTATTATACAGTTAGAATTAATGGTAACATTTGTTCAATTTTATTATACAGTTAGAATTAATGGTAACATTTGTTCAATTTTATTATACTGTTAGAATTAATGGTAACATTTGTTCAATTTTATTATACAGTTAGAATTAATGGTAACTATTAGAAAGCTATGAATTATACCATTTTATAAAAATCTTTATTCGTTTTGTTATTCTGTTTTTAGATGTGAACATAACTCTTTGCAAACAAAACAGAATTTCTAATTTAATAAGTCCCGCACTGTCTGTCAAGCTCCAGTTCCTGTCGCATTACCACAGTGTTTCATCCCTGTGCTTGTTTTACAAGTAAACCCACAGAATGTTCTCCAATAAACTTATTGCACTTGTACCCAGTAAACGAAAATATTCAAAATAGTCAAAACTACACCCTTTTAGTGTAGAGGTCCCTAGATGCCAGAATATTTTTCTGCTCTAATGGTTTCTTTCCTAGGATTACATGCCTTTGAAATTCCCTTCCTGCTCCTTGTTTCCCCGACTGTACCAACATGCAAAAATTTAAATGTAATGTTAACAAACATCTTGCTGCCCAACTTCCCACCCAGTTTGCCTCATATAAATCTGGCTCCTATTACAGTAGCCGCTTACGCTTCAGTGACAATCTACTTCGTTTGCGATGGACAAAAGTAAAAAAGAAAAACGAATAGGCTATTTTGCCGATGGGGCTGTTATTTTGCCGGTTCATGTTTATTTAACCTAACTGTTACAGTTACAGTGAAGATTTCACGAGTCAACTAAACTACCGGTTTATTTTTATTTCAACATTTTTCCAATAAAAAAAGAAATAATTAAAACTTCTGACTATTTTTTTAAATTAAATAAATAATTTACACAGAGATTTTCGCCACAGCTTACGAAAAAAAAAAGTTTTATTTCACCATAGACTAAGTAACTACGATGAATTTTTATGTCCATTTAAATGCATTTATGTATTGTTTTTATTGTAAAAAAAATACAAATTATGTTTTTAAGTACAAATAATTCGTTTTGAACCCCGTTTATGTCTACTTTTTTTAAATATAACTCTCTGCCGGATTACCTCACAATGTTTGTTTGTAAAAACAATTCAACTTTGCATTAAAATTCGTCGTTACATGTAGCAGTTGAAATTATTGACAATTACTACTGTTGTTATTTTATCGCAAGAAAAACATTCAAGTTAATGGTTAATTTAGTGAAATGATGAGAAATAGTCCCAACATTTTAATTATTTTAATAATCAGATTTCTTAACAAGAATTATTTATTTTTTTTATCAATGAATGAAAACTATTTTTTTTGCTTAAATAACTTAAACATTTTTTATCCGACGCAAATTATTTCAAAATCCGACTAAAGAATTTAATTGTTTTAATATTTTCGTCCATTTAATTAATTTTTACTTTTAATGTTTTTTTTTTGTATTAAAAGCAGATATTTCTTTTCTATTCCTTTTGAATAGAAAAGAAATATAACCGACAGAATAACAACTGATAATGATGATGAAAATAAATTGTTATTAAATATTTGTCCTTATTTATTTCACTACCCTTTCTTTAACAAGGCCATAACAGTTAGGTATAAAAACATTAGTCGGCAGAACAACGAGGAAGTCGTTATTTTGCCGGGACCGGCAAAATAGCCTCTTCCAAAGAAAAATTAAAAACTCATCTCGCCAACTGGCTATGTTGGTCGGTACCACTCACCCCTGAATCATCCCATTCCCTCCCTGAATAAATGCACGTTTGGAGATGGTGGCTAGTCAACCTATACAGCTCTGCATTATTAATTTCAATAGCAATGGTTGTACGAGTGGATTGGCCAATCATAAGTAACCTAATAAGGTCATATTTGAATAGCAATGGTTGTACAAGTGGATTGTCCAATCATAAGTAACCTAATAAGAAGGTCATATTTGAATAGCAATGGTTGTACGAGTGGATTGGCCAATCATAAGTAACCTAATAAGAAGGTCATACTTGAATAGCAATGGTTGTACGAGTGGATTGGCCAATCATAAGTAACCTTATGAGAGGGTCGTATTTCAATAGCAATGGTTGTACGAGTGGATTGTCCAATCATAAGTAACCTAATAAGGTCATATTTGAATAGCAATGGTTGTACAAGTGGATTGTCCAATCATAAGTAACCTAATAAGAAGGTCATATTTGAATAGCAATGGTTGTACGAGTGGATTGGCCAATCATAAGTAACCTAATAAGAAGGTCATACTTGAATAGCAATGGTTGTACGAGTGGATTGGCCAATCATAAGTAACCTTATGAGAGGGTCGTATTTCAATAGCAATGGTTGTACGAGTGGATTAGCCAATCATAAGTAACCTAATAAGAAGGTCATATTTGAATAGCAATGGTTGTACAAGTGGATTGGCTAATCATAAGTAACCTAATAAGAAGGTCATATTTGAATAGCAATGGTTGTACGAGTGGATTGGCCAATCATAAGTAACCTTATGAGAGGGTCGTATTTTAATAGCAATGGTTGTACGAGTGGATTGGCCAATCATAAGTAACCTAATAAGAAGGTCATATTTGAATAGCAATGGTTGTACGAGTGGATTGGCCAATCATAAGTAACCTTATGAGAGGGTCGTATTTCAATAGCAATGGTTGTACGAGTGGATTGGCCAATCATAAGTAACCTAATAAGAAGGTCATATTTGAATAGCAATGGTTGTACGAGTGGATTGGCCAATCATAAGTAACCTAATGAGAAGGTCATATTTGAATAGCAATGGTTGTACGAGTGGATTGGCCAATCATAAGTAACCTAATAAGAAGGTCATATTTGAATAGCAATGGTTGTACGAGTGGATTGGCCAATCATAAGTAACCTAATAAGAAGGTCATATTTGAATAGCAATGGTTGTACGAGTGGATTGGCCAATCATAAGTAACCTAATGAGAAGGTCATATTTGAATAGCAATGGTTGTACGAGTGGATTGTCCAATCATAAGTAACCTAATAAGAAGGTCATATTTGAATAGCAATGGTTGTACGAGTGGATTGGCCAATCATAAGTAACCTAATGAGAAGGTCATATTTGAATAGCAATGGTTGTACAAGTGGATTGGCCAATCATAAGTAACCTTACGAGAGGGTCGTATTTCAATAGCAATGGTTGTACGAGTGGATTGGCCAATCATAAGTAACCTAATAAGAAGGTCATATTTGAATAGCAATGGTTGTACGAGTGGATTGGCCAATCATAAGTAACCTAATAAGAAGGTCATATTTGAATAGCAATGGTTGTACGAGTGGATTGTCCAATCATAAGTAACCTAATAAGAAGGTCATATTTGAATAGCAATGGTTGTACGAGTGGATTGGCCAATCATAAGTAACCTAATAAGAAGGTCATATTTGAATAGCAATGGTTGTACGAGTGGATTGGCCAATCATAAGTAACCTAATGAGAAGGTCATATTTGAATAGCAATGGTTGTACGAGTGGATTGTCCAATCATAAGTAACCTAATAAGAAGGTCATATTTGAATAGCAATGGTTGTACGAGTAGATTGGCCAATCATAAGTAACCTAATAAGAAGGTCATATTTGAATAGCAATGGTTGTACGAGTGGATTGGCCAATCATAAGTAACCTAATGAGAAGGTCATATTTGAATAGCAATGGTTGTACGAGTGGATTGGCCAATCATAAGTAACCTAATAAGAAGGTCATATTTGAATAGCAATGGTTGTACGAGTGGATTGGCCAATCATAAGTAACCTAATGAGAAGGTCATATTTGAATAGCAATGGTTGTACGAGTGGATTGGCCAATCATAAGTAACCTTATGAGAGGGTCGTATTTCAATAGCAATGGTTGTACGAGTGGATTAGCCAATCATAAGTAACCTAATAAGAAGGTCATATTTGAATAGCAATGGTTGTACAAGTGGATTGGCTAATCATAAGTAACCTTATGAGAGGGTCGTATTTCAATAGCAATGGTTGTACGAGTGGATTGGCCAATCATAAGTAACCTAATAAGAAGGTCATATTTGAATAGCAATGGTTGTACGAGTGGATTGGCCAATCATAAGTAACCTTATGAGAGGGTCGTATTTCAATAGCAATGGTTGTACGAGTGGATTGGCCAATCATAAGTAACCTAATAAGAAGGTCATATTTTAATAGCAATGGTTGTACGAGTGGATTGGCCAATCATAAGTAACCTAATGAGAAGGTCATATTTGAATAGCAATGGTTGTACGAGTGGATTGTCCAATCATAAGTAACCTAATAAGAAGGTCATATTTGAATAGCAATGGTTGTACGAGTGGATTGGCCAATCATAAGTAACTTAATAAGAAGGTCATATTTGAATAGCAATGGTTGTACGAGTGGATTGGCCAATCATAAGTAACCTAATAAGAAGGTCATATTTGAATAGCAATGGTTGTACGAGTGGATTGTCCAATCATAAGTAACCTAATAAGAAGGTCATATTTGAATAGAAATGGTTGTACGAGTGGATTGTCCAATCCTAAGTAACCTAATAAGAAGGTCATATTTGAATAGCAATGGTTGTACGAGTGGATTGTCCAATCATAAGTAACCTAATAAGAAGGTCATATTTGAATAGCAATGGTTGTACGAGTGGATTGGCCAATCATAAGTAACCTAATGAGAAGATCATATTTGAATAGCAATGGTTTTACGAGTGGATTGGCCAATCCTAAGTAACCTAATAAGAAGGTCATATTTGAATAGCAATGGTGGGACGAGTGGATTGGCCAATCATAAGTAACCTAATAAGAAGGTCATATTTGAATAGCAATGGTTTTACGAGTGGATTGGCCAATCATAAGTAACCTAATAAGAAGGTCATATTCTGCAATAATTTATTTTGTGGTAAATTTTAGATAAGTAAATGGTAAATTTAAATGGTAAATTCAGAGCACCAAAAGAAATTGTGTTGCTTTGGTCTTCATCTGCTGATACGTGTTTCCTTTCCCCAATTAAACTTTAGCTTGTACCAAATCTTACCTTGTCGGTCGACAAATATGTCGCCTAGTTATGGTTGCATACAGTGGCGTCAAAAGAGGGGTGAGGCGACGGGACAGTTGCCCCAGGCACCCAAATTGGGAGGGGGAGAGGCAACCAATCATATTCCAACTATCTCCCTTTCTCATAATATTTTCTCAGTACTAGGATATATACTTGAGTCTTTAGGGCATACAATAAAGGAGTTGGCTCCGGGAATCACCAGAGCATAACCAGACCTCTGCAGGTCACTGGTTGCGTATGGTACCTGAGAATCTCTCCATAATGTATCAGCCGAAACAACGTGTGAATCATAAAAAGAAGTAAAATCTACAGATATATAGATTTTTAATGGAAGTTATGAAGATGCATACAAATTTGTGTATTCATGGTAAGTAAAAATATAATTTATGACAACAAGAATGGTTGCAAAATGTACACTGCTTAATAAAACTGGGACCTTAAAATAAAAACAAAATTTAAAAAATGACAAGTGCGTTATTTAAAAGGCACACAAAGAAACGACAAACATAAATGTGACAAAAAGAAACAATGGTCATGTCATGTTCTATAAACTGCAAAACAAGGAAGTTACCCAAAATATTTAATATGTAAGAAAAAATCTGAAAAGATTTTCAAATTGTTTAAGATTTAAGCTTACATTTCGGCCTTATCTTTACTGTGACCTGGTTACCAGACATACATCTGTCTAGTTCAATTCTATTTGGTAACAGTGATAAAACAAAAAAACAAAAACAAAGAGAGTCGGGTGCAACTCAAATTTTTTGTGGTACTTGTAACCATTGGGTACACAAGAAATGTAGCGAACCGTGGGCAAAGTGAAACACAGGGTCAGCTTTTAATGTGGAGAAAATCCATCTCTCTGTTGGTGCCTTATAAGCCCCCAAACTATCAGATACTATCAGGCTTTGTTCGCTCACTATCGCTTCGCAATTTTATTCCTATTCATTACTTGAAATCATTGAAACGAAACTAATCGACCAAAAAAAGAAGATAAAACTCCCCCTCTCTCTCGCTCCCCCCCCCTTCGTTCGGTTTTAATAATAATAATAATAATAATAATAATAATAATAATAATAATAATAATAATAATAATAATAATAAGGAATCTTTTTGTGTTTATATTAAAAGTGAAAGAAATTCTTTCCTTTATTTTTAATTATTCATTACTTGAAATCATTGAAACGAAACTAATCGACCAAAATAAAAAGATAAAACTCACCCCCTCTCTCTCTCTCTCTCCCTCCCCTTTCGTTCGGTTTCAAAAATAATAATAATAATAATAATAATAATAATAATAATAATAATAATAATAATAATAATAATAATAATAATAATAATAATAATGATTAATAATAATAATAATAATAATAATAATAATAATAATAATAATAATAATAATAATGAATCTTTTTGTGTTTATATTAAAAGTGAAAGAAATTCTTTCCTTTCTTTTTAATTATTATAAGATATTATTGAGATTAAGCCTCTCTTTCATTGTTCGTAAAATTTAAATTTGCATACGTGATTATTCTTTCCTGTCTTTATTATTATTATTATTATTATTATTATTATTATTATTATTATTATTATTATTATTATTATTATTATTAAGATTAAGCCTCTCCTTCTTTGCTCGCTGAAATAAAATTTACGCACGTGATTATTGAAGCTGGCTGATCACATGTAAATTCACTTTTCATTATATGAATTATCAGTTATTAAGAATAGGCTTTCTGTTCTTTGCCCATAAAAATGAAATTTGCCTACGTAATTATTCTTTTCATTTCTGCATTATTATCAGTTATTATTAAGATTAAGAGCAAGCCTCCCTATTCTTTGCTAAATTTGCATACGTGATTATTGAAGCGAGTTGGACACACGTACGTTCACTCTGATTATATTAGCCATGAATCACCCGTTCCATGCCGGATATGCCATAGGGGACCACAATAATGCTAATTGTGTATGTCACGAAGAAGGCGAGCGGGAAAGCCCAGGAAAGTGTGTTGTTGCCGATGTGTTCGGAAGCAACACCATGTGACTCACATGGCAGGTGCCCTCCTTATCATATAATAAAGCCACATAATAAGGCAGACACCTGAGCTTCTAAGCCAGGGGTGGGCAACCTCTGGCCCGCGGGCCGGATATGGCCCGCGAAGGCTTAGCGTCCGGCCCACCACCCTGTTATGCTTTATTATTGCAATCCGGCCCGCGGACCTCCCAGTAAAACTCATATCATTTTGTGACATAGACGTAAAAGTAGGTTTCAATTAAGATTTACAGTGGGATAAAAATGTATAAACATCAGCGAGCGATGATGCATGTATATTTCATTTTTCTTTAACTATTAATTTCAAATCCTTGGCCTGAGATAAAAATAGAAAAAGAGAAAGAGAGAGGCAAAGAGGAAACGAGAGACGAGGAAAGGGCATGAAACAGAGAACCTATGTGAGGTGTGTCAAAACGAATGCTGGATCAACTTGCTACTTCCTCCCCGTCATTATTTTTTATGATTCCAAAATGGCTCTTCGTCGGCGCCTTTTATAACATCACCTACAGAAGCCTCTTGAGAAAAACTATCAGATTTGTAGAGTGTTCAATGCAATTTTTGTACAATTTATTCATGTAAACAAAATATAGTAATTCTGAGATTTCGTTTTTCACTCCGGCCCGCGATCTCCTTCCAAAAGTCTCATCTGGCCCTCACTCTGAAAAGGTTGCCCGCCCCTGCATTAGACCAAAGATCTAACATGAATACTCTAGAGTAGTAGTAGTAATAAAACTATTTCTAATACAAGTTACATATTATCTATTCAAAGATTTAATTTACATTATAATTATAATAAAAAAATAAATTTAAATTAAATTTTTTAAAAATTCACTTTCTCATTCTTAGAAATGTTATCATTTAGGGAATATCCAATGCAAGAAGTGGTGAAGTTAGAGTCCTATCTGTTCCATAGCACCTTTTTCACTATGGATGTTGGCAACCCTAAGCAGTTGGCTTCAGCTAGCTGCCCAGTACGCTAGCTGAAGGTCTTCTCCGTTTTCTGAAGTTCCTATTCGTTCGATTGTTCTGTTCGAGTGAAGGTTAGGAGACATTCAGTAACCCTTTTTCTACAGTAATAACACTACTATTACTACCGATAATATTATAATACTGTTTGTATGTTGGCCAACTATAGGCTCCAAAACTACTCAACAGAATTGCTCCAAATTTAGCTTGAAGCATTCTTGAGAATGCCAGGTGTGTCATAAAAGGTAAACTATTAATACTACTACTGCTACTAAAATACTAAGTACCTATAGCCTCCAAAACTATTAGACAGAACTGAACCAAAACTTTGTAAGAATAATAACATCCAAGATGAGAACAGTAGTCGGAATAATACAATCTAAAAAATTCCGAAACATTAAATTACATTCGTCGTAACATATACGTAATAAGATAAGTGTGTATTGATCTTATCTTAGCGATATCAAACATTTCAGGTTTTTGAACATAAGACTTTTTCAACCAGTTCACTCAGCTTGAATAGATACGAAACAAGTTCTCGTATTGTTGTACTATAATTCTTTTTTGTTTTTCTTTTATTGGCGGTTTCCCGTTTTAACCGTTTCGGCCATTATGTAATCCGCCAATGAAAGAGCATAATTTGGATTCTCTTTCTATATTACACGATAGCACTTCATGAAGCATAAATCTTCAAGCTTGCATTAAGTTTGCGTATTGCTTTGATGATTAATGTTAAAACACCCTAAAAACGTACGCACAAAATGTCACAGAATTATCGATTTTATTCCTTAGATAGGTTTTCTGCGTGAGGTTAAGCAGTTAGATATCCACAAACAAAAAATAAAAAATAAAAAATAAATAAATAAATGAGATTTTCCATACGATGTCCCTATTCGATTCATTACTTATCTCTGCTCAATTTGTTCAGACACATAAACGATTTAATTATGCAGCTGACATATTCACAAAAGCAAGATTCTTCATCTGACATGTCACTTTCCTATTTGTTGCGTTTTATAAGAAATAAAGAAATGTATACGCCACTTCAGCATGTTATACGATAGCTGTTTTTTTTTTTTTTTCTTTACCCTTCTTGTGTTAGTAGATGTAGAACAGTTGCAGTAGCAGGGTCAGTTCACAGAAGAAGGCCAAAGGAAACATGGGAGGAACCGATAAGAATGGACTTGAAAGAAAGAGGGATAAATAAAGACCTGGTCAGAGATAGGTTAGTTTGGAAATCAATTTCTAAAAAACCGTCCAACACATGCCATCATGTAAAACGGGCGTTAAACCGATGATGATGATGATGATGATGATGATGATGATGATGATGATCATCATCATCATCATCATCATCATCATCATCACAACCATCATCACCATCATCATCATCATCATCATCATCATCATCATCATCATCATCATCACAACCATCATCATCAGCAGCAGCATCAATATCATCATCACCATGAAGATGTAGCAAGTATTTTATTTTACCCGTTGGAAGGGGATATGGTGGAAACAAAGTCATAACACTTATAACAAGAACATAGTTGTGAGACTGCATACCTCTGTCTGACAATGTAAGAATGGGCCAAAGGCCTTACTTCTCCATATTCTATGAAGTATTCCCGAACTTATGCCATCGAAAATGTTGATAACTCAAAAACTGTTTATCTGATCAGGTTGAATATTGCATTATGGTTACTGTTATTATCAAAGTGTGTCATATCCACACAACAAACTTGAAAAAATCGGAAGTTAAAATTCCATCAAAGTGTCGACCGTGACTGAACTTTTCAAATTCAAGCTCAATGTCACTAAAGATGCGGGACTTCATTGGCTACAATATGGGCCAAGTAGCGAGTCTCTACGATTAACAGATCCGAAGTTAAAAAAAAAAGTGACTTTCACCTTTTCGGTGACCTTGACCGTGACCTTTGACCTAGATATACCAAAATTAAATCAGTTTTTAGTCAGACCATGACCGATATTTTGTACCAAGTTTGGTGACGATTGGTCAAGCAATGTGGATGCTACGCTGTACATAAACAAACAAACATAGCGACAAATCAACAAACTCGACGGTGGTTAAGTGGATAACGACACCGACTGACGACCTGGGTGTGCCAAGTTCGAATCCAGTCGATTCCATAATACCACTTTCACTTAGGGATGTTGGCAACCATTACGTGGTCCCTCCTGCAAGAATGCCGACAACAGAATCGAATCTGATTCATACGAATTTACTAGCAAACTCGACCGAAAACATAACCTTTTTGGCAGAGAGAAAAATGCGTCCAATTAGAAAGTTGAATAAAGAATTTGATTTTTAAAAAATTACTATGAAAATATTTAATTAAACTCGATACTGAATAATAGTAGTATTTATTTTCATTGAGAAATTAATTCCATTCATTAAAGCAACGGATAGTTATTATCTGTCTGTCCTATTTTTTGTAAAAAAGATGATTTTTGATGCATGCAAGATTAAGAATCTATTTTATGTGAATCATGATTTTTTTTTCTTTATGAAAGGCGCTCCAGACAAGACATGAAGCCACTTGATGTTAGGAGCTAAAAAAAAAAAAATATTACTTCAAGGTAAAAAACTTAGCCAACGATAAATGTTAGATGGATAGATTCCGACCCAGAAAACAGCAATTCTTCCCCCTTTGTCAGAAACATCGCTCATGGAATGTGAGGACTAAAGAACAAAATAATGGAAGCGAGAGTCACGAGGCTGCCAAAAGTAAAACCAAGGTCCTCTTTCTACTTTCTTAAATTGCTTCAACTTTTATTTTTCATACTGTGACCAAAGTTTGCTTCTTTATAGTTATCATTTTTTTATTATAAGATTGATGAAAACAA
The DNA here is from genome assembly GCA_963556195.1 of Sepiola atlantica. Lineage (NCBI taxonomy): Eukaryota > Metazoa > Mollusca > Cephalopoda > Sepiida > Sepiolidae > Sepiola > Sepiola atlantica. The sequence continues at coordinate 73,007,254 of OY744534.1, forward strand.
AAATCTCCTTAAGAAAACAAAAAAAAATACGGAAAATTATCGAGTAGAATTTTAATTATTTTAAGATTGATGAAAACAAAAATCTCCTTCAGAAAACAAACAAAAAACAAAATAACTCGGTTCTTATTCATATTAATGTACATACGAAATACAGAAGATCATAATAAATAAGAGAAAAACTTATGGATATATTTACTTATCAGTTGAAAATATTAGTGTACACCAAAAATTACGGAAAATTATCGAGTAGAATTTTAATTTTTTTTTTTTTGAGTGCTCAACCTCTAGGGCGCTGGCTTTTCAATCACACTTTCTGACCTTGTGTCACATCTTAGGAGGGAGATAAAAAAGAAAAAAAAGAGAACCGCAATGCAGCCAGTGACAAACCGTCTAAGCCATTCAAGACGCCACAGGAAGCATACAACTGAGCTGATCGCTAGCGTGAGAGAGTCGGTTCAGCAGAGTTCGAAACACTCTATGCATATTAATGAGCTGCAGACCATGTACCCGCCGCTTATTGTAAAGTTTTGGTTTCAGAAAGCTTTCACACCTCAAAGTCGCCAGAAAGAGAACTTTGGAGACTGTGTGATCAATCTGAAAAAATTGATGCGGTCTCTATTCTGAAATTGATCCAAGACTTGTTCATGATGAGAGTAAGCATATGGGAATAGGAGACATTCAAAATAATTAATGAAGTACTTTTTTTATAGTAGGACCCGCGCTAAAAGTGCCTCGGCATCGGTACTTTCCGGATGTTTACGTTAAACACCGGACTGTGCCGAATGAAAAATCTGCTGAATTACCTGCGTCCAAAAAAACACAAACGAGGCTGGATTTACAAGCGGGACAAAACAAACAAAAAATTTTGTATAAAATAAATATTTATTTTTTGTTGAAATTGCGTTTCTATCAGTTTGCAAGTTCAGCGTTTTATTCAGTTTGAAAGTTTAGCTGTCGTCTGCTTATTCGTCTCGCTTCGGGGCTTTCTGGCGTTTAACGTAAACCGTCGGAAAGCACCGACGCCGAGGGGCTTTTAGCGCAGGTCCGTCCTACTCTAAAAAAAAGGTACCAGATCTTTAGATATGGAACAAACCTTTTAATATGTTTTTCCTCACAATGGTAATTTACTGGCAAGAAAGATTTCAAACACGAAATCCAAGGCATTAAAGTTTTTGTGAATAGAGAAACATACTCTTGGAACAAATTCCCTATTCAGATTAAAAATAGCTGTAATGTTAATCATTTTAAGAATAAACTGGATGCTTTCAGAAATAATGGTGAAAAAATTAAACATTCTGATTAAATTAGAAATAATTCATCTATAGGGACATATTCCTATTAAATATTCTGTGAGATTATTTTAATGTTAACATGGGATTATTGCTTAAGACAAGAGATGCCCAAAGAGGCATAATAAATATGTATATACACACTTTCCATATAATTTATTAATTTGTTTAGTTTTACTAGCGGGACACCGCAGAAATTCCATGGTACTTTCTACATCAATCTGTAGGCCTATAATTTACTTTTAATAATGTTCCTTTTGAAATAATAAATGTCTGTCGGGGTCAATATTATTAAAAAATTACTCTTTCTTCTTCCGTTAAAATAATCGTCCTTGTTAGCTAAATATTCTTTGAATAAATAAAACGAATATGCATCTTTATTCATTTATTAAAAATTGTGTCAATTTAATTATTTTTAAAACCATAAATATTCTCTGTCTTCTTACCGTAAAAATGATTGTCAGCTAAATATTCTTCAAATCAATAAAAACGAATGTCACGTTTTTAAATGTATTTGATTTGAAATTGTATTGTTTTAGTTTACGGGATGACATAATTTTATTTTGGAGCAATTCATTTTAACGTGGGTGAAGTCGGAGTAGTTTATCTTAGCAATATCAGATTAACACCGATCGCCATCTTTGCTAATCGGGCATTCTCACTTTTAAATGAGTATGAAAGATGATAATGTATGCATGGAGCCTGATATGCCATAGTGTATTATTATATAGATAACATATTAAAAGATACGATGCAATGAATTCACCCAACAATTATATAGACATGAAGATAATTTGGTTTAATCTCTTTATCAGCTTTCATACATTGCAATCTATATAATACTAAAAGTCTATTGTCTTGTATGTTTGCAATCAGCTTTCAGCTTTCCGGTTTTCAACATCCGGTTGCGCATGCGTAAATAGCATCGTCTTTCAATCTGTTAATCCAATTCCGTTGAACTCTTATTATTAACGAACGCATGAAATTTTTCATTCTGGAAATGTTTATATCGCTTTAAATATAAAACAATTACATTTACTTTCATCAAATAGTTTTTTTGTTTTCTCCACGGCTAAAAACATTCAACGGCAGGACTTTGTAAAGTCTGTCGCAGTTTCAAAAAAGCTCCACCCTTTTAAAAAACAAAAACAAACAAACAAAACAACAACAATCATTATTAATATCAATAGCGGCGGTGAACGAAACCACCTCCCACTTTTCCTCTCACAGATTTCACCACTCCTACTCCCTCTGTTTTCGTTACGTACGCGAGACAGCCGGTTGTACCCCCTTCCTTTCTCACCTGTTCAGTGCATATTTACCTATAAGTATGGCCAACCACTTATAATTCAGTAACTATAATTAAAAAAAAAAACAATTATAATAAACAGAACGACGCATAGAAATCTATCTATATTCTTTTTTAAACAATTACATTTAATTACATCAAATAGTTTTTTTGTTTTCTCCACAAGTGTCACGCACATACATGAATTCCATAGCTAATATAACAAACTGACCCAACGGGTCACGGGTGGTCTAATATATCATAAAGGTAAATGTATGCAATTATCTCTGAGAACAGCCTCCAATGAATATCATTAGATGCAAAGGAACTTTGCAAACAATAATCTTTTCCCTTTGCCTTGTTTCATTCAATTACCATTGCTATCGTTTGTCTCAATTATCGAAATTAGCGCACAATATTTTGTCTTGCCTTTTCTGTTATGCCAACTCAGAAACGCATCATGATATCAACCTCCTGGAATTATAGATGAGATGTATTCTTCCACACGATGGTAAAATAAGTATTTAATAAGCCTACCTTAGTCTAGTACAAGGTTAGGAGGATGTTCAAGCACTGCTGGACCATGTAAACTCTATCCATCCATGTATGCAGTCAACCATGGAACATAATAAATCGCACTCATCAGGGGTTCAGCTTATCCGTATATAGTAAAAAAAAAAAATGACGTAGTAATGATCCTCAATCAACTCTTTTCGGGTTATTTAACGCCGAATCCGGTCATTTTGGTAAAAGTTTTTATGCTTCAAGTTCTTTATATGTTCAAGTATTTATTCATGGTGTTTGGTTGAGTGAAAGGGGAAAAGGAGGAGGAGGAGGAAAAGAGGAAGGAGGGGGAAGGGAGGATGAGGTGGCAAGGGAGGGGGAGCGAAAGAGGAAGGAGGGGGAAGGGAGGATGAGATGGCAAGGGAGGGGGAGCGAAAGAGGAAGGGGGGGGGGAGAGCAAAATTATTGTTTTTTTGTTTTGGATTTTGCAGAACATGATTGAGTTTTACAAAGAGAAAAAAAAACAATAAAACATCAATGTTTGGCGCATTTGGGGCCAGGAAGCCGATATCTTCACAGCCTGATTTGGTTGCAGTATTTTATTTGTCTCCTAGGAAGTTAGACACAAGGTCAGGTGTGGGTTGTGATGAAAGTGTCTCTGTAGAACAAACTGAATTCGAACCCGGCAGGGCGGATGAGGTGGCAAGGGAGGGGGAGCGAAAGAGAAGGAGGGGGGGGGCAAAATTGTTGTTTTTTGTTTTGGATTTTGCAGAACATGATTGAGTTTTACAATAAGAAAAAAAAAAACAATAAAACATCAATGTTTGGCGCATTTGGGGCCAGGAAGCCGATATCTTCACAGCCTGATCTGGTTGCACCAGAAAAATAAGATGGTGTTATGAGTATAGTAAAAAAAAAAATGACGTAGTAATGATCCTCATTCAATCCCGAGCAACGTCGGATTACCCTGCTAGTTTAAAATAAAATTAACAAATAAAATATTGCCCTTGCTCGATATTGTTCACTGGGAGAACGCATCTGCATCTTTGATGGAGATGTTGACCTTCTGTGTAGTAACTACATACGTCATGATTGGATGTGACATATATCGCCAGGAAAAAGGTCTGGCTATGGGATCATCACCATTGTCCCCAGTACTGGTCAATGTAGACATGGAATACTTGGAGGAAATGGCATGTGAACTAAAGCCATCAATGTGGCTGCGATATGTGGATGACACATTTATACTCTGGCCTCATTAGGAGGAAGTTCAAGCCCTGCTGGACCATGTGAAGTCAATCCGTCCATCTATACAGTTCACCATGAAAAAGGAACATAAGAACAAATTGTCCTTTCTAGATGTGTTGATAACTCGCACTGATCAGGTGTTCAGATCATCCATATATCAAAAGCCAACTATTATATAAAAGGCAGCTGTCTGTCTGTCCGGCTAAAACTCTGAAACTACCAAAGATACACTTAGATATTCTGATTCAGGTTATGGTAAAAAAACAAACTATTTTGTGATATTCATTTGCTTAGGGTTCCCAGGGATCAAATTAGTGCATTGAGGTAGGGGAGGGAGTCAGAATTTTTATTTTTTTTACTTTCCTCTCAGTAAACAGTCGGCTGCTGATGACTTTTTCTTTTTTTTCTATCATATTGAAGCAGTTACAAAATTTTGCATTATTGAGAGCGGGAGGTCTTAAAAGAAACATGTTACGCACATTGTAACTCTTATTTTGTCGTCCATATCCCCGGGCAACGCCAGGTAGCCCTGCTAGTTGTCACTATAAAAACATGATGACCTTGTTGTATTGGACTGGACTCCTCTTATATCTAGATTTCAACTCCCATCATCCATATAATGTAAAGAAAGGAATCGTCCGCTGCCTACAACATCGAGCAAAGACAATACGTAGTAACAGCAATACATATCAAGAGGAGATGGACAGCTTGAGAGAAACCCTCCACCGAAACAACTATGCAGAGAGCATGATATCAGCTCCAAGAAAGCTGCATCAAACATCAAAGGACACCACCCGAAAACTCACCACAGGTCTGTATACCATATATGAAGGGCTTATCTGAAACAATTCAAAGAATATGTAATCCATATGACAACAGTATTCAGAAGAGACTTAACTCTCCGAAAACATCTTGTACAAGTGTCTTGCATTTAGAAACGACAACAATGTTTACACTGAGATACGCGAATCCAAACAGTATCCAATTATCTCCCTTACATTAGTCAATCTGTAATTATCTCCCTTGTATATTTCTCATGCTATATATAAATAAATGCTGACGTGGATCGTCCTCTTACGAACGAAACGATCAGAAACGCACACATCTCTCTTATTTATTCTTGTGTTCTTGCTTTGCATTGTTGTGTATATGAAACCATTACGTCACGAGCCGAATACTAATGGATCCACATAACAATCGACAAGGTAGCAACGCTACAAAGGCCCCGACAGAAAAAGTCATGATCAAGAACTGTGTGTATGCAATTCCATGTAAGTGTGGAAAAATATACAAAGGTGAGACATGTCGCCCACTAAAAGAAAGGTTAAAAGAACACCAGAATGCCGTAATATGTGGAAACATTGAAAAGTCGAGTATGTCTGACCACATATGGAGGGAAAAGAGAAACCACCTACCCTTATGGGACGAAGTAAAAATTATAGACAGAGAAGAATACGGGAGAGTAAGACGACTCAAAGAAGCTGCGCATATGTTGGGCGACAATGACCTCCTAAGTAGACCAAGTAGAGAATTTAATAAAATATGGGAATCATTAATTATAAATAATAGACTAGAATATCACTAAATATATATATATATATATATATATATATATATATATATATATATATATATATGTATTTATATATATAGTAATATATAGTGATAAGTAGTAAAACTACACATCGACTAAATCCCATCCATTCACTGTGGAGGTCCCCAGATGCCGGAGAGCTTCCGACTCAAATAGCTTCTTTCCTCGTGCTGCTGGCTTCTGGAACTCCCTCCCTGCCCCCTGTTTCCCCGACGGTACTGACATGCAGAAATTTAAAACTAATGTAAACAGACATCTCGCTGCGCAGACCCCAATTTAGGTTGACCCCCCCCCCCCCAAACCTTCTCCCTTTTCTTTCTTCTCAGTAGCCCCTTACGTACGTTTAATCAGCCTAAATATTCTTTAAATAAATTGTTACACCGGCCGTTCTAACAGAAGAGAAACTACACCGGTTCTCACTATAAATTGTGCGAGTAGACAATCACCAGGGAGAAAAAAGGACAGTATTGTAACTGTCTAGCCGAGTGCCAGTCAGTTTCCTTACCTTTGTACCTTTTATGTTAATACACTTGTTATCTTAACCCAACCTCGACTTGACTTCTTCTTTTTACTGTTGGACTACTTCACAACATAAATAAAACGAATAAATCTCTCACCATAAAATAATTGCCAGCTAAATATTCTTCAGATCAATTAAATGTCTCTTTTGTTGAAAATGTACTTATTTAAAATTTATTTGAAATTGTACTGTTTTAACTCCTGGAGTAAATCAATACTCGATAAGACGATATAATCTATTTTTAAATGGGTAAAGTTGGATGCTTCTTTTTTTACCTTAGCGACATCTGTTTTTTTTTTTAATGTGTATCAAAGATGATAACGTACGTACGAACCTGAAAATGTGTTAGCGTATTATTATACAGATAAGAAATATAAGTTTTCAGATTTAACATAGCGGTTTTCAAAAGAGTGTAACTTTAATGGAATTTAAGCTTGAGCAAGATTAGCACACATTAGCAGTAAAAATTAAAAAGAAAATGTTGTTACTGTTAAAAGCGACTCTATATAACTTTAAGTAAGCGGGTAAAAAATAAAACTAACAAGGTCTCCACATTGCTGCTGCCCCCCCCCCTCCCATCATAGGTAGGTAATGCCGATTCTGCCCTTGCGAAAGGTGATAATACATTTTACTTACCTTCAGCTATGGATTAAATAGTGGGGTAAACTACACTCTCAAGCTTTTCTAGAGCAACTAGTCTAGGAAAAAAAAACTGAATTGACACCAATTTTTGAATTTAGGCCAAGCAATACCATTTCATTAAAGGATGAATGAACAACCGGTTATAGCACTTTTTTTTTGGTATTCGGCCAGCATCGGGCATTAAGCCTTCCGCTGAAAGTGAAAGTTTATGGAGGATACAAATTCACATGCGATTTCCGGTCAGCATGTATATCCCGGTGAGGGGAGATAACATACAGCGCCTTGTATTTCCAAATGGTCACCCATCTTGTACTGGCCAGGCTCAACGTTGGCTTAACTTTGGTGATCTAACGGGAACTGGTTTGTCAACGTGATTATGCCGTATATAAATATTCATTAAGGGATACGTGCAACTAAAACATCAATCATATATATATATATATATATATATATATATATATATATATATATATATATATATGAGAGACAGAGATTGTTTAATTGTCAGTCACACAAAGTATATTTAGAGCAGCATATATTTAGAGATTCCTATGCAATCTTTGCGATAGCATTTAAATGTAAAGACAAACAAGCAATATATATATATATATATATATATATATATATACAGGGTGGGCCAAAATAAGGGTCCTATCTTTAAATTTGAATAACTTGAATTTGAATAACTTCCACAAAATAAAAGTTAAACTCACCAAACTTTATGTGTGTGTAGACTGACCCTTCCGAGATTTTTTGAAATAAACAAAACAAATTTTAGCCGAAAAACACTCCTTAAAACTTACAAAAACTAAAGTATTGTTTTTTACACTGTTTTGAGTTTTTTAAGCAAAAATAATGTTTTCTAAATGAGGGTACGTTGCTTAGGGCTAATACGGCTCATGCTTGCTTCGGAAGGGGTCCTTTACTTATTCTAAAAAAAAAATTTTTTTAAATCAATAAATAAAAAAGTTATGAATTTTTAAAAATAGGACCCTTATTTTTGCCCACCCTGTATATATATATATATATATATATACATATTTCCACAATCAGACAATGCCGCAGCAGCCTACAACCCATAAAAGAAACAAACCGGAAGTCCTAGACAGTGGCAGAGTAGTCGCTTCGCATGCAGGTGACTCGGATTTCAAGTCCTAAGTGCGGATGTGTTCTACTGATGAGCCCAAATGAGGGCGAAACTCGAGTCTAGGACTTTCGGTTTGTTTCTTTCATGGGTTGTGGGCTGCGACGTTGTCTGATTGTGGAAATAATTATATATATCATCTCACATTCAAAAAAAATCTAATATATATATATATATATATATATATATATATATATATATATATATATATATATATATATATATATTTCTCTCTTGTTTCATTTTACTCTAGTCGAAGTTCTCAGAAATCTAGGGACCCTTCCTGTGGCTAACACTTGATATCTATATGAGATACATAGATATTCCATTACATCTCTCCTTTACCTGTCAAACGTTGAGTTAGTAAAGAAGTTAAGAACATTAATTTTCCTCTCCCCAATTGACCAGTTAATTATGTTATAGTATATCTTTATTGTGGTCTTTTGGTCATACCGGATTCCAGGACAAGAATAGATCTGGTCTGGTGGAGTATCCAGCTAAGTGCTGTTACTTAAGGTAACATGAATTGGAGAAGATGCACCATTTCCTCATATGAACCAGTTTATAGCCGTGTCTAGGTGATTTTATTTGGGCTTCGAATACTATGTTATTTTAAATTTTTGGTCAGGGTTTACTTGTAGGGGAAGTATCCGCATGTCAGATTATCCTGACAAAACACTTGTACAGAGAGACCAAAGACACTCGAGGATGGTGTCTAGTAGATAATTCAAACATTATATATATATATATATATATATATATATATATATATATATATAATGATTCCACTAGTATTAATTTTAGCGTAGTATAATCACAATTAAAAAATATTATCACAGCAAAATTCACTACCGTTACTGAGCTCATTATACAAGCCATAAATAATTATATTAAAATAGAATGCAAAAGTAGCAATTAATACCCTAAATTAAAATTATCAAACTTTTTATCTACACAATAATTCACCTATTACAACAAAAATGACAGTTATAACTTTATAATTCTAATTCTATTCTCATTATTAAATTACCCCCCCCCCCCTGCCCGCCCTGGTTCGAATTGAGGTCACGATGGCCCAGACACAAGAGATCATCCCACTCAACTTTTTGAAATATCACTTGTTGGGGTCTCCCCCTCTCCCCCCTCCTCTCTCATGTCCTCGCTATAGGCAGAGCTCTATCTCCGTCCCCCTCCCTCTAATGCATCTTCAATTTCCGGTTGAGGTTGAATTTAAAATCTTTGCCATTTGGATTCCCTTGTCGCTTGAAAAGTTGGCGTTCATTGTGGGCGCTAATGAAACAGCATATATTTTGTCGCAATTAATGGAATAATAAAATCACCAACAAAAAAAAAATATATATATATATATGTGTGTGTGTGTGTGTATGTGTGTGGCCTTTACTACATATTTCTTATGATTGACTCACATGAAACACCACCATTCCTATGCAAATTAATGCCTCAAGTGTATTGATGAGATACAATGATAGAATAGGTAGTTGTACAATTTTATGGGTATAAGATACCTTATGTATTTTAGTAGTAGGTCTCTGCATAAGATGTCTTCTAAATATTGATGTCTGATAAGACAATCACTTTTGGCAACAGTGCAACCTATGATGGTGATGAATGTTAATGATTTATCTTAAGATAAAAGACCACACTGTCTCACATTCTTTATTCATCATGTTAAGTCTGGAAAAATACTGTTTCAACTTATATATCTAAAAGAAAAAAAACTATTGATAGTGTATATACGGCTAAGAATTCGTCAGTTGGGTAGTTTAACGGACTAAAGTATAAATTAATGAAAGTTTTGGAAGGAATCACAGTCGGAGTTGTAAGAATGCTGGGAGTCGGATTTTTTAATCTCCAAAGAATCTTTTAAAAGTGTTTTACTTTGACACTAACGAACAAGGTTGCAGAGTTGGAGGCAAATGTTTTGAAAGGAATCAGAGTCGGAGTAAAATATGTAAAAATGCTGGGAGTCGGATCTTTCAGTCTCCATAGAATCAACAGACTGTCTGAATATCGGAAGACTTTAAAATAAGGAGTCAGAGTTAGAGTCGAATATTTTGGGATTCTAGAAGTTGGAATTTTGTTTTAATCTCAGGAGTCGGAGGTGAAGTCGGACTTTATACCGTCCGATTCCGCAACCCTGCTTACCAATCTACAAATTATTGTAGAATACATAACTCTTTAAGGATAGGTCAATATTAGCTAACCGGAAGTGAAGATTCAAGGTAGTTTATTGCTCCCTTTTCACCCAACACGTTTTACGTTGGTTTATTTCTCCTTTGCACCTTGATTAATAAGTGATACACACATATTTTGATCAGCTAAGTCTGGCACAAGATCAGAATTATAGGAGACTAACTGTGGGGTGAACTCATTTCATTAGTCTGTAGAGCTGCATTCTTATCGGTTGTGCAATGATAAGACGTTTTAATCAGCCTAGCTTAGTTCTGATCTAAGATTATAGATATGAGACACCTGCTGAGAATTGAATCGATTTCAATCATAAATGTTGCCAAGATTAATTATCTGATAACAATTGCTTTATAGCAAATAACTCGGACACTCGCTGAGCCAATCTGCGTCTGCTAGTTCTGTGTATGACAGTAAACAACATCCGGTGGTGATGTCTCAATTTGGGAGCTTTGGAGAGCGTGGAGTCACCCCTTGGTAGTTGTTACTCTAACTCTAATCCTAATCCATTCTGATCCAGAGTGAGAACAGCCGTCAGTGTCATGACTATGTTAGATAGAATCTACCGTTTACAGACTATTATTTTTTAGAATATACACCAACGAAAAAAATGAATCTATAAAAATGTGTCAAGGAATTAAGAACTTAAAACGCAAAAAAAAACTTTTACCAAAATTACAAACTTTGGCATTAAAATAAGCCGAAAATGGTTGATGCGCGATGGAAAATAATAACATAATTCCATAAAACTAAACAGAAATTTATGCCAAAAATAAATATTTTAAGATATTTTGGCATGTGTTGGACAGGAAGAAGAGGAGGAGGATGAGGAGGAGGAGGGGAAGATAAGGAGGAGGAAAAGGAGGAGGAGGAAAGGGAGGAGAAGGAGAAGGAGGGGAATGAGGAGGGGGAGAAGGAGGGGAATGAGGAGGGGGAGAAAGAAAGAGGACGAGGAGGAGGAGAAGAAGGGGGAGAAAGAAGGTGACGAGGAGAAGGAGGAGGAGAAGGAAGAGGAGGAAGAGGAGGAGAAGGAGGGGAATAAGGAGGATGACGAGGAGAAGGAGGAGGAGAAGGAGGAGGAGAAGGGGGAAGAGAAGGAGAAGGAGGAGGAGAAGAAGGAGGAGGATTGATTAATAACTTTCAGTATAAAAACATTTATCAAAATTACTAGATTTGGCATCAAATAATCCAAAAAGGCTTGATATGCCGTAAAACAAAACAACTGACCTATTAAGAACTTGGAGCATAATTCTTTTAGCAAAGTGACTAGAATCGGCATTAAACAAACGAAAAAAGTGTTGATATGACATATGTATATATATATATATATATATATATATATATATATATATATATAATTTAGATACTGTATATTACATATTTCAGCAATGTACCGCGGTTTCATCCAAAAGGGCAGATTTAGACATCTTTAGTAAATCTTCGTGCCCAGTGGAATCATCGGCAAGCTGAAAGGGTTGTAGGTACGCCTGACAGAGAATGGCGTCAACAATGACAGAAAAAACGGTTCATCTCTGAGGGTGTCCCCGAAAAAAATCCGGTGTGGGAAGCGATTAACTAGGGCTCAAGGGGAGGGGGGCCTTCATTTTTTAGGAGGTTTTATTTATTATTTATTTATCTGTTAGCAAGTTTTATTTATTTATTTATTTAATTATCTGTTCTTTTGTAATGTTATTATTATACCTGAAAAAATACGAAAGGGGTGGCTGCATAGTTTACCGTTTGGGCCTGTGAAACTAGTGTGCTTTTTTGTTGTCGTTTTTGGGAATAAAGTTATGTATCGGATTAATTGTTCGATATGGAGCTGAAAGAGGTGATTCAAATATGTTTTTATCGATTTAACATGTTTGTTTATTTTTTTATTAATTTATTTTATTATATTTATTTATATATATATATATATATATATATATATATTCATTAGTCTATGGACACGTGTTTCTGGTTCACCGCCGTCATCAGCATGGCTAACTTAGACAGAGATCGAACCTTCGATATTGATGTCTATAGTCCAGCGTTCTATCACTGGACCAAGACGCTCCGTTTAGAAATATGTACGATTTTTATCACCTAAATATTTAATGTATTTTTATGTAATTATTTTTATTGGTGATTGTAGCGTTCGTTGTTATTTTGCTTACTATTATTTCGATTGTCTCACTTTCCTAAGTGATTAAGATGCAGACACTTGCCTTATTAGTCGCTCTTAACTTCATAGGACGTATTTTTTTCGTTAATATATATTTTTATATATCACACACACACACACACACATATATATATGTATATATATATATATATATATATATATATATATATATAAAGTGGTCTACTAAAAGCGAACTTTTAGGAAAAGTGAAACCTATTGTGAAGAGTATATAGCTCAATATCCAGTATAGAGCAGGTAGAATGAAGAAGAATGGAAAGGAATTAGAGAAGCAAAAGTCAAATCATAATACAATTCAATTGCTCAGAGCAAGGTATATTCCGCAAAAAAGGCAATTTATTCAAGTTAAATTTTCCTTAAGCCAGGCTTTTCAAAGATCAAAATCTTATCATCAGAGGAAGTCGCTGGGATAGATAAGTTGGCAAAGGCCAAGATTTAAAATTTGAAAAAATAAAATAAAAGCTGTAGGGGGAAGAAACACAGGGCAAAATTCTGCCCGAATGCAAGCAAATGTCCGATTGCTAAAAAGTCCGGTGTCGAAAAGTCCAGCGGAGAGAATGAGATGTAGATAGGTAGGTCGTTAAAAGGCCCGAAAGGTTGTGAGAGAGGAATCAAAGTTAAATTCCAAGACGCCACAACTTCAGGTGCGGCGAAAATAGAAAATCCAAAGGGTAAAATGTCCAATAAGTGCAAGCAATCGGACATTTGCTTGCATTCGGGCAGAATTTTGCCCTGTGTTTCTTCCCCCTACAACTTTTATTTTATTTTTTCAAATTTTAAATCTTGGCCTTTGCCAACTTATCTATTCCAGCGACTTCCTCTGATGATAAGATTTTGATCTTTGAAAAGCCTGGCTTAAGGAAAATTTAACTTGAATAAATTGCCTTTTTTGCGGAATATACCTTGCTCTGAGCAATTGAATTGAATTATGATTTGACTTTTGCTTCTCTAATTCATTTCCATTCTTCTTCATTATATATATATATATATATATATATATATATATATATATATATATATATATATATGTACTACAAATATGGAGCACTCAGCGATTATACAAGCTATATGTTTATCCATCTAGAAGGTCATAGTGTAGCCATCATTTAATTATTTGTTGAAAATAAATGAAACAAAGTAAGAAAAAGTAAATAAAACATTTAAAAATCTTTTAACATTTAAATATGTTCTTATAGGGATATCCTTACCCTCCTCTAAAAAAGGTCTTACCTTTGATCTTACAGAGATTCGTGGACACATTTAAAAATGCTATTTAAAACTTAAGCATGACAAACAGACAGGCACAGCCTCTTATAGATATACGTTGATGTATTTTCGAATTTAATCATGATAGACTGTCGGTTCGTCACGTTTATGTTTAAATACATAACCCTAACCCAACTGACAGAGATAACTTCTTATCGACATGTTTGGACGCACCTATTGTCTTTTCAATCTTTGCAAAAACCTTCGAGTTGTTTTATAATGTATATGCTTATCTAAGCCTAGCAAAAGAAAGGATGATAGCCCAAAAGATGCAAGTCCACAAAATAAGGAAAATGAAGCAGTACCTTCCAATTCACACTTTTGATCCTGTCATGCACAAGCAACGTGGGGCCGTGCAATGTCCTGAAGAAACACTAAACCTTTGTGATTGACCAACATTGAATTCTTTGGAATCGGTTCACACTGGAAACTCTGCATATTTTTCCTGCATTTATTGTCTATCCTGCTTACAGAAACCTACAGTACAGAATGTCTTACGTACAGTACAGAATGTCTTCTCTAGTCCAGCATGCATACAAAATTGTTTTTCAGGTTAAATGCAGCCCTACAAGTTATGATCGTGAAACATTTATCTCTTTGTTATCAAATCTCTTTCTTTCTCTTCTTTACATTTCTTTCTTAATTAATATTGCATTTCTGTCTCTTTCTACTTTGGTATTGCATTTCTTCCTTTCTTCGTAGATGTTACATTTATTTCTTCTTTGGTATTGCATTTCTCTATTTCTTCTTCATTGATATTGCATTTCTGTCTCTTTCTACTTTTATATTGCATTTCTTCCTTTCTTCATTGCTATTACATTTCTTTCTCTTTCTTCTTAGGTATTGCATTTCTTCCTTTCTTCATTGATATTACATTTATTTCTTCTTTGGTATTGCATTTCTCTATTTCTTCTTCATTGATATTGCATTTCTTTCTCTTTCTTCTTAGGTATTGCATTTCTTCCTTTCTTCATTGCTATTACATTTCTTTCTCTTTCTTCTTAGGTATTGCATTTCTTCCTTTCTTCATTGCTATTACATTTCTTTCTCTTTCTTCTTAGGTATTGCATTTCTTCCTTTCTTCATTGATATTACATTTCTTTCTCTTTCTTCTTAGGTATTGCATTTCTTCCTTTCTTCATTGATATTACATTTCTTTCTCTTTCTTCTTAGGTATTGCATTTCTTCCTTTCTTCATTGCTATTACATTTCTTTCTCTTTCTTCTTAGGTATTGCATTTCTTCCTTTCTTCATTGATATTACATTTCTTTCTCTTTCTTCTTAGGTATTGCATTTCTTCCTTTCTTCATTGATATTACATTTCTTTCTCTTTCTTCTTAGGTATTGCATTTCTTCCTTTCTTCATTGCTATTACATTTCTTTCTCTTTCTTCTTAGGTATTGCATTTCTTCCTTTCTTCATTGATATTACATTTCTTTCTCTTTCTTCTTAGGTATTGCATTTCTTCCTTTCTTCATTGATATTACATTTCTTTCTCTTTCTTCTTAGGTATTGCATTTCTTCCTTTCTTCATTGATATTACATTTATTTCTCTTTCTTCTTAGGTATTGCATTTCTTCCTTTCTTCATTGATATTACATTTCTTTCTCTTTCTTCTTAGGTATTGCATTTCTTCCTTTCTTCATTGCTATTACATTTCTTTCTCTTTCTTCTTAGGTATTGCATTTCTTCCTTTCTTCATTGATATTACATTTCTTTCTCTTTCTTCTTAGGTATTGCATTTCTTCCTTTCTTCATTGATATTACATTTATTTCTCTTTCTTCTTAGGTATTGCATTTCTTCCTTTCTTCATTGATATTACATTTCTTTCTCTTTCTTCTTAGGTATTGCATTTCTTCCTTTCTTCATTGATATTACATTTCTTTCTCTTTCTTCTTAGGTATTGCATTTCTTCCTTTCTTCATTGATATTACATTTCTTTCTCTTTCTTCTTAGGTATTGCATTTCTTCCTTTCTTCATTGATATTACATTTCTTTCTCTTTCTTCTTAGGTATTGCATTTCTTCCTTTCTTCATTGATATTACATTTCTTTCTCTTTCTTCTTAGGTATTGCATTTCTTCCTTTCTTCATTGATATTACATTTCTTTCTCTTTCTTCTTAGGTATTGCATTTCTTCCTTTCTTCATTGATATTACATTTCTTTCTCTTTCTTCTTAGGTATTGCATTTCTTCCTTTCTTCATTGATATTACATTTCTTTCTCTTTCTTCTTAGGTATTGCATTTCTTCCTTTCTTCATTGATATTACATTTCTTTCTCTTTCTTCTTAGGTATTGCATTTCTTCCTTTCTTCATTGATATTACATTTATTTCTTCTTTGGTATTGAATTTCTTTCTTCATTGATATTACATTTTTTCATTTGCTCTTCATTGATATTGCATTTTTTTTTCTTTATTCTTTTGGTACTGCATTTCTTTCTTTCTTCATTGATATTGCATTTCTTTCTTTTCTTCATTGATATTGCATGCTTTTTTTTCCTTTTTTCTTTCCATCATTGATACTGGCTCTCACCTTCTTCTTTCGTTACTTACATATCTAATGCGTGCAATATTATCTGGATTTGTTTACCATCGCTTGAATTTAAAAATGGACTCTTATTTTTCTGCTATAACATACTTGATATTGGTAATACTTTATTTTCTGTACGTGGATTTATGTCTTTGCTTTGGCTTGCATACATGCAGTTTTAATTGAATTGCATTTGACTCTTATATCTATTGCCACCATCTTTGTTCCTTCAACTTTACCAATAGATCAATGGTCATCCGGCTAAGTCCAGTGCAACAAAACGACCGAATTAGTTTACTGTATGAATCTTGTCTGCTAAACACTGTTCAATTGTATATAAGCCAGATATTTTAAAACCAAGCCAACAAGTATCCAATAAAGATCAAATTCAAAACAGTTTAGTCACAATTTATAAGACAATCACTTTAACCAATACTCCATAACCGAACATCCGACACATGTTGCATAGCCCCCCCCCTCGCTTGAGCCACGGCAGTTCTCATTTTGTATACTCGTCCCAGAACGGGCCGTGGCAGTTCTCGTTTTATCACTCGTCATTTTTAACACCATAAATCATATAGTTTGCATGCCTTTAAATTTCTCCCTCGCCACATAGAGGGTGCGCCATCTAGTGGTTGAATTCTTTCTTCTTTCTTTCTGCCGTGAACCACGCCGCTGCAACACAAAAGCGCCATGACCGACTCGGAAGACAAACAATCTTTTAAATTTAATTTCTGTTTTATTTCAAGCGTTAGTTATCCGTCAGCTGGGAGATATCCACTAACGTTGAGAGAGAGAGAGAGAGAGAGAGAGAGAGAGAGAGAGAGAGAGAGAGAGAGTGCAAATTACTGTTTTCGTAATTACTTAGCAATTAAGTCCTTAACCATTCGTGAAGGGGGGAAAAGAGATCTCTCGCCTGTATTTTCTTAGGGAATTAATCCCCCTAATTATGTTGCAGACTACATGGTAAAAATCACGTCTCATAGGCTCGCCACTTGCCTTTGAAATTACCTCCTTGCTCTCTGTTTCCCCGACTGTACAAATATGCAGAAATTTCAATGTAATGTGAACAAACATCTTGCTGCACAACTCCCCACTTAGGATGTCCCGTATAAATCTGGCCCCTAATTCACAGTAACCCCTTATGTCTCAATGGAACTATGCCTTATTTGGGGTGAATTAAAGTAAAAAAAAAAATGTTTTTAATGCTATTTCAAACTGTAGTGTGACAAACCAACGGACGAAGCCTCTTATAAAGGTGCAAGGACGCATCTAATAAATGAAAAAAACAACAACAAAAAAACAGCAGAAAAGATGAGACATTGAATAGAAACGATACACCTGGTTTCAACACTTTTTGCTGCCTCATTAAATTTTCACTAAAACCACAGACTCAGTGGTGACAAAATATCATTTCTCTCAAGATGAAAACTTTCTCTGGGAGCAGGAAGGGGGCAAAAAATAAATACCGGGGAAATATAAAAAATAAGACAAATTCACCTTTTCTCCCCAGAAATCTTGGGAATTAGACAGAAAAATAAAAATTTTAAATGCTTATCTAACAACTAGTTGCAAATGAGGGAAATCCTCACTTGGTACTCGGAGAACAGAAAAGCTTAATTAACCCAATTTGATAGAAAGTCAGAAGTATAGCGGTACCCTGTGAAGATAAAACTCACGAATAATATTGTAACACCTTATGACGGCTAGTGTTCATATATATATAATATATTATATATATAAGTATATATATCACATAATATCACATATATAATATCACATATATCACATAATATCACATATTATAATATAATATCCATAATATCCATAATATCACATATATCATAATATATATTATATTATATTATATTATAGGATATAATATAGGATATATATATTTCTTTGTAAATCTCACAAGTAAAATGTTCATGAAATGTAAATGTGGTCTGGTATGAGTTGTATATTAATTTCTTTAAATATCTGTAAAATTAATTAATTTCTTGATCAATTGATCAAAATATTTTTTGTATTGATAAACAAAATTATTATAGATATTGATCATAATCACCGAATGAAACATGATCACCGAAATTGATCAATTAATTTTTTTAAATATCTGTAAAATGTTCATGAAATGTAAATTTCACAAGTAAATCATATATATATATATATTATAGGATATTATAATATCCATAATATCCATAATATCACATATATCACATATATATCCACATAAGTATAATATATTATATATATAACAAGCAAACACAAGCCCAGTATCTCGGTTTCACTTCTTGAAATCCCTGTCCAACGCCATCAACTACGCCCTTCCTTTGGTTATGGAAAATCCTGTTCTCCTAATTCTTTTTTTTTCTGTTACAAATCCTCTTTTTATAAGCAGTCCATTTGAGAACAATAGTCATGACCTTGGCAGCCATTGGCAAAACTGGACACTTCGCAGTTTACATTTTGGTATAATCACATTGAGCTCTGACCTTATTAGGTGGAAACTAGATATTTCCTTATGGCTCACCTATTTATAACCCATAACAGTTGATCAAAAGACTTTGATCTGACACAATATAAGTCTGCTTGTCCAACTTATCATCTCAAAGCGGCTTATTGTCGTTTTCTAAGCTTGGCTTAAATTTTGGCCGAAAGTCAAAATTATGGATTTAGCACTAGTAACAGTCTACTAGTCCAGCTGGTTATCCATTACACCATATGACACACTCTTTGGCGAATTTTTAAAAGTTCCCGTTTGGCACAAGTCCAGTATAATGGAGTACTCAGTGAGACACAATCATCTGCTAACCTTGTGTGTTAATATTTAAAAAAAAATTTTTTTTAACGTAGTTCAACCCAAACAAGGCAGGCCGCCACTGTAGATGTAAGGGGCTACTGAGAAGAAAGAAAAGGGGAGAAGGTTGGGGGGGGGGGGGTCAACCTAAACTGGGATCTGCGCAGTGAGATGTCTGTTTACATTAATTTTAAATTTCTGCATGTCAGTACTGACGGGGAAACAGGGGACAGGGGGGGGGGGGAGTTCCAGAGGCCAGCAGCACGAGGAAAGAAACTATTTGAGTAGAAAACTCTCCGGTATCTGGGGACCTCCTCAGTAAATGGATGGGATTTAGTTGATTGTCGAGTTGGTCTAGTGAATTTACGTCGAGGGGGCACTAGAGTAGCCAATTCATCGGAGCATAATCCATTGAAGTATTTGTAAAACAAGCACAAGGATGCTACATTGCGGCGATGGGACAGGGACCGGAGCTTGGTTGACAGTGAGGGACCTATTAGGTTTGCGACTCTTTTTTGGACCTTGTCAAGGAGGAGGAGAGTAGTAGATGATGCACCAGCCCAGATGTGGCAACAATACTCCATGCATGGGCGGATGGTGGCTTTGTAGAGATACAGGATAATGTCAGGTGTCTGGAGTTTACTAGCACGGTAGAGGGAGCCCACCTTCTTTGTGGCAGCCTTGGCAATATCTTCAATGTATTTGTTCCAATTCATGTTACCTGTGAAGGTTAGGCCGAGGAGTTTGAATGATGAACTCTCAGGTAGGGTGTTATTTGCCATGACAATCGGTGGTTGGAGAGGTTTCTTGTAATTATTGAAGGAAAGGATCTTCGTCTTTGCAGCATTAAAAGTTACCAACCATTTATGACCCCAATCCACTACAGCCTGGAGATCATTTGCATCCCATTAAACAGATTTTTTTATTTTTTCTAAGCTTAAATCAAATTTGATGTAAAGTCAGAGGTTTGATTGAAAAAATTAAAAGTATATCAAATACAAATAGATAAATATTTATTAAACTCTATCGAAGTTTGAACTCAATCCGCCTAAACAGCAGACCTGGTCATTTAATCGCAAAACCATTTCGCTTCCAACGTAGGCAACACAAAATATACAATGGATCTTTAAGTATAAAATGGCAAATTCTACAGGAAAAGATCCCTAGAACTGAGATTTGTTTATGTATTATTCTCAGATAATATATAATTTTTAAAAGAGCAAATTAAGTAAATAAATAAGAATAACAAATTTTGACAGATTTTTTTAATTTTATAATTGATTAAAACAATTACAATGCAAACTATTTGTTCATATCTAAATCGTGGTTTTCTTTCGTATTAGCAATTATCAACTCAGTGTAAATAACAATAGAAAAGCTATGCAATTCAAACAAAAGTTATTAAATTTTATTAACTTATTCAAACAAGTAAAAAAAATCTGTTGAACTAAATTATTGTTGTGTTAGAGTAACAAGTATATTGAAAAAAGTAAAATGCAACAGATATCAAGAATGGTTGTGCGTCTGTCTTGGCTGGGATAGTTACAGCTATTTAATAGAAATGTGGGGGAGAGTCAATCCAGCGCCCCTAAGGAAGGGGTACTCTGGTTTGTTTTACTCTCCCTAACCCTAATAAACATGAAAATAGTTTGTTTTACTCCCCCTAACCCTAACCATATCAAACATGAAAATAGTTTGTTTTACTCCCCCTAACCCTAACCATATCAAACATGAAAATAGTTTGTTTTACTCCCCCTAACCCTAACCCTAACAAACATGAAACTAGTTTGTTTTACTACCCTAACCCTAACAAACATGAAACTTGTTTGATTTACTCCCCCTAACCCTAACAAACATGAAACTTGTTTGATTTACTCCCCCTAACCCTAACAAACATGAAACTTGTTTGATTTACTATCCCTAATCCTAACCCTAACAAACATGAAACTTGTTTGATTTACTCCCCCTAACCCTAACAAACATGAAACTAGTTTGTTTTACTACCCCTAATCCTAACCCTAACAAACATGAAACTAGTTTGTTTTACTACCCCTAATCCTAACCCTAACAAACATGAAACTTGTTTGATTTACTCCCCCTAACCCTAACAAACATGAAACTTGTTTGATTTACTCCTCCTAACCCTAACAAACATGAAACTAGTTTGTTTTACTCCCCTAACCCTAACCCTAACAAACATGAAACTTGTTTGATTTACTCCCCTAACCCTAACCCTAACAAACATGAAACTTGTTTGATTTACTATCCCTAATCCTAACCCTAACAAACATGAAACTTGTTTGATTTACTCCCCCTAACCCTAACAAACATGAAACTAGTTTGTTTTACTACCCCTAATCCTAACCCTAACAAACATGAAACTTGTTTGATTTACTCCCCCTAACCCTAACCCTAACAAACATGAAACTTGTTTGATTTACTCCCCCTAACCCTAACCCTAACAAACATGAAACTTGTTTGATTTACTCCCCTAACCCTAACCCTAACAAACATGAAACTTGTTTGATTTACTCCCCCTAACCCTAACAAACATGAAACTTGTTTGATTTACTATCCCTAATCCTAACCCTAACAAACATGAAACTTGTTTGATTTACTCCCCCTAACCCTAACAAACATGAAACTAGTTTGTTTTACTACCCCTAATCCTAACCCTAACAAACATGAAACTAGTTTGTTTTACTACCCCTAATCCTAACCCTAACAAACATGAAACTTGTTTGATTTACTCCCCCTAACCCTAACAAACATGAAACTTGTTTGATTTACTCCCCTAACCCTAACCCTAACAAACATGAAACTTGTTTGATTTACTATCCCTAATCCTAACCCTAACAAACATGAAACTTGTTTGATTTACTCCCCCTAACCCTAACAAACATGAAACTAGTTTGTTTTACTACCCCTAATCCTAACCCTAACAAACATGAAACTTGTTTGATTTACTCCCCTAACCCTAACCCTAACAAACATGAAACTTGTTTGATTTACTCCCCCTAACCCTAACCCTAACAAACATGAAACTTGTTTGATTTACTCCCCCTAACCCTAACCCTAACAAACATGAAACTTGTTTGATTTACTCCCCTAACCCTAACCCTAACAAACATGAAACTTGTTTGATTTACTCCCCCTAACCCTAACAAACATGAAACTAGTTTGTTTTACTACCCCTAATCCTAACCCTAACAAACATGAAACTAGTTTGTTTTACTACCCCTAATCCTAACCCTAACAAACATGAAACTTGTTTGATTTACTCCCCCTAACCCTAACAAACATGAAACTTGTTTGATTTACTCCCCCTAACCCTAACCCTAACAAACATGAAACTTGTTTGATTTACTCCCCTAACCCTAACCCTAACAAACATGAAACTTGTTTGATTTACTCCCCCTAACCCTAACAAACATGAAACTTGTTTGATTTACTCCCCTAACCCTAACCCTAACAAACATGAAACTTGTTTGATTTACTCCCCTAACCCTAACCCTAACAAACATGAAACTTGTTTGATTTACTCCCCCTAACCCTAACAAACATGAAACTTGTTTGATTTACTCCCCTAACCCTAACCCTAACAAACATGAAACTTGTTTGATTTACTCCCCCTAACCCTAACCCTAACAAACATGAAACTTGTTTGATTTACTCCCCCTAACCCTAACCCTAACAAACATGAAACTTGTTTGATTTACTCCCCTAACCCTAACCCTAACAAACATGAAACTTGTTTGATTTACTCCCCCTAACCCTAACCCTAACAAACATGAAACTTGTTTGATTTACTCCCCCTAACCCTAACAAACATGAAACTAGTTTGTTTTACTACCCCTAATCCTAACCCTAACAAACATGAAACTAGTTTGTTTTACTACCCCTAATCCTAACCCTAACAAACATGAAACTTGTTTGATTTACTCCCCCTAACCCTAACAAACATGAAACTTGTTTGATTTACTCCCCTAACCCTAACCCTAACAAACATGAAACTTGTTTGATTTACTATCCCTAATCCTAACCCTAACAAACATGAAACTTGTTTGATTTACTCCCCCTAACCCTAACAAACATGAAACTAGTTTGTTTTACTACCCCTAATCCTAACCCTAACAAACATGAAACTTGTTTGATTTACTCCCCTAACCCTAACCCTAACAAACATGAAACTCGTTTGATTTACTCCCCCTAACCCTAACCCTAACAAACATGAAACTTGTTTGATTTACTCCCCCTAACCCTAACCCTAACAAACATGAAACTTGTTTGATTTACTCCCCTAACCCTAACCCTAACAAACATGAAACTTGTTTGATTTACTCCCCCTAACCCTAACAAACATGAAACTAGTTTGTTTTACTACCCCTAATCCTAACCCTAACAAACATGAAACTAGTTTGTTTTACTACCCTAACCCTAACCCTAACAAACATGAAACTTGTTTGATTTACTCCCCCTAACCCTAACAAACATGAAACTTGTTTGATTTACTCCCCTAACCCTAACCCTAACAAACATGAAACTTGTTTGATTTACTCCCCCTAATCCTAACCCTAACAAACATGAAACTTGTTTGATTTACTCCCCCTAATCCTAACCCTAACAAACATGAAACTTGTTTGATTTACTCCCCTTAATCCTAACCCTAACAAACATGAAACTTGTTTGATTTACTCCCCCTAACCCTAACAAACATGAAACTTGTTTGATTTACTCCCCTAACCCTAACCCTAACAAACATGAAACTCGTTTGATTTACTCCCCCTAACCCTAACCCTAACAAACATGAAACTTGTTTGATTTACTCCCCCTAACCCTAACCCTAACAAACATGAAACTCCTTTGATTTACTCCCCCTAACCCTAACCCTAACAAACATGAAACTTGTTTGATTTACTCCCCTAACCCTAACCCTAACAAACATGAAACTTGTTTGATTTACTCCCCTAAACCCTAACCCTAACAAACATGAAACTCGTTTGATTTACTCCCCCTAACCCTAACCCTAACAAACATGAAACTTGTTTGATTTACTCCCCCTAACCCTAACCCTAACAAACATGAAACTTGTTTGATTTACTCCCCTAACCCTAACCCTAACAAACATGAAACTTGTTTGATTTACTCCCCCTAACCCTAACCCTAACAAACATGAAACTTGTTTGATTTACTCCCCCTAACCCTAACCCTAACAAACATGAAACTTGTTTGATTTACTCCCCTAACCCTAACCCTAACAAACATGAAACTCGTTTGATTTACTCCCCCTAACCCTAACCCTAACAAACATGAAACTTGTTTGATTTACTCCCCCTAACCCTAACCCTAACAAACATGAAACTTGTTTGATTTACTCCCCTAACCCTAACCCTAACAAACATGAAACTTGTTTGATTTACTCCCCTAAACCCTAACCCTAACAAACATGAAACTCGTTTGATTTACTCCCCCTAACCCTAACCCTAACAAACATGAAACTTGTTTGATTTACTCCCCCTAACCCTAACCCTAACAAACATGAAACTTGTTTGATTTACTCCCCTAACCCTAACCCTAACAAACATGAAACTTGTTTGATTTACTCCCCTAAACCCTAACCCTAACAAACATGAAACTCGTTTGATTTACTCCCCCTAACCCTAACCCTAACAAACATGAAACTTGTTTAATTTACTTCCCCTAACCCTGACAAACATGAAACTTGTTTGATTTACTCCCCCTAACCCTAACCCTAACAAACATGAAACTTGTTTGATTTACTCCCCCTAACCCTAACCCTAACAAACATGAAACTCGTTTGATTTACTCCCCCTAACCCTAACCCTAACAAACATGAAACTAGTTTGTTTTACTACCCCTAACCCAGCACGATCTGTTTACGAAGCTTATTGTACTTTCTGAACTCTAAAGTGTTTAAACATTTAAACTTTAAAGATTGTGAAGAAAAAATATATTTTGTTAATAGGAAAACGGTGAAAACTGTTGCATAAGTATTTTTACTGAAATGACATTCTAACGGACTTATTTTTGTAACAAACAGTTTCACGCACATTTCCAGAGCAACCATGGAAATTGAAGGAACTATCATCAGAGAAAAAAAAAATCTAACGGTCGATGTGTCGAGTGCAATAATTTGACAGATGGGGGTTAAATTCAAAATGGTATTGAAAAATATCACCTCAGTAAAGAAGAGGTAAACTATATTATCAAATGACAGTGCAATATCACACTTCCATTTCACACTTATAAGTTGTTATCAGTTTCTATCCATTCTAAAACAGAGTGAGAAACAAAAGAGAACTAGAAAATATCTTTCTTACAAAATATAACAGGACTTATTTATATTTAACAATAATGATAATAATTTAGGAGAGTAGAAAGTGACTAACTTGGGTTTACTTTCGGCAGCCTCGTAACTCTCGCTTCCCTTATTTTGTCCTTTAGTCCTCACATTTCGTGAGCGAGGTCTTTGGTAGAGGGGGAAGAATTGCTGTTTTCTGGGTCAGAATCCATCCATCTAAGATAGGAGAGTAGAAAGTGGACCTTGGGTTTACTTTCGTCAGCCTTGTAACTCTCGCTTCCTTTATTTTGTCCTTTATTCCTCACATTTCGTGAGCGAGGTCTTTGGTAGAGGGGGAAGAATTGCTGTTTTCTGGGTCAGAATCCATCCATCTAAGATAGGAGAGTAGAAAGTGGACCTTGGGTTTACTTTCGGCAGCCTCGTAACTCTCGCTTCCCTTATTTTGTCTTTTAGTCCTCACATTTTGTGAGCGAGGTCTTTGGTAGAGGGGGAAGAATTGCTGTTTTCTGGGTCGGAATCCATCCATCTAACAAAAGAGAGTAGAAAGTGAACCTTGGGTTTACTTTCGGCAGCCTTGTAACTCTCGCTTCCTTTATTTTGTTCTTTAGTCCTCACATTTCGTGAGCGAGGTCTTTGGTAGAGGGGGAAGAATTGCTGTTTTCTGGGTCGGAATCCATCCATCTAAGATAGGAGAGTAGAAAGTGGACCTTGGGTTTACTTTCGGCAGCCTCGTAACTCTTGCTTCCTTTATTTTGTCCTTTAGTCCTCACATTTCGTGAGTGAGGTCTTTGGTAAAGGGGGAAGAATTGCTGTTTTCTGGTATGGAATCCATCCATCTAAGATAGGAGAGTAGAAGGTGGGCTTTGGGTTTACTTTCGGCAGCCTCGTAACTCTCGCTTCCCTTATTTTGTCCTTTAGTCCTCACATTTCGTGAGCGATGTCTTTGGTAGAGGGGGAAGAATTGCTGTTTTCTGGGTCGGAATCCATCCATCTAAGATAGGAGAGTAGAAGGTGGGCTTTGGGTTTACTTTCGGCAGCCTCGTGATTCTCGCTTCCCTTATTTTGTCCTTTAGTCCTCACATTTTGTGAGCGAGGTCTTTGGTAGAGGGGGAAGAATTGCTGTTTTCTGGGTCGGAATCCATCCATCTAAGATAGAAGAGTAGAAGGTGGACCTTGGGTTTACTTTCGGCAGCCTCGTAATTCTCGCTTTCCTTATTTTGTCTTTTAGTCCTCACATTTCATGAGCAATGTTTCTGACAAACGGGGAAAAATTGCTGTTTTCTGGGTCTGAATCTATCCATCTAACACTTATCGTTGGCTAGTTTTTGACCTTGAAGTGGTATTTTTTTAGCTCTTTACATCAAATGGCTTCATGTCTTGTCTGGAGCTACTTTCATAAAAAAAAATACACCATATATGCACACATGTCAAAGCTTTCTACATCTGGATATAATGAAAGGCGAATTTAACCATATTTGTTTTGGTAGGAAAGTATGCTTCAAAGATCCTGTCTTTAAAGTATGCTTCAAAGATCCTGTCTTTAAAGTATGCTTCAAAGATCCTGTCTTTAAAGTATGCTTCAAAGATCCTGTCTTTAAAGTATGCCAACAGAACCAGTCTTGTTGTCACATCAGCAATCACGGTTAGAAAAGAAGAAACGAGCGTTTGTGTCAAACTTTTTATATATGTGACCACGTGACTAAACCAACTAATGGTTGAATCAACCAATGGTAGACCGCCCTATCGTCATGTGATCGATGACTCCATATATAGGAAAAAGCAGATCCAACACCATCTTGAAGCATAGACAAAAACAAATCTCACTTGATAGATTTTTCTGAGTTCCAAGATGAATCCTCCGACAACAGTAAAGAAAGAAAATAACGAATATTCGGGTACTTGCTGTTGTTATGGATAGCGATTTCCCTTCCAACCACTAACATCCTCCTCCCTCACGTTCCACTTTAACCATCAGGACTCCTCTGTAATATTTAATTAAATTGTGTATATCTATATAATAAAGTGAAGTCGGAATATTTCTCGAATTTTGTTATTAATAGCTTTGAATCTGACAAATCAATATTTGATTCTGACTAGTCAATCTTTCTTTTTTATCATTGCAACATGTTCTTTACAACAAAAAAAATGTATTTTGATTACGATCTTTCAAAAATACTTATTCCGGCTAGGAAAATTGTTAAAATGGAAATATCTTTCAATAATTACCTAAACAGCACCATCAGTTTATGCCAATAATAAGAAAAATCAGTGCGGCTATATCTTTTTCAGTCTTATGCTAAACAATTTTATATAAATATTAAGCTACTTATTTCTTAAAATTACTTGTGCATCATATGAGTAGGTAAAATAAGTTTTTACAATACTAATTAAAATGTTTCACTGAAATGATACAAGTTACTGATTATTAATCCTGAAAAATGGATTTCAAATGATGTAAGCGGCTACTTATTGATCATGAAAAATGATTTTTTATCATAAGTTTATTATTATCTACTTAGCTCTTTCATTTCAAAGCTAATTATGACGTATCTTCTTTTAATACAAATACAAAAACTAAAAAAAGTTATCTTCACAACAAAAACATACAATTATACTTAGAAGCACACTAACAAAGTTGGATGTAAGTTTCTTCTTTTTTTTATAGAAATCGCTCCAGACAAGACATGAAGCCACTTGATGTGAGGAGCTAAAAAAAATACTACTTCAATGTCAAAAACTAGCCAACAATAAGTGTTAGATGGATAGATTCCGACCTAGAAAACAGCAATTCTTCCCCCTTTGTCAGAAACATCGCTGATGGAATGTGAGGACTGAAGGACAGAATAAGAGAACTGAAAGTTACAGGGCCGTTGAAAGATAACCAAAGTTAGTCACTTTCTACTCTCCTTATTAGTTACTAAACTCATTTATTATGAAAAATGGCTGAAATGTATCTTTCTTTAAAACAAATAAAAAAAGAAATTTCTTTAAAAACAAATTAGTATTTACAGTATTGAATTTGTATTCATTGAATTAGTATTTACAGTATTGAATTAGTATTCATTGAATTTGTATTCATTGAATTAGTATTCATTGAATTAGTATTTACAGTATTGAATTAGTATTCATTGAATTTGTATTCATTTAATTTGTATTCATTGAATTAGTATTTACAGTATTGAATTAGTATTCATTGAATTTGTATTCATTGAATTAGTATTCATTGAATTAGTATTTACAGTATTGAATTAGTATTCATTGAATTTGTATTCATTGAATTAGTATTCATTGAATTAGTATTTACAGTATTGAATTAGTATTCATTGAATTTGTATTCATTAAATTAGTATTCATTGAATTAGTATTTACAGTATTGAATTAGTATTCGTTGAATTTGTATTCATTAAATTTGTATTCATTGAATTAGTATTTACAGTATTGAATTAGTATTCATTAAATTTGTATTCATTGAATTTGTATTCATTGAATTAGTATTTACAGTATTGAATTAGTATTCATTAAATTTGTATCAATTAAATTAGTATTTACAGTATTGAATTAGTATTAATTGAATTGGTATTTACAGTATTGAATTTGCGAGATCTGGAAATCTGTTAGATTGTCTTGGAAACCTTTTTTTAATTATTTCTAAAGGTTAGACCACAACCCTCTTCTTTTGTAGTTGCAACTAATTAGCGTATGTAGGGATCAGCTGAGGTAAATGGAATTTTGGACAGTTGACAGAGCGCATTAGATTTGAGATCAGTCAGTGTTTGTTGCGATGTTCTTAAAGAGGAGTTCCTTTAATTTCATTACAGGATTACGATATAATGATATAAAGTTGCCATAGTAAGTTATTACAGAAGAAAAAGGAAAGCGCAGATATCTGAACCCATGCAAAGGTATCCCATGAAATAGAGAAGACCACCTCTATCATTGACTGATTTCCAAGTGGATTTTCGATAATCCATCGAGTTTTATTATTGATTTAAAAGACTAAAAAAATGTTTAACTAAACAATTTAATTCTTTTTTTTAATAAAGCAAGGGTTGAATATAATGTTCTAATTATCTCCCTTGTTGACTAACTCTATTAAACGAGATTATTATTTCAGTAAGGCATTGATTTGTTGGGGATTCAAGATGGCCGCCAAATAAAACAATGTCTTCTGACATAAAAAGAAATCGAATCAATTGTTAAAAAATTGTGATGACTTCTTTCATGGAATTGGCAAGATGAGAGAGGCAGGACAAACTAAGTGTTGCTGTTTTTTTTTTTTATGTGGTTAAAGGCACTCGTAGTTCACAGACAACAGAAGACCTTGGGTTGATAAAAATGGCAAACAAATTCGAATTTGTTAAGACTTTAAAAATAAAATCGCGAATGGTATCTTAATTTCTGAATTAAGGATAGCTATTTCATTATTTTCTCTTTTTATATTTGCTACATTCAATTTCTTTTTATTTAATTTTATTTTATTTTTAATAAAGCAATCAAAAAAATTTAATTATCTCCCTTGTTCATTACACCTTTATAAGAGGTGGTAATTATTGTAGTAAGGACTAACCTGCTGAAAATCCAAAATGGCCGCTAATAAAACAATGTCTACCAATATAAAAAAAAATGAATCTTTCATAGAATTGGCAAGATCAATGCAGTAAAGAGGCGGTGGATACAGGTCAAACTACATACATGCTGGGTAACATCTACATTTGTCAAAGGGTCAGATTTTGTAAATACCCTTGAGTGAATTCATCATTTGTAATTGTTTATACGAATAGAAAGAAATCAAATACTCCTTATCATTTTGTGGTTGTATCACTGTAATTAGCAAACTTCTCATTTAACTGGTCTTAAACAATAATTCTTTTTGATGAAGATAATGTACACATTTTTCTACCGTTCCCTTTATATTAACAACTGATCGTTACAGTATTTTACGACTTATAGATGGTATTTTTTATTGGTGCAGCTGACAATAAGGTTTACTGATTTTATTTTATTCTTCCATGAGTAAAGTTTTTTTCCAATTTGGCTCGGCCTTTTGGCTAAGATCAAAGTGTAGTATCTGTTCCGATGGATACTGCACGCCTGTCCTGTGCAGTTCTAGGAGGTCCACCCTCCCAGGCTTTGCCTCCCCTCTTTGGGGAGGAGTAAGTTTATTGCTTACTGCCTGAGGCGCCCCTACCGGGGAATGCCGACGGGGCTGCCCAGGCAATTTTTGATGGTCAGAGTGCTCACCTCTCGGGCGCTGGCTTTTCAACCCCCACTTTCCGACCCGACCTTGGGTCACATCTTACTTGTGGGAGTAGGATAAAACTGGCCTTGTGCCTAACTCCTGGAGAGGAGTAAATAATACTACTCGCTTCTTGGCCTTTTGGCTAAGATCAAAGTGTAGTATCTGTTCCGATGGATACTGCACCCCATAGACTGGTATTGTCTTGGCCTTCGGGGCTTGATTTACGCCGGTCTGTGGGTCTGTCCTGTGCAGTTCGAGGAGGTCCACCCTCCCAGGCTTCGTCTCCCCTCTTTGGGGAGGAGTAAGTTTATTGCTTACTGTCTGAGGCGCCCCTACCGGGGAATGCCGACGGGGCTGCCCAGGCAATTTTTAAACCCCACTTTCCCGACCCGACCTTGGGTCACATCTTACTTGTGGGAGTAAGATAAAAACTGGCCTTGTGCCTAACTCCTGGAGAGGAGTAAATCAATACTCGTCTGTAGAACACAATACCACGGGGTTGCTTTCCAGTCGTTTTCAAGTCCAATGTTAACAAATTCTTGTTGAGCCGTCTTCTTAAAGAATCAAATTCTGCCCAGTTTCAATCATCGTCTTTAATCCTCAACGTCTTTGTCTCATCGTCGACCTGAAAAACTCATTAACTCTTATCCTCAAGTGGTCTTTTGGTCTTGATAAGCGGTCACTCTTTAGTACAAAAAAAAAAAATAGGTGCTTATGCTGTTCAGCGGCCGTATGAAAAAATTATTTTTTATAAAAACAATATTATATACTTGTTCAGCGTTATATTCTTACTCACTGTACAAAAAAGTAGAAAAAATTATCCACTAGAACTTTAATTACAAGTATTTTTCCATTCTGCGTATTATAACAGCGGTTCGTTCACTAAGCCTCCATCTTCTTTCTTAAGAAGATTTCGAATTATCTGCCCTTGAATGATTTTTAAGAAAGAAGATGGAGGCTTAATGAACGAATCGCTGTTATGATACGCAGAATGGAAAAATACTTGTAATTAAAGTTCTAGTGGATAATTTTTTCTACTTTTTTGTACAGTGAGTAAGAATATAACGCTGAATAAGTATATAATATTGTTTTTATAAAAAAATAATTTTTTCATACGGCCGCTGAACAGCATAAGCACCAAAAAATACTTTAAATTAAACGTAAACCCATTGAATTCTCATATGTGCTTTAAGGCACTCACGGTTCTATGATCAATTCACAGTAGACAAATTGCTTGATAAAATTGATTAAAAAGGTTAAAAATTTAATTTGGATTATTCAATTGTTAAGGAATTGTGATGACCTCTTTCATGGAATTGGAAAGATGAGTCGCGTGCAGATCAAATTACACATATAATTAAAGACACTAGTGGCTCATTGATCAATTTACAGACAGTAGTTGACCTTGAGGTAATAAGATTTTAAAAAAAAAACGTTAACAAATTCAAATTCGTTAATACATTAAAAGTAAAAATATTTTCTTTCAATTTGGATAAGAAATTTTTTTTATTCGGACTATTGTCCTCACATTTTATCTTTCTGAATTTTTTAGATGAGCATTGATAATTTGCATAATTTTGGTTATTTGGACTACATTTCTCATCTTGAGTGTTATCATCACAGCGTTTCGGCCACTGTAACCTCTGGCCTTTTTCAAGTGTATCTGTTTGAACTCGGGAATATTTCTGTCGAAATTTCTGGACGGAATTTCGAACATAGCCCTTTATTTATTTAATCCACGAGGGTAGCAAGAACCCGTGACACAGTGGCTACAGTACTAAGTTAAATTCAGTTCTAAGTGATAGTCATCTGAAGGTTAAAGGTTTCAATCCTTGGTGCGGGCGATACGAAGAATTGCGAATCACTGAAGACCTCTCCCAGTCATGGCTGACAGAACGAGAGCATACTACCCACGTGGATTAAATAAAATGTTCCGTTCAAAATTCCGTCCAGATTCCCGAGTTCGACAGAAATATTCCCGAGTTTGAAGAGATACACCTGAAGAAGGCCGGAGGTTACAGAGGCCGAAACGTTGTGATCCAAATAACCAAAATTATGCAAATTAGCCGAAAGTTAAAAAAAAATTGCATCAGTGAAGACAATAGTCATTTAGGCAACAGGTCTTTGGGTTGCACCAGTTCTTGGCATTGCTTGGTTATTCCTCTTAGTTGTACTCGAAAAGGGTAAGAGAGTATCGAGAATTTACCATGCTGGACGTCTCTGACGAGGACCCCTCGAAACGCAAGATTATATCAGGGTTCTACGGATAGAGTAAAAACTAATGTCTTTTGTTACATCACTGTTCTTCATAGATGTCAACAGTAAATAAACGTTTTAATCGTATTTGGTTTTAGTCATCTATTATCCGTTCTGATGATAGATATGTTTGGGATATATGTTTAATAGATGGGATGTGAAAAAAAACAACTTATATTCCAACACTGGTGACCCTGATGTGATCTGAACAAAAACAGTGCTAATAAGGATACTTCCTCATTCCCCCGAATACAGATACAAAAAGGATAAGGAAGTTATTTTGTGATATTTGCCATAAAACAGACAAACCAAACCATTACTCAAGGTAGCGGTGTATTTTATTAGTTCACGTTACACCGGCCGTTCTTACACAGGAGAAACTACACCGGTTGTCACTTTAAATAGTGCGAGTCACCAGAGACACAGGAAGACAAAGCACAGTCTTGTAACTGTCTAGCCAAGTGCTAGTCACTTTCTTACTTTGTTAATACATTTGTTAAACCAACCCTCGACTTCCTTTATTTATTATTTACAGTTGGACAACTTCACAACAGTTCAGTTTTGGCCTTATTTGATAACAATTATACAACTTGATGAAGCCCTAGTCATCTTCGAAACTTAGTTTACATTTAGAACTCAGTGACAATGGTTTTGTCAATAAATGTAATTTCTATACACTATGTTTATTTACCTCCTCACAAACTCAGACCAGGTTTGGCCTACAAAAAATGCCTGAGTAACCCCATCGGAATTCCTAGGTAGATTAGCGATTAGCAATAAACTAACCTCTTCTATATCATCACGAGTCCTTAACAATATTCTGGGGGTGACGGTTCAGTCGTCAGTATTAGCGATACTATAAATACAATTATGAATTAAAAAAAAAAATCTTTTTTATGCAAATAGCTCCAGACAAGGCATGAAGCCACCTGATGTAAGGAGCTAAAAAAATACTACTTCAAGATCAAAAACTAGCCAACGATAAGTATTAGGTGGATAGATTCCGACTAAAAAAAACAACAATTCTTCCCCCTTTGTCAGAAACAACTTTAGACTTCTACCCAGTCATGGCTGAAGGTACAAGAGCAAGCTACCCCTTGTGGATATATCAAAAGATCCTTTTCGAAATTCCGTACAGATTCTTAAGTTCGACAAAGATTCCGGAGTTCGATAAGTTGTACCTGTAGAAAGTCGGAGGTTACATCGGCTGAAACGTTGTGAGAATAATATTCGAGACGAGAACTGTAGTCCAAATAATACAAATATGTTAAATTTGCTAAATTTGTTAAGTACAAAAAATTAGAGAATGATTCAAGTTTAATGAAATTTTCAGCATTTATCCAATAAATGATATATATTTTAAAATTTAACATCAGAGCAATTTTCAAAATGAGTGAAACATTAACATAATTCAAATTTTGGTCAACACACGTGCTGGTAATTAAAAAAGTATATATGTTGTTACTATTAAAAGCGACTCTATATAATATTTTTTACATTTTAAGTGAGGAGGGGGAATAAAACTAAGAAAACCTCAACAGCACTGATGAAACTATTCCTACCGTAACTCTACATCTTTGAAGGGGGGGGGTCTTTTTTGTGTGTGGGGGTGGGAGGGACGTAGGTAGCATCGGTCTTGTACTGTGAACCGAGATGCGATCCGAACGAACGCTAAAAAGCAAATGGTGTGAATTGCTACTCTCTTTCTTTTTTTGCTTCATTTGGGATACGCTTTCCTTTTCACGTGCCAAAACAAACAAAGGATTCCTCGCAGAAGTGTGTTAGCTCAGTATAGTCCAGCCAATCAGAAACTAGCACGTCGATAAGCGATGTGAAATCGATAACTCCTATAAAAGAATGAAGAGAGTTTGCAGAACCCCTCTTTTTCACCAGACAGACGTTGAAGGAACACACAAGATAACGTTCAACTCCAGCCCGGCCTTTTTGGCCGGGGCAAAAAAAGGGATACTTCAGAAGTACGTACAAGCTATCCTTGCCTCACACACACTTTCTTACACACACACAGTAACAGAACAAGGTAACAAACCTACACACACATCACATCGCCACTTACACACATACACGCTCTATGGCTCACGCACTAACAAATAGACATACGCATCTTTAGCCCCCTCGTGTTTACCTAATTATAATGAACATTTCTAACAAAGAACACGAGTTGAATAAACTTTACAAAGAACAGTTTAGTAGTGGGACCTAAAATGTATATCTTTCATTAAAAAGATGGAAGTGGTGGTGTTGAAGTGAATACTGGTGTGATGTGACGATCCAGCATGCTGTGTTCATGTCCTGTCACCGCCATAGCACCACTTTCATTAGGGATGTTAGCAACCGACGTGTAGACCCTACTGTGAGTACCTGATAATATAAGGGAAACCAATAGCAACAAAAGAGAATGAAGATTGATAATTTGTGTTATTTGTTATATTCAGTCAACTGTTCTCATCTTGGATTTTATTCTTACAACGTTTCGTCCGATGTAACCTCCGAGCTTCTTCCGGTACATCTTATAGAGTCTGGAAATAATCTATCCCCGTGTATTAATAAAAGGGTTCGATTCAAAAAGATTCTTCAGTTCGGTGAGACACACCTGAAGAAGGTTGGAGGTTACATCGGCCGAAACGTTGCGAAAATAACATCCAACATGAGAACAGTAGTCCAAAAAAATACCAAAAGAGAATCAGGTGATTCATACACTTTTAATAAACCAGAAAAATATCAGTTTGATCATTAATTGGACATTATGTAGCAGCAGCAGCAGCAGCAGCAGCAGCAGCCAGACTAAGAGCTGACATCTTTGTCAGTTTCCTAAAACACCTCAATTAAGTCATGCCAACTATCGCAAATGTCTTGTCGTCTCATTTAGACAGGATAAAGAGAAGAAAAGAAAATAGAAAACACAGAAAGTATTGGGAGGGAGACAGAAATTGGACATTAGCAATAAAAGCGCAAATAGTCTTTTTACAAATTGTAAAGTGTTTTAACCATACTTAAAGCCAACTCACGGTGCAACTAACGCTCAGAACTGGAGGCCTTTTTCAAAAAATTTTCAGTTTCAGATATTTAAAAATATCAAACTGAATTTGCTGAGTTTAATTATATGACATCAACTTTAGACATGGAGATTTTAACACGAACATAAGTCAGTCATGAGGCTGAATATTTCTGACTGACAACGTAAGGATGGGCAAAACTCTTATCCGGGCCGTACTTCTCCATATTGTATGAAGTATTCCAAAAGTTATGCCAAAGAAACGTTGATAACTAAAAAACAAAAAACTATTTATCTGATCAGGCTGAAATAGTGCATGATTGTTACTGTTATCAAAGAGCATCAGATTGATAAATCAAATTTGGAAAAATTGAGTCTCTATTATTGAACAAGACCAAAGTTATCGCCAAAAGTTTTACCTTAAACCCAGATATCCCAAAAATTAAATCAGTTCTAAATTTGACCATTACTAATATTTTACCCAAGTTTAGTAACGATTGGTCAAGCGATGTGGATGCTAGGCTGTGCACAAACATAGTGAAAAACACGATTAAAGACATAACTTCTGCCTTGACAGAGGTAACACATTAATTTTTTACTAAGTGTGTATTATAAAGTATTACATTTGCTCCTATTTTATGTTTTTTTTATTTTATGTTTTTTATTAATTTTATGTTTTTTTATTTTATGTTTTTTATTTTATGTTTTTTTTATTTTATGTTTTTTTATTTTATGTTTTTTTATTTTATGTTATTTTTAATTTTATGTTTTTTTTATTTTATGTTTTTTATTTTATGTTTTTTATTTTATGTTTTTTTAATTTTATGTTTTTTTTATTTTATGTTTTTTATTTTATATTTTTTTATTTTATGTTTTTTCTATTTTATGTTTTTTTAATTTTATGTTTTTTTATTTCATGCTTTTTATTTTATGTTTTATTTTAATGTTTTTTTTTAATGCCAGACTAAAATTCAACATTTTTTTAAAATAGGTTTTTCGAAACACAGAAATCACTAATCAAAAAAATGAATTTCATCATCAATATATTTGTTACGAATAACCATATAAAAGAGAAATATATCAACTTGACTTTATGCAACCGATATTATTTCTTTTTAAGTGAAAATAAATTTTTTTTAAAATATGGTTGCCTTCAAAAGTCCAATGGCAACAAACATCTGATGAGCTGTTCTCTTAAGTAATCAAATTTGGGCCATTACCTCCATTGTTTTCAATGATCTCATAGTACCGTTTCATCATTCAACTGACAATCCCATTAACACTTATCCTCGAGTGGCTTTTGGCCTTGGTAAGTGGTGACTCATTAGTAAAAAATAAAGAAGGCTTTCAGTTTTGGGTCTCAGTTGCACGACGAGATGGTCTTTAGAATAGAAAGTTATGGTTTGAACATAACATAATTATAAAGTAAATTTATTGGATTAGGGGATCAGATGATGCAGCACTGCCTAGCCTGCCCTCTACTGGCCAACCAGTGCAGCTTGAAAGATCTTGCGGTACAATGGTAATGCAAAGAACTGCGTAAAATAGCGTGAAACTGTCATATGACCACATGCTTTAAAGATACGCAAAGAAGTAAATTTATCCCTTTTTAAATTTGAACAACACATCTCTATAACTGTTCGGCCACTTGTTAATTGACCTTGACCTTAACTTTGTCCTTGACAGTGACCTTGAAATTTGAGCAGATGAGATAAACTGCTGCTGCTTGTTTTGTTTTCTTCAGCGACGAACGAGTACAACTGAATTTAGAAAAGGTATAGCATTCTGTTTGAAGTTTTTTTTTGCCAGATCAGTGATTAAAATAAATATTCAATAAAAATACATGATTCGACATTTGCCAAAATATGATTATTAGATTTAAATTTAAAAGTTCGATTTTATTTTTATATGTATAATTTACATTATTCGGACTACTATTCTCATCTTGAGTGTTATCATCACAACGTTTCGGCCGCTGTAACCTCTGGTCTTCTTCAGGTGTATCTCTTTTCGAACTCGGGAATATTTCTGTCAAACTCGGGAATCTGATCCGGAATTCCGAACGGAACCCTTTATTTAATCCACGGGAGTAGCATGCTCTTATTGCGTCAGCCATGACTGAGAGAAGTTTTCAGTAATTCACAATTCTTCGTATCGCCCGCACCGAGGATTGAACCTTTAACCTTCAGATGACTATCAATTAGAACTGAATTTTACTTAGTACTATAGCCACGGGTCCAATTTTATACACGTAAAAAGTTAATGTAAACATTTACTTTGCTGCCATACTATTCTAAATAGTTTTTTTCAACTGCCAAATTTAAAAAATGCTTTTTTTAATATATTCGGAACATCATAGAAGGTTGGCTCCCTCTGCCGTGCTAGTAAACTCCTCACACCTGACATTATCCTTTATCTCTACAAAGCCACCATCCGCCCATACATGGAGTATTATTGCCACATCTAGGCTGGTGCATCATCTACTACTCTCTCCCTCCTTGACAAAGTCCAAAAAAGAGTCGCCAACCTAGTAAGTCCCTCACTGTCAACCAAGCTCCAGTCCTTGTCCCATCGCCGCAATGTAGCATCCTTGTGTTTGTTTTACAAATACTTCAATGGATTATGCTCCGATGAATTGGCTACTCTGGTGTCCCCTCGACGTAAATTCACTAGACCAACTCGACAATCAACTAAATCCCATCCATTCACTGTGGAGGTCCCCAGATGCCGGAGAGCTTTCTACTCAAATAGTTTCTTTCCTCGTGCTGCTGACCTCTGGAACTCCCTCCGCGCCTACTGTTTCCCCGACAGTACTGACATGCAGAAATTTAAAATTAATGTAAACAGACATCTTGCTGCGCAGATCCCAATTTAGGTTGACCCCCCCCCCTTTTCTTTTTTCTCAGTAGCCCCTTACGTCTACAATGGCGGCCTGCCTTGTTTGGGGTGAACTACGTTAAAAAAAATTTTTTTTAAATCTGATGGCTTGTAGCGTTCCCTCGAATAATAGTGATGGAGAATGCTTGTAGAACCAAGTGATGGAGAATGCTTGTAGAACCGTGTTAATGTACGATACTCCCTGATGTGACGTATCAATAATAGACACAAGGAAGTCGTGCGCGACGGCTCCACTTATCTCCATGGTGACCAATTGGAATATAAATCTGTCAACAAGACTGGCGTATTTTGATCGCTTGCGGTGCTCCGCTGATGTTGCTACATGTCCAGGGTTTGTCACCGATTCTGTTCTTGTCAAGGGCGCAAAAGTGTCAACACAAGTCACATCTCATATTAGTGACTTGCATTTTAGTTTTTGAAAATTAGATTTTTTTTTTTTATCAATCTTATGTTTAAAAAATAATAACTGTAAAGAAATTAATTTTTTCACCATATAAAATTTTTTTTTATCAATCTTATATGTTTAAAAAATAATAACTGTAAAGAAATTAATTTTTTCACCATATAAAATTTTTTTTTATCAATCTTATACGTTTAAAAAATAATAACTGTAAAGAAATTAATTTTTTCACCATATAAAAATAAAATAAAACAAAAAAATTATGTGATTGGAATAAAATATTTTGTTAATCTTGAAGACTTAAAAAATACTTTTAGAGAGTGTTTCAGTAGAAGACTATGGTAAACGTATGCTAGGTATTCGCTTCATTGCTTTTATGAATGAAATGAATTTTCTCAATGAGGATAAATACTACCATTTAATACTACTATTCGCTTCATTGGTCCCCCGATTTATAAAATCGGGAGACCTATGTTTTGATGCATTTCCGTCCGTCCGTCCGTCTGTCCATCCGTCCGTCCGGATTTTTCTCTGCAACCATCCATTGAATTTCTCTGAAATTTTGCATGAAGTTGTAACTTCGGTCAGATTAGAAAGTTACATTCTCCGATTTTTGAAAAAAATCTGGTTAGCGTCCCCAGGGGGTCAAAAGGCCACACAATGGCAAAAAATGACATTTTTTCCTCCATAACTTTTCATCCATCCATTCAATTTCTCTGAAACTTGGCCAAAATGTGGAGGCAATTGTTCCTAATAGAAAATAAGTATCGCTGATCTTGTAAAAAATCTGGTTCGCGCCCCCAAAAAAGACAAAAATGACCCTTTTCTCCCATAACGTTTGATCCATCCATTCAATTTTACTGAAACTTGGCCAAAATGTAGAGGCAATTGTTCTAGATATAAAATGACCATCCTTGACCTCAGAAAAATTCTGAAAAAAATCTGATTATCCCCCCAGGGGGTCAAAAGGCCCCTGAAATGGCAAAAAATGACATTTTTTGCCCCATAACTTTGCATCCAACCATTCAATTTCTCTGAAACTTGGCCAAAATGTGGAGGCAATTGTTCCTAATAGAAAATACCTATCACTGACCTTGGAAAAAATCTGGTTTGCGCCCCCAGGGGGTCAAAAGCCCCCAAAATGGCAAAAAATGACCTTTTCCTCCCATAACGTTTGATCCATCCATTCAATTTTACTGAAACTTGGCCAAAATGTAGAAGCAATTGTTCTGGATATAAAATGAGTATCCTTTACCTCAGAGAAATTCTGGTTTGCGCGCCCATGGGGTCAAAGGGGGGTCAAAAATGCCCCAAATTGCCTGCATTTATTGCATTTTACACTCGCCACATCGAGTCACATACAGAGGAGGACCACGCACGCGCGGCTTGTTGCTTTTATGAATGAAATGAATTTTCTCAATGAGGATAAATACTACCATCTAATACTACTGAATTTAATATTTTAATGATAAGATTTTTACAATCATATTTTTCGTTTCACTTTCAAACGGCATGCATCTTTATTAGTGTTTTGGGCTTATGGATTTCAGTGTTCGGACTGACTACCTCATCTTGGCTGCCATGCTCACAACGTTTCGGCCGTTCTGTCCTCCGGCCTTCATCGGGTGTCCTGTATCAAACTCGGGAACAGTCCGAACACTGAAATCCATAATGAAAACACCTCCTCTCAGAAATACAGACAATTACTGTCATGGGCTTGTTTAAATATTTAGAAACTTCTGATAACTTTATTTCAATGACCCTCATCAGAGTAAAATATGCTAAATAATCTGTTTAATCCGAAACAGAAATAGACAAATATCTGTTATTAGCAATGAAAGCTTGTGAATAACAAAAAAGGTATTCTTGACAAAAGAGAAGTTATAGATAACAAGCAAAGAGACGCTGTAGATAATAAAAAAAAGAAAGAAATGAAAAAAATGATAAATTATGTCATTTTGGATGAATTATGGTGTTGGAACATTAAAAATATTTAAACAGCTTCCAGGAAAACAATGTTCTTTTGTCTTAATGTAGTTAAGAGCAGGTCGTGAAAGAAATGGAAGAGTGTGTTTGATGTTTTGTTGTTCTGTGTTAACTTCTTCAGAAAGCGACAACATTTTTACATGCACCCAAGCCCCATCTAAAAGATGCTTTTTCTGCCTGTTAGCCTGTCATGCTTCAGTTTGAAACAGCATTTTCTGTGCTGAACACACAATTTGGATGGATGTATCTTATTTTAAATAAATCCATGATGACATGTTTACATTTGAAATACCATTTTCGTTGGTCTGTCATGCATAAGTTTGAAACAGCATTTTCGTTGGTCTGTCAAGCTTAAGTTTGAAATATCATTTTCGTTGGTCTGTCAAGCTTAAGTTTGAAATAGCATTTTCGTTGGTCTGTCAAGCTTAAGTTTGAAACAGCATTTTCGTTGGTCTGTCAAGCTTAAGTTTGAAATAGCATTTTCGTTGGTCTGTCATGCATACGTTTGAAATACCATTTTCGTTGGTCTGTCATGTATAAGTTTGAAATACCATTTTCATTGGTCTGTCATGTATAAGTTGTAAATACCATTTTCGTTGGTCTGTCATGTATAAGTTGTAAATACCATTTTCATTGGTCTGTCATGTATAAGTTGTAAATACCATTTTCGTTGGTCTGTCATGTATAAGTTTGGAATAGCATTTTACAATATGTCCACTCATCCCTACTAAAGGTTCCGTCCACCTGTTGGTTTTTTCGTCCTCCTTAAATTAGAAATAGCATTTTTATCAATAAACATGAATATTAAATAGACACATCCTAAGGATATCCGTTCCTCTTTATGTTGCTAAGTAATAATCAGTTCTAAGTGACCGTCTTCTGGAGGTTTATGGTTCAATCCTCAGTACGGGCGATATTAAGAATACAATTACTTAAGACTTCTACCCGGTTGTGGCTAGTGGAACAAGTCAAACTACCCCATAAATTAAATAACGGGTTTAATGCAAAATTCCATACAAAGATTCCCGAGTTTGACAAGATGCATCAGAAGAAGGTCGGAGGTTATATCGGCCGAAACGTTGTGAGAGTAACATCTAAGATTAAAAGAGTAGTCCGAATAATCAAAATAATACCGTTCTTGTTTATTTAAATACAGAACTCTACTCCAACTAAAAAAAGAGTAAACGGTTAGGGCTGGAGTTAGAGTTAGGGTTAGGGCTGGAGTTAGAGTTAGGGTTAGGGCTGAAGTTAGGGTTAGGGTGTTTTTTTTTTATTAAATAAACACGTAGAAATTTAGCCAATTTGGGGTGGGGGGTATTTATTTATTTAATAAAAACACGTAGAAATTTAGCCACTTTAGTTTTCTGGGGTTTTTTTTGAAGGGGGGGGAACTCAAGTCAAAGTTTGCGCACCCCCCTCCAAAACAAACCCGAAAATCGCTAAATTTTTACGTGTTTT
This sequence comes from Sepiola atlantica, assembly GCA_963556195.1. Taxonomy (NCBI): domain Eukaryota; kingdom Metazoa; phylum Mollusca; class Cephalopoda; order Sepiida; family Sepiolidae; genus Sepiola; species Sepiola atlantica. Next base: position 73,050,046 of record OY744534.1, read on the forward strand.
TATTAAAAAATTCAAGTTGGTTACATATCTCGTTTCACGCTAACTGGCAAGGAAATGGGTGCTCATTTTACGTTAAATTTATAACGGAAAGTGAACCCCCACTCTAAAATCTTTAATTTTTTTTTTTTTTAATTCCTTCTTTGCGGATATTTTTTTAGGCTGTTTAAATGTATTTGCACAAAATAAGTAGGATTTGAACTTTTTTAAGAGGTAAACTGCGCTGGGAAGGGATAGTAAAAATTTACCAAAAAATGATTTAATAAATATTTCTATTTATTGAAAAAAACATCTCGCGTCATGTGATCTGGTTTCTGAACTGATTTTCAAATTTATCATTTCACCGACGCTTCTAACTGTAGTAACATTGATCTCATTATTTGTACACGCGCACCAGTGCTTCTCACTACAGATATCGGACATTAAAAATAATCACTTCAACAACACCGGAAGAAATCGGCGGTTTTCGGCTACACCGTAAAATCTCGACAATGAAAAAAATAAAAATAAATAAAATAAAAATATTGTCTGTATTATCATGATTAAGGTTTATAAAACCGAAAATTTGGATTAAAAAAAAAAATGATTGAATAAATATTTCATTTATTGAAAAAAAATCTCTTAGTTTTAATGGAAGCTTGTTTCTGATCACCTGAAATCCTACCGTCAAAAAAGCATATATGGCATAAACACATTGACACACCGGTTCTCGTTAGATAAGCGACGTTGAGCCATATCAGTGCTAGATGGGTGACTATTTAGGAATACCAGGTGCTGTATGTGGGAGGACAGCAACACCCCCCGAAAAAATAAATAAAATAAAACAACAACGTCATCATCTCTTTTGAACAGAATATACATGCAACTGGAGACGGCTTATGAATTTAATTCCCTAGAAACTTCCATCTTTAATTTGAACATCTCTTGGTTTTTAAAATTTTTTATTCACTGTAAATTAGGCATATTGCCACAAAAGCGTAAAGAAGCTACTGCGGTAGAAGCCAGATTTATAGGGGACAACGTGAGTGGAGAGTTGGACAGCAAGATTTTTGTTCACATTACATTTAAATTTCTGCATGTTGGTACTGACGGAGAAACAGGGAGCAGAAAGGAAATTCCAAAGGCAAGCAATCCCAAAAAGAAGCTTTTAGTATAGAAAATATTCTGGCATAGTTCACAAGCACTTATAAATCTAGTGGACTACAAAGGACGAAAGGGAACAACTGCTGCTAACCCTAACTGCTGCAGTGCGATTGAGAAAAGCTTCGAAAGAAATGAGAAAATATAATGTCAATTTGTAAAGAAATGTTAGACACGTCTCAAAATAAACAGACAACTTAGTAATCAGATTAGAGAAAACAATAATTCAGCAGACTTTCCACGTCTGCTTTTGCTTTTGAAAACTTATCATTTATGGCGTGTGGATCTTTATAAGACATTTAAGGAAATACGATAGATCAATAAATGTCATACTTTCTGAGTGATTAAAAATTGGCAACTTGAAACACAGGTCGCTTGTCTTACTCCTTTGCACCTCACACATCTGTGGGAGATCGATAGGCTGTATAAATAGTGAAGGACATCATCTGAAATCTGGATCACCCAGACGTTCTATACAGTTACGGGTGTTTTTTTTTTACATTGAGACCCGTGCTAAAAGTCCCTCGGCATTGGTGCTTTCCAGATGTTTACGTTAAACGCCGGAAAGTGCCGAATGAAAAATCCGTTGACTTACTTGTGTTGAAAAAAAACAAAAACACAAACGAGGTTGGATTTACAAGCGTGACAAAACAAGCAAAAATTTTTCCAAATTATTATTTATTTTTTTAACGAAGTTTCAAATAAATGTTTAAATTAAAAAGTTTGTTTTTTTTAACTTTTTTTTCTTATCAAACATTTGTACGAAAGAAATATTTTACATTTTATTGCGAAAATTATTTTTTTGTTAACTTTTTGTTTTATCTATTTTTGTTTATTTCGTTAGGGTTCAGGGTTAAGGTTAGGTTAGGAATTAGGGTTAGGTTAGGAATTAGGGTTAGGGCAGGGTTAGGGTTAGGAATTAGGGTGAGGGCAGTTTCATTGCGTTTCAACCAGTTTGCGAGTTCAGCGTTTCATTCAGTTTGAATGCTTAGATGGCGTCTGCTTATTCGTCTCGCAGAAAGCACCGACGCCGAAAGACTTTTAGCGTGGGTCCCAATGTAAAAAAGTACCCAGTTAAGCAACAAAATGGCTAATTGTACTTCCTGCACGTGCACTTGGACCCCCTAAACTAAAACACTCCCAACCCACCCAACTAGCAGCAAAATCCCACCTCTCCATTGTAGAGGTACCTAGATGTCGGAAGATTTTCCACTCTAATAGCTTCTTTGTTTTGATCATTTGCCTTTGAAATTTCCTTCCTGCTCCCTGTTTTCCTCGACCACAGAAATTTAAATGTAATGTGAACAAACATCTTGCTGCCCAACTCCCCACCCAGGTTGACCCATATAAATCTGGCTTCTACTAAAATAGCCCCTTATGCTTCAGCGGCTATATGCCTTGTTTGAGATGAATAAAATTTGGTGCTTTTTTACATTGGGACCCACGCTAACTTTGACCGCATCGTAAGGGTCAGGGTCAAAGTTAGCGCGGGTCCCAATGTAAAAAGAGTACCTAAAATTTAAAAAAGCAAACAAACAAATAAATTATTTGTCATATGATTAGATACAATTAGGCAGAGAACCATAAATTAAAAAAAATGGGGAGTGATTGTCTGTAGGTCTTCCAATGACTTACTTTTAACTAAATACATTCATCAACTCATACATACTAACAATATCATTCAGCATAATGAATTATCGATCTTGTTCGTCCTTCAAACGCCATAATACCACATTTACACACTGGATAAAGCTACATAACTCCTCTTAACACCTTATACCACCCAAGAGTGATGTTTGCATTCCCAATCTGCCGACAACACATGAAATGATAACCCTTTTTTTTTTAAATTCTTTTTTTTTAATAGTTTAAAAGTTCCTAATAGAAGGGAAATAACTCTTACTAGTCTTTGTGAGACTTACATCCGGGTACTGATACTTATTTCAGTATCTCATCGTTTTCATAAGTGTTAGACAACTTTTTTTTATCGTGTGTGTTATTTCGAGAGAACAAATTCTTCTAAAATGTCTGCTTTTGCCGATAACTCAAATAATTAGTTCAATGACAGCATTATGTTTGAGTGGAAATGACAGCATCATATTAAAGACTAAAATCTTTCCAGTCATATTGTCAAGTTTCATAACAATCTGTCCCAAATAAAAGAATTATAAGCATTTAAATGAAAAAGAAGGAGAAAAACAAACGTTTTTAGCCATTTTTTTTTTTTTGGGGGGGGGTAATTCCTTATAAGACCGAGACTCTGGGTTTAGAACATTTTCAACATTGCATTAAGAGTTAGAATATCCCTAATGATGCGAATTCATGTGGACAATTTTGATTATCCGGAGTGAGATGAAAAACACACCCAAACTAAAAACAGAGGCAAGTCGGTAAGAGTCTATGAACCCTGAAACAGAAGATGAGATATAAACAGAACAAATGCAAGAACACAAGAGACGGAACACGTTATTACCACAATGGTCGGCAGACTCGCAGCTATCTAATTCCTTCCCACCGCAGGAATATGTGACACGAGGTCGGAACGTGGAAGGGAGTCAAGCCAGCGCCCCTAAAGAAGGAGCACTCTGGCCTAGCAAAAATAGCCTGGGCAGCCCCGTCGGCATTCCTCGGTCAGAGCGCCTCAGGCAGTAAGTAATAAACTTACTCCACCTAGATTCACTGAATTTCAATTTCTACTTAAGACCCTTCAAATATTAGACAATTTTTCGAATCAAAATTCTAAAATGGATTTTGATGAAAATTTTAATAAGGATTCTAGACATAAGGTTTTGAACCATTAGATCATGATTTTGATTATCGTAAGAAGACATAAATATGGTGCAAACGTTCTGTTCAGGGAATTAATTTTACCCATCCTGAGACGTGTCATTTCTAGTGTATATATATATATATATATATATATATATATATATATATATATATATATATACATATATACATATATATATATACATATATATATATACATATATATATATACATATATATATATATACATATATATACATATATATATATACATACAGTATCTACAATAAGTGAGTACACCCAACGAATCTTTTACTTTTTACTTCATAGAACTTTAATTTTTCGTAGGATTTAAATGAAACTCGGTGTGAACATAGCCATGTAGTGGTTTAATAGCTTTATAAACTATGAAGGAACAAATATCTTGTCAATGCAAAAGAATTGAACAAAAACATTTGGAACAAGTAACAAAAAGTGAGTACACATGAGCATTTTAAACAAATAATCTTATTTTTAATACTTTGTATGACCTCCATTGTTATCAATAACAGCAGACAACCTCCTAGCCATTGATTCGACTAGTTTATGACATGTGTCCGCCGGAATTGCGTTCCATTCACATTTGATGACTTACTTCAGTTCGTTATTATTTCTCGGATTTTTTCCTTCAATTGTCTGTTTATTCTTGGAAATTGCTCCTCATGACAATGATTTAGATGAAAAAACTCGTGAAACTATTGTTAATTTATTCAAGAGTGGTCATTCATATAAGGAAATTAGTGACAATGTAAATATCAGCCGAAATATGGTAGCAATAGTTGTTCAACGGTACAAAAAAGCTGGAACCGTCAAAAATGGCCGCCGTCCCGGTCGACCAAATAAGTTTTCTGATCGAACTAAGAGGCGCATCAAACAACTAATAGAGGGACACAGACGTCGGAGTGCTGCTAGCATCGCAGAAGAAATTTTGCACAATTTAAACGTAACTGTGAGTGCTCAGACAGTGCGCAACATTCTCCATGAAGATGGGTTTAAAGGCTGCATGCCTCGGGGGAAGCCTCTTCTTAAAACTTCTCACAAAAAGAAGCGCTATGAATTTGCTAATGAACATAAAGACAAAGACATGCAGTTTTAGCACAAAATCCTTTGGTCTGATGAGACAAAAATAAATCTATTTGGATTAGATGGCGTTAAGCGTGTGTGGCGACGAAAAGGGGAAGCTTACAAGGATAAGTCTGTCGTGCCAACTGTAAAGCATGGAAGTGGGAGCTTAATGGTTTGGGGGTGTATGAGTGCCAAAGGAGTTGGACGACTTGCTTTCATCGAAGGCAAAAATGGATTCCAAACTCTATTGCCAGATATTGGAGGAAAAAATGTTACCAAGTCTAACAAGTGTTGGCAGACGTGGAGTTTTCCAGCAAGATAACGACCCTAAGCACACATCTCGGGCTACTAAGGCATTCTTAGACAGTAAACGGGTTAATACCTTACCATTGTCGAATATGTCACCTCATTTGAACCTAATAGAGCATTTGTGGGAGCATCTGAAACGGAAAATTGAAGGGAAAAATCCGAGAAATAATAACGAACTGAAGTAGGTCATCAAATGTGAATGGAACGCAATTCCGGCGGACACATGTCATAAACTAGTCGAATCAATGGCTAGGAGGTTGTCTGCTGTTATTGATAACAATGGAGGTCATACAAAGTATTAAAAATAAGATTATTTGTTTAAAATGCTCATGTGTACTCACTTTTTGTTACTTGTTCCAAATGTTTTTGTTCAATTCTTTTGCATTGACAAGATATTTGTTCCTTCATAGTTTATAAAGCTATTAAACCACTACATGGCTATGTTCACACCGAGTTTCATTTAAATCCTACGAAAAATTAAAGTTCTATGAAGTAAAAAGTAAAAAATTCGTTGGGTGTACTCACTTATTGTAGATACTGTATATATATATATACATACATATATATACATATATATACATATATATATGTATATATATGTATATATATGTATATATATATATACATATATATATATATATGTATATATATGTATATATATATATATATATATACATATATATATATATATATATATATACATATATATATATATATATACATATATATATATATATATACATATATATATATATATATATATATATATATACATATATATATATATATACATATATATATATATATACATATATATATATATATATATATATATACATATATATATATATATATATATATATATATATATATATATATATATATATATATATATATATATATATATATACATATTCCCATCTGTCCAACTGTTAACGTTATTCCTATTTAATTTCTTGCTTTTTCGATGTACAGCGTTGCTGTTGTTTTTATCTGAAACTTTTCCATAACTGACTACGAATATTCCACGCACGTGACAATTTTAAATCTGAAAGTGTTCCATCTTTCCAACGGACAATATTTTGAAATTCCTGGCGGTTGTTCTCACTCATTAAGCTATACGACTCCGCTGATGAAGGTCCGATTTTCTCGGATCTGAAACCTTGGTCCGGATGTTGTTGTAACACTTTATTTAATATTAATAAATATCATGCTCTTATTAATTATTTAGTTAATTTTACTTTTGCATTAATAATTGAGCACTCTGCTGGGAAACTATCCCAATTAAGAAATACGGTATATATATGTATATAAAGTTTGTTGGTTGATTTTTTTATAGGAAAAATCAAATGAAATATTAAACTAACTTCAAAATAGGACCATAGGACCATAAAAATAAAATAAAACAAGAGATTCATGATTAAAAAAAAAAAATTATCCCAGACTTTTAAGTCTGTTATGTGTTATAGCTCTTTGCCAACGCCGGGTTTCTTCACTAATAGGAAAATGAAATAAAAATGAAAATAGCTCCATCTAAAGTACTAACCTGATTATTCAAAGTAAGACATTATTATAAGACAAATTAAAAACAAAACAACTCTTTTTGAAGTGATTGGCTTCATGTTATCAAATACTTATATTTTATTGGTTGATCTAATAAATAAAATGAAATGTCTGTCTATCAGTGTCGGTGCGGCGTCCTTGGACTGATAAACATCAGCGTGAACTAATAAACTGGTTAGCCGAGTTCAAATCCTATCGGATCTATTGTGGTCACGTACACAGTAATTCTTTCTTTCTCTGCTTAGCCCGGCATTGTTTCCAGTCGAATTGACTCCCCCTCCCCCTTTTCCACTGAAGTTACGCAGTGTTTCGATTTACTTGCCTCCCAACGAAGAAAGAGTCAGACACAAGGTCGATTTTTAATATGGGGAAAATGCAGCTCCTCAAAAAAGGGACACTCTGCATTGGGACGAAACTAAAAATTGCCTCAGTCTAGAAGGATTTCTCGTCCACTGAGCGAGGACAGAAAAGATGAAGTGTAGTATCAGAACAGATACTACACTTTGTGAAAAGGTCAAGGAAAGTGTCGGCTCCAAAGAAAGTGTGTGTGTGTGTGTGTGTGTGTTTTTTTGGGGTTTTTTTTCTCGAGGATAAGGGCTAATGAGATGGAAATTATTGCAAGCCGAAAGATGAGGAAAACTATGGGAGTACTAACATTGATCAATAGTACAAATTGAGTTTGATTACTTATGGTGGCGCAGTTTAGGACAAGAATTTGTTGACAATTTGTAATCAGAAGGGAAGTAGTCCTGCGGTAATGGGTTCCACAGGTAGGAATCCCTAGCAAAGAAGCTCTGTCTATGGGGATTTCCCATGACACTAGGCACAAAGGAAAGACTTTTTTCCATTGTGGTAGCAGTACGAGTCGTTATTGTAAATGTCTTACAAGGAGGGACCTTATGTTTTGCGATATTATTTTGTCTTCGATGAATGTTATTCTGTTAAAACAGCAAGGCTTTCTTGTCACGACAGAAGTATAAGTGAAGTTAGACATTTTTCAGTGAGAATAAAAATAAAACTGGAATGTGGCCCTGCAGAATTCATCTTTTTTTTTACACCAGTCTGAATAGAAATAGGACATAACCACGACCACCGTAATAACCAGGCCAGTGCACTGGAAAATGACGTCATGCTCTAAAGTAACAAACGAGATCTGTTGAAGAGTCAGACTATGGGAATTTTGAATCGTCCCCCTCTTCACTTAAAAATTCATCAAAATTCAGGAAATCAACCAATTTTAATGAAATTTTCAGTATTTATTAATTAACGATCATTAAGGTTTTTAAAAATTTCAAAAGGAGTTAATAGACCATAAAAAGAGATTAAACAAACCGTTCAATGATTCGTTTCCAATAGTTATTCTGTTGCGGCATTAAATACCATAAAAAGGGGTTGATATTCTGCCCCCACTTTCCAACCGCCTCTTTTCACTGTCTCAACTGGTATTTATCTACTCCCCACAAAGTAAAATGTGACACAAGGTCGGAAAGTGGGGGTTTGATAAGTCAGAACTCTAGAGGGAGAGCACCTATTACCTTTAAAAATTGCTTGGGCAGCCCCGTCGGCATTCCCCGGTAGGGGCGCCTCAGGCAGTAAGCAATAAACTAACTCCTTCTTAAAGAGTGAGAAGACAATGCCTGGGAGGGTGGACCTCCTAGAACTGCACAGGACATCCCCATTCCCCATAGACCGGCGTAAATCAAGCCCCGAAGGCCAAGACGATACCGGTCTATGGGGTGCAGTATCCATCGGAACAGATACTACACTTTGATCTTGGCCAACTCAACTCCTTCCTATGTGATGGAGGGATCATTTTTATACCCATGTACCTTTGGGTCGAGTGTACTTCTCTAAACCAGTCAACCCTTTGCATTGCAGGGCACTCATGTGATCGACTTTGACGGTTGTTTTCGAGAAAGACAATTTGCCTCATTATTTTGCATATGCCAGATAATAATAATAAAAAACTTTTATTCACCCCCAAACAAGGAGGTTAGGGTTAGGGTTAGTGTTAGGGTTAGTGTTAGGGTTAGTGTTAGTGTTAGGGTTAATGTTAGGGTTAGGGTTAGTGTTAGGGTTAGTGTTAGGGTTAGTGTAAGGGTTAGGGTTAGGGTTAGGGTTAGTGTAAGGGTTAGGGTTAGTGTTAGTGTTAGGTTTAGGGTTAGGGTTAGGGTTAGAGTTAGGTTTAGTGTTAGGGTTGGGTTAGGGTTAGGGTTAGGGTTAGTATTAGGGTTAGTGTTAGAGTTAGGTTTAGTGTTAGGGTTAGGGTTAGTGTAAGGGTTAGGTTAAGGGTTAGGGTTAGGGTTAGGGTTAGAGTTAGGTTTAGTGTTAGAGTAAGGGTTAGGGTTAGTGTTAGGGTTAGGGTTAGGGTTAGGGTTACGGTTAGGGTTAGTGTTAGTGTTAGGGTTAGGGTTAGTGTTAGGGTTAGTGTTAGGGTTAGTGTTAGGGTTAGGGTTAGTGTTAGGGTTAGTGTTAGGGTTAGGGTTAGTGTTAGGGTTAGGGTTAGGGTTAGGGTTAGGGTTAGTGTTAGGGTTAGGGTTAGTGTTAGGGTTACGGTTAGGGTTAGGGTTAGGGTTATGGTTAGTGTTAGTGTTAGGGTTAGGGTTAGTGTTAGTGTTAGGGTTAGGGTTAGGGTTAATGTTAGGGTTAGGGTTAGGGTTAAGGTTAGGGTTAAGGTTAGGGTTAAGGTTAGGGTTAGGGTTAGGGTTAATGTTAGGGTTAGGGTTAGGGTTAGGGTTAAGGTTAGGGTTAAGGTTAGGGTTAAGGTTAGGGTTAGGGTTAGGGTTAATGTTAGGGTTAGGGTTAGGGTTAGGGTTAAGGTTAGGGTTAAGGTTAGGGTTAAGGTTAGGGTTAGGGTTAGGGTTAGTGTTAGGGTTAGGGTTAGGGTTAGTGTTATGGTTAGGGTTAGGGTTACGGTTAGGGTTAGGGTTTAGGTTAGGGTTATAATACAGTCCTTAGCAAATAACAGTTCAATTCAAAAATACCTTGCTCATCTTTAGCTGACTTCTCAGTTCAGTGTCCACGCTTCGGTTGCGAGCTGAAATCAAAAGGTCTGCGACATTGTCCTTAGACTAATATATCATTATTAGTTAACAACCTTTTTAGCGCACGCATGGACATGCACACAAGGTGTCCGATATAATATTTCTTTTCCTCTTGTTTTTCTATTATAATTTGTATTTCGTTAATCACATGCATTGTGTTTTGTCATCGAATAACCAAACAGCTTTGATATGCTACGAAACAAGACAAAACTAACCAAATCTAACGACAGGAATCAGATTTGTTTCTCAAAGTATCAATTCAAAATATATAACAGAGATTATCTTTGTGCAGATATTAAAATGCTTTTCCTAATCACAATAATGAACATTAAAATCCGAGAAATATTTTGGCATCATATTCGGAGAAGATTGAATTTTTAATCTCGTAATCTTCAATAAGGCATCCACAACTAGTACAGAGATGTATTAATCCAAATCAGATTATTTCAAGATCTTTGCATCGAAGAAAGATTTTATATCTGTGTTGGCAAACTTGGATTTTAGTTTTTGAAAAAAAAACAACAAAAAAAACTCTTTTCTTCTTTAGACGTTTATTTAAGCGTGACAAAATTGTTTTTTCTGGGGCATTCACTAATATATTCACATATAGCAGTCACGTGTTTTGATGTACTATTTTCTCTTGAAGTAAATAGAAAATGTTTAGTGCTGAGTAATTGTCCCATCGAGCAATAAAATGGCTTGGCGTATGAATACAGTTTGTTGACCTAAGTGCATTAAAGAGCCAGGGGTTTCACAAAGAGATCCAACCCAGTTTACAAAGAAACTAGACGCGATAATCGACTCTTTGATCATCAGTCCTGAGGGAACTCTCCTATTTGGGGAGTTTAAGATTTGGTTTAATTTGGTTGTTTTGTCTTACGGCATATCAACCCTCTTCGGGTAATTTAATGCCGACTACGGTCATTTTGGTAAAAGTTTTTATGCTTCAAGTTCTGTATATCTTCAAAAAATTATTCATGCTGTTTAGTTGTTTTGTTTTACGGCATATCAACCCTTTTCGGGTTATTTAATGCCAAATCCAGTCACTTTGGTAAAAGTTTTTATGCTTCAAGTTCTTTATGTCTTCAAATATTTATTCATCATGTTTGGTTTGGTTGTTTTGTAGAATAAAATTGTTGCTTTTGTTTTTGGTTTTGCAGAACATGATTGAGTTTTGCAAAGGGAAAGGAAAAAAACAATAACATCAATGTTTGGTGCATTTTAGGTCAGGAAGCCAGCCTGATCTGGTAGCACCAGGAGGGGGTGGAGGGGGGGGGGGTTAAGAAGACACATTTCCATTTTCAGAAAATCAAACAATTTTACACTTATACAAAGCTGGAATTGAATCAAATTTTACTACAAGAATGATGCGGACGCAAATATTAGTCTTAACTCTTAAGTAATAAATTAGGGGTGTGTGTCAGGAGTTGTGTGTGTGTGTGAAGGGGGGCTGATGGCCGCATACTAACGCAGATGTTATTAAAAGGAATACCACAAAGAACTGAGTGGGGAAGGGGTTTATTTACTCCTCCCCAGTAGTTAGGCACAAGGCCAGTTTTATCTTACTCCCACAAGTAAGATGTGACCCAAGATCGGGTCGAGAAAGTGGGGTTTGAAAAGCCAGCGCCCAAGAGGTGAGCACTCTGGCCATAAAAAATTGCCTGGGCACTATTTTTACGTGACGAATAAACATGCCACCATGCATGACTACATGTTAGGGTTAGGGTTAGGGTTAGATGTGATCATACTATGAAAGCATTCAATAAACAATGCATGGAGTAATGATTTGATTTGAATGGAACATTTTTTTGTCACGATTAGAAAGAGATATGAGTTCGACAAGAACGGGTATTCTTAAGATGTATCGTTTCAATCTGCACATTTAACTTGAGCGTGACCGAGTAACAGACAGATCATCTTATATTTATTTACCTCCTCTCCAGGAGGTTAGGCACAAGGCCAGTTTTATCTTACTCCCACCAGGTAAGATGTGACCGAAGGTCGGGTCGGGAAAGTGGGGTTTGAAAAGCCAGCGCCCGAGAAAGTGAGCACTATGGCCATTAAAAATTGCCTGGGCAGCCCTGTCGGCATTCCCCGGTAGGGGCACTTCAGGCAGTAAGCAATAAACTTACTCCTCCCCAAAGAGGGGAGGCAAAGCCTGGGAGGGTGGACTTCCTAGAACTGCACAGGACAGACCCATTGACCGGTGTAAATCAAGGCCCGAAAGACAAGACAATACCGGTCTATGGAGTGCAGTATCCATCGGAACAGGGGGAAGGGGTTGTTGTTGGTATATGCAAAATGGTTTAATTGCGCAAGTGAAGCTGGTACCCATTAAAGGGGTTTTGCAACGTTCAAATTGTTGTGGAAATGGCAACAACCAAGATGAGGAGAAGAAAAAAACATCCGAAAGATGTAAATAATATGAATAATAATAATATCTCATCTCAGCAATTGTTTTGGTTTGCCAGTTTATAATAAAAAGAAAAAACAGAATTTCCATTCTAGTGGACATTTAACACGCCATACTACAAGTTGAATCAAGCCGAGACGGCCAAGAAACAATAAAATATTCGTAAAAAAGTGAAAAAAAAAGGAAAACAGTCGTATTAAATCTTTCATTGCTGCCAGCCATACTGCATTGTCATCTTAAGAGCATTATGACACTGGTTTTCTTGGCTCAATTGTAAAGATTAATATTTATTTCACAGGCGTCGGGAAGTGATGGCGGTGGAGTGGATACCGGCACACCTTGTTCGCGTCTTGTCGTTATTATGTAATGAACCGTTATGTGGTGCCCCCCTGTGAGTACCTTATTCTAAAAAGAATATCTCAGAGATCGTTATTCTGTGGTTATTGTTGTTGTTAGTGTTGGAACAGGAGTTCCACAAGACCAAAGAAAATGCGTCCAACACATGCCAGCACGTAAAACCGATGTTGTTGATGATGATGATGATGATGGTGGTGGTGGTGATGATGATGATGATGATGATGATAGTGGTGGTGGTGGTGATGATGATGATGATGATGATGATGGTGGTGGTGGTGGTGGTGATGATGATGATGATGATGATGATGATGATGATGATGATGATGATGATGATGATGATGATGGTGTTGATGATGATGATGATGCTGATGATGGTGGTGGTGGTGGTAGTGGTGTTGTTGATGTTGATGATGATGATGATGGTGGTGGTGGTGATGATGATGATGATGATGATGATGATGATGATGATGATGATGATGATGATGATGCTGGTGATGATGATGATTATGATGGTGGTGGTGGTGGTGGTGGTGTTGTTGTTGATGATGATGATGATGATGATGATGATGATGATGATGATGATGATGATGATGATGATGATGATGATGATGAATGTCTATAAAATTACTCTGTCCACGATGATACAGCACACAGAACGCAAAGTCTTTTTCGACGTAAGACGTTATTTTTTTTCCACCACATTCTTCATATCAAGGATTATCATTTAAGAATGATTTGATTATTCGGATTATTCGGACTACTGTTCTCATCTTGGGTGTTATTTTCAGAACGTTTCGACTGATGTAACCTCCGACCTTCTTCAGGTTTCGTTATTTTTTAGATGAACATTGATAATTTGTATTATCAATGTTCATCTAAAAAATAACGAAACCTAATTTTATTTTATCATTCGAAATTAATTAGAAAAAGTTTTTTAAAAAACAAAACAAAACAAAAACATTCATTTAAATGATTTTTAATCAAATATCGCATCTCAAGACGTGGTCTCTAAAGGCATTGGTTTGTCTATTTTCAATTACTTAAAATCTTTAAGATGCTTTGAAGAACTTTCATTTTATTACTACATAAGCGTCCACCTGCTCTAAGTTCAACATTTAAAAAAAAGAAGAACGTTTCCATTCTAACAATTCTGCAACGAAGTCTGAACATCGCTCCTACGACTTCGAGGAGATAAGCCATCGTCACAGAAAAACTAAGGTATTGCCTTTAAATTGATTCAGACTCCCTTTCTCTGAAGAAGAATGTTTTATCATTCGAAATTAATTAGAAAAAAGTAAAAAAAAGAAAGAAAACATTTAAATGATTTTTTATAAGATATTGCATTACAAGACGTGGTCTCCAAAGGCATTTGTTTGTCTATTTTCAATTACCATGATTTTATTAGTCTTGACGTTAACATGGATGGGTGAGAATTGACATCCATAGGAATTACGCCGTCCTCGATGTTACTTTTCAATTTCTGCAGAAAGCATACAAAATGCATAGTCTTTTCAGAGCAATAACATATTTTTGACACTTTTACTTACTTTCTTGCATGCATTAACTTAACACTTATACTGAACAAAATAATACAATAAAATCAAAAACAAATAACAAAGTACAGTCATTTATTAAAACAGTCTTTTAAAATATTGTACACAAATGTTTTTCTTTTTCAACTAATGACTCACCACTTATCAGGGCCAAAAGCTACCCAAGGATAAGGTTTAATGAGATGGATAGATTGACAGTGGAATGATGGTTAATATTATGAGAGGATTGAAAATGATGAATGGAATGAATAACATTTGATGACTTATGAGGATGATTTATGACAAGTATGTCGTGACATTGAATTTGAAGACGTCCATGTTGTAGCCCTCGAGGGAGCTATCTTGTGGCAACGTGTTCCACAGATAGGGAGTTCTCGGAAAGAAAATCTGTACATTAAAAATAGGCACACGGAGGAAGAAAAGGAAATTTTGTGCAACTGTGGTAGTATGACGAGTCTTATATGTGGAAATTTTACACTAACTTTATGGACACCGTGTAGTCACTCTTTCGTTCTTTATACACTCGCATTTACGTATATTCTAACGTTTATCTCTTGTACCTTTAATCAATAGGTAATTTAGTAATGAGTAACTACTTATAAAGGCCCAAAAGCCACTCGAGGATAAGAGTCAATGAGATGGATAGATTGGCAGTTTGATGATGATGAATATTATGAGAGGATTGGAAATAATGGAATGAATAAAATCTGAGGACGAATAATGGATATTTATTGATCGTAATACCTCCTCCCCCCCCCCCCAAAAAAGAAATAGTGAATCAGAACCCAAAGAATTAACTGTCCGATTTTGTTACCATTTATCAAGGCCAAAAACCACTCAAGGATAAGGGTTAATGAGATATATTTAGAGTTTAATGATGATGAATACTATGAGAGGATTGAAAATATCCGCATACCACCCAACTAAAAACAACAACTATAAAAATTGCTCTGTCCTCGATGATACTCATCCTGTTCTGTAGACGGCACAGAGAACGCATTCTTTTTCGACGCAAGACGTTCATTTTTTTTTTCACCACATTTTTATATCATGGATTATCTGTAAACCTTACAATCTACGAGTTAAAAATCATTTCAAAAATATTCTTTGATCAGTTCAAACAAAATGAGGTTTCTACTCTCATCTGATCACTATTTTTACGTGACGAATAAACATGCCACCATGCATGACTACATGTTAGGGTTAGGGTTAGGGTTAGGTGTGATCATACTATGAAAGCATTCAATAAACAATGCATGGAGTCATGATTTGATTTGAATGGAACATTTTTTTGTCACGATTAGAAAGAGATATGAGTTCAACAAGAACGAGTATTCTTAAGATGTATCGTTTCAATCTGCACATTTAACAATGGTGATCCTATTTCGAACTTGAGCGTGACCGAGAGACAGACAGGTCATCTTATATTTATTTACCTCCTCTCCAGGAGGTTAGGCACAAGGCCAGTTTTATCTTACTTCCACCAGGTAAGATGTGACCGAAGGTCGGGTCGGGAAAGTGGGGCTTGAAAAGCCAGCGCCCGAGAAAGTGAGCACTATGGCCATTAAAAATTGCCTGGGCAGCTCTGTCGGCATTCCCCGGTAGGGGCACTTCAGGCAGTAAGCAATAAACTTACTCCTCCCCAAAGAGGGGAAGCAAAGCCTGGGAGGGTGGACCTCCTAGAACTGCACAGGACAAACCCACAGACCGGCGGAATCAAGCCCCGAAGGACAAGACGCCACCGGTCTATAGGGTGCAGTATCCATCGGAACAGATACTACACTTTCTTCCTAGCCAAACGAGCAATGCACGAATACATATAAAAATGCTATTTCAAACATAAGCATGACAGAATAAACGTTTCTGATAAAGATGCCTCTACATTTTGCTATGAAAATGTTATTTCAAAGTTAAGTGTGACGGTATTTAATTCCCTCCCACCGCAGCAATATGTGACACAAGGTCGGGAAGGTGGGGAAGAGTCAAGCCAGCGCCCCTAAAGAAAGAACCACTCTGGCCTAGCAAAAATAGCCTGGGCAACCCCGTCGGCATTCCCCGGTCAGGGCGCCTCAGGCAGCAAGCAACAAACTTACTCCTTCCCAAAGAGGGAAGGTAAGGCCTGCGAGGGTGCACCTCCTAGGAAAACCCAGGACAGTATACCTCAGCCTGGCAGATAAAAGGCCACCGAAATGGTCCAGTTCCTGCCGAACTGATTGTCGAGAACGGATCCTAGACTGGTATAACCCCATCCCGACGTCCTCAATCAACTGAAGTTAATGAAAGACTGATCGGGTTGGGGTTGTGCGCGACTTAAGTGTGACAGACCAAACGATGGACAGAGGTTCTTATAAAGTTGCCTGAAAATAAGATGCGTCAATTCAATCAGCACATTTAACTATAAAAATGTCATCTTGTGTGACAGATAAATGGGTGGACAGTGGCTTATAAAGAATCCTATACAGATTCGTGGGCACAGCTAAAAAATATAGACAAAAAAGAGCACTTAGAGAATATAGACCTCCACTAAAGGCAAACTAGTTGACTTGATAAATTGAGTTTCAAATCTTTTCCTAGAATGTTTGGCATATTATTTGATAATGATATACTTTCAAAGTTAAATCTACGTACAAGTCCTCAGACAGTACGATTGACAGTGAATGACTTTAGAGTCAGCTAACTCCATAGGAAAAGTAGATAGTTTGTTGGCTGGCTTGATCATGTGATATAGGAGAGATGGGAGGTTCAATTAATTGCTGCCAGAATGCTAGCTCCAGTACACGTGATATAAGGTTTTGTAGAGATAGGGGGTGTTAAGTCTCCTCATTCCCTTTATGGGGGATGGTCCAGCAAGAAGCAATTCAAAGTAAATCAAATATATTTTAAGTTTAAATTAATTGTCATGTTCTTATTCATGAATATACTTTTGAGAAAAGAACCAAAGGGAACATCTTCAATCCTGGCTCGCGAAAAATAAAAACAACAACATAAAACCCATTAAGGATATTAGCAATATTTTCCTTCCAGTCGCATATTTTTGCTAATATGTATGACAAATGAACATATACTACATTGCCTCCCTAAAGGAGGAGGTAACGCCTCGGAGGATTGTATCATGACAATGGAACAAATACTACACTAACCCCCTCAAAAAGGAAATGATAATCCCTGGGAAGATGGTATTATGATCACAGAACAGATACTATATTACACCCCCCCCCCAAAAAAAAGAGAGGAGGTTATGCCTGAGAGGATGGTATCATGACAACAAAACAGATACTACACTACCTCCACTTGAATTGATCACTGAAAGATAGCAAATTAGTCTGAAATAGTAGAGTAAACTGAATTTTTTTTCATGGAAATCGCTCCAGACAAGGCATGAAGCCACTTGATGTAAGAAGCTAACAAAAAAAAATACTACTACTTCAAGTTCAAAAACTAACTAACGATAAGTGTTAGATGGATAGATTCCGACCCAGAAAACAGCAATTCTTCCCCCTTTGTCAGAAACATCGCTCATGGAATGTGAGGACTAAAGGACAAAATAAGGGAAGCGAGAGTTACGAGGCTGACGAAAGTAACCCCAAGTTAGTCATTTTCTACTCTCCCAAATTGAGCAATAAGAGATAGTAATAGTATAGTTCGGCTTCAGACAGACAGATAACCAAATCTCCATTATTAATTGATATGATAATAATATATTTTATATATTAATTCTACGTCCTCATTAATTTGTGAGTTTAGAAATACAAAAATGATTTATACAATCAAAATTCTAATTATTCATCAACTTATTTTAGTTTTAGTAAAGGTCTACTGGGAAGTATTGTCCGTTTTTAGCCATATTATTTAAGCGTGCTCATGTTGGATTTAGCAGTTATCGGCCTTTGTTATTATTCTTAACTACATTATTGCAACGATAATGAAACCTATTTTATATATAAATTGTACTTTCTCATTAAATTACGAGTTCAAAAATACAAATAAAAGGTACTGATATCGATCCTGACCCAGTTTTCGTGAGGTTCGACTCGGAAGCGTTCGGCTGTCCTACGCAAACGTCCGAGTGTTGACGAGCCGATTTGTACCAAACGACAATTTTGATACGGTGCTGCGTCCTATGATTTTAAGTTATATTTTCAATAAATTTTCTAAAAGAAACAAAAAAAAACAAAAAAAACAAGCAAAACATAGCGAAGTTACTGTTATCAAATAAATATTTTTTTTATTTTGATACGTTGCTGCGTCCTATAATTTTTAGTTATATTTGCAAGAAATTTTTTAAACAACAAAACAAATAAAACAAGCAAAACAGAGCGAAATTATTGTTATCAAATAAATATTTTTAACCCTAACCCTAAACCCTAACCCTAAACAACAACAAAAAAAACAAAACAAGCAAAACATTATAATCATAGGACGCAGCACCGTATCAAAATTGTCGTCTGGTACAAATCGGCTCGTCAACTCTCGGGCGTTTGCGTAGGACAGCCGAACGCTTCCGAGTCGAACCTCACGAAAACTGGGTTAGGATCGATATCAGTACCAAATAAAATATTCATATAATTAAAATTGCGGTACTTTGTTACTAAAAGTCGTTCGGCGTCGGTGCTTTCCGGTGGTTTACGGTAAACGCCGGAGAGTGCCGAATGAAAAATCCGTTGACTTACCTACGTTAAAAAAAAAAAAAGCACAAACGAGGCTGGATTTACAAGCGTGACAAAACAAGCAAACATTTTTTGCGAATTTATAATTTTTTTTTTTAACGAAGTTTCAAATCAATGTTTAAATTAAAAAGTTTTTTTTGTTTTTTTTACTTTTTTTTCTTATCCAACATTTGTTCGAAAGAAAGATTTTTTAAACGAAGAAAAAACAGTGATAATAACAGTGAAAAGTTAGTCAAATTTTTTTTTTACATTGTTTGGCGAAAATTATTATTTTTTATTTGTCAACTTTTTTATAACTATTTTTGTTTATTTCGTTAGGAATTAGGGTTAAGGTTAGGGTTAGGAAATAGGGTTTTGGCGTCAAGGCATCCCCAAGAGTATTTATCCGTGAGTTTTGTTCGCTTAGCGATCTTGCATTTATCTCCACATTGTTTTGCATTTTTTTTCTTTAGCAATCAATTTATGGTCCTGGCAGAAATTTATCGTTCCTTCAGGAGTATCAACAGCCATTGATACCATATAAAAAATTCTGTTGCAATCGCGTTTCAACAAGTTTGCAAGTTCAGCGTTTCATTCAGTTTTGACTGCTTAGATGTCGTCTGCTTATGCGTCTCGCTTCGGGGATTTCCGTCGTTTACCGTAAACCACCGGAAAGCACCAACGCCGAGGAACTTTTAGCGCGGGCCCCAAAATAACAAAGTACCAAAACTGCAATTATTCAATAAACTATTTTAGCTTTAATATATTTACTAGGACTGCCAAAAAAAGTTATTTCTGGTTTTAGATATACTAATGGGACCCAGTGGAAATTCCACAGAGCTTTCTACATCAATCTGCATATTTTTTTCTTAATAATATTATTCCTTTTGAAATAATAGAGGTCTGTCAGGGTCAACACTATTAAGAAAAAAATTACTCTTTCTTCTTCTTCCGTAAAAATAATTGTCATTGTCAGATAAATATTCTTTAAATAAATAAAACTATTATATCTCTTCTTAATTTATTTTAAATTGTACCATTTTTTTTAAACAATAAATATTCTGTGTCTTCTTACCATAAAAACCATTGTCAGCAAATTTTCTTCAAATAAATAAAACAAATGTCACTTTTGAAATGTATTTATTTCAAATTGTACAGTTTTAGTCGACGGGACGGCATAATTTGATTTTGGAACAATTCATTTTAAAATCGAAATTGTTTAGCTTAGCGACGTCAGATTAATTACGATTTTTTTTTAAATGGGTGTGAAAGGTAATAACGTACGTACGAACATGAAATGCCTTAGCTTATTATTATATAGATTGTTCAATGGGGTCTTCATGTTAGATTTAACAGTTATCTGCCTTGATTGTTCTGATTGCAATGATAATGAAACACAACTGAAAGGTGAAAATGAAACACCAGTGAAAGGTTCAATTAAACAGTAATTGAAGATTGACGGTGACTGAGAGAAAAACAAAGGCGTTAAAGAGGGAGGGAGGGAGGGAGGGAAGGAGGGAATTATTGAGTTTACCACTGACGTACAATTAAAGCCAGGGACAGAAGTCTATAGATAGAGTGTAAAATGGTGCCGGATTTTATGTGTTCTCACGTCACTATTCG
This sequence comes from Sepiola atlantica, assembly GCA_963556195.1. Classification (NCBI taxonomy): domain Eukaryota; kingdom Metazoa; phylum Mollusca; class Cephalopoda; order Sepiida; family Sepiolidae; genus Sepiola; species Sepiola atlantica. The sequence goes on from OY744534.1 coordinate 73,070,564, forward strand.
GTCCGTGTACATTTGCATATATGCACAAACACGTGCGTTCAGATTCTGATTTTGTCAAAATGGCGGCCGACAGGAAATATATACGATGAGTGGATACTTATTTTCACAAGTCGTTCAATTCTTTATCATTATCACAGAGAGAGAAAAAAAAAAGTAAATAAAACGTTACGTATTAGTCTTTCTTTCTTTTCTTCTTTTTTTTTAATCCTAAAAACAGGAAGAAGTTTTTAGTAGACTTTAAAAGAAAAACAATGAAAGGGAAGCAACTTATTTTAGACGATTTAGTTACTTCTCTTGTGTCGAAAAAACAAACAAAAAAACATTTAGTTACGCTGATAATAACCATAACATTAACAAACAAGAATAGATATTCTAAAGATGCGTCCATGTCAGGACCGGCGACACAGTTATAAAAGTGTGGGGAGGGGGGGGGGCTTTCCTAAAAAGTGGGGGGGGGGGCGGTTAAACACATGCATATATAACTTCATTATTGATGACCATAAAGTGGGGGGGGGGCAAGTTAAAAAGTGGGGGGTGCCGCCGTCCATGCATGTTTAGCAATGAAAAAGCTATTTCAAACTGAAACATGGCAGACTGACGTCACATCTCCCTAATTATTATAAACTTCCTTTCTCACGAACCCCAGCTTATTTCCAGGCAGAATCAACAAAACAAGAATGAATATTCTTATGATGCATCCATTCACACTGTGTGTTTAGTGATGGAAAGGCTATTTAAAACTGAAACATGGCAGACTGACGTCACATCTCCCTAATTATTATAAACTTCCTTTCTCACGAACCCCAGCTTATTTCCAGGCAGGGTCAACAAAACAAGAACGAATATTCTTATGATGCATCCATTCACACTGTGTTTTTAGTGATGGAAAGGCTATTTCAAACTTAGGCATGAAAGACCAGAAAGAATACTATTTAAAATTTAAGTGTGACAGACTAAAGAACATTCTATTTCAAACTGAGACATTACTTAATTATAACAAGAATATAAGCTAGTGGTGAGACTGCATACCTCTGCCTGACAACGTAAGGATGGGTCAAAGTCTTATCTGTGCCTTACTTCTCCATATTGTAGGAAGTATTCCCAAAGTTATTCCATGGAAACATTGATAACTCATAAACTATTTATCTGATCAAGCTGACATTTTACATGGTGGTTACTGTTGTCGAAGAGCATCAAATCCATGTATCAAAATTGGAAAAAATCGAACCTCTATGGTAAACGGAACCAAAATTATCGCCAAAAATGTTACTTTGACCTTTTCCATGACCTTTACCGTAAACCTAGATATCCCAGAATGAAATCAGTTCTACGTTAGACCATGGCCGATATTTTGACCAAGTTTAGTGACGATTGGTCAAGCGATGTTGACGTTAAGCTGTGCACATAAAAACAAAAACAGTGCTTTGTTACATTAGGACCCGTGCTAACTTTGACCTTGTCGTTAGGGTTATGGTCAAAGTAGGGAGTTAGGCTTAGGGTTAGCTATAGAGTTAGGGTTAGGGTTAGGGTCAGCGTTAGCGCGGGTCCTAATGTAACAAAGTACCACAAAAAACATAATCTTTACGCAGGTAAAAATGATATTTTAAACTAAAATGTGATCGGTCAACAAAATCTCTCATTTAATGGGGACTTCTTAAACCAAAGATTAAACCACAGGTTTTATTTACTCCTCCCCAGGAGTTAGGCACAAGGCCAGTTTTATCTTACTTCCACAAGTAAGATGTGACCAAGATCGGGTCGGGAAAGTGGGGTTTGAAAAGCCAACGCTCGAGAGGTGAGCACTCTGGCCATTTAAAAATTGCCTGAGCAGCCCCGTCGGTATTCCCCGGTAGAGGCGCCTCAGACAGTAAGCAATAAACTTACTCCTCCCCAAAGATGGAAGGCAAAGTCTGGGAGGGTGCACCTCCTAGAACTGCACAGGACCGGCAACCCCCAATAGACCGGCGTAAATCCAGACCCAAAGGCCCAGACAATACCGGTTTCAGGTTGACTTTTCATGAAGATCCAATCAGTAGTTATGTGAAATTGCTAACAGACGGACACGCAAACATGTTTTGCATAAAAACAGACAGAGATGAAAAACATTTTTAAAAATACCTTCTGTAACAAAATACAAACAAGAACACTGGAAATGTCTTTAATTCATTCAAGACAAGAATCAAATGATAAAATTAATTATATTTTTTTTTTTTTTTTACATGAAATAAAAGTATGAAAATGTACAAATAAAATGGTTATTAGGTGACATTATGACGTAAAAGAGGCTGATTGGATTTATGTGAACGGAAGTAGAAATAACGAAACCATTAAGGAACACTTTATTCATTGAAAATTAATATTGTTCTTTCAAAATGGTTAGTGGAAGCCATGATTATCAAAGTAGCTTAATATCTTCGTGATAATGGAGTTGAATCACAAATTGAAGAACGCCATCCAAATGATATGGGTCATAAATTTATAAGTAGCTTCCAATATGGGGAATGGTTACAATATAGGAAAGAACTAAAAAAAATGTTAAACTAATATATTTGTTCATTTTGTTATTTCAGAGACTGCATTAACTGAGACAAACATATGAAAATTTATGAAATTTTAATTATTAAAAGAAAAAATAAAGTCGTTAGAAGCCATACAGTGCAAACATTTTTTTTAAAAATTAATAAGAAATGTTGTTCTTGGTTTAGAAAGCATTGTTTATATGGTAATATGAATTATTAAAAATAATAATAATGAGCAATTAGAACGCCATACAATGCATTTTAGTTTTATTAACTTTTTTTTTTTCAATTTAATTTTCGAAGATATATTTCATCATCAGAACTTCAAATAAAGATATATTAAAATACCTTTTTTTTTTTCTTTTCTTCGTCTCGTTTTTTGGTGTTATCAATTAAACAAAAAAGGTATTTTAATAATTCTTTATTTGAAATTCTGATGATGAAGTAAATCTCTGAAAATTAAATTAAAAAAATTAAAAATAAAAATTAATAAAACTAAAATGCATTGTATGGCGTTCTAATTGCTCATCATTATTTTCAATAATTCATATCATTATTGGTTTGTTTTAGAAATTCTTATGGAAGTTCATTTGTTTATTTCCAGTTTTCACAAAGAATGAATATCTGACCATGTGCGTTTCAAATAAATATTCTTCATCAGTCCCAGATTTTTGTCCCAGGTTGTTATCGTCACAAGTGCGGTTTAATAATACATGTTAATGACAGAATTCATTTTGAATTGAATCTATTCCAGAGAGCACACAGATAGTAACACGAATATTAATATTAAACTAGGACAATAATTCTTTATGTTTCATACCTTTTTCTTTTTTTTTAGTAGATTCGCGGAATGTTTCGTAAACAGTATCGGGTCGACAGTCAAGAACGGTTGTGCGTGACAGTGATAGTCAAGAATAAATTGAGGATTGTTCTTTTTTTTTAAGCATTGTTGATATTTGAAATTTGAATTCTAGTAAAATAAAGCCCTTAGAAGCCATAGAATCGAAGCCATTTTTTTACATTTTAATCTTAATTTTTTTACATTTTAATCTTAATTTTTTAACATTTTAATCTTAATTTTTTTACATTTTAATCTTAATTTTTTTACATTTTAATCTTACTTTTTTTACATTTTAATCTTAATTTTCTTACATTTTAATCTTAATTTTTTAACATTTTAATCTTAATTATTTAACATTTTAATCTTAATTTTTTTACATTTTAATCTTAATTTTTTTACATTTTAATCTTAATTTTTTTCATAGCTGAGATTGTTATTTTGCTGCCTCATGATTTAACCCGAACCCGACTGACTTCCGCATGTCCAAAATATAAAAATAAAGAAAATAAATTGCCTCATGATTTAACCCTAACCCGACTGACTTCCGCATGTCCAAAATATAAAAATAAAGAAAATAAATTGCCTCATGATTTAACCCTAACCCGACTGACTTCCGCATGTCCAAAATATAAAAATAAAGAAAATAAATTGCCTCATGATTTAACCCTAACCCGACTGACTTCCGCATGTCCAAAATATAAAAATAAAGAAAATCAGTAAAGAAACACTTTTTATTCATTGAAAATTATTATTGATATTGCAAATCATTAAAATCTATACATTTAAGCAGATTTTCTCATTCAAACAATTTTGATCAAACAAAACAGCCAACTTTTGCTGTTGGTCAGTACTCAAGCATGATGTTGCTTGTCTCAGTCCTGTCTATAAATACTATGATATCATCTGTTCTTCGGGGTTGTCTGATCTGTTTCCCGCTTCCTTTGTGCCAGCTCGTTTGACTTGTTAGTCCAGTGGTCTCCATCAGTTCACATTTTTGATATCTCATTGTAATACGGTTTCCTGTTCCAATGGCTTGTGGGGCTCTTTGTCTGCTGGCTGTTTTCCTCCTACCAGTGGCTTTGGTCTTTTGAGAACTGGTGCCAATGATCATCTCCTGTCTTTGCGGTGGTCATCTTTCTTTTCTTGTTACCTTCTTACATCAAGTGGCTTCATGCTTTGTCTGGAGCCATTTATTGAAAACAAAACCACAGGAAGAATTTTTTTTTAAATGTGTGACCATTTTGGAATACCTGAAGCTGTATGCTAGGATATGGAAGTAGCTTTTTAATTTCCAAATAATGAAGTGTCACAATAATAAACACATATCAGCCATTTTTTAATCTATTATTAATAGATTTAGAAATAACTGGCATGCGTTTATTATTGTGGCATTTGATTATTCAAAACTAATTGTTAAACCTTTACACTGTTGAATAGAAAATAATTAATGGCTTGAATTGAAGTTTAAATTCAAAAGTCAAATAACATGTTTTTTTATTCTCCGAAACCAAAAGAAAAACGTAATTTTATCGTGTAACTCTGTTATATAAAAAAAAAACTTCGTTTCTTGAACCTAAAAGTCAAATACTATGGTTCGTTTGTGCCTTTAAACAAGCATTTCTCAACTTTATTACACTTGTGTAACCCTTAAAATAAATTACACATCTTAAGGAACTCCTGTGCAAAAACAAAATCCCATGCCACATCTTTCTCGTTTTATTTTCATCGTAGTTCTCGTGATGAATATCATAGTATATATTTTTGAATAACTGGCTTGAGTAAAAATCAATATTTCCTTTTCCAAATGTTTCGATAATACTGAATAAAATACTTTTACATTTCTTTCGGGCAACGCCGGGGAACGGGTCAAGCTAGTACTAAATAAAATACATGCTGTTTCTTGATAAGACTTCATCAGCGAGTTCTCATTCACACAAATAAAAATCTAGACTCAAGCATAAAAAAGTAAACACGAGTAACCAATATCATATACTTATAATACAAATGTAAACAACGAAAACAGATAATTTGAAAAAAATTTTTTGTTAACATAGTTCACCCCAAACAGGGCAGGCCGCCACTGTAGACGTAAGGTGCTACTGAGAAAAAAGAAAAGGGAGAAGGTTGGGGGGGGGGGAGGTCAACCTAAATTGGGATCTGCGCAGCGAGATGTCTGTTTACATTATTTTTAAATTTCTGCATGTCAGTACTGTCGGGGAAACAGGGGGCAGGGAGGGAGTTCCAGAGGCCAGCAGCACGAGGAAAGAAGCTATTTGAGTAGAAAGCTCTCCAGCATCTGGGGACCTCCACAGTGAATGGATGGGATTTAGTTGATTGTCGAGTTGGTCTAGTGAATTTACGTCGAGGGGGCACCAGAGCAGCCAATTCATCGGAGCATAATCCATTGAAGTATTTGTAAAACAAACACAAGGATGCTACATTGCGGCGATGTGACAGGGACTGGGGCTTGGTTGACAGTGAGGGACCTATTAGGTTGCTGCATCAGTTTATTATTTATTTTTCCTTTACTGGCAATGTTGAAAAGACAAAAAGGTAAATCAAGACAAACCTAGCTTATCTCACTTGTTCTTGTGGAACGCTTAGGGACCTTTTGCAGACCTCCAGAGTTCCCTTGAAACCCTGGTTGTGAAACACTGCGTAAACCAAACAAAAGAAAAACCAGTAAGTTTCTTATCTATTGTCTCATCGAAGAAACGAACTTTGCATAGACGATTCCATTTTATGTTTAGTTGATTCCATAGTCAATAATGGATTTTGTATTTGTTGTGGGGTACAAATCACCCCTATTGAAGAACTAATGAAAGCAACCATCTATAATAAATACCATGGTTGCAAAGACTCAAACAGATGACACTCCTATTATGTGAGTGTCCACGTGTGGTATCTGTTCCGATGGATACTACACCCTATAGACCGGTGTTGTCTTGGCCTTCGGGGCATGATTCCGCCGGTCTATGGGTCTGTCCTGTGCAGTTCTAGGAGGTCCACCCTCCCAGGCTTTGCCTCTCCTCTTTGGGGAGGAGTAAGTTGATAGCTTACTGCCTGAGGCGCCCCTACCGGGGAATGCCGACGGGGCTGTCCAGGCAATTTTTAATGGCTAAAGCGCTCACGTTCTCGGGCGCTGGCTTTTCAAATCCCACTTTCCGACCTTGTGTCACATACTCCTAACGTGGGTAGGTGTTAAATATCGAGGACATTCCTATTCATGTTTTACCGCATGGTAGAAATCCGGTCATCTCCTACCACATTTAGTGGCGTTACTGTATTGCTATGAATAAATACATTATATATTTTAACCTGTCACAATTTGTGGTTGTTATCTTTGTGACCCCTAGCACGGGTCTACAACAGTATTCTGTAAGTATCTTTATATATATACTGTTTGATTTGGTTTTATTTTTTTTGAAGGGAAGGGGGTGCCTATATTGAGGTTGACCTAAGGATATGTTTTCCGCCGATGTGGGGGGGGGGGGGTCCCCCTTCCTTTTTTTCCCCTTTTTTTCGTTTTTTTTCTTCTTTTTTTCTTTTCCCTTTTTGGATTGCACAGGACTTAATTATTGTGGGGTCGCATCACAACTACCACATATTACAGAGTTGTTTTTTTTTCTTCTAAAGTGATTTCAACTAGGTCAAACCCCTGTGCGGTATTGTCAGTTGTTGAGGTCAATATCTTAGGTTTTGTATGTCCCCTTATGAACTGCCTAGCAAGCAATTTGCTAGGTAGCGAAACACGTGTAGGGTACAATAACTGTACAAAAAAAAAAAATTAAAGGTTTTTCGTTGTGATGAATCATCACTAAGAAAATATATATATATATATAAATAAATATATATATATATATATATATAAATAAATATATATATATAAATATAAATATATAAACATATATATATAAATATATATGTATATATATAAACATATATATATAAATATATATATAAATATATATAAATATATATATATAAATATATACATATATTTAAACATATAAATAGATATACATATATATATAAATATATTAATATATATATAAATATATATATATATATATATAAATATATAAATATATATATATAAACATATATATATATATAAATATATAAATATAAATATATATATAAATATATATAAACATATATATAAATATATAAATATAAATATATATACATACATATAAATATATATATATATAAACATATATATATAAATATATATATACATATATATATATATATATATATGTAGATTATAACTAAAAGGTAAACTTTTAGAGAGTTGGACCTATTGTGAAATAAGGAAAGCTCAATATACTGGATAGAGCAAAAAATATGGTACGTCAATGAAAATTAGTAAGACCTGCAAATGGAAGCAAATCGGTATTTTCAGTTGTTCAAAACAAGGAGTAGTTTAGTTAATAAAAACATTTATTTTTCATCTCTTTCTTTCCTTAAACCAGGCTTTTCAAAGATTAAAATCTTATCATCAGAGGAAAAATTATGATTGATAAGTTGACATATTATATATATATACATATAACATTGACATATTATATATATATACATATAAAGGAAGGGCCTGTGGACGAGTGGTCTTTGGGCTGGACGACCCGGGTTCGATCCCACTCACGGTATGCGAATTTTCGCAGTAAATGGGTACCTGACTAAAACTCAGGGAAGGTTCAAGGCAACGGAAGGAGAGGGATGGGCTAGACACGGTGATTTTTAACAAATCACCGTCGGCAACGACACTTGTGCGCGTCCAGGCTATGCGACCGTTACCTATTATATTAATATATATATATATATATATATATATATATATATATATATATATATATATATATATTTAAAAGTCAATGTTTGTTTGTTTGTTTGTGTGTTATATAAATCGATATGCTAACAGAACATTAAAATAAGTTTCCATAAGAGTTATATTTTTCAAGAAATCTAAAGACATTCATCTACGGGAAATCATCGGTTAGATCCATAAAAATGACTGAAATATATTAGTACGTAAACAAACGAAATTCATTTTAAAATAGATTTTCTTCGTTTCATAAAATAAAATGAAAATTAAACAAAGAATATCTCAGTGAAGAATGTGTTTAAAAAAAAAAGGTTTAACCATTTAAATAACTATTTTTATTGGTAATTTTTAGATTTAAATAATTAAATAAAAAAGAATTCAAAACGAATTCTTTTTTTTTCTTAAACATGCACTTACATTTTCTTTTATTACTTGACCTCATATTTGAAATGTTATTTTAAACTTTTCTTTCAAGGCAAAAATTATTAACATGACTATATTTGAAATTATTTTTCCTAAGAAACCTTCCGACCAGTAATATATCTCTTGCCGGGCAACGCCGGGTGAATACCGCTAATGTATTAATAAGTATAAACGCAAGATAGCATTACTAACGATTAATAATGCTAATATAAGAATAGCAACAATAGTTAAAGTTACATAAATCTCTCTATTAATAAAACTATCAGACAAGGTTTCTGTGTGTGTATGTTTTTCGCCTATACGTAACTTTGATAAAGACACATAGAATCATTTTATTGGTCCCCCGATTTATAAAATCGGGAGACCTATGTTTTGAGGCATTTCCGTCCGTCTGTCCGTCCGTCTGTCCGGATTTTTCTCCGCAACCATCCATTGAATTTCTCTGAAATTTTGCATGAAGTTGTAACTTTTGTCAGGTTAGAAAGTGACATTCTCCGATTTATAAAAAAAATCTGGTTAGCCCATCAAGGGGTCAAAAGGCCCCAAAATAGCAAAAAATGACATTTTTTGCCCCATAACTTTTCATCCATTCATTCAATTTCTCTGAAACTTGGCCAAAATATGGAGGCAATTGTTCCTAATAGAAAATAAGTATCGCTGACCTCGGAAAAAATCTGGTTCGCGCCCCCAGGGGGTCAAAAGCCCCCAAAATGGCAAAAAATGACCGTTTTCTCCCATAACGTTTGATCCATCCATTCAATTTTTCTGAAACTTTGCTAAAATGTAGAGGCAATTGTTGTGGATATAAAATGAGCATCCTTGACCTCAGAAAAATTCTGGTCCGCGCCCCCAGGGAGTACAATGGGGGTAAAAAATGCCCCAAATTGCCCAAATTTATTGCATTTTACACTCGCCACATCGAGTCACATACAGAGGGGGACCACGCATGCGCGGCTTGTTTTTTATTGAAATCGTGACAAATAAAACAAGGGAAAACTAACACGAATTTTAAAAAATTCTATTTAAAAAAACAAAAAAACTTGTAATACATGACTATTATTTTTAACTCGTTCTTTTTGCAATTTACACTTACTAATAATACTATTATTATTATTATTATTATTATTATTATTATTATTATTATTATTATTATTATTATTATTTGTATTCACTAGGAGTTATCACACAGATCATCGTCAGTGATTGCTCACTGACAACAACCAGTGGTATTTCCTGGAGTCTGAGTAACAACAATCCTCCCCAGATTCCCAGTATTCTTCACCTCTTTTCGATAACGATGCGGTATCGCAACAGCCGCTGACCATTGATTTCTCGCTGGTAAGGACAATTGGTCTTCTCTGGGATTTGGGTGGCAATAAGCCTCCCCAAGGTCCCAGCATTCTTCACACTTTTCCAGTGGAGGTCTGGTTTGTGCTGTCCCTCCTCGTGTTATATTATGATGGGCCCTGCATGCCTAAAAGCGTGTAGGTCCACTAGTTTTGATTGTGAGAGGGGTGAACCTTGTTCGAGTTCCGTGCAGGTCAAGCTGACATGCACCGAAAGAGACCGTTATGAGTCAATCATGTTTTTGAAAGACCATAACAAAGTTTCAAATTTGATGTCGGCACAGACAACTTCGGGGCAGAAAAGGTCAGAAAACATGAGTGAATGAAATGCTTTGTATGACAGGACAAAGGACTGTGACGTCACTCCTTCTTTTGTAAGAAACTAAGGTTTTTGAAACAGTGACGGTTTTGGAAGCGAGCCGGACGGTCGACCTCTCTGTGGGTCCTCAAATGAAACAAAAGGACTTTGGAAGTGAGAGCGTCGGGTCGACAATGTAGACGTGCGTCGTAATGGTTGGATCTCAGAGAGATCCAGCAGAAATCCCTGTGCATAGTCGCATCCCCCAGCGAGAAGGATGAATGAGAATCGAGCGAACAAATGGAAAAAACCCTTCCGCAACGAAGTCCAGAATAAAAGACTTGAATCTCTCTGAGGAAAAATTGTCTCCGCGTTTGTCTTCTGCCTGTCGATAAAATTTATCCACAGATCAAAGATCACCAACATCGATCACGGCCAGAGATATGCAATGGAAACCGGCGGCACCAACGGCGATCACAACTAGACGACGAAAGAAATGTAAGGTATCTTTTTTGTGCATAACATTTTGGGTCCTAATCTGTTGAACTTCGAAAGACTTAAAACTGAAAGAACTAAAACAGAAAGAAAAAGTGCACCATGTTTAATTTGATATGCTTAACGAACAATGTTTAAAGTGTTTAAATGAGATCAAATGTTTAATGAACTGTGTTTAATGAGAAAATAATTTAAAAAGAACTATGTTTAAAATGCTTAATTTGAAATGTTAAAGAGAAGATGTTTTAACGAGAAAAGAATTAGAGAAAAATGTTTTAATAACGAGAAGTATTTAAAAAGTAATGTGTAACAGGACTCTAAAGAAATGTGTTTAAAAGTGCCTTAAAGAAATGTGTTAAAAAGTTTGAAAACGCTTCATAAACTTTCATATGTTTTCGTATTGCTTTCGTATTTTGAGAAGCGTTTAATAGACTTTCGTGGCGATGATTTTCATCGTTGATGACGTAACAAATGTCTGGTTGTTGGTGCCGCTATGCAACAAATCCCCTTTTGGTGCCGTGCCCCTTTCCAAGGAGTATGTAATAAATACGCTTTTGGGACCGTAACCAGTGGTTTAAGAGAACTGCCGCGGTCCAAGCAGGAGAGGTTATATGCAACACTCGGTCTTCTCATCCTCCTCGACCCAAATATTTTGTCTGGTGTCAGCCTAGACCGGCACCATTAAAAAAAAATTTAATTTTAAATTTTTTAATTTTTAATTTTTTTAAATTTTTTTAAATTTTTTTTTTTTTTTTTAATTAAAAAATTTTTTTTTTTTTAATTTTTTAAATTTTTTTTTATTATTATTATTATTATTATTATTATTATTATTATTATTATTATTATTATTATTATTACTACTACTACTACTACTACTATTACTACTACTACTAATAATAATGCTACTACTACTATTACTACTACTAATAATAATAATACTGCTACTACTACTACTACTACTAATAATAATAATACTAATAAGAAGAAGAAGAGAAAGAAGGGAATATTGCTGTGTCGCTATTAAAAGCGAAGGCAATTATTTCCTTTCTTTTTTTATTATTATCAGTTTTTATTAAGATTAAGCTTCCACTTCTTTTCCTATAAAAATTAAATTTGCATACGTCATCATTGAAGCTAGCCGGACACACGTACGTTCACGTTTATTATATAGATTATTTTCCTCTAAATCTTCAACATGTCTCCATCGGGGGGTGGGGGGGAACAACTCTGTTAACAACAGCTCGTAGTGAATAATGGTTCATCAAATTAAAATTCCAGATAATATATCGATTAATTTTAAAAGCAACAATATACAGTATGTTATGTTAGAAACTTCTTTTATTGTTGATGCTATGGTTTGCGTGGGATAATATTACTAAACAAGCGATTGTTTAGTCTGCGGGGCTGGAAATAAGCAAAGAATACCACAAAGTTAAAAATGAAACTCATACAGGATTTTTCACTAATAATAATAGCATCAACAACAAAAAAAGCAGCTTACTACATACCATACTGTTTATGGTTGAAAAGAAATTTCCAATATTTAAAAAAAAAATCATATAAAAGAACAGTTTGGATTATTTGGATTACTCTAACTACTGTTCTCATCTTGCCACAACGTTTTGGTTGCTGTAACCTCCGACCTTCTTCAGATGCATCTTGTCGAACTAGGAAATATTTATGTCGAACTCGGGAATCTGTATGCTATTTCGAATGGGGCCCATTTATTTAATCCATGGGAATAGCATGCTCTCATTTCGTCAGCTATGATAGGGTATTGATTTACTCCTCTCCAGGAGTTAAGCACAAGGCCAGTTTTTATCTTACTCCCACAAGTAAGATGTGACCCAAGCTCGGGTCGGGAAAGTGGGGTTTAAAAAATTGCCTGGGCAGCCCCGTCGGCATTCCCCGGTAGGGGCGCCTCAGGCAGTAAGCAATAAACTTACTCCTCCCCAAAGAGGGGAGGCGAAGCCTGGGAGGGTGGACCTCCTAGAACTGCACAAGACAGACCCATAGACAGGCGTAAATCAAGTCCTGAAGGCCAAGACAATACCAGTCTATGGGGTGCAGTATCCATCGGAACATCAGCTATGATAGGGTAGAAGTCTTATGTAATTCGTAATTGTATTTTTAGTATCGCCTGTACTGAGGATTGAACCTTCAACCTCCAGAAGACAGTCACTTAGAACAGATTATTACATAGCACTTTTATCCGCTGCGCCACGGGATCCTTGCAGATAAAGGGTTTCGTTTCATTCGAAATTCTGTACAGATTCCGGAATTCGACATGAAGATTCCTGAGTTTGACTAGACGCATCTGAAGAAGGTCGGAGGTTACATCGGCTGAAACGTTGTGAGAATAACATCCAAGGTGAAAACAGTAGTCCGAATGATCCAAATAATACAAATTATCAATCCTCAGCTCAAAATTTCCCAAACAGAAGCAACAGTGTCATCCACATGAGAAAAATATATCATAAAGTTAATAATTGAAAATAAAGGCATTTTCAAATCATACGGGCATTAAGAGTTACAAAAAAACTACTAGTTTGATATGGAATTTTGTAAAAAAAAAAAAAGAATGGAGAAAAATGGATTATTTGCAAAATGGTGAAATTAAAAGTAAACAAACTCAAGTCTCAAAATATATGAGAAAACTAATGGAGCATTTTGATTTCATTTGCTTTTTAAATAAATAGTAAAAACACAGCCATAACTGAAATTTTTAATTTGTTTTTAACGAATTCGTTTTACAATAGACAAACACTTAACAGGAATTACATGCACAGAATTTAGAGATTAATGTTGATGAAAGAAGAATTTAGAGATTAATGTTGATGAAAGAAGAATTTAGAGATTAATGTTGATGAAAGAAGAATTTAGAGATTAATGTTGATGAAAGAAGAATTTAGAGATTAATGTTGACGAAAGAAGAATTTAGAGATTAATGTTGATGAAAGAAGAATTTAGAGATTAATGTTGATGAAAGAAGAATTTAGAGATTAATGTTGATGAAAGAAGAATTTAGAGATCAATGTTGATGAAAGAAGAATTTAGAGATTAATGTTGATGAGAGAAGAATTTAGAGATTAATGTTGATGAAAGAAGAATTTAGAGATTAATGTTGATGAAAGAAGAATTTAGAGATTAATGTTGATGAAAGAAGAATTTAGAGATTAATGTTGATGAAAGAAGAATTTAGAGATTAATGTTGATGAAAGAAGAATTTAGAGATTAATGTTGATGAGAGAAGAATTTAGAGATTAATGTTGATGAAAGAAGAATTTAGAGATTAATGTTGATGAAAGAAGAATTTAGAGATTAATGTTGATGAAAGAAGAATTTAGAGATTAATGTTGATGAAAGAAGAATTTAGAGATTAATGTTGATGAGAGAAGAATTTAGAGATTAATGTTGATGAAAGAAGAATTTAGAGATTAATGTTGATGAAAGAAGAATTTAGAGATTAATGTTGATGAAAGAAGAATTTAGAGATTAATGTTGATGAAAGAAGAATTTAGAGATTAATGTTGATGAAAGAAGAATTTAGAGATTAATGTTGATGAAAGAAGAATTTAGAGATTAATGTTGATGAAAGAAGAATTTAGAGATTAATGTTGATGAAAGAAGAATTTAGAGATTAATGTTGATGAAAGAAGAATTTAGAGATTAATGTTGATGAAAGAAGAATTTAGAGATTAATGTTGATGAAAGAAGAATTTAGAGATTAATGTTGATGAAAGAAGAATTTAGAGATTAATGTTGATGAAAGAAGAATTTAGAGATTAATGTTGATGAAAGAAGAATTTAGAGATTAATGTTGATGAAAGAAGAATTTAGAGATTAATGTTGATGAAAGAAGAATTTAGAGATTAATGTTGATGAGAGAAGAATTTAGAGATTAATGTTGATGAAAGAAGAATTTAGAGATTAATGTTGATGAAAGAAGAATTTAGAGATTAATGTTGATGAAAGAAGAATTTAGAGATTAATGTTGATGAAAGAAGAATTTAGAGATTAATGTTGATGAAAGAAGAATTTAGAGATTAATGTTGATGAAAGAAGAATTTAGAGATTAATGTTGATGAAAGAAGAATTTAGAGATTAATGTTGATGAAAGAAGAATTTAGAGATTAATGTTGATGAAAGAAGAATTTAGAGATTAATGTTGATGAAAGAAGAATTTAGAGATTAATGTTGATGAAAGAAGAATTTAGAGATTAATGTTGATGAGAGAAGAATTTAGAGATTAATGTTGATGAAAGAAGAATTTAGAGATTAATGTTGATGAAAGAAGAATTTAGAGATTAATGTTGATGAAAGAAGAATTTAGAGATTAATGTTGATGAAAGAAGAATTTAGAGATTAATGTTGATGAGAGAAGAATTTAGAGATTAATGTTGATGAAAGAAGAATTTAGAGATTAATGTTGATGAAAGAAGAATTTAGAGATTAATGTTGATGAAAGAAGAATTTAGAGATTAATGTTGATGAAAGAAGAATTTAGAGATTAATGTTGATGAAAGAAGAATTTAGAGATTAATGTTGATGAAAGAAGAATTTAGAGATTAATGTTGATGAAAGAAGAATTTAGAGATTAATGTTGATGAGAGAAGAATTTAGAGATTAATGTTGATGAAAGAAGAATTTAGAGATTAATGTTGATGAAAGAAGAATTTAGAGATTAATGTTGATGAGAGAAGAATTTAGAGATTAATGTTGATGAAAGAAGAATTTAGAGATTAATGTTGATGAGAGAAGAATTTAGAGATTAATGTTGATGAAAGAAGAATTTAGAGATTAATGTTGATGAAAGAAGAATTTAGAGATTAATGTTGATGAAAGAAGAATTTAGAGATTAATGTTGATGAAAGAAGAATTTAGAGATTAATGTTGATGAGAGAAGAATTTAGAGATTAATGTTGATGAAAGAAGAATTTAGAGATTAATGTTGATGAAAGAAGAATTTAGAGATTAATGTTGATGAAAGAAGAATTTAGAGATTAATGTTGATGAAAGAAGAATTTAGAGATTAATGTTGATGAAAGAAGAATTTAGAGATTAATGTTGATGAAAGAAGAATTTAGAGATTAATGTTGATGAAAGAAGAATTTAGAGATTAATGTTGATGAGAGAAGAATTTAGAGATTAATGTTGATGAAAGAAGAATTTAGAGATTAATGTTGATGAAAGAAGAATTTAGAGATTAATGTTGATGAGAGAAGAATTTAGAGATTAATGTTGATGAAAGAAGAATTTAGAGATTAATGTTGATGAAAGAAGAATTTAGAGATTAATGTTGATGAAAGAAGAATTTAGAGATTAATGTTGATGAAAGAAGAATTTAGAGATTAATGTTGATGAAAGAAGAATTTAGAGATTAATGTTGATGAAAGAAGAATTTAGAGATTAATGTTGATGAGAGAAGAATTTAGAGATTAATGTTGATGAAAGAAGAATTTAGAGATTAATGTTGATGAAAGAAGAATTTAGAGATTAATGTTGATGAAAGAAGAATTTAGAGATTAATGTTGATGAAAGAAGAATTTAGAGATTAATGTTGATGAGAGAAGAATTTAGAGATTAATGTTGATGAAAGAAGAATTTAGAGATTAATGTTGATGAAAGAAGAATTTAGAGATTAATGTTGATGAAAGAAGAATTTAGAGATTAATGTTGATGAAAGAAGAATTTAGAGATTAATGTTGATGAAAGAAGAATTTAGAGATTAATGTTGATGAGAGAAGAATTTAGAGATTAATGTTGATGAAAGAAGAATTTAGAGATTAATGTTGATGAAAGAAGAATTTAGAGATTAATGTTGATGAGAGAAGAATTTAGAGATTAATGTTGATGAAAGAAGAATTTAGAGATTAATGTTGATGAAAGAAGAATTTAGAGATTAATGTTGATGAAAGAAGAATTTAGAGATTAATGTTGATGAAAGAAGAATTTAGAGATTAATGTTGATGAAAGAAGAATTTAGAGATTAATGTTGATGAGAGAAGAATTTAGAGATTAATGTTGATGAAAGAAGAATTTAGAGATTAATGTTGATGAAAGAAGAATTTAGAGATTAATGTTGATGAAAGAAGAATTTAGAGATTAATGTTGATGAAAGAAGAATTTAGAGATTAATGTTGATGAAAGAAGAATTTAGAGATTAATGTTGATGAGAGAAGAATTTAGAGATTAATGTTGATGAAAGAAGAATTTAGAGATTAATGTTGATGAAAGAAGAATTTAGAGATTAATGTTGATGAAAGAAGAATTTAGAGATTAATGTTGATGAGAGAAGAATTTAGAGATTAATGTTGATGAAAGAAGAATTTAGAGATTAATGTTGATGAAAGAAGAATTTAGAGATTAATGTTGATGAAAGAAGAATTTAGAGATTAATGTTGATGAAAGAAGAATTTAGAGATTAATGTTGATGAAAGAAGAATTTAGAGATTAATGTTGATGAAAGAAGAATTTAGAGATTAATGTTGATGAGAGAAGAATTTAGAGATTAATGTTGATGAAAGAAGAATTTAGAGATTAATGTTGATGAAAGAAGAATTTAGAGATTAATGTTGATGAAAGAAGAATTTAGAGATTAATGTTGATGAAAGAAGAATTTAGAGATTAATGTTGATGAGAGAAGAATTTAGAGATTAATGTTGATGAAAGAAGAATTTAGAGATTAATGTTGATGAAAGAAGAATTTAGAGATTAATGTTGATGAAAGAAGAATTTAGAGATTAATGTTGATGAGAGAAGAATTTAGAGATTAATGTTGATGAAAGAAGAATTTAGAGATTAATGTTGATGAAAGAAGAATTTAGAGATTAATGTTGATGAAAGAAGAATTTAGAGATTAATGTTGATGAAAGAAGAATTTAGAGATTAATGTTGATGAAAGAAGAATTTAGAGATTAATGTTGATGAAAGAAGAATTTAGAGATTAATGTTGATGAAAGAAGAATTTAGAGATTAATGTTGATGAAAGAAGAATTTAGAGATTAATGTTGATGAGAGAAGAATTTAGAGATTAATGTTGATGAAAGAAGAATTTAGAGATTAATGTTGATGAAAGAAGAATTTAGAGATTAATGTTGATGAGAGAAGAATTTAGAGATTAATGTTGATGAAAGAAGAATTTAGAGATTAATGTTGATGAAAGAAGAATTTAGAGATTAATGTTGATGAAAGAAGAATTTAGAGATTAATGTTGATGAGAGAAGAATTTAGAGATTAATGTTGATGAAAGAAGAATTTAGAGATTAATGTTGATGAGAGAAGAATTTAGAGATTAATGTTGATGAAAGAAGAATTTAGAGATTAATGTTGATGAAAGAAGAATTTAGAGATTAATGTTGATGAAAGAAGAATTTAGAGATTAATGTTGATGAGAGAAGAATTTAGAGATTAATGTTGATGAAAGAAGAATTTAGAGATTAATGTTGATGAAAGAAGAATTTAGAGATTAATGTTGATGAAAGAAGAATTTAGAGATTAATGTTGATGAAAGAAGAATTTAGAGATTAATGTTGATGAAAGAAGAATTTAGAGATTAATGTTGATGAAAGAAGAATTTAGAGATTAATGTTGATGAAAGAAGAATTTAGAGATTAATGTTGATGAAAGAAGAATTTAGAGATTAATGTTGATGAAAGAAGAATTTAGAGATTAATGTTGATGAAAGAAGAATTTAGAGATTAATGTTGATGAAAGAAGAATTTAGAGATTAATGTTGATGAAAGAAGAATTTAGAGATTAATGTTGATGAGAGAAGAATTTAGAGATTAATGTTGATGAAAGAAGAATTTAGAGATTAATGTTGATGAAAGAAGAATTTAGAGATTAATGTTGATGAAAGAAGAATTTAGAGATTAATGTTGATGAGAGAAGAATTTAGAGATTAATGTTGATGAAAGAAGAATTTAGAGATTAATGTTGATGAGAGAAGAATTTAGAGATTAATGTTGATGAAAGAAGAATTTAGAGATTAATGTTGATGAAAGAAGAATTTAGAGATTAATGTTGATGAAAGAAGAATTTAGAGATTAATGTTGATGAGAGAAGAATTTAGAGATTAATGTTGATGAAAGAAGAATTTAGAGATTAATGTTGATGAAAGAAGAATTTAGAGATTAATGTTGATGAAAGAAGAATCTAGAGATTAATGTTGATGAAAGAAGAATTTAGAGATTAATGTTGATGAAAGAAGAATTTAGAGATTAATGTTGATGAGAGAAGAATTTAGAGATTAATGTTGATGAAAGAAGAATTTAGAGATTAATGTTGATGAAAGAAGAATTATTGCAAAAAGTGAATCTGTAATTTTTTCGAGACTTATTTCTAGGAAACAAACCGTTGAAAAAAATTGACTAAACTTTGATGTGATTTGATTTTGTTTTTGCACGGATATTGTTTTTTTTACTTTTTGTTTTTGTTTTAGTTTAGATAGATAAACACTATCAGATTTATTTAGATAAGACACATATTTTAAAGTTAATAATGGAAAGAAAATAATCCATATAATGCATTAGCCTTGTTCCTACGTCTGTACGACCATTGTCGTCTGTTACTCCCTATTTGAAAACATGGACTCGTCCAGATGCGAAGAATGATTAGTAATTTAATGTCAGTAAAGTTTTTCCGGTGCTTCTTGCTTAAAAGTCCGAAAAAAAGATTTCTTTGTCTTTTAATGTTTAAGAGGTAAATAAGGGGCAGTAACTCTTATCAACTGCTGTTATTACATGTAACGTAATTTACTGCCACATTCAATTAATTAGTAATAAATGAACAACAAAGTATACGTAAATGGAAAATTTAAGATTTTGAAAATTAATTAGTAATAAATGAACAACAAAGTATACATAAATGGAAAATTTAAGATTTTATTGAAAATTTACGCATTTATTTTGTTCGTGATGGCACAAGTCGCATGTTATGCCCACAATTACAGGTCTCTTCTCCAGAAATAAGTCCATGCGCTTGCAAAAAATCTATCTGTTTTGCTTTTTCTGAAGTAAAATATAGTACGTCTTCAAACTGGAACAATTTCAAATCCATGATTCCAGTTGAAGAGAATATCAGGCTTGATAGAAATTAACGATAAAGTCTGGCTCAAAATTACAATTAAGAGTTACTGCCCCTTATTTACCTCTTAAACATTAAAAGACAAAGAAATCTTTTTTTCGGACTTTTAAGCAAGAAGCACCGTTTTTCCTTTTGAATTTTACTAACAAATATATACTTTTGCTAGCCTGGGAGGGGGACAGTATCATGACGAATAAACATATACTACACTGCCAACTCTCCAAATAGGACGTAATGCCTACGAGGATAGTATCATGACAACAAAACAGATACTACACTACCTTCCTCACAAAACAAGGAGGAAGTAATGCCTGGGAAGATGGTAAAATGGCAACAGAACAGATACTACACTACACTCACCTATTGAGCACTAAAAGATAGAACATTACTCTGAAATAATATAGCAAACTGAATTAAGCATTAAAAGATAGTACACACAATAAGACAATTAATAGAAGTAATAGTATAGTTTCGGCTTCAGACAGGCAGATACCAAATCTCCATTAGTAGTAGAAGTAATAGTATAGTTTCGGCTTCAGACAGGCAGTTTCCAAATCTCCATTAGTAATAGAAGTAATAGTATAGTTTTGGCTTTAGACAGATACCAAATCTCCATTAGTAATAGAAGTAATAATATAGTTTCGGCTTCAGACAGGCAGATACCAAATCTCCATTAGTAATAGAAGTAATAATATAGTTTTGGCTTCAGACAGGCAGTTTCCAAATCTCCATTAGTAATAGAAGTAATAGTATAGTTTCGGCTTCAGACAGGCAGATACCAAATCTCCATTAGTAATAGAAGTAATAGTATAGTTTTGGCTTCAGACAGATACCAAATCTCCATTAGTAATAGAAGTAATAGTATATTTTTGGCTTCAGACAGGCAGTTTCCAAATCTCCATTAGTAATAGAAGTAATAATATAGTTTTGGCTTCAGACAGGCAGTTTCCAAATCTCCATTAGTAATAGAAGTAATAATATAGTTTCGGCTTCAGACAGGCAGTTTCCAAATCTCCATTAGTAATAGAAGTAATAGTATAGTTTCGGCTTCAGACAGGCAGATACCAAATCTCCATTAGTAATAGAAGTAATAATATAGTTTTGGCTTCAGACAGGCAGTTTCCAAATCTCCATTAGTAATAGAAGTAATAGTATAGTTTCGGCTTCAGACAGGCAGATACCAAATCTCCATTAGTAATAGAAGTAATAGTATAGTTTTGGCTTCAGACAGATACCAAATCTCCATTAGTAATAGAAGTAATAGTATATTTTTGGCTTCAGACAGGCAGTTTCCAAATCTCCATTAGTAATAGAAGTAATAGTATAGTTTCGGCTTCAGACAGACAGATACCAAATCTCCATTAGTAATAGAAGTAATAATATAGTTTCGGCTTCAGACAGGCAGTTTCCAAATCTCCATTAGTAATAGAAGTAATAGTATAGTTTCGGCTTCAGACAGGCAGATACCAAATCTCCATTAGTAATAGAAGTAATAATATAGTTTCGGCTTCAGACAGACAGATACCAAATCTCCATTAGTAATAGAAGTAATAGTATAGTTTCGGCTTCAGACAGGCAGATACCAAATATCTATTAGTAAAAGATTTTCAAACCTAATATTTCAGGAAGGAAATATTTGTTTATTTTTTTAAAACTTGTTTTCCTAATTGTTAAGTTACAACATAAAATACACTAATATATCTTGAAAAAATTAAAAATATATTAAGAGAAATAATAGCTCCGACCACAGCAGACAAAGATATTATTAATAAGTTGACGATGAACAAATTAACAAAACTCAGACACAGATGAAAGGGAAATCACAATATTGTGTAATTTTCATGAGTCCAGCTAATTATATAACGAAATTATTTTTAGTTAGGTATGTTTATATGTTTATATATTTGTATGTACAGGATTCACTCCTAAACTAATTGATCGATCATTATGGATTTGGGAACACAGTTGCTAGGCGTGAAGTTCAGTAATGTGGGATATGTTTAGTTTAATTTAGTTAGGTGCAAGGGAATTAAAAAGAGGGTGAAATCCATTCGTGAAAATTTAGATTCCTTCTATTTTTGTGAAATTTGAGCAATAAATTCCTTCTATTTTTGTGAAATTTGAGCAATAGGTATTAGACACCAATTAATTTGGATTCCTTCTATTTTTGTGAAATTTGAGCAATAGGTATTAGACACCAATTAATTTAGATTCCTTCTATTTTTGTGAAATTTGAGCAATAGATTCCTTCTATTTTTGTGAAATTTGAGCAATAAGTATTAGACACCAATTAATTTAGATTCCTTCTATTTTTGTGAAATTTAAGCAATAGGTATTAGACACCAATTAATTTAGATTCCTTCTATTTTTGTGAAATTTGAGCAATAGATTCCTTCTATTTTTGTGAAATTTGAGCAATAGGTATTAGACACCAATTAATTTAGATTCCTTCTATTTTGTGAAATTTGAGCAATAGATTCCTTCTATTTTTGTGAAATTTGAGCAATAGGTATTAGACACCAACTAATTTAGATTCCTTCTATTTTTGCGAAATTTGAGCAATAGGTATTAGACACCAATGAATTTAGATTCCTTCTATTTTTGTGAAATTTGAGCAATAGGTATTAGACACCAATGAATTTAGATTCCTTCTATTTTTGTGAAATTTGAGCAATAAGTATTGGACACCAATTAATTTAGATTCCTTCTATTTTTGTGAAATTTGAGCAATATGTATTAGACACCAATTAATTTAGATTCCTTCTATTTTTGTGAAATTTGAGCAATAGGTATTAGACACCAATTAATTTAGATTCCTTCTATTTTTGTGAAATTTGAGCCATAGGTATTAGACACCAATTAATTTAGATTCCTTCTATTTTTGTGAAATTTGAGCAATAGATTCCTTCTATTTTTGGGAAATTTGAGCAATAGGTATTAGACACCAATTAATTTAGATTCCTTCTATTTTTGTGAAATTTGAGCAATAGGTATTAGACACCAATTAATTTAGTTTCCTTCTATTTTTGTGAAATTTGAGCAATAGATTCCTACTATTTTTGTGAAATTTGAGCAATAGGTATTAGACACCAATTAATTTAGATTCCTTCTATTTTTATGAAATTTGAGCAATAGATATTAGACACTAATTAATCAATACCCTCAAAATTTCAGTTTCTTTGGAGTAATTTAAAAAAGGTTTTCAAGGGATAATATGCACACAACCTCCCATTTGAAAATTCAGATATTTAAGTTTGCACTGAATTTGATCCATAGTCATCAAACACCAATTAAGCAATTTCTTCTTAAGACCCCTTAAGCTTCAGCCTTAAATTTTAGACATTTTCTAAAATCAAAATCATGCAATGGATTTTGATCAAAATTAGAATAAGGATTCTAAACATATGGTTTTGTAGCATTACATCTTGATTTTAATCTTCGTAAGGGGATATAAAAGTGGTGCAAAACTGTTTTGTTTGGGGAATTAATTTTACCCGTCCTGGGTCAGGTATTCTTCTACTTAAGTATATAAAAATCTATTTCAGGCTCCACTGATTTGAAATCTTGTCAATTTGAAAAAAAAAAAAATGTCAGAATTCTGATAATGGAATAATTAAAAGAAATGAAGAGAAAAAAAATGTGTCTTTTTTTTTTACCAGAGGAGTGCGTTCAAAAAACCATGTTTTGTTTTTGGCTGAGCAGCACAAAAAAATTATAATACTTGACTTGCACCTTTAAACTATAACTTATGCAATAAAATGTTTTCAAAATGTGAAAAAAAAATAATTTTGAATATTAAAAAAACAAAACAAAGTAAAGTGGTTGACAATCAAGATTTAATGCAACAAGACCTTATGTTTAGAATCCTTATTCTAATTTTGATCAAAATCCATTGCATGATTTTGATTCTAGAAAGTGTCTAAAATTTAAGGCTGAAGCTTTAAGGGGTCTTAAGAAGAAATTGAAATTCAAGGAATCTTGCTTAATTGGTGTCTGATGACTATGGATCAAATTCAATGCAAATCTGAAGGCTCCCTTTTCATTGGGTACTACACTGAGATATAGGGGAGGGCACCACTTCTTTCCAGGGATTACTCCACTTACACTTGATTCTCTAAGGGTGAATCAACTTTTTGAGACCCGACTGCGGATTGAACCCAGGTCAATCGACCCATTAGTGGGCACTCTACCCACTATGCCAAGTAAGCCGGTAAATAATAACAGTGAATAGTAGTCACATGATATTAAGCACAGGTCAGCCATGATGAAAATTATAATAAATTTCAAAATGACTTATCAGGTGACTTACTATTGGAAATTAATTTTTTCAGACTGCTGATTATAAAATGATTTCTAGAGTGAATTAACTTTTAACGGTAAAAGTCAAGTATTATGGTTATTTTGTGTTCTAAAACCAAACGCATCAGTAATTATCGAATGCGCTCCACCCCCCACCCCCCGTGGTAAAAAAAAGAACTCGAAAATGATAGGAAACTATGATTCATTTTTAGTGAAATAAAATCAATAATAATGACAGAAGTAGTAACAATTAAGATAAATCATTAAAAAATGGCTGTTAAATTTAAAAGTATCATTTGAAATATTTAAGAGAAAAAAAAGACCTTAATTGGGAAGGCTTATGCCCCACTCCAACATTTTTTGTTGTTCAATTGTATTTTTGAAAAAAAAACAAAAAAACAAAAAAACAAAAAAACAAATGTCTGATTATCGATTAAGCATCAAGTTTTTAGATTATAAAAAAAAAAGAAAACTTTTGAAAAATTTCATTGTTCAATTTTTAGTGGAGGGCTTCGATTTTCTGTGTAGGTTTAACATAAAATGGACTTCCTATTAGATTTTTGAAACGGCCTTTTGCTAAGATAGTCCTGTTTACAAACGCTTTTTCGGAACTTCAAGCAAGATTTGATTTTACATTAAACTTACATAGCACACTGAATGCCACTCTAAAAAAGAGGGAAAGTAGCAACCCTAGTTGAAGTCAGTAATGATGCTGGCTTAAACAGAGTTGAGAGGGGAAAAGATTACGAAATACCAAGGTCTTATGTACGACATGAAAAGAAACTGAAATCTTAGGAAGATCTCCATCATTCCAGTAATTATAGGAGCAAAAGAATTTCAAAAACTACTTGGCGAATATACCCGGTGAACCAAGTGCAAGAGAGATACGAACAATTGCACTTAATGGGACGGTAAGAATCTTAAAAAGATCTCTCGGTTGGAGTGTCTGAAATAGCGGGTGAATGTTTGGCATCCAGTAGGTTACCCCATCCACAGAAAAAAACAAAAAAGATAAGAAGAAAAAAATGAACAGTTAGTTAAAAACTAATCTGAGAATTAGTGTTTAATCGATATAGTAATTGGAAGAGACCGCTTGGATATTCCGACGCATCTCCCTAGCTATCATCCGCGGTAACATCCTGTCATTAAGACGTCGTCCTGCAACGTCCAAGTCTTGATGAAGAAAACAAAAAACTTTGCCCTCGCGTGCATGCAAGTGAATATCCTTTTATTTCTTTAAAGGTACTCTTATAGAGAACGACCCGCGTTTCCGTGACTTTGCGTCGTCAACGTTCGGGCAGGTCTCGGAAGCGCCCGAGAGTTGACGAAACTATTAACCAATAAGGTTGTATTTATTTACATCCTCGCCAGGAGGTTAGGCACAAGGCCAGTTTTATCTTACTCTCACAAGGTAAGATGTGACCCAAGGTCGAGTCGGGAAAGTGAGACTTGAAAAGCCAGCGCCCGAGAAGGTGAGCACTCTGGCCATTAAAAATTGCCTGGGCAGCCTCGTCGGCATTACCTGGTAGGGGCGCCTCAGGCAGTAAGCAATAAACTTACTCCTCCCCAAAGAGGGGAGGCAAATCCTGGGAGGGTGGACCTCCTAGAACTGCACAGGACCGTCCCATAGACCGGCGTAAATCAAGCCCCGAAGGTCAAGACAATATCAGTCTATGGAATGCAGTATCCATCGGAACAGATACTACACTTTCATCTTGGCCAAGGTTGTAGCAGGCATGAGACAATCAGGTTGCAAGCAAGCAGACGATAACTTTTGGAAGAAATTCATTTCTACGCGCGTTAAAAAAAAAATGAATTTCTAAGATCCGTGTCAGCGCGTTGAATCTCCCGAAGGACTCATTGACTTCTTTCAGCAACGGTCACTTCTAGCGAAAGACTAACCCTGACCCTAAACCTAAACTCAGTAAATGTTAAAAAGAAGAAAGAAAAAAAAATGGAAAAAAAATGAAAAAACAAACAAACAAGAAATTGGTTAAAAACAATGGTTTCGTTGTTTGTTATATTAAAAAAAAAAATTTTTGAAACTTTTCGGTGCAAAAAAAAACATTTTATTTAAAAACATTTGATTAACATTGGTTCCTTTGACAAAAAAAAATAAACATCTAATTAATAACATTTGTTTAGCTTTGGTTTGTTCGTTCTTTATTTTCATATATGTATTTTACTTTAATTTTCTTCGTCTGAATTTATCGTCTGTCAGGCATCAATTTATCGTTTGGCAGTTCTCGCCTTGTCAACTCCCAGGCACTTCCGAGACCAGCCCAAACGTTGACGATGCGAAGTCACGGAAACGCGGTACGTTCTCTTTAAATAAATAAATTAATTAATATATTCGCTAAAACAAAGAATTTGCTCCTAAGATAAAAAAAGAAAGAAAGTAATTTGAAGATTTTTTTCCAAAGATTTAAATAACCTCAGAAAATACCAACTCCAGGAGAATCATTTATTTTATATCAAACTTAAATCTCAAACTGAACTCCCATTTTAAAATTTATCAAGTTGGTTTTAAAAACGAGTGAATGTTTCTGAATTTTTTTAGATGAGGATTGATAATTTGTATTATTCGAACTACTGTTCTCATCTTGGTTGTTATTCTCACACCGTTTCGGCTGATGTAACCTCCGATCTTC
Source organism: Sepiola atlantica (assembly GCA_963556195.1). Taxonomy (NCBI): domain Eukaryota; kingdom Metazoa; phylum Mollusca; class Cephalopoda; order Sepiida; family Sepiolidae; genus Sepiola; species Sepiola atlantica. Next base: position 73,097,351 of record OY744534.1, read on the forward strand.
TTCAGGTGTGTCTCGTTGAACTCTGGAACTTGGACAGAATTTCGAATGGAACTCATCCATAAGGGTAGCTTGTTCTCATTCCGTCAGCCATGATAGGGTAGAAGGCTTCTACCGTACTGAGAATTGAACCCTCAACAGCCAGAAGACTGTCACTTCGAACTGATTATATTACTTAGCACTTTTATCTGTTGCGCTACGGGTCCCTGCGAACTGAAGAAGGTTGGAGACTACATCGGCCGAAACGTTGTGAGAATAATATCCAGGTTGAGAACAGTAGTCCGAATAATCCAAATAATACAAAACGAGTGAAGTTTGATGGAATTTTAGTTTGGACCAGATTAATTACGATGTGCAGTAAGTGTTTCTGAATTTTTGAGATGAGGATTGATAATTTGTGTAATTTTGATTATTATGACTACTGTTCTCATCTTGAGTGTTATTCTCTCAACGTTTCTGCTGCTGTAACCTCCGGCCTTCTTCAGGTGTATCTTTTCAAACTCGAGAATATTTCTGCCGAACTCGGGAATCGGTAATTGCGAATAACTGAAGACTTCTCCCAGTCATGGATGACGGAACGAGAGCAATCTACCCCCGCTGGATTAAATAAAAGGTTTCGTTCGAAATACCGTCCAGATTCCCGAGTTCGACAGAAATATTCCCGAGTTCGAAAAAATACACCTGAAGAAGGCCGGAGGTTACAGCGTCCGAAACGTTGTGAGAATAACACTCAAGATGAGAATAGTAGTCATAATAATCAAAATTACACATGTACAGTAAGGTTTTTTTCAATATTTTGTTACTGTTAAAAGCGACTCTATATAATTTCTTCTGACGCTATTTTAAATTAAAAAAAAAACTCAAAAAATTTTTCTTATTGAATTTTTTTTTTCATGTTCTGATTATTATGAATTTAGTCTCATGGCTGCTTTATTGATAATGATGCAAATATTAAAACGAAAAAATGGTGGTTACCCAGAAGTAAAAAAAAACAAAACAAAAAAAACAATGAAATAACAAAGATTGAAGGGGAGGTAGGGGAGGGGAACGTGTCTTATGCATCCGCCCTATATTTGATGATGAGCAAATAACTCACTGATTGAAATGACAAGAATCCGAGGGTAAAAAAGAAAAAGAAAAGAAAAGGAAACTGTGCAATTGTTAGAAGAAGACATTGATTTTAATGATTTAGAAATAGGAAGGAAAAAAAAAATAACATTGTGTTTTCTTTATAGAGTGGAAATAATTATATTGTCGGAATTCAAAAGAGTTTAGGGCATCTCCAATTGTTAGTAACAGATTTGGGCACTCAGCCACAAAATTAAAGCGAATTAAGTCTGAAGAAAAAGACACAAATTTCTAGACTTCAACATGAAAAAAAACGAAGGAGTTTTTGCCATGAAAACATTTCTAATTCGTTTTCTTGATTTCAAATGATTTTCATCAAATCGACAAAAATGGTGTGCGAAGAGGTGATGTCTTGGGGAACATGAAAAACTATTAACAAAAAAAAAAAGAACTAACAAAAATGAAATTCTTTGATACTACAGAGATGAATGAGAAAATTAAGCTGTTCCGTAGTTTAGAAGCACAAATGAACTATAATACTTGACTTTACAATTTAATTTATGGCCAAACTTGTGTACAATTATAAACCATGTCGGTCATTTAAATCCATTATTAATCGATAAAAATGGCCAGAATTTGTTTAGTTTCTTTGATCAGACACATCTTCGATCAGACACCTATTCGATCAGACACCTATTCGATCAGACACCTATTCGATCAGACGCCTCTTCGATCAGACACCTATTCGATCAGACGCCTCTTCGATCAGACACCTATTCGATCAGACGCCTCTTCGATCAGACACATCTTCGATCAGACACCTATTCGATCAGACACCTATTCGATCAGACGCATCTTCGATCAGACACCTATTCGATCAGACACCTATTCGATCAGACACCTATTCGATCAGACACATCTTCGATCAGACACCTATTCGATCAGACACCTATTCGATCAGACGCATCTTCGATCAGACACCTATTCGATCAGACACCTATTCGATCAGACGCCTCTTCGATCAGACACCTATTCGATCAGACACCTATTCGATCAGACGCCTATTCGATCAGACGCCTCTTCGATCAGACACCTATTCGATCAGACACCTATTCGATCAAACACATATTCGATCAGACGCCTATTTGATCAGACGCCTCTTCGATCAGACGCCTCTTCGATCAGACACCTATTATTTCAGACACCTATTCGATCAGACACCTATTATTTCAGACACCTATTCCCCTGTAACTTGTAGATCCTATAAAGTGTTGGCTGAGGGTCAATCGTACCAAGAAAACAAAAGGATTGATCACTGCTTCATGTTACTAAATATTAGTTTCGGGTACTAATTCTGACTCAAACCTGTACTTAGTGCGAGTCTACTGGTTGTGTATCCCCGTCTCAACCGAGGTCTTTGCTATTCCCCCTTGGTATGTTCCCAACAGAAGTAATTCTACTTATTTTATGGACAAACTGATTTTTTTTTAAAACCCCAAAAGACAGGTGAAGCACTCTTTAGTATTGGTGTCTCAATAAACGCACTGGTCCACATCACCTCACTGGGTAGGTGTCAAGAAGGGAATCCGGCCTATAAAAAATTCTCCTCAAATAAGGAAATGACTTCTAAAGAAATTTGATTGCATTTTAGGCTATGTAGTTTAAATGTTGGAAGCTTGTATGGAAGGTCTGGTGAGATTGTTGAGTTTTTTTAGAGAATATGTATTTACCGGTGTTGTGTCCAAGAAACTAGTTGCAGGGGTAAATCTGCTGGAATGATTGTGGGAAAGAATACTTCTCCCATTGCAGGTCTGTCGTCCACATGCATTGCATTTATGCACCGCACTAAAAGTGCCGACTTGCGCATGTTTACCTAAGAGCTTACTACAATGCTCATTTCATTTCATTCTTGACTGACGAAGGTGATAAGATTACAGAAAATTTTCAATCACCAATAAAATATACTTTAATGGATGTGTGTGAAAAATGACAAACGGAAAACAGGTTAAAGTGCAGGAGAAAAACAAAAACAAGAGATTTGACCGGTTTCGTTCGTGTTGGCGAACGTCTTCAGAAAAAGTGGATGTCAAACCAACGGAAATAATATATGCTGATCAGAAATGAAAAAGGGAACAGGTGGTATTAGTCTTTTTCATTGCAAAGAGATGGGTATATAAAGTGATTGAAGTTAATCATGTAAGTGATCAAATCATACTGTTAAAGTTGATGGTTGGTGAGAAAATATTCACAGCAATATCTGTTTATTTTGGCTAAGATCAAAGTGTAGTATCTGTTCCGATGGATACTGCACGCCTGTCCTGTGCAGTTCTAGGAGGTCCACCCTCCCAGGCTTCGCCTCCCCTCTTTGGGGAGGAGTAAGTTTATTGCTTACTGTCTGAGGCGCCCCTACCGGGGAATGCCGACGGGGCTGCCCAGGCAATTTTTAAATGGCCAGAGTGCTCACCTCTCGAGCGCTGGCTTTTAACCCCACTTGCTCGACCCGAGCTTGGGTCACATCTTACTTGTGGAAGTAAGATAAAAACTGGCCTTATGCCTAACTCCTAGCGAAGGAGTAAATAAATATCTGTTTATGCACTAGAATGTGGCTTGAGTGACCGTGCAAGAGATGAGTTTTATGACAGGCTTATTGCGGTAACTAATATGGTTGCTGAGAATGGAGTACTTGCTGTGCCTAGAGAATTGAATGGTCACGTTGGAAAAAGCTCTGGTGATTTTGAGGGGGTGGTGCAATATGCATGAAGGAAATGGATATGGTGATAGGAATACAAAAGAAGAACAAAAAATTAGAATTTGGTTTTGCAATGGACATGCTGGTTGCTAGCACCTTTTTTTTTAAGAAAAAAGAAAACCATCTCGTTACGTATGAATCTGACACAACAAAGACTCAAGTAGATTATCTGCTGGTTAGGAAGAAGGACAGAAAGCTCTTGAGTTATGTGAAAGTAATACCTGGTGAAGAGTTTGTGACAAACCGGTTAGTTGCAATTTCATGCTGAAGAAAGTTCATGAGGTAAAGGGAAGGTTTATCCCCAGAAAGTTCATGAGGTAAAGAGAAGGTTTATCTCCAGAAAGTTCATGAGGTAAAGGGAAGGTTTATCTCCAGAAAGTTCATGAGGTAAAGGGAAGGTTTATCTCCAGAAAGTTCATGAGGTAAAGGGAAGGTTTATCTCCAGAAAGTTCATGAGGTAAAGGGAAGGTTTATCTCCAGAAAGTTCATGAGGTAAAGGGAAGGTTTATCTCCAGGAGAAAGGTGTGGAGGTTGAACGAAGAACACGTGAAATGCGAGTTTAGAGACCAAGTGACTAAATGTTCGGGTACCAAACCCACTACAGGAAGTGTGAAAGAACAATGGAAGATGCTGAAGGATACAGACCCGACTTATGGGTGGACGGAAGGGACCCCGAGGCATGTGGTTTAAATGGTAGTGGAATGAGAAAGTTGAGAAGTGTATCAAAGAAAAGTGGATAAAAGGTTTAGTTAATAAGGAGATGTAACCGGTTACACCTCCTTAGAACAATAAATAAAGCCAAGAAGGAGGCTGAAAAGTCCAGGTTTTCAGATATACTACGAAGGGATGACCAAAAGAACGAACTATTCAGGATAGCTAAACAGATGGCAAAGACAAACATGGAAATACATTCGAAATGACAATACAGTGTTAGCAACAAATGAACAGGATGAGAAGGATGCTTGGAAATGCCACTATGAGAAATTGTTGAATGCTAAGTTTGCATGGAACCATGAAAATCTTGCAGTTGCAGAAGCAGTATCTGGTTCAGCTATAAGAATCAAGAAAGAAATGGTACAGGAATCTGTGAGTAAAACGAAGAAGGGTAAAGCTACAGTACCCTCAGGGTTGTTGCAAGAAATGTTAAAAGCTGCAAGCGAAACAGGCATTGAGATGATCACAGACTTGACGAATCAGATCATAAAAGAAGAGGTTATCTCGAAAGACTGGGAACTAAGTACAGTTGTTAATTGTTACAAGGGTAAAGGGGAACCGCTCGATGAAGGTAATTACAGATCGATGAAATTGATGGATCAGGTTATCCTGAAAGTGATTGAGAGAATAATTGAGCAGCAAATAAGAAGTTAGATAAGCATAGATGAAATGCAGTTTGGCTTTACGCCCGGGTAAAGTACCACTGGTGCTATATTTATCCAAAGGCAAATGTCCCTTAATAATTAGAAGATCCTCTATTTTGCTTTTGTGGATCTAGAGAAAGCTTTTGACAGAGTGCCAAGGGAGATTATCTTGTGGACTTTGCATAAACTAGGGCCAAATGAGTGATTGGTGAAAGTTGTTCAATAAATCTACAGAAATGCTCAAAGTCGTGTTAGAAGTAACACCACATTTAGTGACAGCTTTAATGTTAAGGTAGGATTACATCAGGGTTCTGTACTGAGTCCGTTGCTTTTCATTTGTGTCTTAGAAATGATGTCCAGGGAGTTGCGTACCGGTTGTCTGAAAGAGGTGATTCCTACTGATGATGATTTAGTAGTTGCCATTTGTCTCTTAGAAGCATTGTACAGAGAGGTTAGTACGGGTTGTCCAGAAGAGATGCTGTATGCTGATGATTTAGCATTTGCCTTCGAAACAATGGAACACCTACTTGTTAAGTTAAAAACTTGGAGAAATTTTATGTAAAGTAAAGGTCTGAGAGTGAATGTTACCAAGACCTAAGTGATGATTAGTAGTTGTAGTGGTGGAAAGCTCCCAATAAGAGAGAAGTTCGCCTGCTCAGTCTGTGGAAAGGGAGTTGGGTGTAATTCAATCTTTTGGCATTGGGCACACAAGAAATGCAATGGAATTACTGGTAGGTTGAGCTAGAATAACATGTTTATATGCAAGAAGTGTAAGACAATAAAGATGGATGAGAATTCAGATGTGGACAAAGTATATTTGGAGGGTGAAGGTATCGAGGTTGTTGAGAAGTTTTGTTACCTTGATTATACCATTGGAGCACAGGGGGGGGGGAGAGGTGCTAGTGTGATTGCCAGAGTTAGGAGTGGATAGAGTAAGTCCATGAAACTACTGCAATTTACCAATCAGCAGAGTATTACCACTATCAACCAAGGGACGTGTATGCAGAGTGATGGTGTATGGAAGTGAAACCTGGCCAGTGGAGGTTAGGGACATGCATTGCACGGAGAGAAATGATATGAGAATCAGATGATGGTTAGGCTACGATCTGATGACTCCAGAGGAAGTTAAATCTGGGCAGTACAGGGAGATATGTGTAGAACAGGAGACTTCGATGGTTTGGCAACAGTGAAAGAATGGATGAGAGTTTTGGGGTCAGTAGATGTAGAACAGTTCAGATAGCAGGTCCAGTTCACCGGGGAAAGCCAAGGAAAACATGGGAGGAAGTGATAAAAATGGACTTGAGAGAAGAAGAAAAGGATCTGAAACCGAAACTCTACTTAAAATTCTATTACCAATCTTCTTATCGATTACTAATGGAGGTTATGTATCTGTCTGTCTGAATCCGAAACTATGCTATTTCTTCTAGTAATTGTACTATCTTTCAATGCACAATTCAGGGAGTAGTGTATCTGGTCTGTTCATTATATCATCCTCCCAGGTATTACTTTCTTCTTTTTGGGAAGTGGGGGTGTAGTGTAGTACCTGGACTGTTTTCATGAGTCGATCCTCACATGCATTACCTATAGTATCTGTTCTGTTGTCATGAGACCAATTTTCCCAGGTATTACTGCCTCCTTTGGGAGTGGAGTAGTAGTGTAGTTTAAGTTCGTTCGTTATGATACCGTCCTCACAGGCTAGAAACAATATGCGATTGGAGGGAGCATATACTTGCGAATAATGATGATAACTAATGTTAACTAATGTTAATTTATAATAACTTATAATAACTTGTAATAATGATAATAACTTATGTTAACTTATAATAACTTATAATAAAGATAATAACTTATGTTAACTTATAATAACTTACAATAACTTATAATAATGATAATAACTTATGTTAACTTATAATAACTTATAATAACTTATAATAATGATTAGAATTTATGTTAACTTATAATAACTTACAATAACTTATAATAATGATAATAACTTATGTTAACTTATAATAACTTATAATAATGATAATAACTTATGTTAACTTATGTTAACTTATAATAACTTATAATAATGATAATAACTTATAATAACTTATAATAATGATAATAACTTATGTTAACTTATAATAATTTATAATAATGATAATAACTTATGTTAACTTATGTTAACTTATAATAATGATAACTTATGTTAACTCATAATAACTCATAATAACTTATAATAATGATAATAACTTATGTTAACTTATGTTAACTTATAATAACTTATGTTAACTTATAATAACTTATAATTACTTATAATAATGATAATAACTTATGTTAACTAATAATAACTTATAATAACTTAAAGTAATGATAATAACTTATGTTAACTTATGTTAACTTATAAAAACTGATAATAATGATAATAACTAATGTTTACTTATGATAACTTATAATAATGATAATAACTTATGTTAACTTATGATAACTTATAATAATGATAATAACTTATGTTAACTTATGATAACTTATAATAATGATAATAACTTATGTTAACTTATGTTAACTTATAATAACTTATAATAATGATTATAATTCATGTTAACTTATAATAACTAATAATTACTTATAATAATGACAATAACTTATGTTAACTTATGTTAATTTATAATAACTTATGTTAACTTATAATAACTTATAATAACGATAATAACTTATGTTAACTTATAATAACTTATAATAACTAAAAATAATGATAATAACTTATCTTTACTTAAAATAACTTATAATAACGATAATAACTTATGTTAACTTATAATAACTTAAAATAATGATACTAACTTATGTTAACTTATAATAACTTATAATGATGATAATAACTTATGTTAACTTATGATAACTTATAATAATGATAATAACTTATGTTAACTTATAATAACTTATAATAACTTATAATAATGATAATAACTTATGTAAACTTATGATAACTTATAATAATGATAATAACTTATGTTAACTTATAATAACTTATAATAACTTATAATAATGATAATAACTTATCTTAACTTATGTTAACTTATAATAACTTATAATAATGATTATAATTTATGTTAACTTATAATAGCTAATAATTACTTATAATAATGATAATAACTTATCTTAACTTATGTTAACTTATAATAACTTATGTTAACTTATAATAACTTATAATAATGATTATAATTTATGTTAACTTATAATAACTAATAATTACTTATAATAATGACAATAACTTATGTTAACTTATGTTAATTTATAATAACTTATGTTAACTTATAATGACTTATAATAACGATAATAACTTATGTTTACTTAAAATAACTTATAATAACTTAAAATAATGATAATAACTTATCTTAACTCATAATAACTTATAATAACGTTAATAACTTATGTTAACTTATAATAACTTAAAATTATGATAATAACTTATGTTAACTTATAATAACTTATAATGATGATAATAACTAATGTTAACTTATAATAATTTATAATAATGATAATAACTTATGGTAACTTATGTTAATTTATAATAACTTAAAATAATGATAATAACTGATGTTAACTTATTTTAACTCATTATAACTTATAATAATGATAATAACTAATGTTTACTTATAATAACTTATAATAATGATAATAACTTATGTGAACTTATAATAACTTATAATAACTTATAATAATGATAATAAGTTATGTTAACTTATGTTAACTTATAATAACTTATGTTAACTTATAATAACTTATAATTATGATAATAACTAATGTTTACTTATAATAACTTATAATAACTTATAATAATGATAATAACTTATGTTAACATATGTTAAATTATAATAGCTTATAATAATGACAATAACTTATGTTAACTAATGTTAATTTATAATAACTTATGTTGACTTATAATAACATATAATAACTTAAAATAATGATAATAACTCATGTAAACTTATGTTAACTTATAATAACATATAATAATGATAATAACTAATGTTTACTTACAATAACTTATAACTTATTATGATGATAATAACTTATGTTAACTTATAACAACTTATAATAACTTATAATAATAATAACTTATGTTAACTTATGTTAACTGATGATAACTTATAATAATGATAACTTATGTTAACTTATAATAACTTATTATAATGATAATAACTTATGTTAACTTATAATAACTTATAATAACTTATAATGATGATAATAATTTATGTTAACTTATAATAACTCATAATAACTTAAAATAATGATAATAACTTATGTTAACTTATGATAACTTATTATAATGATGTTAACTGATAATAACTGATAATAACTTATGTTAACTTATGTTAACTTATAATAACTTATAATAACTTATAATAACTCATAATAATGATAATAACTAATGTTTACTTATAATAACTTATAATAAATTATAATAATGATAATAACTTATGTTAACTTATAATAACTTATAATAATGATAAAAACTTATGTTAACTTATAATAACTTATAATAATGATAATAACTTATGTTAACTTATGTTAACTTATAATAACTTATAATAATGATAATAACTTATAATAACTTATAATAATGATAATAACTTATAATAACTTATTATAATGATAATAACTCATGTTAACTCATAATAACTTATAATAACTTAAAATAATAATTATAACTTATAATAACTTATGGGGATGGCTAATAATAACATTTGACCTAATAATAACATTTGATCTAATGATAACATTTGACCTAATAATAACATTTGATCTAATAATAACATTTGATCTAATAATAACATTTGGTCTAATAATAACATTTGATCTAATGATAACATTTGACTTAATAATAACATTTGACCTAATAATAACATTTGATCTAATGATAACATTTGACCTAATAATAACATTTGACCTAATAATAACATTTCATCTAATGATAACATTTGACCTAATAATAACATTTGATCTAATAATAACATTTGATCTAATAATAACATTTGGTCTAATAATAACATTTGATCTAATGATAACATTTGACTTAATAATAACATTTGACCTAATAATAACATTTGATCTAATGATAACATTTGACCTAATAATAACATTTGACCTAATAATAACATTTCATCTAATAATAACATTTGATCTAATAAAAACATTTGATCTAATAATAACATTTGATCTAATAATAACATTTGATCTAATGATAACATTTGATCTAATGATAACATTTGATCTAATAATAACATTTGATCTAATAATAACATTTGATCTAATGATAACATTTGACCTAATAATAACATTTGATCTAATAATAACATTTGATCTAATAAAAACATTTGATCTAATAATAACATTTGATCTAATAATAACATTTGATCTAATAATAACATTTGATCTAATAATAACATTTGATCTAATAATAACATTTGATCTAATGATAACATTTGATCTAATAATAACATTTGATCTAATAATAACATTTGGTTTAATAATAACATTTGATCTAATGATAACATTTGATCTAATAATAATATTGATCTAATGATAACATTTGACCTAATAATAACATTTGATCTAATGATAACATTTGACCTAATAATAACATTTGATCTAATGATAACATTTGACCTAATAATAACATTTGATCTAATAATAACATTTGATCTAATAATAACATTTGATCTAATGATAACATTTGACCTAATAATAACATTTGATCTAATAATAACATTTGATCTAATAATAACATTTGATCTAATAATAACATTTGATCTAATAAAAACATTAGATCTAATAATAACATTTTATCTAATGATAACATTTTATCTAATGATAACATTTGATCTAATAATAACATTTGATCTAATAATAACATTTGATCTAATAATAACATTTGATCTAATAATAACATTTGATCTAATAATAACATTTGATCTAATAATAACATTTGACCTAATAATAACATTTGATCTAATGATAACATTTGACCTAATAATAACATTTGATCTAATGATAACATTTGACCTAATAATAACATTTGATCTAATAATAACATTTTATCTAATAATAACATTTGATCTAATGATAACATTTGACCTAATAATAACATTTTATCTAATAATAACATTTGATCTAATGATAACATTTGACCTAATAATAACAGTTGATCTAATAATAACATTTGACCTAATAATAACATTTGACCTAATAATAACATTTGATCTAATAATAACATTTTATCTAATAATAACATTTTATCTAATAATAACATTTGATCTAATAAAAACATTAGATCTAATAATAACATTTTATCTAATAATAACATTTGATCTAATGATAACATTTGATCTAATAATAAAATTTGATCTAATAATAACATTTGATCTAATGATAACAGTTGATCTAATAATAACATTTGGTCTAATAATAAAATTTGGTCTAATAATAACATAAAAAATAACATTATACATACTGATATAATAATAAAAAGGAATCGAAATACTTGAAATATCTTATTTCATTATTGTTCTTTCTCAAATCGACAGTTAAAATAGAATTGCACAGAACAAATCTATATAACAAGATGCTAAGGTATTTCCATATCCATACGTACGTTAATACCATTCACCCCCTTTTTAAAAGATGGGATCGCCTGATCGTCGAAGATGCAATGCTCAAAAAAAGGTTATTTTAAATTTCATCTGATGTTGCTATTGTGACGAACGTGAAACTCGGACTAAAATACACTTTCTTGGCCTTCGGATTAGGATCAAAGTAGTATAGTACCTGTTCTGTACAAAGATGGTACAATAACAGCGTGGTGTCTGCGTAACCAGATATATTCTAAAATTACATTAACCAGAGTACTTAGATAAGTATGTTTCAGTCTGGACAAAAGGTAGTAGAATAATAAATAATGATTTGTCAGATGCATTGCTATATGGGTCTAAGTTCGAGAATCCGACCGACCTAATTTTATATATCAGATGAAAACCGTTGATTAAAAAATAACACCAAAGGATAAAAGAGAAATGTAAAAATCTAAATGTGACGGTCAATAAAACTGTCAATGTCACGTTACGCATGACTGCTCATGAATTTAATAAATAATGCACAAATGTTCACCTGCACGCATATGTGAATACAGGATAGACATGACTGTTAATAAACTATGCACCTGAAGAAGGCCGATGGCAAAGTAGTCGAAACATAATCGGAAGATAATTAGCAACGATAGGGGCTCTAACCCGAAAAAAAATAATGCAAATAAAATTTAGATATGAGAAATTCATGTCTGAAATTAATAATTGAAAAAAAAAAAGAAAAAGTTTTATCAAATGAAAGTTCCAGATAATTAGTTGAACTTGTGGAAATTCCATGGCGTTAAGATATAATGACTGCTAGTGTAGGTGGATATGTAGATGTAAAGAAGTTAAGCAACGTTTAGTCTGGTCAGTACTTAAATGGGTAACCGTTCGGTAATACCAGGTGTGATAAGTTTGAAAGCGGAAGCAGTTCTAAAAGAAATTTACTTTCTCAACTTTGGGAAAAGTATGACTAAATAAGCTCTCTCGAGCTACATGTGAACTAAACTATTACTTATATGACATCTACGTATATCTCTCTATATTTTACCCTCCCCTCCTCCCTCTCCGCTCCCCAGTCACATACACACACACACACACACACACACACGCATGCACACACACACACACACACACGCACGCACACAGTGAACATCTGGGAACATGAACCCTCCCCCATAACATCGAATGGAAAAGTGACAGTGTTCTATGATAAAGACATACAGGCGGGCAGATACATAAAAGACAAGGCCATCAAACCAGACATTGTCATCTGGAACAAACCAGAAAAAAACTGCTCTCATCATTGATGTAACCGTCCCAAACGACTATGGCCTCAATAGAGCCGAACGGGGAAAAAAAAATAACAAAATACCAAGATCTCAAAAATGATTTTAAAATAACATGGTCCCTGAAAGAAATAAACATCATACCGGTTGTAGTGGGGGCAACTGGTCTAGTGAAAAAAAATCTAAGAAAATACTTAGACACAATCCCCGGAAGACCAAATTGTAGGGAAGTACAGATAGCAGCCCTAAAAGGAACAACATCTATCCTTAAGAGAGCCCTCGGATATAAATTTTACTCATAGGGAAATCAAGTGTTAGCCTCAAAAGGGGGCACCTTGATCTCTTTAGATAAACTAAATTAAAATGATAAAAAACACAAAAAATATATAGTAAGCTATGAAAATATATTTATGGCAATTAAGCTACACAGAGGCTCCCACGTTTCATCCCCGGCAGGGAATCTTCAGGCTAAAAGGCATGGAGTTATTTTTGCTGGGTGTTTTTATATACAACCAATCAGATTCTTTGTTGTTCTCTCAGCCATTTTAGCCTTAAGATCCCCCCCCCCCTCGAGGATGAAACGCGGGAGCCTCTGTGTAGCTTAATTGCCATAAATATATTTTCATAGCTTACTACCTAGCTCTACTTACGTATTGAGCACTGTTGAAGTAAATACTGAAAATCGATACATAAAAAATTATATCTCTTTACAAAATGTTATGTGGATACATTAAATAGTAATATATATATATATATATATATATATATATATATATATATATAATATATATATAATAAAATGGAGAGATGATAAAAATAAAATATTATCTTTAAAATAACCCTATCAAAAAAAATCAAGGCTCAATATACGAGATAGAGCATATAAAGCATGTAAATATATAGATATAAAGATATAAAGATAAAGATATAAAGATATAAAGATATAGATATAAAGATATAGATATATAGATATAAAGATATAGATATAAAGATATAAAGATATAGATATAAAGATATAAAGCATATAAAGATAAAGATATAGATATATAGATATAAAGATATAGATATAAAGATATAAAGATAGAGCAATTATAAAATGCAATAAATATTGTTATTTTCCAGTTTTTATTCTCCAATTTTTATTCTCATTATTCATTTCTTTATATATATATATATATATATATATATATATATATATATATATATATATATATATATATATATATATAAAGAAATGAATAATGAGAATACAAATTGGAGAATAAAAACTGGAAAATAACAATATTTATTGCATTTTATAATTGCTCTAGTCACGAGTCAGTGGCGACTTGGAAACCGGGTTCGAGCCCTCCGACTTGACGTGAATTACCATCCCTACACTGAAGATTTCGTAAGCATGAAACATCGATGTCTGTAGGTAATAATAATTAATATTTACTTAATATTTACTCCCAGCCCAGAACACTCTATGTGGTCTATTCGTAAGAGAAAGTTTATGAAAAAATGTTTTTACTGGCTGGCAATCAAATGTTCAACCGATTTCCAGCTCCACCACTTTCTCTCTGCCCTTTACTCTGCGGTCTGAAGGACTCACCTCTTTAATCCAAAGAATACAGTTCTTATACTAATCAACCCAAAACCACCTATGCAAATTGTGACTACCAACCAGAGCCATCTAGCTTTTAGAAACTCCAAACAGCCAATCTGCAAAGGGGGATAACTCGATTGACGACTAAACCAAACTCTAACCATTATGTTGAATGGGCCGGTCATATTGTTCGTAGGGGTGGGACGTAATGGGTGAAAATTTCAGATTCATGCGAGTAGTACTTTTTTGTGTTCATTTATACATAAATAACACTGAACAATCAAACATTTTGAAAATTTTGCAAAATTCAGAAGGTGCAGCCCACTAGCTTTTGGCTATTTTACATTCATGAAACCCCTTTCACAGCCTGAAAATGGTCCTAAATTAAAGTACTATATCAGATTTAACCATCTATATCCAGTCATAGCTTTTGAGGATGTTTTAGGACTTTGAGTCCCGTGGAGCCCTAACAGCTATTTTTAGCTTGCACCTTCTGAATTTTGCAAAATTTTCAAAAGGTTTGATTGTTTAGTGTTATTTATGTATAAATGAACACAAAAAAATACTACTCGCATGAATCTGAAATTTTCACCCATTATGTCCCACCCCTATTTATAGTTAATCATAATCCTTTCTGATTTCAAGATCATCTCCTCTATGTGTGATTTTAACTGGCAGTTAAATGAAGGCGAATCAGCAGGAACAATATGGCAGCTTACAAGAATGAACACAAACAGGTCGACAGAAAAGATGAGATTTATACTTTAATGTCATGTGAGATGGATAATACTCTTTTTTAATGCCCGCTCTGTAATCGTGTTTTGTCTTTCAAACGCTGGTCTGTCTGTTATCTTCTCCTAAAATATCAAGGAGAGTTGTCTGTCTGTATGTATGTGTGTTTGTTTGCATGTCTGCAAAAGGCTCCCTACACACTCGACAGAAACCGTAAAGTTGACATCTTTTGAATCCTCCAACTTTCGGACGAGAAATATCGAAAAATTGGAAAAAAACATCGATTTATTCATAAAGAACGGACCCTAAACGTGTGATGGTGGTCCCTCAATCTAAATTTGGTCGCCTTCTGGCAGATTGTATGCTCTGCGCATGCATGCGTCCATAAAACATAGCCAGGCTTCAAACTGCATTTAACTGACCTAATTTTTCGGCAGTTTTCATACTCGCTTCGTTTGGTCCAGTGCGTATCGACGAAAGACCAAGACCTAGAGGTTTATGGTTCAATCTCAACCGACTCCACATTTTTTTTAACGGTGACCTAAATATACATCGACCGAGAGGACAAAGTTAGTACTTACTTTTGCCCCGGGAAACAGGGCAAGGGCGGCGGGGTGAAGGAAGGGGTGGTAGGGAGGGTGTGGAGAGGGGTGAAGGATGGGGATGAGGGGGGCAACCGGGAGGAAGGACGACTGGGAAGAGACTGCTTTTGCTCCGGGGAAGAGAGAGATTATTACACTTTTGTCTGCAGAGGAGAGAAGAGCCCCGGGCAACGCCGGGTACCCCTGCTAGTTTCACATAAAGCCTCATAGAAACAGGCAACTATGTCATTATATCCTGTGTCGTATGAATTCATGACATTGCACATGTCAGACATGATAAGGCAACGTCAGAACTGAACTGCTCAAATTGTTAACATAGATTTAAATTCATTTTCAGTGTCAAAGAGTCACTTCACAGTCATGCTAGAACACTACGGTAGCAAGACCAGTAACATTTTAAATCAAAAAAGAAATACAATTAACTAAGATATATATATATACTTCCTGAGGTATTTGACAATGAATCTCTTCTTGTGTGTTTTACTTAGTCTTTTGGTGGAAACTAAACTTTTTTGAACATTGTTGTTGGTTTGTTTTTCGAATGTTTTCAAAACAATTTATGTTTCATTGTATGACTTAAAATAAACACTGCCTTGAAACAGCTGTAAACAACTTTAATACTTTGGTGCATACTTTCTATTTGAAAGATGGTTTGAAAATGATTTAAATCGTCAAAAATACATACACATACATCTATCTATCAGATCAGGCTGGTTGCCTGGACCATATTGACCCAACTCCTCCATACTTCCCTGTTCGTCATGGCTCTATGAAGATCTTTGAGTTGAGAACCAGTATCTTCGGTCAACTGTTTTGTGTACATCTTATAGCGTCGACCAACTTTAACTGTTCCGTGTGTTGGCGTCCATAAAATCAGATTACTGATAACCTCTTCTTTGCTTCTATAACAATGTCCAGCGAATCTCATTCTCCTTTCTTTTATTACTGATGATATTTTAAACAAGTTGCCATACAGCCGTTTATTAGATGGGTGCGTTTTCCAGAGCATCCGTATGTACGTTCCATTTAGTTTCCTTTCCAGTTTTTTTTGTTGTTAGCTCTCTGGTGATCCATAAATAAATAACTATATATATATATATATATATATATATATATATATATATATATAATATTTGTTATTGTTTATTATCTATGTACGTATACGTTTCGTCCTTTTTAATAATCGGGACTCATCAGCATAGAGATATGACTATTCACTACCGGTCATGCGATTCGAAACCCCAAATTACAAGTATTTTGCAACTCAAATCCGACGCCTTAACCACACGGTCAATTTCAAATAGCGAATAAACGGTGATAATTTTAACACTTTGTCGGCGGATTAACGTTTAGAGCGTTCTACTTTCTTAATGGAAGGAATATATATATATATATATATATATATATATATATATATATATATATATATATGTATATAATTTTTGTATATATATATAATTTTTGTTACATCAAACGTTTTGCTACATAAATGCAAAAGGTAGGGATCTTCAAGCGAGAATAAAAAATAAAATAAAACAAAATCAAATATCATCAATTCTAAGGCATATTACAGTTGAAAAGTGTTGATCGAATGACAACTTTGAAAAGTGTTACAATAAAGAAAGGAGAGAAAGGGGGTGGTACCTCGTGACCTTTCGTAATTTTTCTTAGAATTGAAGAGCTCATTTCATTTTGTATTATTTTAATTATTTTAATTTTATTCCCGCCTGAAGATACCCACGTTTTTTCATGGCAGAAGCATGATTGAATAGCGAAACAATATATATATATGTATATATATATATATATATATATATATATATATATATATATATATATATATATATATAATATTTTATAAATAAATATTAATTATTTATTACCTACAGATATCGATGTTTCATGCTTACGCAATCTTTAGTGCAGGAAGCTAATTCCCGACGGTCGGCAGGCGCGAACTCCGATCACAAATCGCCACTGATTCGAAGTCAAGAGACTTACTCAATGGCCACCAGAAATTAGCTTGGAATTTTAGGAGGAATTTAACTTTGTAAATGCCAAGTCGACGGGTATATATATATAAGTCGATGGGTATATATATATATATATATATATATATATATATATATATATATATATATATTTAATATATATTATATATTATATATATATTATATTTTATATATAATATATTATATATTATATATTATCTATTATATATTATATATTATAATATTAATAGTCAAACATTCAAGATTAAAACTCAATGGATGTTAATTTTATTTTCAACACCAGAGTATATAAAAATAAACAATAGAATTCTTTATTCAAGTGACCACGTCTTTATTCACCTTTCAAAAAATCCATATACTTGACGGACCGTTTCTTCTACACATGAACAACCAAATATAATTATATATTCTGGATTTTCCATACGTGCGACTCTTCACAAGTCCGAAACTTGTGCCAGAAACATTAGAAAATAACAAACCAAAACAACACCCACACTGTTAAAGGATTCATGAATGCAGTTTCAAAAAAGAACAGAAGGTTCTTTTAGTCACAGGACGCCATCTTGTATACCGACAGAGCTAAGATAAATATGTATAATTTACTTAAATATCAGGTCGTAAAACAGCATTAAGGGAATAAAGAGAATCAGAAGAAAAGCAATAATAAAATGAAATTTTAAAAAATATCTAATCAAATATATAAATTAAAAGAAGGAAGAAAGAAAGAAGAAAGGAAGAAAGTGAAAAAAATCTTTTAAATGTACATGCGGTGTTACTAAGTTGAAAACAAAGGTATCAACCCTCACATTTTTATTTAGAGTTACTTCCCTTTATAAATACGGAAGATTAAATTTCATTCTAATTTCCTATATAATTAATTAAATTCTCTTTCTATATATAAAAATATTGATGCCTTATTCAATTAAAGAATCTAATATTTTTTTTTTTTTTAGCATATTCACCTAACAAAACCCCAAAGAAATAAAAAAAAAACCCTGGTCAATAGCATAAGATCTTAAAAATGAATTGCATTATCCTAAATAAGTAGGCTAAAATATTTATTAATTTCAAACCTAACTGTGTATTATTTATTTTTAGTATTACTATTATTTTTAATTTTAAATCCTTTGTTTTTAATGAGAATCATAAATGTTCTAATTTCCTATATAATTAATTAAAATTTTGTATAAAACAATATAAACGCCTTATTAAATTAAAGAATTAAATATTTTAATTTAAAATATTCAGTTACGAAAAAAACCCCGGAAGAGACAAAAAAGCCCCCCCCCCCCTCAAATAAATTCTTAAAACTAATTGCATTATCCTAAATATATTATAATATTATAATAATATATTATATATAATAATATTTATTAATATCAAACCCAACTACGTATTAGTATTATGTTAACAATTATGTACTAATTTGTACTACGTAATTTACAAATAGAAGTATAAATATACTTTAATATTTTACTGTTAATTATCGCGAGTAAAGAGTAGTGCTTTCAATTCAAATATTACAAGTTTACTTTTAAGAGATTTTGGTATGCTAATTAACTATAAACCTATGCATAACTCCAGACAAAAAAAAACAAATGTCCTTTTTTGAAATTGCATTCATGAATTCTCTAACGATGTGAGTGATATTGTTATTGTTTTTTTGTTTTTTTTCTGATGATTCTTAGCACCAATTTTTTAACTTCTGAAAAGTCGCAATTA
>OY744534.1:73122075-73224575 GCA_963556195.1 Sepiola atlantica
AACTGTCGAGTAGAAAGTAATTTATGGCTTGAATTACAGTTTAAAATAATAATAAAAAAAACAAGTTTTTAAACTGCTTCCTCGCCAGGAGGTCAGACACAAAGTCATATATGGGTTTGAAAAAAATGCCTGAGCGATCCCATCGGTATTCCCCGGTAAGGTCGCCTTGGGCCATTAGCAATAAACTAACCTCTTGTCAGAGAGAGAAGGTAAATGAAGTAGTTTAACGGCAACAGTGTGATGCTTCATTTGTGCTTCTAAACGGAAGGAACGCATGCATTTTCAAACGCGCCTCTGTTGTATCCAAGAACCAAATATCCATCTTCCAGGCGGTAAATACAATTAAAAAAAAATAAAATAAATAAAAGAAATGCTACAGAGAAAGCTTAGCCACGTACATATATATTTATTTTACCTTCGCAGGTACATTTTCTGCGTACAACGTGTTATTAAATTCCACATATGGTGAATTTTAACAAGTCTCTATCTCTCTTTCTCTCTCTGTCCCCCCCTCTCTCTCTCTCTCTCTCTGCTTCTCTCTGCCCCTCCATCTCTCTCTGCCTCTCTACCTCTCTGTCTGTCTGTCTGTCTGTCTGTCTGTCTGTCTGTCTCTCTCTCTCTCTCTGCCTGTCTGTCTCTTTCTCTCTCTCTCTCTCTCTCTCTCTCTCTCTCTCTGCCTGTCTGTCTCTTTCTCTCTCTCTCTTTCTCTCTCTCTCTCTCTCTCTCTCTCTCTCTCTCTCTCTCTATCTGTCTGTCTGTCTCTCTCTCTCTCTCATGGGAACAGAATTACATAATGTGTGTGCAGATGATTGGCATACATATATGAAGTGATACGCACACACACACACACACATTAGATCTACAAAATTATGAGACAACTTCGCGCGTGTTTGTGTGTTGTACTGTGATAATTTCACATTCTTTTTTTTAATCGAATATTTATTGATACCATAGTAAAACAAAACGAAATCTTTTAAATCCTATTTAAAAAAAAAAATTATTATTATTATTATTAATAATAATAATAATAATAATAATAATAATAATAATAATAATAATAATAATAATAATAATAATAATAATAATAACGTAGTTAAATACACCTGAATGCATTTTAGTTTCTTCGTAAACAAGTCAGCCATTTCAATACTTTGTTAATAGTTAAAAAAAAAAAGAATTACCTTTGTATACTTTTGACCCTGTTAAAATTTGAAAAGAATTTGGGAGCATTTGAACTGTAGAATAGATAGTCATTTCTGGCTTTAAAATTCATAGCAAATCCTTTATGTATTAAGAGATTCGAAGCATTTTACATCCAATTATTTTTTAAATAAAGATTAAAACAATATTACATTAACAAAATTAGTTTATATATATTTTTTTCCATTAATAGGTTTATGACCAAGCGATACTGTAATAAGTAAATTTAACTATTTAATCCTATTTTTTTACGTATATAAAAGAAAAAAATGGTGCTTGTACAGGGAAGCGTACATACGAAAAACGCTGAAAATCGCAGTTCAAATGAAATTAAACGGAAAACTCTTTGAAATACTTATGTATCAAGCAAAAATTAGCAAAAACTATCGAGTAGAATTGTAATATATAAAAAAAAAAAATCCGTTAGATCGTTTAATCGGGTTCTGCCATTGATTCGAGCGAAAAACACGAGATTCAGGGGGAGATAACCCACTCTGTCGGATTAACAAGTAATAAATCAATGACATTCATCAAAATACGATGAAACTGATTTTTATTTTTAATCAAAATTCTACTCGATCATTTTTCCTACTTTTTGGTGAGGATACTTATTTAAATCTGCTGCGTAAGTATATAATAATATATTTTTTGTGGTATTGATAATTTAATACGGACGCTTCTCTGTGCAAGCACCGAAAAATATTAATTCTTTGTTAAGGCAAAGAATAAAGACGTTTGTGACATTTTTTTTTCTTTTGGAGGGGATGAAATTGAAAAGTGTTAAAAACGAGAGAAAAAAAATCAATACATAAATGTACTAAGCCGGCTTTCGTCCACACTCATCAGAGTAAATATGTGGAAATAAAATTGATGCACTACGATTAAAACTTAAAATATCGAGTGAAATGAAGACCAGTGACAGTTTATGGAGAAAAAAATGGGGGGGGGAGGTCACAAGTGGATTACATTAAGTCCAAGAAGCCACTCCCCTTTTGTTTACATAGAGAGAGTTTTAATGACTTAATATATAATTCTTTGTTAAAAAAATCATATTAAAAAAACAAAAAAAACAAAGCCAAGATGAAAGTAAAACAAAAACTCTCGGGCAATGCCGAGTAGGGACAGCTAGTATATACATATACATAATCCCATTTTTACCATGATGAGGAAGATAATTCTAATAACTTGATCGACAATTATTCTTTTTAAAAAGACATTTTGTTTTCCACATGTCACTAAATAAAAAAATATATAAAAAATACATTTTGTACACACAAACATACGGGTATCTCCACACTGGTGATTCCGCAAAGATGAAACGTATACGTATGTAGATAATAATTAAATACTTATCAAATGATTATTTTTAGC
Organism: Sepiola atlantica; assembly: GCA_963556195.1. NCBI lineage: Eukaryota > Metazoa > Mollusca > Cephalopoda > Sepiida > Sepiolidae > Sepiola > Sepiola atlantica. Next base: position 73,124,647 of record OY744534.1, read on the forward strand.
TCCCTTTCGGCTGGCCCTTTGATGAGTAATAATAGAAGCCGTCAAATCTAAGCTATAAATGCAAATTTCTTTCGGTTGAACACTGTTATGACTGCTGACTATCGTTGACCGCCCGCTTAACACATAAATGTGATTTATTTCTCGTCTGTAGCCGTTGAAGGTGGCCTCATTGGTTAGGGCGCTCGGAATTGAGTTATAGGTAACTGTTGTTCCGAGGTTCGAATCGTGCAACTAATGATTCTGCAAGGATGTAACGTATACGTATGTAGATAATAATTAAATATTTCTTATTAAATAATTTTGAGAGAACAGCCGTATTTTGCACTCGGTTGTACGGGTTGACCCGCACTAAATCGCGCAAGCCAAACCAAACGATCCTCCACACATACGTCCACTTCAACATGCGTCCGGCCAGTATTCATACACTTTATTCTATATATTATCGACCATTTGATGGATTCAGCTGATTTTTGGCAAAGATAGAGGTTCTAGTGTCTAGTTTATGACATTTTAATTTCAGTTTACCATATACCTTGATTAGTCAAACTACCAACTATATCAGTTATTAGAAGGCATTGTATTGAGGCATAGCCTTTACAAAAGTAGTGACATTCCATGAAAAATTAAGGGTATGTGAGCACAACAGGGCTTTGTATTTTACTGGTAGGAATTTTTCTTCAGCGCACCTCACACACTTCATCCACTCATGCATAGTTATTTATATTGTAATGATGTGATAATGAAATGGTTTGGTTGATATGTAGTCATACCCTTAATGACAATAAAAGTGTTAAAATTTGGGAATTTCCTTGCTTTTGTACATTTAGTGTATATGAATTTTCATCTTAACCCTATTAAGAGCATATGATTTTAGTATACTGGCATTTATCATGGAATATACATAGACATGTCCTTACATACCTAACTTTAAATATATATATAAAACAAATCTGTCATTTATAAATTCGTTTGTCGGTGTGGAACTGACTACGTTGGCAAGACTACCCAAAGGTTAGAAATTAAAAAAAAAACATATTTATTTCAGTAAATATAAATAGACATGTCCTTACATACTTAACTTCAAATATATATATAAATAACTTTGAGAGAACAGCCATATTTTGCACTCAGTTGTACGGGTTGACCCGCACTAAATCGCGCAAGCCAAACCAAACGACTTCCCCCACACATACGTCCACTTCAAAATGCGTCCGGCCTCACACGGCCATTATCCAACAGTATTAAGAATTAATTGAAATTCAGTGATTCTTGCGTAATTGGTGTCTAATGACTATGAATCAAATTTAATGCAAATCTGAAATATTTGAATGTTCAAATTGGGAGATTGTGCCCCTAAAAATTCTTTAAATTACTGCAAAGAAATTAAAATCTTTGCGAATATTTATTAATTGATGTCTAATAGCTATTGTTAAAATTTCACAAGAATCAGAGGTATCTGAATTTTCACAAAGGGCTTCCACACTCTCTTTACCCCCTTTGCATCGAACTTAATAAAACTAAATATACCCCACATTACCCACACTTACTCCTAGCAGCTTCGTTCCAAAATTCATTATCATTGATTAATTAGTTTAGGAGTGAATCATGTACATAGAAATATATAAACAAAACAAAACATACATTCCTAAATTTATATAAATAGAGATATGGAATATTTACTATATGAAATAGCGGATAAGCATGTATACAAACTATTAAAAATAATAACGTAGACACATCTCCGATATTTGTTTTTAAATTCACATTCTTATCCACTATTCAATGTGCTAAACATTTCATTTTGTCTGAAATTCCACTTTATGTGTTAAGCTCTCTCTCACACACACACACACACACACACACACACACACACACACACACACACACACATATATATATATATATATATATATATATATATATATATATATATAGAACAAATAAGAGTAATTAACATGTACGAATGTCCAAATTTATTTCAAATTTCGATTGTTCAATGCAAGGTGTATTCTGTAATAAACTAGTGTTTATTATTCTTTCCTTAAGCCAAGGCTTTTCAAAGATCGAAATCTTATCATCAGAGGAGAAATACAGATAGATAAGTTGGCTGTGGAAACGCCAAAATTCAAACATTTGAAAAATATTATTAAAAATGGAGTGAAAAAAAGTTCGTGTAAAAAAGATATGTGGTTTGTCCAGATGGTAATTGTCCGTTGAAAAAGTGTCCAATGAAAAGGAGATTTTGAAGAAGACGAAGAAAGTTTTTCGTAGGAGCAGTATGGAGAAAGTGTTCAAAATGAAGTAAATCCAAAGGTAAAATGTTGAAATCAAATCGTAGATGGAGAGCACTTTATATAGCACACTATATATATATATAAATATATATATATATATATATATATATATATATATATATATATATATATATATATATATATATATATATATATATATATATATTTATTTATTACTCGCAGCGACCATGCGCATTCAAGTTCTATTCTATTTAAAACAAGACATTTTCAACAATAGTCCACAACACCGGACGTGACACTTCACCAACACCAGGAAGTAAATTATGGAAAAAAAAAAAAGGTTATACCTTTGTTTGTCTTGGCTCTGATGAAGCTTGTTTTTGTCAAGCGAAATATTAGCCAAAAAAAAAAAATCAAGATGAAGAAAAAAAAAAAAAACGGAAGGTATTTCGAAATATTTTATTAAATGTTTCGAAATATTTTTATTTTTCTTTTGATTTAATTACTCGCATCTAATACATGGTTTTTGAAGGCTTGTTAGCCTCTATATTTATATATATATATATATATATATATATATATATATATATATATATATATATATATATATATATATATATATATATATTATATATATATATATATATATTTATATATATATATATATATCGCCTTCCGACCGTTTTAAATTGTTACTTTCCTGCACTGCTGAGAGCTATAAGCTTGAAACGCTAGCATCTAGTATAAATATTTCATATTTAGTTATGTTTCTATCGCCAGTAAAAACAATAGCAAAAAACTATGTAACATTATAGCGCTAAAAAACTATACATATTTCTGCAAGATGTTTGTGGTCTTGTGGTAAAACGCCAGACTGCAGACAGTAATATCGTAGGTTCGATCCTTGCCTAGGTTTTCCATGCTGATGACTACTAAATAAAGTGAAATTATTTAGAAAGAAAAAGAACATTAAAATTTAAAACGGGTATTCTATTAGTATATATATAAAAGTTAGGTATGTGTATATGTTTATATATTTGTATGAATAAGATTCATACTGAAACTAATTAACCGATCATTATGAAACACAGTTGCCAGGCCTATATTTAGTTTAATTTCATGAAAATTCAGATACCTCCGATTTTTGTGAAATTTTAACAATAGGTATTAGAAATCAATTAATTAATATTCCTTAAATTTTAGTTTCTTTCAAGTATTTGAAAGAGTTTTTAGGGGGTATAATATGGACCCAACCTCCCATTTGAAAATTAAAATATATTAGATTGGCACCGAATTTTATCGAGAGTCATTAGACACCAATTCAGTCAAGATTCCTTAAATTGCAATTTCTTTTTTAAAATTACTTAAGCTTTTAAGCTTTAAATTCGAGATATTTTCTCGAATTGAAATCATGTAATAAATTTTTATCAAATTTAGAATAAGGATTCTAGACATGAGGTTTAGTATCATTATATCTTGATTTTAATCTACATAAGGATACATAAAAGTGGTGCAATACTTGTTCTCTTTGGAGTATTAATTTTACCCGTCCTAGAAGAAGTATTATTCTTGTTATTATTATTGTGATGGTGATGATGAAGAAGAAACTCTATTATTGAGCACGAGAGAGAGAGAGGGGGGGAAGAGAGAGAGAGAGAGAGGAGGAAGAGAGAGAGGAGGAAGAAAGAGAGGGAGAGAGAGAGAGAGGGGGAAGAGGGAGAGAGAGATGGAGAGAGAGTGTGTGTGTGAGAAAGAGAGATGGTGAGAGAGAAAGAGATGGAGAGAGAGAGATGGAGAGAGAGATGAAGAGATGATTGAGAAAGAGAGATGGAGAGAGAGAGAGAGATGGAGAGAAAGAGAGATGGAGAGATAGATAGAGAGAGATAGAGAGAGATGGAGAGAAAGAGAGATGGAGAGAGAGAGATAGAGAGAGAGAGAGATGGAGAGAGAGAGAGAGTGTGTGTGAGAGAGAGATGGTGAGAGAGAAAGAGATGGAGAGAGAGAGATGGAAAGAGATGGAGAGAGAGATGAAGAGATGATGGAGAGAGATGGAAAGAGAGAAAGAGATTGAGAGAAAGAGAGACGGAGAGAGAGAGAGAGATGGAAAGAGAGAGAGAGATGGAAAGAGAGAGAGATGGAGAGAGAGAGATGGAGAGGGGGAGATGAAGAGAGAGAAAGGGGGGAGAAAGAGACTGGATAAAATATTCAACAGTTTATATATATTATTAAAAAGAAAAACTAAAACTAAATATTCTAATTGTTAAATCTTTTTATTGGCTCATAGCCTACGCTTAGGTCAATGAGACCTTCCCCCAAGGCAATGAGTGGCGTGAGTCAAATTTATGAATAAATTGCAAAAATAACAGAAGAAATAAGTGAAAATAAATAGAAATACTATGTTTCAAATAATTTCTTTAAAAAAAAAACTGAAAAACGTGAAAATACAAGTTCGTTTTTTTTTTTTTGTTGTTTTTTTTTTTTTTTAAATATTCTTTGAAACATAGTATTTCTATTTATTTTCACTTATTCATATATTTGGCACAGACAACTCTACATACTGTGCCCTTGGGAAAGTCTCATTCCCCTGAACGTTGGCTAGGAGTCAATAAAAAGATTTAACAATTCGAATATTTTCTTCTTTTTTTTTCCTATTAATAATATTTTATGGTGTAATTAGGCAGCATACGTTCATTCAAACATATTTTATTAAATTTCAGTTTACATTACAGTCCGACAGATCAAATAAGTATTCTAATAGATTTAATGATTATATACAGGGCCGGCGAGACAGTTACAAAAGTGGGGGGGGCTCTCCTAAAAATGGGGGGCCCGGTTAAACACATGCATATCAACTTAATTATTGACGACCGTAAAGGGGGAGGGGGCAATCAAAAAGTGAGGGGGCTTGGGCCCCTCCTTGCCCCCCCCCCCCCCGGTGCCGCCGTCCATGATATATATATATATATATATATATATATATATATATATATATATATATATATAACATTTATAAATAAATATTAATAATTTATTACCTACATCGATGTGTCATGCTTACGCAATCTTCAGTGCAGGAAGTTAATTTCCGACATCTTATCGATTTGTTAAACAAAATTGTATTTCATATATATATATATATATATATATATATACATGATTATTTTTATTTACACAGACATGTACACTGGCATGTCGATGTTATCGATCAACAGCTATTATAAACTGAGATCTCATCAGGCAGAGTTAGAATCCGATCTTAACCTTAGATCATATTTTGTTTAAGAAATCGATGATATATATATATATATATATATATAAAGATAGAACAAATAAGAGTGATAAACATGTATATATATATATATATGAAATACAATTTTGTTTAAGAAATCGATACGATGCCCAAATTTTTTTATATATATAATAAATCAAACATTTCGAGAGGGACCGCTCTTTTTCAATGAAAATAAGAATCAGACACTTTGATATATATATAGTTTTTTTAAATTATTTACCAGGCCGACCGTATGGGAGAGACTCCCAAACGGCGACGCCCTCCCCGGTGTAAAGTGGATACAGTGTCATGTTGAGATGTGTGATTTTAGTACACATAGTAACAGTAGTGAAAGCAAACGTCGATGCGCTGTAAGGTTATAATAAAGAAAAATTCACATTAGAAGGCATTTTTATAAAATAAAATACAATTTTGTTTAAGAAATTGATAAAATGCCAAGATTTCTTCTTAACATAATGAATCAAATATTTCGAGCATATCCGCTCTTTTTCAATGTCGGATTTTTTATTTATTTCTTTATAATATATATATATTATCTACATAATACGTATACGTTTCATCCGTATGGGAATCGTCAGTATATATACATATGAACATATATGATTAAATGAACATAAAAGGGACATAAAAAACAACAACCCTCTTAGTGCACTTTTCTCCCATGCTCTAGAACATGGTCATGCATTCAAATTTGAACAAGCCAAAATCACTAAACACATCCACAACAAATCTCGGCGAAGATTATTGGAAACTGCCCTCATCACCTCCTCCACCACCATCAAGCAACGAAATGGTTTCTTTAACCTATCACCCTTAATAAGCAAGATCATCCTCACAGAACAAAGTCTTTTGCCTGATCATGGTTAACTTTTATTTTCATCTCTAACCTTTATGACACTCTTCCATTCACCCACACCCTTCCTTCTTGCCCCTGAATCTTCATTTTCCCCTTACTTTTTTTTTTCCCTCACATTTTTAATACTACAGTCCAAATAAACTTTCTCATGTTCCAAATATTTCAAATATTCCTCACCCACCCTTTCAATCACCGCCCTCCTCCACCCACTCCAATCCCTCACTCATTGCTATCATTTTCCAAATATTTCAAATATTTCACACCCTATCACAACAAATCCTCCCTCTTCCCCCTCTCATCTATTTTCTCCCATACCTCTTCTTAAATTCCCTCATTTTCTCAAAACGCTCTCTAAGACCATAACTTTCGCCCATCCACCAAAATCACAGCCCCCCCTCCCTCTCTACCCATCCCCATTTTCCCTGCATACACCCCCCACACACAAACATTCCAACTCACTCTTCCCCTTCAATCTTGACCACAGCCATCTGGTCAAACACCTCCCTCCCCCTCTTCCTCCAATCTCTCTCTGCCATCCATTTTACCCCTGCTCATCCCCCACCTCTTTCTCTCACCGCCAGCCACAGTAGTCCTTGCTCCCTCCATCCTTCCCCTTTTTCCCACTCATTTTCGTCACTCATTTTTATTCTCTAACAAGTACGGATGTCCACCAAGACGTTGCCATTATTTTTCATTTTATTTTATTTTTCCTCCCAACATGTCTACCCTACATGTATTTGTACTTGCATGATATCTTTTCTCTATACCATCATCCTGATGAAGTCTTATAAATAAAGACGAAACGTTGATGTACACATAAAAAACATCCAGTTTTTGGTTTTCCTTTTTCATTTTACCATCACGTCGGATTACCTTCATCCTTCTCTTCCCATATATATATATATATATATATATATATATATATATATATATATATATATATATAACTTAGGCAAGGATCGAACCTTCGATATTGATGTCTATAGTTCAGCGTTTTACCACTGCCCAGAAATATGTACGATTTTTGTCACCTAAATATTTAATGTATTTTTATGTAATTGTTTTTATTGGTGATATATATATATATATATATATATATATATATATATATATATATATATATATATATATATATATATATATATATATATATATATATATGATGTGTGGAAAATTACTTTATGGAATAGTGGATAAGCAAGGCAACATACTAGTAAGAATTAAGGACACAAATACATCATTAAAGCTGAATCAAGCGTTCGACTATATTTATTTGGTAAAATGAATGTTATGTATATATATATATATATATATATATATATATATATATTAGCAAAATCTACCCCCCCCCCTGGGCAGCAATTAATCAAACCGTAGCCTTTTTTACAGAAAAACAAAAGAACGATTTTTAGTTAAAATTTTGGTCATTTAGAGAAAAACAACAAAAAGATGATTGTCATGGTGTTAATTGATATATTCCGATATTGAGGAAATTTACTGCGTATGAACATTGTCACATTTTATTAATTAGGAAAAAACAACAAATAGTTGATTTATATGATCTTTTCGATATTCAAAGTCAGAGGATTTTAATTTTGTGTAACATGAAAATGAAAATGAATTCCCCTATTAAAAACTGGTTACAAAATGAAATGAATAAACGAAAAAGTGAAACATAGATTGGTGATTTGAAATGGTTACTTTGTGTTTTTCACCTTTATAATTAAAGACAGAAAAAATTTAAAAACAAAAATTTATGGAAATAAAAGTAACAGAAACTTATGGAAAATGTAACAGAAATTTATGGAAATAAAAGTAACAGAAATTATTGAAATAAAAGTAACAGAAATTTATGGAAATAAAAGTAACGGAAACTTATGGAAATAAAAGTAACAGAAATTTATGGAAATAAAAGTAACAGAAATTTATGGAAATAAAAGTAACGGAAACTTATGGAAATAAAAGTAACAGAAAATATTGAAATAAAAGTAACAGAAATTTATGGAAATAAAAGTAACAGAAATTTATGGAAATAAAAGTAACAGAAAATATTGAAATAAAAGTAACAGAAATTTATGGAAATAAAAGTAACGGAAACTTATGGAAATAAAAGTAACAGAAAATATTGAAATAAAAGTAACAGAAATTTATGGAAATAAAAGTAACGGAAACTTATGGAAATAAAAGTAACAGAAAATATTGAAATAAAAGTAACAGAAATTTATGGAAATAAAAGTAACGGAAACTTATGGAAATAAAAGTAACAGAAATTATTGAAATAAAAGTAACGGAAATTTATGTAAATAAAAGTAACAGAAATTTATGTAAATAAAAGTAACAGAAATTTATGGAAATAAAAGTACACGAAATTTATGGAAATAAAAGTAACAGAAATTGATGGAAATAAAAGTTACAGTAATTATTGAAATAAAAGTAACGGAAATTTATGGAAATAAAAGTAACGGAAATTTATGGAAATAAAAGTAACAGAAATTTATGGAAATAAACCGAACATGAAACAAACTTCCATACAGCCACTCTCTCACAGAAGAGAAGTTGCTAGTCTTTCTTTGCTCTACCGTCATGTTCATGGCAGGTGCCCGACTGAGCTCAAATCTATGCCCCCATCCCCTTGTAAAACATTCACAACTAGAACCCGCCGAACTACTACCACTATAAACGAGTTCCCTTTCTCCTTCTGCATGCTGCCCAAGACGAAACGAAACTTCCATGGGAAGAGTTTCTTTCCTAGAACTGCCCGTCTGTGGAGCACAGTGCCGCGAGTTCGCTTCCCAGCCGACTACAACATGGTCGTCTTCAAGTCCAATGTAAACAGGTTCTTGTTGAACCGTCATCGTAAATAATCAATGTCTGCCCTGCTATAACCATCGTGTCGGTGTTCGCGATGTTGTCTCACCATCCACTAGTCAAACTCTTTAACCCTTATCCTCGAATGGCCTTTGGGCCTTGATAAGCGGTGACCTATTGTAAAAAAAAAAAAAATACGAAGAAGAAAGGTCTTCCATGTTCAAGAGGTTCACATTCATTTTCAGAGAAGCTGTGCTCTATGCCGAAATGACAGACCGATTTATCTCCCTTTGTATTAATTTACTCTTCAATATTACCTGCGTTAAGCTAAGGCCATGGATTCAGAAAAATACGATAAACATTTTTTTACGTTTATAAAAAATCTACTGGACATTTTTTCCTAATTTTTTTTTTTTTTAATACTAATTTTTGCCTGCTACGTAAGTATAAACAAGTGTCTTTATTTCGAAATGCGTTTTTCATGCGTGCCCTGATCTATATAAGCACTAGAAATAACAAATAAAAAAATAAAAAGAAAGAAGCCATTTTCATCTCAAAACAAAGTGATCTTTAAATGTGTGCTGATTTCGATTTGTTTGTCTCATACAAACGCTTCAGAAACTGCTTTATTTATTTACTCCTCGCGGAGTTAGGCACAAGGCCAGTTTTATCTTACTCCCACAAGTAAGATGTGACCCAAGATCGGGTCGAGCAAGTGGGGTTTAAAAATTGCCTGGGCAGCCCCGTCGGCATTCCCCGGTAGGGGCGCCTCAGACAGTAAGCAATAAACTTACTCCTCCCCAAAGAGGGGAGGCAAAGCCTGGGAGGGTGGACCTCCTAGAACTGCACAGGACAGGCGTGCAGTATCCATCGGAACAGATACTACACTTTGATCTTAGCCAAAAGGATTTCACTCAAATTAGTTTAGGGTAAGAGTCAATCCCCGAGGCCAAACTATACCGAGTTTAGATCAACTGTTATCAGTAATGCACTAGTTACGTAGTGTGGGGTAGGAGGCCTTATTATAAGATGAGGGAAAAGGTATGTACCCGTAACCCGGCCAAAAAATCGACTAACTTGTCCACATAACATGCATGTAAGCAAAGCTAGGCCTTGCTCAGTTTCTTACAGAGCAGGTTAGGGTTCAAGTTAGGTTACATGGTGTCACTGATAGCATATTTTTTTTGGGGGGGGGATGGAGGGAGGCACACGATTTATCAACATTCAGTTGGCAGCTTAGAAAAGATTCGGACATGGAGACAAACACGATTATGGACCGGTAATATTTGCAGCTTATGCAACAACTGATTGAACTCCATAGGGAAAAAATTGCACTATTAAAGGAAATACTTTGTGACGAGCTGAACACCAGAAGAATACAAAAACTAAAAGAGACACTCCTCCCCCCCCCCCATCATCATCATCATCATCATCATCATCACCATCACAACCACCACCACCATCATCATCATCATCATCATCATCATCATCATCATCATCATCATCATCACAACCACCACCATCATCATCATCATCATCATCACAACCACCACCGCCATCATCATCATCATCATCATCATCATCATCATCATCATCATCATCATCATCACCATCATCATCATCACAACCACCATCATCATCATCATCATCATCATCATCATCATCATCATCATCACAACCACCACCGTCATCATCATCATCATCATCATCATCGTTGTCGTCTTCTTCTTCTCATTCTTTTTCTTCTTCTTCTTCTTCTTCTTCTTCTTCTTCTTCTTCTTCTTCTTCTCTACTTGCCTCTCTGCTAATAACAGTATTTTGATGTTTATTTCTTTATCTTTTTTTCTTTTTTTTTTTTTTTAAAACTTAGTTCACCTCAAACAAGGCAAGTTGCCCCTATAGACGTAAAGGGGCTAGTGAGAATTAGGGTGAAAGTTTAGGGGGTCATCCTAAATTGGGAGGTGTGCAGCGAGATGCTTGTTCGCATTAGTTTTAAATTTCTGCATGTCGGTACAGTCTGGGGACACAGGGAGCAGAGAGGGAGTTCCAAAGGCCGGCGGCTCGAGAAAAAAAGCTATTGGAGTAGAAGGCTGTCCAGAATCTGGGGACCTCCACAGTGAATGGATGGGATGTAGCTGATTGTCGGGTTGGTCAAGTGTATTTACGCTGAGGGGGGCACCAGAGCAGCAAGTTCATCGGAGCACATTTCTGATGTAACTGCTCATTGAACATATTGAGGCTCCAGAAAAGAAACTTCTCAGAGGTTTATAAATATTTTGAAAAATATGTTACCATTGTTTAATGCCATTTAAAAGTGTTATCCATATAAAAACCTTATTTTCTAAATTCTTTATGTCTGTCTTGGTAAATAAGACTTCAGTCTCAATAAAGCAACAAAGGTGTGTTCCTCAATCAAAGAGCTGCCATATGAGGAGAGGCTCAAAGAGATGAGACTACCGTCAATGCACTACCGACGTGAAAGAGGTGATATGATAGAAGTGTACAAGATATTAACAGGCAAGGTCAACATCAACCAAAAACAACTTCTACCACTCAATACCAATTCCAGGACAAGAAGGGGAAACAACTTCAAACTGTCCAAGAAGCACAGCAGACTCAACACTAGGAAGCATTCGTTTGGACTTCGAGTAATGAACAACGGGAATGAGCTTCCCAATTCAGTTGTAAATGCAAAAGACACAATTGACTTTAAAAGCAAACTAGACAAGTACTGGTCCAGTAAGCAATGAACTGTTCGACCCGCGCATGCGTCTACTGAAACTATAAGACCAGGCATGGAGCAGGATTTACAGGCTGAGTAGGCTTTTTCCTGAAGAAAAGTATCAAAGTATCAATAGTTTTTTGAATAGTCAACAGAAATGATAATTTTAAGAAAACTTAATTCTTAAAATTCTGCCTTGATCGGTATGACTCCAGTCTCGATACCTTTTGAAAACTTAAGATCTACAACACAAGAAAGGGATATGATGTGTACACCTATTTGTTTCCAGTTAAGAAGATGTTGGCTTTTGTAACTAAAGGCTGAGAATTGATAAAAATTAGCTTGTCACTCGGTTGGCGCTCGGCTTATCCAAGTATTTATCGTTTGTAACATTTAAACACTAATCGATAAAAACCAACTCATTGATATCCAATGGCAGCAAGACAATTTTTGAATATACAGGATGCCAATAAAGAGAAACTTGAAAGTTCATATGCTATATATTAAAACCAGAAGAATAGCCGTCATGGGACGGGTAAAATAAATTTTTATTTTTTATTTTTGTGGAAATCGCTCCAGACAAGATATGAAGCCACTTGATGTAAGGAGCTACAAAAATACTTCTAGGTCAAAAACTAGTCAACGATAAGTGTTAGATGGATAGATTCCGACCCAGAAAACAGCAATTATTCCCCCTTTGTCAGAAACATTGCTCATGGAATGTGAGGACTAAAGGACAAAATAAGGGAAGCGAGAGTTACGAGGCTGCCAAAAGTAAACCCAATGTCTACTTTCTACACTCCTTTGTTAGATGGATAGATTCCGACACAGAAAACAGCAATTATTCCCCCTTTGTCAGAATCATCGATCATGTAAGGTGAGGACTAAAGGACAAAATAGGGGAAGCGAGAGTTACGAGGCTGCCAAAAGTAAACCCAAGGTCTAATTTCTACACTCCTTTGTTAGATGGATAGATTCCGACACAGAAAACAGCAATTATTCCCCCTTTGTCAGAATCATCGATCATGTAAGGTGAGGACTAAAGGACAAAATAAGGGAAGCGAGAGTTACGAGGCTGCCAAAAGTAAACCCAATGTCTACTTTCTACACTCCTTTGTTAGATGGATAGATTCCGACCCAGAAAACAGCAATTATTCCCCCTTTGTCAGAATCATCGATCATGGAATGTGAGGACTAAAGGACAAAATAAGGGAATCAAGAGTTATGAGGCTGCCAAAAGGTAAACCGAAAGGTTACTTTCTACTCTCCTTCTCGAACAGAACAGTTTTTGTACCACTTTTATGTCCCTTTATGAAGATTAAAATCAAGATATAATGCGATTAAACCTTATGTTTACAATTCTTATTTCAATTTTGATCAAAATCCATTACATGATTTTGATTCCAGAAAATGTCTTGAATTTAAGGCTTAAGCTTAAGGAGTCTTAACAAGAAATTGAAATTCAGGGAATCTTGCTTAATTAGAGTCTAATGACTATGGATGAAATTCAATGCAAATCTGAAATATTTGACTTTTCAAATAGGAGGTTGTGCTCATATTGTGTCCTCTAAAACCCTTTAAAGTACCCCAAAGAAATTGAACTTTTGGGAATATTTAGTAATTGATGTCTAATACCTATTGTTTAAATTTCACAAAAATCTAAGGTGGACGAGCATATAAAAAGAGAACTGCCGCGGTCCAAGCAGAGGGGCTATGTAACAATTCCGTCCTATTAACCCTTATCCTCGAGTGGCTCTTGGTCTTGATAAGTTATGATCTCAATAGTAAATAAAAAAAGCATCTGATGTTTGAGTCTCGTAGTATATAGAAAGAGAGAATCGAGAGCAAGAGAGAGAATAAGACTTGCGAACTGTTAATACAGGTTTTGATAATAAACAAATGTAAACGTTACGTTCGATTATTTAACGCCTTTTTCTTTTTTCTCTTTTCTTCTATTTATGGAGTTTACCGGTGAGTTATTACCATCCTGGATGTCTAAATTGAGATAATATCAGTGGAAGTTCTTTTATCATTATTTTCCTATAGAGTTTTTTTTTCTTATCCTGGTGGAATATTCTCCATCTAATCCTGTTTATGAAGGTGTTCACACCAGTAGCGTGGTGGGAGGTTGATGGCTGCAGGGGCCAATCACTGATTTGGCGCGCCCCCCCCCCCCCCGGATATGAGCGACGAAGTCGCGAAAAAATGCAGCTGGGGGGTCTGGGGGGTCTGGGGGGTCTGGGGGGCGCTGGAAGCCCCCCAGCGGGGTACGGGGAATTTTGCCATTTTATGGTCTCCAGATGCCCCCGTTGATGCATTTTTTAGCACTAAAATGCATTACTTTATGTTAAAGAATTGCCTTTCTCTCGAGTTTTTGGGGGGCATTATGGAACAAAAATCATCTTTGGGGGGGGGGGGACAATGCCCCCTTGGAGCCGTGCCTGCCTGATGGTATTAACTTCTTCTCCCCCTCCTCTGTCAGCGGTGCCCACCATGGTTGGGCGCTGTGGAGAAATTTTCTTGGGTCTCCTACAAAGGGTGCGCCCCCTAAAACCCCATTTTGGCGCCCCCCCAGAAACCTTGGCTGGGGGCGCCTAGCCCCCCCGGCCCCCCCTGCCACCACGCTACTGGTTCACACTGTAGATGTATTATGATGTTGATTAGACCTCTTTTGGGAAAAGGTCGGTTAACATATAATAGAAATATATCGAGAGTCGTACACAGTCCAAACGGTGACTTGGATAACATCTCCTTTCGTCTCTTGACGAGAGTTGCCTCTCTTTCATGCCCTTGGAGCATCTCATTCTCCAACCTCAGGAAGGGGTACTAGCTTACATGAATTGGAATAAATACATAGAAGATACTGTTAAGTCTGCTGCAAAGAAGGTGGGCTCCCTCTACCGGGCTAGAAAACTTCTCACACTTGCCAGTATACTGTATCTCTTATAAAACCACCATTTGCCCATACATGTCATATTGTTCCCACATCTGGGCTGGTGCACCAACCACTAGTCTCCTCCTCTTGGGCACGGTGTAAAAAGGAGTCTTTAACCTAATAAGTACTGCACTGTCTGCCAAGCTCCAGCCCCTGTCACATCACTGTACTGTTGCATTCCTTGTGCCTGTTTTACAAGTACTTCCACGGAATGTGCTCTGACGAACCTACTTGTACCCTTTCAACGTAAATACCTCTGACAAACTCGACTAGCAACAAAATCCCAACCCTTTTCACTGTAGAAGTCCCAGACGTCGAAAAACTTTTTACTCTAATACCTTTTTTTATCGGACTGCTTGTTTTTGGAATTCCCATCCCTGCTCCCCTTTTCTCGACTATACCGACATGCAGAAATTTAAATGTAATGTGAACAAACATTTTGCTGCCTCCCTCCCCCCCCCCCCTTAGGATGCCCTCTATTAATCTGGTTCCTAATTACAGTAGCCCCTTACGCCTCAGTGGCAATATGCCTTGTTTGGGGTGAATAAAAGTTTTTTAAAAAAAGAAGAAGATCGTGGTATGTATTTTGCATTTTGCACATCAGCTGATAAGCTCCTCCCAAAGACAATCTAAATTTAAATCTTCACATTTTTTTAAAATTTTGCATTTGATATTTTTTTTATTATTGAGTCACCATTTATCAAGGCCAGGAGCCACTCAAGGATAAGGGTTCATGAGATGGAATAGTTATCAGCTGAAAAATGAGGAACACTATGGGAGTACTAACATTGATCAATGGTATGAACTGCATTTGATTACTTGCTGATGGAGCGGTTTATGCCAAGGATTTGTTGATATTGGAGTTTGTTGTGATGGGATACCGGACTTGGAATAAACCGTACTATTTTAAGATCTTTACACTCGGGGTTATTTTGTTATTTATAACTACTTACCAAGTTATATCAGGTAGGTATGAAAAACAAAACAAAAATCCAACAAATAACTGTTACCAAACACAAAAAAGTTACTTTTTTACCTGCCTGTATATTTTTTTATTCTGAAAGTGTTTTAATGTTTATTCATTTCAATATAACATTTCGTTCAAATCGTATTTTGTTAGAGCGATAATCCAAAGCCACTTTCCGGAAATCACCGAATTCTGATTACTTTTTTTTTTTCGTCATTTTCCCCTTTCAATTAGGTAGAAAAATAAATTTTATTGCGTTTGGAACAGTTATTTGTTGTATTTTTGTTTTTTTTGTGGTGATGGGATATCGGACTCCCTTCAGTCACTAAATAAGTGAACTAGTCTTGACAATAAATACGACTACGAACAGTAGTATGGAGGATTCGATTGTATTCTGTTAAATCCTATTGGATTACCTGTAGTTACTATTGTTTGTACAAGATATGTACGTTGGAATAAACCGTACTATTTTAAGACCTTTACACTCTGGTTATTTTGTTATTTATAACTACTTACCAAGTTATATCAGGTAGGTATGATACGCTGAAAATTATGAAAAAAGCGAGGAAGAAGTCCCAATGGAGATTCTATGTGATGCTTTTGACATGTCACTACCCAATGTTGTACACGAACCTATGTATACATCTACTGGAGCAACCTTACGAGCTGAACAAAATATGTCTTTGCCCCAAACTGGAAAGGATCCAATTTCATTAGTTCGGAATAAAAGAAAGAGCACACGTAAAAGAAAACAAGTGGAGCGCTTCAGCCTCGATCCTAAAAGGAAGAAATATTAGAAGCAGAAAAGTTCAAGGAGAGTTTCAGCTTCGGGGGGGGGGGGGGGGTGATGGGATACTGGACTCCCCTCAGTCACTAAATAAGTGAACTAGTCTGGACAATAAATACGACTACGAACAGTAGTAAAGGGATTTGATTGTATTCTGTTAAATCCTATTGGATTACCTGTAGTTACTATTGTTTGTACAAGATATGTACATTGGAATAAACCGTACTATTTTAAGACCTTTACACTCTGGGTTATTTTGTTATTTATAACTACTTACCAAGTTATACAAGATTTGAAGACAACCAAGTTGTAATATGTAGGGTGCAGTCCTGCGGTAATGTGTTCCACAGGCAGGAAATCCTTGTTCATGAAAATTCTGCCTGAAGCTAGGGCGAAGGGAAAATCTTTTTATGCTGTGGTAGCAATAGGAGTCCTTATTGTGAATGTCTTACAAGGAGGAACCACAGATTGGAGCTCAGTCGAGCACCTTCAATGGAAATAATGGTAGAGTAGAGAGAGACTAGCAACGTCTCTTCCGTGAGAAAGGGGCGGTAAGGAGGAGAAGAGATCATCCTCATCCCATTAGAGTTCATAGTCGATTTTGTACTCTGTCAAGGCAGAAAAGTGTGTTCCGTGCGGCACCTCCACAGATGTGGTAGCAGTATTCCAGCTTAGGATGTATCTGGTTCTTATATAAGTAGATGTGTCTTCAGTGAAAGTTTATTTGAAATCATTTTTATTTAAAAAAAAAACACTTTTAAAAAGAAATTATTTTAGATATAAATAAATGGAGAAAAATTTATAATTCAAAGTTCAATTATCTTTAAGTCATCACAGGAGAGAGAGAGAGAGGGAGAGGGAGAGAGAGAGAGAGAGAGAGAGAAATGAAAGTTTATTTGAAATCATTTTTATTAAAATAAAAACTTTTAAAATCATTTTTTTAGATATAAATAAATAAATAAACAATTTTTATAATTCAAAGTTTAATTATTTTTTAGTCATCACAGGAGAGAGGGGGGAGAGAGAGAGAAAGAGGAAGAGAAATGAAAGTTTATTTGAAATCATTTTTATTAAAATAAAAACTTTTAAAATCATTTTTTTAGATATAAATAAATAACTAAAAAATTTTTATAATTCAAAGTTTAATTATTTTTTAGTCATCACAGGAGAGAGGGGGGAGAGAGAGAGAAAGAGGAAGAGAAATGAAAGTTTATTTGAAATCATTTTTATTTAAAATTAAAACTTTTAAAATCATTTTTTTAGATATAAATAAAAAAATTTTTTTATAATTCAAAGTTTAATTATTTTTTAGTCATCACAGGAGAGAGAGGGGGGAGAGAGAGGGAGAGAAATGAAAGTTTATTTGTAATCATTTTTATTTAAAATTAAAACTTTTAAAATCATATTTTTAGATATAAATAAAAAAATTTTTTATAATTCAAAGTTTAATTATTTTTTAGTCATCACAGGAGAGAGAGGGGGGAGAGAGAGGGAGAGAAATGAAAGTTTATTTGTAATCATTTTTATTTAAAATAAAAACTTTTAAAATTATTTTTTTAGATATAAATAAATAAAATAATATTTTATAATTCAAAGTTTAATTATTTTTTAGTCATCGCAGGAGAGAGGGGAGAGAGAGAGAGAGAAAGAGGAAGAGAAATGAAAGTTTATTTGAAATCATTTTTATTAAAATAAAAACTTTTAAAATATTTTTTTTTAGATATAAATAAATTTTAAAAATATTAATTAAGTTTAAGAGAGAGAGAGAGAGAGAGAGAAAGAGAGAGAGAGAGAGAGAGAGAAATGAAAGTTTATTTGATATCATTTTTATTCAAATAAAAACTTTTAAATTCATTTTTTAGATATAAGTAAATTAAAAAAAATTTTATAATTCAAAGTTTAATTATTTTTTAGTCATCACAGGAGAGAGAGAGAGGGAGAGAGAGAGGGAGAAAGAGAGAGAGAGAGAGGAAGAGAAATGAAAGTTTATTTGAAATCATTTTTATTTAAAATAAAAACTTTAAAAATATTTTTTTTTAGATATAAATAAATTTAAAAAATATTAATTAAGTTTAAGAGAGAGAAAGAGAGAGAAGAGAGAGAAAGAGAAATAGAAAGAGAGAGAGAGAGAGAGAGAGAGAGAGAGAAGAGAAATGAAAGTTTATTCGAAATCATTTTTTTTTTAAATAAAAACTTTAAAAATATTTTTTTAAAAATATAAATAAATTTAAAAAATATTAATTAAGTTTAAGAGAGAGAGAGAGAGAAGAGAGAAAGAGAAATAGAGAGAGAGAGAAAGAGAGAAGAGAGAAAGAGAGAGAGAGACAGAGAGAGAGATAAACCACATATGTATACCCCAAACCTACCCAATGAAACGTAATCATTAAAACCATTTGCTTACATGAGGAAATATAATTAGTTCTTTGAAACACACTAATTAGCTATAGCAGTACATATAATTCTATGTGTAGGCATCAAAGAGGTTATTAAAGTCAATGTACAAAGATTTGAGATTTGATACTGCACTGATTCGAATAAGAACATACATATATTAAAATGATATTAAAAAGGCATAAAGATATTGGAACGATTTTAGAAGATCTAAAAGGTGTATGCCAGAGCATGCAGATTTTCACATCCGGTCTATGTGGCGGTTGGAGGAAAAAGAGACCGATTCTAATTTTACCCTCTTCTTTTTTTTAAAAGCCCGTGCGTGGGCTGACTGTCATCACTTGAACTTTAAACCTTTTTTTTTTTTTCGCTCATTCACTTTTTGACTTTTTATGTTCATATCCTGTTTTAACGATCAACATCATATTGTTTTATTTTTACTTTGCACCTGCACCAGTGTTATACAAGCTTACACAGTGCATGCATTACTAACAATTAGAATAGTGTATTCATTGAAACTTGTCCTACACTGATCCTAGGTTTAGTTCGGTTTGTCTATTTTACTAACTGTTTATCTAGCAGCTATTTTTAGGATATTTAATACTTATGTACGATAGCTGTTGCAAACGATTCATTGTATACGCTTACATAAACACAAGTTGCTAGTTTCTATTCACACACTTGTCTTCATTGTGCATAATGGCATACTGCTTTTTACATCTGTTTTTTTCTGACATATTTATGGGTGCCCATCACTACTAACTTGCCTTCCCATGAGGGCAGAGTTAGACACAAGCTCGGTTTTTAATGAAGGAAAAATTCAGCTCCCCAAATAAGAGCACTTTGGATTGTGACAAAAATTAAAATTTCTTAAGTGAAGAAGGATTTCTCCTTCACAGACCAGGGACAGAAAAGATGAGATGTTGTATCGGAACAGATATTATATTTTGCTCCTGGCCGAAAAAGTCCATGTCTTAGCATCACTTCATTAAATCTATATTTTATATTCTATAACATCATTGAAGCTAATAAGGGAAAATCTCCACTTTACTCTTTCTCTCTCTCTCTCTCCCTCTCTCTCTCTCTCCCTCTCCCTCTCTCCCTCTCTCTCTCTCTCTCTCTCTATATATATATATATATATATATATATATATATATATATATATATATATGATTATTTTTATTTACACAGACATGTACAAAATCTGCGACACTGGCATGTCGATGTTATCGATCAACAGTTATTATCAACTGAGATCTTATTAGGCAGAGTTAGAATCCGATCTTAACATTAGCTCATATTTGGAAAGAATGAAATGGGGAGAAAAAGAAAAAGAAAAGAAATTTAAAATTTCAAAATTTGGGAAGTTACGTTGTTGAGACTGTTAGAAATCAAAATGTTAAAATCAGAATTAAAACCCAAATATAAAATATAGAATAAAATAAAACAAAATAAAATAAAATAAAGTGGAAAGAGATATAATAAAAAGGGTAGAATAAAAAGATAGATAGATAGGTAAATAGAAAGATAAATAGGTAGATAGATAGAAAAAATGAAATCATCTGTTGATTCAGTGATAAATAGTGGAAAGGGGGAAGGGAATGTACATGCAACAGAATCTGTCAAAAAACCGTCGAAAGTTTTTTTCACTCAGGGCGAACCACATATTCCCAAATCAAGTTGTAATCCATAGCAGCAAATATGTGTGTGAGCGTGCAGACGTGTGTGTGTGTTGGGGGGGGGGGGTAGGGGTTGTTAACACATTGTGTCACTAATTCTGTATTTACACTGTTTTATTTCCTTTAAACTTATCAAATTATCATTAATTAATTAATAAATCAAACAATTTCACTAGCAATTTAATTAAGTTTAAATAATTAGTAGTAATAAAAATGATAATAATAATAATTAAAATAATATAAAATAATAATAATAATAATAATAATAATAATAATAATATCGGTTATAATTTAAAAGTGCTAAAAGTTACTATTGATAAGTAATAATAAAAATAATAATAATAATAAAAATATTACTACTACTACTACTACTACTACTAATAATAATAACAATAACAATAACAATAATAATAACAATAACAATAATAGCAATCGATAATAATACTAATTAATAAAAAGTAATAGTCAGGTAAAAAATAAAATAATCAGGAAATATTGGAAGGTAATAATAATAATAATAATAATAATAATAAATAATAATTAATAATAATAAAACTAATAATAATATAGAAGAAGGTAGCAATAATATTAATCATAATGGTTGTAAATATGGTAATAGGAATAATCTTATTAATAATAGTAGAATTAGTAGTTGTAATAATATTGATCATATTAAAAATGGTAATAACCATAGTGTTCCTCATTTTTTCGTCTTGCATTCATTCCCGTCTCATTAACCCTTTTCCTTGAGTAGCTCTTGGCCTTGATAAGCAGTGACCTCAATAGTAAAAAAAAAAAAAAGAAACCCGAAAAGGGTTGATATGCCATAAAACAAAACAACCAAACCAGACACCATGAAGATATTAAGAATTTGAAGCATAAAACTTTTACCAAAATGACTGGATTCAACAGTGAATAACCTGAAAAGTGTTGATATGCCGTAAAACGAAACAACCTAACCCAACAGCATGAGTACCTATTATAAGATATTACAAACTTGAAACATAAAAGCTTTTACCAAAATGACTGGATTCGGCTTTATTTAATACGAAATGGGTTTATATGCTATGAAACCAAACAATCTCTTAGATAGAAGTGTTGTTCTATGGCCTTTTGGCTAAGATCAAAGTGTAGTATCTGTTCCGATGGATACTGCACCCCATAGACTGGTATTGTCTTGCCTTCGGGGCTTGATTTACGCCGGTCTATGGGTCTGTCCTGTGCAGTTCTAGGAGGTCCACCCTCCCAGGCTTCGCCTCCCCTCTTTGGGGAGGAGTAAGTTTATTGCTTACTGCCTGAGGCGCCCCTACCGGGGAATGCCGACGGGGCTGCCCAGGCAATTTTTTTTAATGGCCAGAGTGCTCACCTTTCGGGCGCTGGCTTTTCAAACCCCACTTTCCCGACCCGACCTTGGGTCACATCTTACTTGTGGGAGTAAGATAAAACTGGCCTTGTGCCTAACCTCCTGGAGAGGAGTAAATAAATACTCTGCTAGTCAAAGATATTTAAGTGTTTATGCCGAACGTTTTAACGGCACCGACATTTCTACAAGTAATTTTCTTTCATCATTGATGAAACGTGATGATACTGAAAATTAAAAAGCCAAAGAATTTTCAAAAAACATCTTGGTTTTTTTTTTTTTTAGTTTTTGAATCATTTTCCTTTTAGCTCCCAGAAATTTAAAATGTCAAACGTGACACAATTGTTATCCGAAGAAAACATTGAGGTTGATCCACATTTAAAACTAAATTTAAATACGATTATTTTATAAATAACACTTCTTTGATTCTTAATTGAGAAACGTCTGTGTAAATCGATATTTTGAATGCGTTTACTAAGTAAATAGCAGATCTCCGTTCAGTTTTGAGAGACAATGGATACCCACCTGTAAGTGTGCCTGCACGGGGAGTCAATTGTGAAGCAAGAGTTGCGCAATCTCCAACCACACCTCTCTTTGAATCGGCACTACATGATTCCAGTGGCAAGAAGTCCAAGAGGATTGGAAACAATCCTGAGATAAACAGAGAGCCCTCCCACACACAGCACCTGGTATTCCCAAATGGTCACCCACTTTAGTACTGGTCAAACCCAACGTCGCTTAACTTTGGTGATCTAACAGTCAGTGGGAGTATGTCGTATAAACTGCCAATGACTAATATTGTAGCAAATAAGTTTTACCAACTGACAGAAGATAACTGATTATCAGTTATATAACCAGATAGGTATCTGTCATGTGGCATACATTGTGCACTTGTTCAATCATTACTTGCCAAATGAAGAGAGTGGGGCATGTTCTCTACAATTTTTGATCCACTTGAAACAAATATAAATAGTCGTCGGATATTTCGGTCTGCTAACCGTATGATCGAGGGATTACAATATACTGCCTCTATTACCAAGAGAGACAGTGTGAGAGAGAGAGAGAGAGAGAGACAGACAGAGAGAGAGACAGAGAGACAGAGAGAGAGACAGAGAGAGAGAGAGAGAGAGAGGGAGAGAGACAGAGAGAGAGAGAGAGAGATATTTGACTATGGATCAAATTTAATGCAAATCTGAAATATTTAAATTTTCATATGGGAGGTTGTACCCATATTATGCTCCCCCCAAAAAACATTTAAAAGACTAAAAAAAGAAAATGACATATTTATTAATTGATGTCTAAGACTTATTGTTGAAATTTCACAAAAATCGGAGATAATTGAATTTTTACGAAGAGCTTCTAACCCTAACCTCATTGCCCCTTTGCATAAAACTACATTTTAATATAGTTCACATGATGCACCTTAGCAGCTTTGTCCCAAAATTCATAATGATCGGTTAATTAGTTTAGGAGTGAATCCTGTGCATAGAGATATAAAAACATATACACATACCTAACTTTATATACATGCACCCCTTAAATGATACAATATACAAAATAAATAAAGTGCCCATGTTACTCCCCGTGTTGCCGAGAATATGTATTCCAAAATTTATAATGATCGGTTCATTAGTTTAGAAGATTATCTTGTGCATAGAAATCTATAGAGATATACACATACTTAACCTTATATAAGTAGAGACATATCTAGAGTTTAATCTTCATAAAGAGACAAATTGTTAAAAACTGTTCTGTTTGGGGAATTAAAACCCCCACTTAGGATGCCCCTATAAATCAGTAGCCCAATACGTCTCAGTGGCAATATGCCTTGTTTGGGGTGAAATAAAGTTTAAAAAAATAATAAAATGAAAGATTGGAATTGAAATATCTGACCTTCTTTATGTTCATGCTTTCTCTTTCTCTCTTTGTCTGTCTGTCTGTCTGTCTCTCTCTCTCTCTCTCTCTCTCTCTCTCTCTCTGTTTCTGTCTGTCTGTCTCTCTCTCTCTCTCTGTGTTTGCCTGTTTGTCTCTCTCTCTCTCTCTGTTTGTATGTCTGTCTTTCTCTCTCTCTCTCTCTCTCTCTCTTTTGTCTGTCTGTCTCTCTCTCTCTCTCTCTCTCTCTGTATGTCTGTCTATCTATAGAGATCTACACATACTTAACTTTATATAATTAGAGATATATCTAGAGTTTAATCTTCATGAAGAGACAAATTGTTAAAAACTGTTTTGTTTGGGGAATTAAACTCCGCACTTAGGACGCTCCCTATAAATCTGACCCCTAATCCACAGTATCCTCTTACGTCTCAGTGATAATATGGCCCCTTGTTTGGGGTGAAATAAAGTTTAAAAAAATAATAAAATGAAAGATTGGAATTGAAATATCTGACCTTCTTTATGTTCATGCTTTCTCTTTCTCTCTTTGTCTGTCTGTCTGTCTGTCTGTCTGTCTGTCTGTCTGTCTGTCTCTCTCTCTCTCTCTCTGTCTCTCTCTCTCTCTCTCTCTCTCTGTTTCTGTCTGTCTGTCTCTCTCTCTCTCTGTTTGCCTGTCTGCCTGTCTCTGTCTGTCTGTCTCTCTCTCTGTTTGTCTGTCTGTCTGTTTGTATGTCTGTCTGTCTCTCTCTCTCTCTGTATCTGTCTGTCTGTTTGTCTCTCTCTCTCTCTCTGTTTGTATGTCTGTCTGTCTTTCTCTCTTTTTGTCTGTCTGTCTGTCTGTCTGTCTCTCTCTCTCTCTCTGTATGTCTGTCTGTCTGTTTCTCTCTCTCTCTCTCTCTGTTTGTATGTCTGTCTCTCTCTCTTTTGTCTGTCTCTCTCTCTCTTCATAAAGAGACAAATTGTTAAAAACTGTTCTGTTTGGGGAATTAAACTCCCCACTTAGGATGCTCCCTACAAAATTGTCATTCCAAACAATGCTTAAAATAAAAGGCTTTAGCTTATGGGGTCTTAAGAAGAAATTGAAATTCAGGGATTCTTGCTTAATTAGTGTCTAATGACTATGGATCAAAGTAAATGCAAATTTTAATGTGACTCCTGTACATAAAATATATATAAACATATACACATACCTAACTTTGAATAGATGAAAGAATAAAATAATCCGACGGTATAAAATTAAAATGGAATAAGCGGAAGACCTAAAAAGCTCAACGTTTCGCCCAAATGTTATATGGGCTTTGTCAAGAGCGAACGAAAAAAAATGCAAAAAATGACAAAAGACGAGAAAGTCTATGAATTATGAGAAATATATATAGTGGTAGGGTTCATGTAGAGAGGGAAGATATGTAAATATGTATAGAGTCAAAGATAAATACATAGCAAAAAAAAACAACAAAAAAATTAGTAACAGGAAAGAAAAGAAAAAAATAAAGAGTAGAAAGGGGGTCCAAAGGAAGAATAATTGAAAACTCAGGGAATAAACCGGTGTCTAGATATATCGTGTTTTCATGAATAATTGCTTTTGTTAGGTTAGGGGAGATGAAGTAGAAGCCCATTCGCTGTTTAATTTTATTTGTGGAAAGGGCTATGAGTGCAGATCCACTATATATATTTCTCATAATTTATAGACTTTCTCGTCTTTTGTCATTTTTTGCAGTTTTTTCGTTCGCTCTTGACAAAGTCCATATAACATTTGGGCGAAACGTTGAGCTTTTTAGGTCTTCCGCTTATTCCATTTTAATTTCATACCTAACTTTATATAACTAGAGAGATGTTCTTCATGGAAATATAAATATATATATATATATATATATATATATATATATATATATATAGAGAGAGAGAGAGAGAGAGAGAGAGAGAGAGAGAGGGAGAGAGAGAGAGAGATAAGGAACGAATGTAATGAACCTACTCATCTCTAACAATGGCCGTACGCCGTCAACGCTTTCTCAACAGTCGTCTCATGTGTCGTCTGCCTCTGTTCCACTTTTATGCACCAGCCACGCATCAACACCTAGCGTGATTAGGATTTATAGGTTGATTTCACCATTACTCATCCAATATCGGCCATTCGCTTCTCAAGTCACAGGTTCAAATATTGACTTCGTCTAAAACATCTGATATATTTAGACCAATTTAGTCTGGTAAAAAGGCCATTCACTATTTTACAAACATCTAAGCGCCCGCTGAGAAGGATCACAGAATTAATGTGTAAAAGATTAATTCAATTAATTTTAGTCATTCCATCAATTGCGATTGGCAAAACTAGACGTGAAAGTGGTGCAATGCTGATCAGTATGAACTGCAGAATTCTTTACGGATCCTGTATCATAAGATTCAGTCCGATGATCGCTTTGTGGCTGTCAGGCTCAGGCATGGTTCTGTTCAGTCCTAAAAGGACCACTTCCCAGGCTTTACATTTTTTTTCTTTTTTTTTTTTTTCTAACATAGTTCACCCCAAACAAGGACAGGCCGCCACTGTGGCCGTAAGGGGCTACTGAGAAAAAAGAAAAGGGGAGAAAATTGGGGGGGGGGGGCAGTCAACCTAAATTGGGATCTGTGCAGCGAGATGTCTGTTTACATTAGTTTTAAATTTCTGCATGTCAGTACTGTCGGGGAAACAGGGGGCAGGGAGGGAGTTCCAGAGGCCAGCAGTACGAGGAAAGAAGCTATTTGAGTAGAAGGCTCTCCGGCATCTGGGGACCTCCACAGTGAATGAACGAGATTTAGTTGATTGTCGAGTTAGTCTAATAAATTTACGTCGAGGAGGTACCAGAGTAGCCAATTCATCGGAGCATAATCCATTGAAGTATTTGTAAAACAAACACAAGGATGCGACATTGCGACGATGGGACAGGGACTGGAGCTTGGTTGACAGTGAGGGACCTATTAAGTTGGCGATTCTTTTTTGGACCTTGTCAAGGAGGGAGAGAGTAGTAAATGATGCACCAGCCAAGATGTGACAACAATACTCCATGCATGGGTGGATGGTGGCTCTAAGAAGGGTTAAGTTGATTGCTAATCGCCTGAGGCGCCTCTGTCGGGCAATACCAATGAGGCTGCTCAGGCAGAGTGCACTTATCCTAGCGTACTGGCTTCTCAAAACCACACCTGACCTTGTGTCTAACCTCCTGTCAAGAAGGTAAATAATATGCAGTGTTCAAGTTTTACTGAAGTTGTTAATTCACTTAAACAAGCACCTTTGATAAGATAATAGGAGAAACTAGACCTTCAAGCCTTTCTTGGGGACTAAAATAACATCTGTAACCAGAAAGTCACATATTCTAATTGTTTTACATACTACTTTTCCTTTTGATGTAAATAGATGTCTTTACACCAAGGTGATCCATAATACAGGCCTGGCAAACATGTAAGATGTTGAAGTTGCTTTCTGATTGTGTTATGTCATTATAGTTTCTGTAATCAATTCGTCTATATAAACAAATTGACTCATGAGTTTTTGAAATATCAAAAATGTGTCTAATTCATGGTGAATAAAGGCAATTCAAGAACCAGCACTAAAAGTTTTTAAATTATCTTAAAATATTATTTATAAAATAAAAATGTTTATACAATCCTCATGACAACGTAATCAATGCATAATTCTCCAAGCAGTTATCAGATATGTTTAACATATATTTTATTGGTTTTATGTTCTTGTAAATGTAAGTTGATTTTATTATTAAAACTGTGTATCATGAAGAAATAAGCATTTTCTTCATCTTCTATAAAAACAAATTGTATATTTAACAAATATAACAAATTTTGTAAAAATTATCAAAATTGTTTCTCCGAAGATTATTTGGTTCATAAAGTATTTGATTTTGTAAAATGTTGAATTTGCTTTCAGATTGTATTATATTATTATATTTTCTGTAATCAAGTAGTCAATATAAACAAATTGACTCATGATTTTTTAAATTTCAAAAATGTGTCTAAAAAATGTGGTGAATAAAGTGATTTTTTGTTAATTTGGTTCTTTTATATTTTTGTACTTTTTACATTTGATTTGATGGAAATAAATCAATTATTGTAAGCTGCTTCCTAATAATATGTATAGTTGCTAATTACTGGACATTACTAAGAAATCTCTTAATAAAACTTTTCTCGGTAATTATTATTTAGTAGTGATTTTGGTGTTCACATGTCCGACTCCAGTCGCATGTTTGCCAGGCCTGTATTATGGATCGCCTTGCTTTGCACACATTATAGGTCCATGTCATGTGACAAAAATTGTGCACTTGTACAGTCTGGAACGTTGATTTTTTTTCGTTTCAGAGAAAGATGTATAACAATAATAAATTATAATAAATTATAATACGTTTCACTTATTTTAATACTTCATAATAACTTTGAAAATAAGATGAAGCCAATTTATTATTATTTAGTATTCTTCACTCTATGATAACGATCAATATATATATATATATATATATATATATATATATATATATATATATATATATATATATCCCGTCACGCAAAAGTTTGAAACCATTTCAAGTGCTTGGGAGAAAAGGGAGAAGCAAATAGCCAGTCTGACTCACTCCCTCCGTATGAAATAAATTCCGAAAGAATTCTTTCACTCTATTTCCATAATGAGACGTTATCTTTGTTTTGTTTTCTATACCGATTCATACGTTTTTCTTCTTTTTTCTTCTTTAAAACCTTTTAGTTTTAAACGTTTTCTTTCTTATTTCTTTTTTAAGCGTCATCGATTGAGACGTTATATTATATGAATATTAGTGCGAACACTAGCGAAGCATAATTTTTTTTTCAGTCATTTTGACGGAGAGTGTACACTTGTTGTTATATATATATATATATATATATATATATATATATATATATATAGATATATATAGATATATATATATATAGGATCAAATATAAACCAAAAGTAAAACTTTTAGCAGATAGAACCTATTGTGAAGAGGTTTAGCTCAATATACGAGATAGAGCAATTGTAGAGATAGAAGAAAAAAGAGTGATAAATATGCGACGATTGTCCAAATTTATTTCAAATTTCAATTGTTCAATGCAAGGTGTATTCAGTAATGAACTAGTGTTTATTATTCTTTCCCTAAGCCAAGGCTTTTCAAAGATCGAAATCTTATCATCAGAGGAGAAATACAGATGGATAAGTTGGCTTTCGAAAAAACCAAAGTTCAAATATTTGAAGAATATGAAAATTATTATTAAAAAATGCAGTGAAAGAAAAGAAAAGTTCCGTAAAAAAGATATGTGGTTTGTCGGGTGACACTAGTTTATTACTGAATACACCTTGAATTGAACAATTGAAATTTGAAATAAATTTGGACAATCGTCGCATATTTATCACTCTTTTTTCTTCTATCTCTCTCTCTCTCTCTCTCTATATATATATATATATATATATATATATATGTATATATATATATATATATATATATATACATGTGTGTATATATATACATATATATACATGTATATATATATATATATATATATATATATATATATACACACACACACACACACACATACATATATATATATATATATATATATATATATATATATATATATATATATATACACACACACATATATACAAAGTTACTGGTAAAAAGGCAATTAGAATAAATAAACATGACAGTGTTAGAATTTGTAGAATTTGGTATATTCGGACTACTGTTCTCATCTTGGGTGTTTTATCATAACGTTTCGGCCGATGTAACCTCTGACCTTCTTCAGGTGTACCTTGTCGAACAGTGGATATGGTACTAAGCAAAATTCAGTTCTAAGTCATCTGAAGGTTGAAGGTTCAATCCTCAGTGTGGCAGGCGATACGAAGAATTGCGAATTACTGAAGACTTCTTCCCAGTCATGGCAGATGGAATGAGAGCATGCTACCCCCGTGGATTTAATAAAGGGTTCCGTTAGAAATTCTGTCTAGATTCCCGAGTTCGACAGAAAGATTCCCGAGTTCGACAAGGTACATCTGAAGAGGTTACATCGGCCGAAACGTTGTGATAAAAACACCCAAGATGAGAATAGTAGTCCGACTATATACCAAATTCTACAAATCAATCAACCCTCGTCTCAAAAATTCAGAAACATAAATGTTAGAAATGTTCCTTCAACTTTGAAGTTAGTATTAAGTATGAAAAATAATTGTACAAATATATGCTGACTAATAAGGAAAGGTCAAAGTAAACATATTTATATAAAGTATATAAAAATGCTAACCTGGAAATCCATAAAGGGATTGATGTACACATTATAACATTTTGATTCAATCCTTAAGTGGATTAGAATCCCTAAGGTGGCTGACAGTAATAATCGTGTTTGCTTATATGAATGACGCCTAATTGTGCATTAACCGTATAGAAATGTCAAATAGCAATGATTGGATATATATATATATATATATATATATATATATATATATATATATATATATATATATATATATATATATATATATATAATCCAGGTAAAACATCCACAGGGTAGTAATCCAAAGAATTTCAACCAGGTTTTATAAAAAGTGTTCAATATCAAATAGAGCTTTTATATATGATTATTTTTATTTACACAGACATGTACAAAATCTGCGACACTGGCATGTCGATGTTATCGATCAACAGCTATTATAAACTGAGATCTCATCAGGGAGAGTTAGAATCCGATCTTAACCTTAGATCATATTTGGAAAGTTTCCAAACATGATCTAAGGTTAATATATATATATATATATATATATATATATATATATATATATATATATATATATGAAAATATGAATTTCTAACGGCAAATATATTTTAAAAATCGGTCACATGACTTTTATTTCTTTTTCCTCTTCTTCTTTGCTTGACTCCATTCTTCCTGGAATTCAGCGACCGGGTTGGATCACAAAAACCTTTCTGCCTGATGAGACCTCAGCTCTTGATAGCTGTAGATCGATAACATCGACATGCCAGTGTAGCAGACCTTGTACATGTTTGAATAAAAGCATTCACAATACTGCTCTATATCTTTATTGAGCACTCTTTTATAAGCCCGGTTTGATTCCCTTTGGATTTCTACCCTGTGGATATTTACTCTACCTGGATTACTATATATATATATATATATATATATATATATATATATATATATATGTAAAAGGCTTTGATTGGATATATGTCATGTAAACGTTGCCCAATGTTTCTGCCTTTTTCTAGAGTTTAGGCTTCCACTGAAACGATTATCAGTATATCACGTGATCCATGATCGTTCATGAATTGAAAACAAACAAAAAAATAGCGCCAAAACAACTAGTTCATGGGTTTTAAAGTATGTGGGAAAGATCAGCTTACAAAATACATGAGTAAATAGCGTTATTGATTTCTTTCCGAGAAATACCGATCCGTTGATAATGGCTACAGTATTAGACAAAAGCACTAGGAGAGACAAAACCATTGGCCGATTCTTAGATGGCATTCATCTAACCAAAGCTTTAAACGTGCTAACATTTAACATACTCATATAACGGCTCATCTTCAACCAAATGCGTATTAAAAAAGGTTTGTTGCCAAATACACCTTTATATATATATATATATATATATATATATATATATATATATATATATATATATATATATATATTAAGTGGTGAACTAAAAGCGAACTTTTAGGAAAGGTAAAACCTATAGCTGTATACTTTTGTATACAGCTCAATATCCAGGATAGAGCAGATATATATGTAGAAGGATGAAAAGGAATTAGAAAAGCAAAAGTCAAATCTTTTTTCAATTCAGTTGCTCATAGCAAGGTATATTCCGCAAAAGGCAATTTATTCAAGTTAAATTTTTCCTTAAGCCAGGCTTTTCAAAGATCAAAATCTTATCATCAGAGGAAATCACTGGGATAGATAAGTTGGCAAAGGCTTTGAAAAGCCTGGCTTAAGGAAAAATTTAACTTGAATAAATTGCCTTTTGCAGAATATACCTTGCTATGAGCAACTGAATTGAAAAAAGATTTGACTTTTGCTTTTCTAATTCCTTTTCATCCTTCTACATTATATATATATATATATATATATATATATATATATATATATATATATATATATATATAGTAGAGAATGGTAGTTTGCTTGAAGCATTGCTGGGTATAGTAGTAGTAAGTTTTTGAAAGGCTGTGGGCAATGCAATTCCGGGTAAGATGCAAGTTGAAAGGAAAGGAACAAAAACAATAACAATAAATCGAATACGATATAAGGCTTACTATTTATTATTCCTTTTTTTTTTTTCTCTCTTTTTTTTTTTTCTTACATAACAGCAAGAGTGTTTTAGCTGTTCATGTGATGTCCGGGTGATTAAAAATCACTATTTGATATTTCGGGAAAAGACATCCCTTTGTCAAAAATAATTAGACCAGAAGGAGAATAATATTTTATTCTTCTCCGACTGTGTAGAGAATAATACAAAACAAAATGGCTGCCAGATATAGACCGCAGCATATAATAAAGCAGTTTCACAGGGAATATAAATTAAATTAAGTTTTATTTTAATATTATGTTAAATATATGATTGAATATATGATTTGATGTTTAGAATATTTGTGTAATGTTGGTTAGGTGTATAATAAATAGTAAGCCTTATATCGTATTCGATTTATTGTTATTGTTTTTGTTCCTTTCCTTTCAACTTGCATCTTACCCGGAATTGCATTGCCCACAGCCTTTCAAAAACTTACTACTATATATATATATATATATATTGTGTGTATTTAGGCAGCATTTTTTCATTAATGCATGTGTTGTTGAAAATGACAGAACTCTTCTGTTTAGTGATTCCTTTTTTTATTTTTTCCATTCGTCGAATGATAATTATTAGACTAGACCAAATTAAATCAGCCACTATTTTAAATTAAAATTAGAAAAAATAATAAGAAGAATAATAAATAAAATTAATAAATAAACGAAGAACTGTTTCAATCGTCACATTTCAAAATGTAGACGTCCGTCTTTTACGTGAACGGTTTGCCGGCGTATTTTTTAAGAAATTCCATTCTTTCACTCGCTTTTTATTCATTTTTGCAATTAAAGACCTGAAGATGATTCCGGAGAGAATCGAAAACGTTAGTCAAACACACGGATCCTACATTAATTCATTCCATTTCAACGTCAAAAAGATCATTCGACGAATGGAAAAAAATAAAAAAGGAATCACTAAACAGATGAGTTCTGTCGTTTTCAACAACACATGCATTAATATATATATATATATATATATATATATATATATATATATATATTTATTTATTATTTATTTTGGTACAGAAAAATTAGTACAACATTCGTACCGTCGGTTTCAAGCACGGAAGGACTTAGCCATCCGGCTCTCTTCAGCTTCTGTTGTCATCTGTTTCGGAAATGTGAAGTCACGTGTCACTCTTGTTTGGACGCGTTATTTGCTTAGAGTGTTGTGTATGTTTGTTTAAATTTAGTGTAAGGAAGGTTTAATAAGGTTTGAAAAAAGGGAGGGGGGGGGGGGAGAACAGTTGGGATTTAAACCGGAGGAGATTAAAAAAGGTATAAAAAAAGAGATATCAAAAAATTTATATAAAGCCAAAAATAAAAATATAAAACAATATTTCTATATAATTCCCGTGAGTCAATATTATGAGTTTATTATTATATTATATTATTTTATATATATATATATATATATATATATATATATATATATATATATATATATATATATATATATAAAATGAAGTAATAAAATAAGGTGTCAATCAAATTTTATTAGAATTCAAAGTTCAAGCAAAGTATCTAAAAGTCCTTAGCTCATGAGTATTATTTACTGCTCTCCAGGAGTTAGGCACAAGGCCAGTTTATCCTACTCCCACAAGTAAGATGTGACCCAAGGTCGGATCGGAAAGTGGGGGTTGAAAAGCCAGCGCCCGAGAGGTGAGCACTCTGACCATCAAAAATTGCCTGGGCAGCTCCGTCGGCATTCCCCGGTAGGGGCGCCTCAAGCAGTAAGCAATTAACTTACTCCTCCCCAAAGAGGGGAGGCAAAGCCTGGGAGGGTGGACCTCCTAGAACTGCACAGAACAATCCCATAGACCGGCGTAAATCAAGTCCCGAAGGACAAGACAATACCAGTCTCATGAGTTTTCAAAGATAATTCTTCTGTTCAGAGGACCATTACCGCAGTTATACCACTACAGGTAATAAAATTAAACTTTGAAAATATATAAAAATATATATACAAAAATACATAAAAATATATAACATCAAATATATCAACCCAAAAACATACTTTTTTGTTAAATCCATCCAAGTCATACAATTTGAAAAACACAAATTGATGTTGTCTCAATGTGATCCGTACTTGAATCAACAATGTCTAATCAATTATTAATAAAAAATAAAGAACGAACATTAAACTATAGCTAAACAACTGTTATTAATTAGATGCTTATTTTTGTTTATTTTTTTTTTTGTCAAAGGAAACATTGTTAATTAAATATTTTAAAATAAAATGTTTTGTTTTTTTGTGCTCCGGAAAGTTTCAAAAGATGATGCTGTTTGATCTGTTAAGCAAATGCTTGTTTAAAAAAAATATTTTTTTTTCAATGTTTTTTTTATATCTTTTTCAAAAACTCAATTAGTCCTTCTGGAGATTCAACGAGCTGACAGAGATTATAGAAAGTAATTTTTTTTATTGAACGCGATTAATTTCTTCCAAAAGTTATCGTCTGCTTGATTAATAGTTTCGTCAAGTTTCGAGCGATTCCGAGACCTTCCCGAACGTTGACGACGCGAAGTCACAAAAACATGGTGCGTCAGCTATAAGAGTATCAATTATTTTACTTAAATATGCATATCAATTTTTCCTTAGCTAAGAGTTGTTTCTGCCCATTTGTAAAGGGAGAACCGAGGGTTCTATGTTTCTATCTAGCGGGATTTAACTTTTTTTTCTAATTTTTTTTTTTTTGTTGTTCACCCCAAACAATAAATATTGCCATAGTAAAATAAATTCGTATAGATCAACACGGTACAACTTTGTTGACTGGCTTGATTCTGCTCTTGGCATTTTCACAGGAGGGACCACGTGAAGGTTGCCAACATCTCTAAGTGAAAGGGATTCTATGGAACAGACTAGATTCGAACTTGGCATTTTCACAGGAGGGACCACGTGAAGGTTGCCAACATCTCTAAGTGAAAGGGATTCTATGGAACAGACTAGATTGGAACTTGGCATTTTCACAGGAGGGACCACGTGAAGGTTGCCAACATCTCTAAGTGAAAAGGATTCTATGGAACAGACTAGATTCGAACTTGGCATTTTCACAGGAGGGACCACGTGAAGGTTGCCAACATCTCTAAGTGAAAGGGATTCTATGGAACAGACTAGATTCGAACTTGGCATTTTCACAGGAGGGACCACGTGAAGGTAGCCAACATCTCTAAGTGAAAGGGATTCTATGGAACAGACTAGATTCGAACTTGGCATTTTCACAGGAGGGACCACGTGAAGGTTGCCAACATCTCTAAGTGAAAGGGATTCTATGGAACAGACTAGATTGGAACTTGGCATTTTCACAGGAGGGACCACGTGAAGGTTGCCAACATCTCTAAGTGAAAGTGATTCTATGGAACCGACTAGATTCGAACTTGGCATTTTCACAGGAGGGACCACGTGAAGGTTGCCAACATCTCTAAGTGAAAGGGATTCTATGGAACAGACTAGATTCGAACTTGGCATTTTCACAGGAGGGACCACGTGAAGGTTGCCAACATCTCTAAGTGAAAGGGATTCTATGGAACAGACTAGATTCGAACTTGGCACGCCCTGCTCGTCAGTCTATATCGTTATTCACTTAACCACCATCACCTCTGTCATTGAGGTGTAAGAGACTGTTGTGATACGGGTCAGATTTATAGGGGCTACCCTGGGGGGGACTTGGACAGCAAGATATTTGTTCACATTTAAATTTCTGCATTTTGGTATGGTCGGGGAAACAGGGAGCAGGAAGGGAATTTCAAAAGTAAGTGGTCTGAGGAAATAAGCTACTAGCATAGAAAATCTTCCGGTATCTAATATTTAACAAAACAATATTTATCGTCGGTACGATAAATAATATAACAAACAGTGAATAATATAAAATATGAAAACGATAAATAATTAAAAACTAATTAAATAATGAATTTTGTAAGTGTTATCAAAAATGCAAAACTATTTGGAAATATATAAACAGAATTATTTTATTGTCAATTTTACTTGTTTTAAATTGTATTTCTTGTCCTGAAATAAAATTATTTTTAAAGTGTTCAGAAGTTCAATTCAATCATTGTTTTTTTTCTAGCACCAAACATATTTGAACTGTTTTAGAATTTGATTACACACATAAAGAGCGTTTTGAAACAAAAAAATAAAGTTTTTTTTTATACAAAAAGAAACAAGTTTGAACCGAATTTCTAGTTGATATCATTTTAACGACAGTCAACTTTTCTATCAAGACAGGTTTGTCAACCATCTTGAATTTTAGTTTATGAGTCATTTTTTTAATAGTTTTACCTTCAAATCACTATGAGATTTCCAACCATTAAAACAACATGAAGAAAATCATGCGTATCCTTTATTAAATACCAAACAATTACTAGATTAAAGATGAATTAATTTCAGACAGAAATGACAACAGTCATATGTCCATGTGTTGAGGTGCAATAACCTTTCTCTTCGAAGCGTCTTGTTTATCTGCTTAGCAATAATACTAAACGCTGTGACGTCAGCAGATAAACCCAACTCAGTGACCAAGTCTTCTTAACGTGGGCCAAACCTTGCTGATCATACATCAAGATCAAAGTGTAGTATCTGTTCCGATGGATACTGCACCCCATAGACGGGTATTGTCTTGGCCTTCGGGGCTTGATTTACGCCGGTCTATGGGTCTGTCCTGTGCAGTTCTAGGAGGTGCACCCTCCCAGATTTCGCCTCCCCTCTTTGGGGAGGAGTAAGTTTATTGCTTACTGCCTGAGGCGCCCCTACCGGGGAATGCCCAGGCAATTTTTAATGGTCAGAGTGCTCACCTCTCGGGCGCTGGCTTTCAAACCCCACTTTCCCGACCCGACCTTGGGTCACATCTTACCTTGTGGGAGTAGGATAAAACTGGTCTTGTGCCTAACCTCCTGGAGAGGAGGTAAATAATGCATAATAGCTTTGTTACATTTGAAAAATCATATCTTCTCTTAACTTCAAAAGCATGATACTGCTAAATATTAATCCCTAGGCAGAGAGGGTCAATAAATGATATAAAAATAAACACTCTGCTGCTACTCTCTACCTAACCGCACCCCTCTAGCTCCATTTCTAACATCCTAACCCTCCTGACTCTCCACAACACTGTCCACAACACTTTCCCTTCATTTTTTTTTTTATTGTATCCAAGTTTTTTTTCTGAATTTGAGATATTCTCAGATGTTGCCGCCCTATGTGACCAACTATTTCGTCTAGTATGTAATACTAACTCTGGCTGTGGCTATTTTCTTCTTTTATATTATTTCTTATTTTTTTATTCTTTTTTCCTTACTTTTTCCCTCTCTTCTAAATCCCATTTATTCTTTAATGTTTCATTATTTTCGTAATTTATACGTTTTACATTGTTTTCTTTCGTTTTTTTTCTATCATCCCTTTCTTTTCTAATTTCATTTTTAAAATTTTTATAATCTTATTTTTCTCGCTTTTTTCAACCCTTTTTTCTGATTTCTTTTTCTTCCATATTTACTTTGTTCTTTATTTCTTTAATTGTTTCTTTTTTTCCTTCGTTTCCGATACAATTCATTCTTTTATGATTATTTCAGTCTTTCTCTTTTTTTGCTTTTTATAATTTTTTTCATCTTTTCTTTTCAATGTCTTATTATTGGTCCCTCGATTTATCAAATCGGGGTACCTGTTTTGAGGCATTTCCGTCAGTCCGTCCGTCCGGATTTTTCTCCGCAACCATCGATTGAATTTCTCTGAAATTTTGCATGAAGTTGTAACTTTGGTCAGGTTAGAAAGTGACATTCTCTGATTTAAAAAAAAAATCTGGTTAGCCCCCCCCCCCCAGGGGGTCAAAAGGCCCCGAAATGGCAAAAAATGACATTTTTTGCCCCATAACTTTTCATCCATCTATTCAATTTCTCTGAAACTTGGCCAAAATGTGGAGGCAATTGTTCCTAATAGAAAATAAGTATCGCTTACCTTGGAAAAAATCTGGTTCGCGCCCCCAGGGGGTCAAAAGCCCCCAAAATGGCAAAAAATGACCCTTTTCTCCCATAACGTTTGATCCATCCATTCAATTTTTCTGAAACTTGGCCAAAATGTAGAGGTAATTGTTCTGGATATAAAATGAGCATCCTTGACCTCAGAAAAATTCTGGTTCGCGCTCCCAGGGGGTCAAAGGGGGGGGTAAAAAATGCCACAAATTACCCAAATTTATTGCATTTTACACTTGCCACATCGAGTCACATACAGAGGGGGACCACGCACGCGCAGCTTGTTAATAATGAAATGTTTCTTTAATTGTTTCTTTTTTTCCTTCGTTTCCGATACAATTCATTCTTTTATGATTATTTCAATCTTTCTCTTTTTTTTTGCTTTTTATTATTCTTTTTTCATCTTTTCTTTTCAATGTCTTATTATATATATTATGTGTTCCGTTTTTATTATTTCTTTTCTACTTTCAAATGTACTTCATTCCCACCAAACTCAACAACAAGTTTGGAATTGATATTCTCAAATGTTTTTTGTTTTTTTAATTTTTACCATTTTAGTAAGGAATATCTGATTTGAGTTGTTTGGAATTTGGTTGCAATAGAATATAAGTAATCTTTGCAAATCAAAATATCAATTATCCAACATCTGCTGTCGGCTATGCTAGCTAACAAGTGAAACAAACCAATTGGCTTTATAAGTGACATGAAATATTCACGAAATTAAGTACTTATTTTAGTAGCAAAACCATTTAGTAAGATACGGGTTGAAGCACAAACTAAATGACATATTCTTCCCCTTCCCTTTTGAGATTGTCAAACCAATTGACCTGGATTGCATCTCCATTTCATCATTTTAGTGTCCATTAGGAACTGCCATCAGAAAAAAAACTGCCATCGGAATGCAATCCCAGCAGACAATCTATGAAAGTCATAAAACTATAAAATATTTAACAAAAAATTCTTTAAAACTTGTAGAAGAAGAATTCTAATAACAACATAGTTTTTTTTTCTCGAATTATCTTCGCAAACATTTTCTTGAATTCTTTTAGCAAACATTTTCTTGAATTCTTTTAGCAAACATTTTCTTGAATTATCTTAGCAAACATTTTCTTGAATTCTTTTAGCAAACATTTTCTCGAATTATCTTCGCAAACATTTTCTTGAATTCTTTTAGCAAACATTTTCTTGAATTCTTTTAGCAAACATTTTCTTGAATTATCTTAGCAAACATTTTCTTGAATTCTTTTAGCAAACATTTTCTCGAATTATCTTCGCAAACATTTTCTTGAATTCTTTTAGCAAACATTTTCTTGAATTCTTTTAGCAAACATTTTCTCGAATTATATTCGCAAACATTTTCTTGAATTCTTTTAGCAAACATTTTCTTGAATTCTTTTAGCAAACATTTTCTTGAATTATCTTAGCAAACATTTTCTTGAATTCTTTTAGCAAACATTTTCTTGAATTATCTTAGCAAACATTTTCTTGAATTCTTTTAGCAAACATTTTCTTGAATTCTTTTAGCAAACATTTTCTTGAATTATCTTAGCAAACATTTTCTTGAATTCTTTTAGCAAACATTTTCTCGAATTATCTTAGCAAACATCTTCTTGAATTCTTTTAGCAAACATTTTCTTGAATTCTTTTAGCAAACATTTTCTTGAATTCTTTTCGCAAACATTTTCTTGAATTCTTTTAGCAAACATTTTCTTGAATTCTTTTAGCAAACATTTTCTTGAATTCTTTTAGCAAACATTTTCTTGAATTCTTTTAGCAAACATTTTCTCGAATTATCTTAGCAAACATTTTCTTGAATTCTTTTAGCAAACATTTTCTTGAATTCTTTTAGCAAACATTTTCTTGAATTCTTTTAGCAAACATTTTCTCGAATTATCTTAGCAAACATCTTCTTGAATTCTTTTAGCAAACATTTTCTTGAATTCTTTTAGCAAACATTTTCTTGAATTCTTTTCGCAAACATTTTCTTGAATTCTTTTAGCAAACATTTTCTTGAATTCTTTTAGCAAACATTTTCTTGAATTCTTTTAGCAAACATTTTCTTGAATTCTTTTCGCAAACATTTTCTTGAATTCTTTTAGCAAACATTTTCTTTAACAATTTCAAAAATTGGAGAAAATCTTAATCGGCTTTGCTCTTTATACTTCTATAGCTCTGTGTTTGTCTAATGAAATTAGGTATGATAAACATCAACCAAAAGAAGAGTCTATCACGCATGTGTATGCAGTGTGATGATCTATGGTAGTTTAACCTGGTTAGTGATGGTTGAGGACATACGTTGCATGGAGAGAAATGATATGAGAATGATAGGATGGATGTGTAATGTGAGACTAGCTTAGATCTGATGATCTAAGAACAGTAGTGCGCAGAGGTCTGGTGATGTCTGGGGCCAACTCCTTAATTGTATGCCTCAAAGACTCAAATATTAGTACAGAGAAATATTATGAGAAAGGGAGATAGTATGAATATGAACTACTGTTCTCATGTTTGGACTGGTGGGTCTTTGTTCTATTTGAGGGTTCTTGATACTCTGTAAAAGTCTGAGTAACATTTCGTTTCGTCAATTCGTTTCATATGCGTAGCAATATGTTGTGAAACACTGAGTAACATTTGCC
This sequence comes from Sepiola atlantica, assembly GCA_963556195.1. Taxonomy (NCBI): domain Eukaryota; kingdom Metazoa; phylum Mollusca; class Cephalopoda; order Sepiida; family Sepiolidae; genus Sepiola; species Sepiola atlantica. The sequence continues at coordinate 73,165,512 of OY744534.1, forward strand.
AACATCAATTTGTTTCTTACTCGTAGTAATATATTGTAAAATTCTGAGTAACATTTCGTTTCGTCAATTCGTTTCGTCCGGTGGAAACAAAAACAATTTGTTAATTCACAAATTAACAGTCATCTCCAAAGACTCACCAGCAAGACAAAATAAGTATAAAAATGCAAGCGTCTGTTCCATACTTGATTCGACCTCATTTCCTACTACATCAGACAATTAAAACCTCTGTAAACAAAAATCTCCAGTCATCCAAAACGGAAATTTATAGCCGATCGTTGTGAATTATTTCCCTTTAAAATTAACCTCTTCAGACTAAATTCATTATAATCTCGTTATTCAAAAAGAAAAATTATTAAAGTAATTAAAAGGATATAAATCTAGTTAAATCCAGCATCTATTATCTCCCTTTTATCGTTGTGGAGACGAGTGGAGTGATTGGTCCTGCCACACGCGACTTCCGCGGCAGATTTGGTCTATTAATGATGCGCAACACCGGAGACAATCGCGAATTGTCTTGGCTTTACGAGCGCCTCTCTATCGCCATTATTCGTGGAAACGCCTCGAGTCTGCTTTCGGCCTGCCAAGCCAGACGGACATTCGAAGAAAACTACTGACTGTGATACAATTATATATAAGGAATCAGGATTTCTTGATATTGAACTAAACAATGTCCAAGTGAAGAATAAGGGATTTATTAATTATTTATTGAATTATTAATCTTATAGTTTACTTTTTCACCGAATGGATACATGTAATATATTTGTTTCTTTTTTTTATTATTTGTGATTGAATAAAACTTATCTTCCCTTAGATTTTTAAAGATTTTTTGAGCCAAACTTTGAACCGTCATAAAATAAGAATGGACAGAGCAAATGAGCTAAACTAATCAGGAAATGATTCATTCCTAGATATCAATAAATCGTCAAACTTCTAGTAACATTTGAAAACATAAATTCCAAACTCCTGTTGAATCTGGTTGCGCATCGGTAAGGTCCCTCACTGTCAACCAAGCTCCAGTCCCTGTCCCATCGCCACAATGTAGCATCCTTGTGCTTGTTTTACAAATACTTCAATGGATTATGCTCCGATGAATTGGCTACTCTGGTGCCCCCTCGACGTAAATTCACTAGACCAACTCGACAATCAACTAAATCCCATCCATTCACTTTGGAGGTCCCCAGATGCCGGAGAGTTTTCTACTCAAATAGCTTCTTTCCTCGTGTTTCTGGCCTCTGGAACTCCCTCCCTGTCCCCTGTTTCCCCGACAGTACTGACATGCAGAAATTTAAAACTAATGTAAACAGACATCTCGCTGCGCAGATCCCAATTTAGGTTGACCATCCCCCCCCCACCTCCCTTTTTTTTCTCAGTAGCCCCTTACGTCTACAGTGGCGGCCTGCCTTGTTTGGGGTGAACTTCGTTAAAAAAAAAAAAAAGATAGCAACTTGTCTAATTAAATAGTTTGCAATATATATTGAAGAAATGTAGATTTGGTGTTAAACAGACAAACTAGACCAAACCTAAATTTATGATTCAAACATGTTACAAAATTCTTTGTCATGCTGTAGCAAGATTAGCCCGGGGGTGATCAAATAAGCAGGTTAGTAAATAAGAATTACCACTTAGATAGTAACAGGATGTAGGTCAGGGGTGTGGGCATGTTAGATTATAGATGGACGTATGTTGAATAGTAGTTAAGTCCGCTAGTATGAATTTTGAGACAGGCAGATTAGTTCAGGTTGAAATGCTCCGAGAGCCTGCGAAACAAACGAGTTCCCAGGAACAATAATGAGTAGATCTGACCTGTAAGGTCAAACTTGAAAGATGAGGTCAAAAGGACCCCGATTCAAAGGATATGGGAGGACAATGTAGAAATTAATTCAAGGAAAGCCTAGAAGAAAGAAAAAGGTTGGTTTTGATTGAGTCTGGTGTAGAACTTTGTGGCGGCCAATCGATAGAAAAACGACTTAAAACAAAAAGACTTTTAAATATCGCCGAAGGCGAAAAGTAGGCGCCGAGATATCTATGTTTCTATTTATGTCTATCTATCTATCTATCTAGCTAGCTAGCTAGCTAGCTAGCTATCTAGCTCGCTAAATAAGTAATTAAGTATGGGATTTTTGTATCTCCCCTGGATAATATTTGTAATTTTCAAACGTGAATAATTTCTAAAAACTCTCAGACATCTACCTTTTTGTTACGAGATAAGATCCTTTATTCACAGCAACAACGAACGAGGTCTAGCTACACTGATGAGACAATCACGGCTATACGAAAAAAGAAAAAGGAGAAGGAGAAGAATCAGTCTATGCCAAAATGAGGAATCCGGCCATGGTAGCAGCGATAACGACAAGAAGAAGGAAAGAATAAGAGAATTCGACAGTCGACAGAGAAGAAGAAAAGGAAAAGAAAGCAATGGAAAACTACGCATAATTATGAACGGACATTCAAGGTTGTCACTTAAGTATTGTATACAAAAAGAAGAAAAGAACAAACGACTTAATGAAAGCGCAAAATAACTAAAACGAATTAAGTGAACGCCCTAATAACGAACTATAAAAAACTTTAAAGTAACGTAAAACGTCACAGGTAGACGTCGCATTTGGAATGCGACTGTTATTGTTTTGATAATTTCAGAGTTGAGACGAGAATGAAAATATACACATTTTAATATTTGTTTTTTGAGGTATGACGAATTGAGGAATGTGTTAAAAACAACTGTCACCATTACATCACCGATCGAGAGAGAATTGGAAAAAAACGAGAGAGAAAGACTCGCGATCGAAGTGAGCTGACGTTCCACTTTTTTGCTCCCTCCAGCAGGGGCTGAGAAGTTGATGGCATCTGTAAGGCAGGGGTGCATCAAGAGAATGTCGGCATTCTACTATTATAAATTGTAAGCTATAAAAAAAAAAGTTTGTTTCGATGCTTCATTTTTTGCTGTAACGCCTTTCGTATTTCGGGACCAGTAAAGAGCGGGGCATAACGCGACGATACATCTCTTCTTAATTTCAGCAAACATACGCAGAGAAGTGGAAGTATAGAGAGCAAAGACAGATTTTCATTAATTTCTCCAATTTTTTACTATTGGTAAAGAAAATGTCTGCTCAAAAACACTTGTAAAATAGAAAAGAAAAAAGAATCCATTGTTTGTTTTATTATTATTATTATCATCATCATCATCATCATCATCATTATTATTATTATTATTATTTGTACTCACTAGGAGTTCTCACACAGATCATCGTCAGTGATTGCTCACTGACAACAACCGGTGGTATTCCCTGGAGTCTGAGTGACAACAAGTCTCCCCAGATTTCCAGTATTGTCCACCTCTTTTCAATAAGCCTCCCCAAGGTCCCAGCACTCTCCACACTCTTCCAGTGGAGGTCTGGTTTGTGCTGTCCCTCCTCGGTCGCTTGACCCCATCATCATCATCATCATCATCATCATCATCATCATCATCATCATCATCATCATCATCATCATCATCATCATCATCATCATCATCATCATCATCATCATCATCATCATCATCATCATCATCATCATCATCATCATCATCATCATCATCATCATCATCATCATCATCATCATCATCATCATCATCATCATCATCATCATCATCATCATCATCATCATCATCATCATCATCATCATCATCATCATCATCATCATCATCATCATCATCATCATCATCATCATCATCATCATCATCATCATCATCATCATCATCATCATCATCATCATCATCATCATCATCATCATCATCATCATCATCATCATCATCATCATCATCATCATCATCATCATCATCATCATCATCATCATCATCATCATCATCATCATCATCATCATCATCATCATCATCATCATCATCATCATCATCATCATCATCATCATCATCATCATCATCATCATCATCATCATCATCATCATCATCATCATCATCATCATCATCATCATCATCATCATCATCATCATCATCATCATCATCATCATCATCATCATCATCATCATCACCACCACCACCACCACCACCACCACCACCACCACCACCACCATTGCTGTTGTTATTGTTATTGTTGTTGTTTTTTGTTGTTACTACTACTACTACTGCTACTACTGCTACTACTGCTACTACTGCTACTAGCGCCCCTCCTAGAAATTATATGTATATATCCGTTCCGTCACACAAAAGTTAGTGAGTAAGAAACTGCAAGGCAATTCCATTTTAAGTATTTCAAGGAATTGAGGAAGCAAATATTTTTCCATTTTTTTCTTTCTGCTCTTTATCCCGATTTATACGTTTTTCTTTCCTTTTTTTTCTGTTTTTAAAACTTTCCGGTTTTCTTTCTCTCTTTCCTATTCCTTTTTTTAAATTCATCGATCCATTCGTTATCTTATATGAGTATGGACATTCGCGTGGACACTGGCGAACGATTTTTTTTTCCATCATTTTTTTTTTATGTAGAGTGTACACTCGTTTGAGTTATACAGAGAAAATGGTAAAATCGGCCATCACGAAACTTCTATAATGCTAGGAGGTCTAATGTAATGGCTTTGATATTTTAGACAGACACAGAAACTATAATTAAATTTAATAAAACACTATTTAAAAAAAAAAACAAGAAATGACGCACCATGTTTCCGTGACTTTGCGTCGTCAACGTTCGGGCAGGTTACGGAAGCGCCCGAGAGTTGACAAGGCGAAAACTGCTAAACACTAAATTGAAGACTGCCAGCCGATAAATTACGACGAAGAAAATCAAAGTAAAATACATATGTAAAAATAAAGAACGAACAAACCATAGCTAAACAACTGTTAGTAATTAGATGTTTATTTATTTATTTATTTATTTTTTTGTTTGTCACAGGAACCATTGTTAATCAAATGTTTTAAAATAAAATGTTATTTTGTTTGTGCACCGGAAAGTTTCAAAAGATGATTTTGTTTGATTTATTAAGCAAATAAAAAGTTTTTTTCAATGTTTCTTTTTTTCCATTTTTTTTTTCCAAAAAAACTAAATTAGTTCTTCGGGAGATTTAACGAGCTGAAAGTGATTATAGAAATTCATATTTTATTATTTTATTGAACGCGATTAATTTCTTTCAAAAGTTATCGGCTGCTTGGTTAATAGTTTCGTCAACTCTCGGGCGATTCCGAGATCTGCCCGAACGTTGACGACACGAAGTCACGGAAACATGGTGCGTCAGCTATAAGAGTACCGAAATTTGATTTCTTAATCTAAAAATATTGAGATTTCTTTAGAGCGCGGGAGTGGGGGGGGGGTGTAACTAATTACCGGAACAAGTTACCAGAGCGTGGCAAGAATATGACGAGTGTAAATAGTTTTTTTTTTTAAATAATAGACATTTAATAAAACTAGAAGAAAAAACATCCCAGGACGGGTAAAATGAATTCCCCGAACAGAACAATTTTGCACTTACAAAAATTAAAATTAACATATAATGATACTAAACATTATGTCTAGAATCCTTATTCCAATTTTGATCAAAAATCCATGACATAATTTTGATTTTAGAAAATGTCTAAAAATGTAAGGCTTAAGCTTAAAAAGAAGAAATTAAAACTCAGGGAATCTTGCTTAATTGGTGGCTAATGACTATGGATCAAATTTAATGCAAATCTGAAATATTTGAATTTTCAAATGGGAGTTTGTGCCCCTATTATGCTCCACTCCTCCAATCCCGTTAAATACTCCAAAGAAACTGAAATTTGGGGAATATTTATAAATTGATGCCTAATATCTATTGTTAGAATTTCACAAAAATCGAAGATACTGAATTTTCGTGAAGGGCTTTAATCCCCTTTTTACCCTCTTTGCATGAAACAAAATTGACCTAAATATAGCCCACATTCGAACACCTTATGCCTAGCAGCTATGTTCCAAAATTCATCAGGATCGATTAATTAGTTTAGGAGTGAATCCTGTAATACAAATATATAAACATATACACATACCTAATTTTATATAGATAAAGAAGAGATATATTAGTTTAGGAGTGAATCCTACATAATTTTATATAGATAAAGAAGAGATATATTAGTTTAGGAGTGAATCCTGTAATACAAATATATAAACATATACACATACCTAATTTTATATAGATAAAGAAGAGATATATTAGTTTAGGAGTGAATCCTGTAATACAAATATGTAAACATATACACATACCTAATTTTATATAGATAAAGAAGAGATATATTAGTTTAGGAGTGAATCCTGTAATACAAATATATAAACATATACACATACCTAATTTTATATAGATAAAGAAGAGATATATTAGTTTAGGAGTGAATCCTGTAATACAAATATATAAACATATACACATACCTAATTTTATGTAGATAAAGAAGAGATATACGGAATGGTAGCTTTCAGATGAGAATATTAAAAGATTCTGAACTTTCTGGAATTTTATCGATGTGTTAAAGAAAGAAGGAGTCAAAACAAAATAGAAACATATAAAGTAGGTGATGGTATAAAGAATAAATCACATTAACAGTATTGGGAGCTTTCAGATGAGACCTTTTAAAAGCATCTGAACTTGATTGGAAGTTATACTGATGTGTTAAAGAAAGAAAAAGTAGAAAAAAAAACGCAAATTTAACTCACAGAAAGTAGGTGATTATCGTATAAAGAATGAATCACATCAACAGTATTGAGAGCTTTCAGATGAGACCTTTTTTAAAAGAATCTGAACTTTATTGGAAGTTATACTGATGTGTTAAAGAGAGAAAAAATAGGAAAAAAAACGCAAATTTAACTCACAGAAAGTAGGTGATTATCGTATAAAGAATGAATCACATTAACAGTATTGGGAGCTTTCAGATGAGACCTTTTTAAAAAGAATCTGAACTTATTGAAGTTATACTGATGTGTTAAAGAAAGAAAACGTACAAAAGAAAAAAGATAATGAAACATTTTTTTAACAGATATTTTTTTATGAATGTTTAAATGGGATTGTGCATTTAATTTTTTTTCTTCTTTCCACGGAGTTTTTTCCTGGATTGCCATGATGACATGAATAAATTTTAAAGAAATAACAATGAATAGATTGTCTACTGGGATGCATTTGAATGGACATTTCTAATGGATACTAAAATGGTCAATTAGTTTGACACTCTCATGACGAAAAAGAAAAAAAAGATGCCATTAAGTTTGTGCTTCAATCCGTATCTTATTGAATGGTTTGGCTACTAAAACAATTACTTAATTTATTAAATATTTTATGCCCCTTTTGACAACCAACATTTTTACGCGCCTCCTAGAAACACCACGAATTGCGCCGCAAACATTCAATACGCATCAGCCAATAATCGCATCGATTCGGTAGTCAACTTTTTTTAACCTAGGTATAAATATATACACGCAAATAAATTTAACCTAGGTATAAATATATACACGCAAATAAATTTAACCTAGGTATAAATATATACACGCAAATAAATTTAACCTAGGTATAAATATATACACGCAAATAAATTTAACCTAGGTATAAATATATACACGCAAATAAATTTAACCTAGGTATAAATATATACACGCAAATAAATTTAACCTAGATATAAATATATACACGCAAATAAATTTAACCTAGGTATAAATATATACACGCAAATAAATTTAACCTAGGTATAAATATATACACGCAAATAAATTTAACCTAGGTATAAATATATACACGCAAATAAATTTAACCTAGGTATAAATATATACACGCAAATTCGCTCGCCATGATAATTTGCTTCACTATTAAATCACATATGTAGGTAGATAAAATTATAGTTAACCAGGCTCACATATACGCACACATTTTAACGAGCCCGCACGTATGTCCATCTATAAATGCAAAGATCTTGATATCTAATAGAAAAAATATTAATGGACTTTATAGTGATAAGCAAATATTTAAATAATAATAATAATAATATATATATATATATATATATATATATATATATATATATATATATATATATATATATATATATATATATATATATGTATATATATATATATGTATATAATCATATATATATATGTATATATATATACATATATATAATCATATATATATATAATCATATATATATAAATATATATATATATATATATATGATTATATATATATATGATTATATATATATATGATTATATATATATATATGATTATATATATATATGATTATATATATATATGATTATATATATATGATTATATATATATGATTTATACATATGATTATATATATATGATTATATATATATATGATTATATATACATATATATGATTATATATATATTATTATATATATGTATGTATATATATATATGATTATTTTTCTTAACACAGACATGTACAAAATCTGCGACACGAGCATGTCGATGTTATTGATAAACAGCTATTATAAACTGAGATCTCATCAGGTAGAGATAAAATCCGATCTTAACCTTAGATTATATTTGAATTACTATCCTGTGGATGTTTACTTTGCCTGGATTATATATATATATATATATATATATATATATATATATATATATATATATATATATATATATATTAGTATTTCATGTATCCACATAAAATTTTATAAGGAGATATAATTTTTTATGTATCAATTTTCAGTATTTACTTCAACAGTGCTCGATATATAAGTAGAGCTAGGTAGTAAGCAATGAAAATATATTTATGGCAATTAAGCTACACGGAGGGATTTTAGCATGAAGATTCCTCCAGGAGATGAAACGCGGGAGCCTCTGTGTAGCTTAATTGCCATAAATATATTTTCATAGCTTACTATGATTATATATATATATATATATATATATATATATATATATATATATATATATATATATATATATATATATATATGATTATTTTTATTTACACAGACATGTGCAAAATCTGCGACACTGGCATGTCGATGTTATTGATCAACAGCTGTTATAAACTGAAATCTTATCAGGCAGAGGTAAAATCCGATCTTAACCTTAGGTCATATTTGGATTACTATCCTGTGGATGTTTACCTTGCCTGGATTATATATATATATATATATATATATATATATATATATATATATATATATATATATATATATATATATATATATATATTGACACACCAGTTCCCGTTAGATCACCGAAGTTAAGCGGCGTCGAGCCTAGCCAGTACTAAATGGGTGACCATTTGGGAATACCAGGTGCTGTATGTGCTCTCTGCTTATCTCGGCATTGTCTCCAGTCGTCTTGTATTACTACTTGCCATTGGAATCAAGCAATGCCGACTCAGGAGAGCGGTTGGTGTGGATTGCGCAACCCTTGCAATTACAAATTCACGCACGGGCAGCCCCTGGCGGGGCACTCATACGCCGAAATCGACGGGAGAGTCCATCATATATATATATATATATATATATATATATATATATATATATGTTAATGTTTATCTATTTATATATTAAAATGCAAAAGTTTTGACAAGACATTTATAAATAGAATGTTTATTATTTAATATTTTTGTTTTGTGAAGCGAGAGCAAGCTGGCAAAGCCAGCTAGTATATACATAAGAGAATCATATATATATATATATATATATATATATATATAAATGAATAAATGCGAGAGTTCTTTTCATACATCACTCCTATATTACCATCAAAACGGTTTACTGTCATGTAAATCAATAATACAACATAATTTTAAAAAATACTGTATATATAGTACAGAGGAAAGGCCTGAAGATAACCATTTGAATTCCCAATTTGCATCATTATTTTTAGACAGTTTATAATAAATTAATGTTTAGTGTTATTCATTTGTCATTTTATCGTCCTATTTTTCCTCTATATATGCAATAGTTTTGTCGCTATGAACAGTAATTAATTAAAATGATTTAATTTATAAAAAAGGATAAATTACGAAAACCTTTCTTAAAATATTTGTTCGTGAATTTTCAAGGGAGTTAATTTAAATTAAATTAACATCGCTTGCTAGAAAGAACGATTTCATAGAGAGGAGAGAGGGCGACTGCTTTCTCTCTCTTTCTCTCACTCTCTCTTACTTTCTCTCTCTCACTCTCTCTCTCACTTTCTCTCTTACTTTCTTTCTCTCTCTCTCTCTCTCTTTCTCACACAGACATACACCGGCGCTCAGACGAATTAATTTCTTCTTTCTTTCCATTTATTTATGGTCTTGTTTAAAAGATAAATAAATGTTTATCAAAATTACCAAAATATTAATATTTATCTATTATATGAATAAATATTAATATTTATCTATTTATATGAATAAATATTAATGTTTATCTATTTATATGAATAAATGTTAATGTTTATCTATTTATATAAATAAATGCGAAAGTTTTTACAAGAGAGTTATAAATGAAATGTTTATTATTTAAAATTTTGTTTTTCCTTCGTTCTACAACCAGAATTTGAATTCATAACTGCAAACGACATCGGCGCGGATACATCATAACAAGGACATTTTATCAAAGAAACAAAAGGAAAAAAGTTTGTTTATTTTTGTTTTTGTTTTTTTTGATGAAAAGAAAATGACACAATACTGGTCAACTCTGATGATGGAATTTTATTCGGAAATTAATAAGATTAAAGTAAAAAAAAAAAAAATTAATTAATCCTGCAATGTTAAAAGCTTCTATTTTCAATTTTATAATACTGACCCAGCAATGCTTTAAATGAACGACCCATTTTATTAAACTTCTAGCATGCCAATGCTTTCTTCGTTCTACAACCAGAATTTGAATTCATAACCGCCAACGACATCTCCGCGTGGATACATCATAACAAGGACATTTTATCAAAGAAACAAAAGAAAAAAAGTTTGTTCATTTTTGTTTTTGTGTTTTTTGATGAAAAGAAAATTGACACAATACTGGTCAACTCTGATGATGGAATTTTATTCCGAAGTTATTATAATTTATTATAATTTTTAAAGTAAAAAAATAAAAATAAATTAATCTTGCATTGATAAAGGCTTCTATTTTCAATTTTATAATACTGACCCAGCAATGCTTTAAATGAACGACCCATTTTATTAAACTTCTAGCATGCCAATGCTTTCTTCGTTCTACAACCAGAATTTGAATTCATAACCGCCAACGACATCTCCGCGTGGATACATCATAACAAGGACATTTTATCAAAGAAACAATAGGAAAATTAATAAGATTAAAGTAAAAAAAAAAAAATTAATCTTGCATTGATAAAGGCTTCTATTTTCAATTTTATAATATATATATATATATATATATATATATATATATATATATATATATATATATATATATATAAACCAGCTATTAACAAGATTAACTATATTATTAGTACTAATATACTCAAATGCCTATAAATATAAATTTACATAAAACACAGTCCTTTATTTTCCCGCCTAAATAGAATATATATTCACTCCTAGGTCTATGCCTGGTTAACATTGCTCCACTGACGATGGACCTGGAAGGGTCCGAAAGCGCTTTGGGAAGCTATGGCAATTTTATCAGCCAGTTTCCGTCTGAAACTAAGAACCTAATCAGAAAAACGGAAAGGATCTTAGAAAAAATAACCAGACACAAGATGTCTGTTATTTTTAATGATACTTGTATAAAAGAAAAGATGCTGCCAAGATACACACACACACACACACATATATATATATATATATATATATATATATATATATATATATATATATATGATGCATATAAATACAGAGTTGCTTTTAGCAGTAACAAAATATTGAAAAAAGCAAAAAATTGACAGCAGATAGGCATTAATCTGACTCACAATTAAATTCGGTCAAATTTCCATTCTTTTCAAAATCGTTAAATTTTAAAGTTTTTATTCCTTATAAAATACATAATTTATTGAATAAATTATTGAAAAATTACTTAAAATTTGATAATATTCTGATTTTTGTCGATTTAAAAAAAGCATATTACAAAGGATAGTTTCCTGGTTGGACAGCTGTATAATAGATTGGAAAGGGGGATACGCCCTGAGCGCCGGCACTGCTCTCATTCAACATGGCGTATGACTATACATTTTTAAATATGTGCGGAAGCTATTAAGGACAATCTATTAAGGAAAAAAAACAAACTAGATAGTAACAATAGGAAAAAAATAACCACTTTCTCTGTTTATTTATGAAAAATAATTGAAGGGAAAAAAGGTTTTTATTGCGTCTCTAAATGCATCACTGCTTTTTTGCCGGAAGTGAACAGGGAAATACGTTTTGCTTTTAAAGATTTAGTGATTGATAATTTAGTTTAAAGTGAATGCACAAATGTCTGTTTTTCGGTATTTTGCACATCTTAAATAAAATATGATGGATATTATCTGTTCAAATATCCAAATGGTTTCTGTCTGCTTATCAGTGGAAAATATGTATTGATTACATGTAAAAAGGTTCAATTGAAAAAAAAGGTGCTTATTTACAACAGGGGCCCTGTAGAAAATTATTTTCATGTAAAATCAGTATTTTGTACTTACTCAGTCATAGTTTCTCACTCACGGCACGAAAAAGAATTTAAAAATATCAAGCAGAACTTTAATTAGAACGATTTTTCCATTTCGATGTACAACGTCTATTCGCTGACATTTTGGGTGTGAGCCGACATTTTGGGTGTGAGTGATCGATGGAATAGCCAAGAGCAATAACTAAAAAAATGAAAATTAAATAATTATTTTTGATTTCTTCACCGGGGTACTTTCCACGATATAATTTTATAGATTAATAAAATGTACATTTATTGCTTTCTTGTTTTTTTTATTATTTACATGGTAACTGGGTACCGTTCTGCAATTTCGCGACACTTACCTGCCCTTAGTTAGCTATTCCATCAATCGGCCACACTCAAAATGTCGGCGAATAGACTTTGTACTTTGTATATCGCCCTTATGGAAATGGAAAAATCGTTCTAATTAAAGTTCTACTTGATATTTTTAAATTCTTTTTCGTACCGTGAGTGAGAAACTACGACTGAGTAAGTACAAAATACTGATTTTACATGAAAATAATTTTCTACAGGGACCCTGTTCTAAATAAGCACCGAAAATATTATCGTGGCACTAAAAATTTACGGATGACAGGAAGTATCAAAAAAACAGAATAAAAAAAATAAAAAAAGGATTTAATGGGTTACGATAAAAGGAACATGGAATAAAAAGTCATATAAAACACTAACAGTACAGGAAGAAATGTACTCTTTAATATATATTTTCTAACGATAAACAGATGTACACACATTCCAACTGGGGGTAAGCGAGAAAAAAGCCGGCCGAGAAAGACTTGAAATGATTTCAGTCAAATATGACCTCAAGCAATGACACATCGAAACCAACGTAAATGATATAATCTCATGGAGAAAGTCAGTAATGTTAAAGTTTAAGTAAAATCGATCATAACAGTTCAAAGAATAAAACAAAATTTCTTTCTGGGAAAAGAAAATGGGAAAGATTGTGTAGCTTTACCTACCCCTTTCAACACTTATTTACGTATACATTTCTCACCAGAAATAAATACAAAAAAGACAGACAAGATCTCGTAGAAAAGTAACATCCCCACACAACTTTTAAAAATACATATATTATTAAAGACAGATTTAAAAAAAGCCTTGTCTTCACTCTGGGGTGGGGAGGGGTAACATCTACAAAAATAGAACATTCTTACTTAACGCACATTGCAATACAATATACAGGTCTCTATATTAATAATATTATAAGATAACTTTGCGTATGTTTGTGCATGTGTGTGTGTCTGTGTTTTCCTAATGAAAATAAAGTGATTTAGGCTGTGACACTTCAACATTTGAAAAGAATTTGAAAGCCTTTAAACTGTCGAACAGAAAACTATTTCTGCCTTTACCATTCTTAGCAAATGTATGAAAGTATTGAAAGTTTCTGAAGGCATTTACATCCAATAATTAAAAAAAAATAAAGATTAAAACAATACTATCTTAACCAATTAGTTAGCGTTTTGGTTTGCTTAATAGTTTGAATTCTCTACAGATTCATACGGATTACTTTATTAAGATTTTAAATCAAGTATGCTGCTGCTGCTAATGATGATGATGATGAATATTTGATGATGTTGATGTTAACTTCTTCATGTCACGTATTTCAGTCAAATTAATTCTTTCGAGCTACATGGTTTTTGGCTTTAAGCTTAAACAAGTCAGTTTCAGTATGATAGCATAAGTTTAATAAATAAATACAAGATAAACGAAAACAAATGACGAAATCAAATAAATAAATAATAATAACAGCAACTACACTCTGCTCGTATGTATCCCAATCCTAAACATATTAATTGACCAATGGCATGTGTGAAAACACACAAGCCACGCCCAAAATTTATATCTAAAAAAAGAAATGACATTTTCGTACAAACATTGGCTCCCAGAGACACATTTACAAAAAAAGCGAAAATAGTGGTCAAATGATCTAGCTCTGAACTACATTTGCCGCACATCAAAATCAACTCATGGACTCAAAATCACTTTTGGCACCTAAAAGTAAAAATCACTAGTTTGGAACCAATGACTAATTATGTAAGGCCAGAATTTTCATCAAGTCAACCAGTTGAGCCAAAAAAAACAGGACAGTGTGTAGAGGCGAAGTTGACATTTTGGTGCCGAAAATGAAAGTGCTTAAACTCGTTTCTGCACAATCCACTTTGTGCACGAATCCACCAGAATTAATAAAAACAAATTTATAAACTTATCCATTTTAATACTTCATACATTTCTCACTGAACTTTCTAATATGAAAACAAATGATGATTGACTCTATTTAAAAACTTCCTCACTCAATTACATAAATTACATTTCATTGAAAGTTATTAGATAGAGTCAATCATCATTTGTTTTCATATTAGAAAGTTCAGTGAGAAATGTATGAAGTATTAAAATGGTTAAGTTTAAAAAATTTTTTAAAATCAGCAGACGACATTGAAGGGGATTGGAGCAGTGTATGTGTGTCGCCTTTAGTGTGTGTATGCGTAAGACGGTTAAAGAGTTAATGCATTGTGTATGTGTGTGCATTGGTGTCAGTGTGGCTATGTGTGCATGAGTTTAGAAAAATCGTTTTTCAGCATTCTCAAGACCTTACAGAGGGATGATGGGGGCTGTAGAAACGTTGAAGCTCTTTCGTGGAGTAGGGCTAAACATGTTTCTTGAAGGAAGATCTGGCCATATATAGGGGCGAGGGTGCTCCTAAAGGACAATTTCTATAAATTCAGAAAAATCCTCTGATTGGTTCAAAATATTATTATTTGTTTTTATTAATTCTGGTGGATTTGTGCGCAAAGCGGTGTGCGCAGAAACGAGTTTTAGCGCTTTCATTTTGAGCACCGAAGTATAAACTTCGCAGCGACAAGTGTTAACAACGAGATCACGCTCAGCCTATCTTGCTCTTCATACTTTTACAAAATCCATTTAATCGTTCCTTTAATTTCAAAATCCAGTTAATTGATCCTTTAATTTAAAAATCTATTTAATTGATCCTTAAATTTCAAAATCCATTTAATTGATCCTTAAATTTAAAAATCCATTTATTCGATCCTTAAATTTCAAAATCCATTTAATTGATCCGTAAATTTCAAAATCCATTTAATTGATCCTTAAATTTAAAAATCCATTTAATCGATCTTTAAATTTCAAAATCCATTTAATTGATCCTTAAATTTAAAAATTCATTTAATTGATCCTTAAATTTAAAAATTCATTTAATTGATCCTTAAATTTAAAAATTCATTTAATTGATCGTAAAATTTCAAAATTCATTTAATTGATCCTTAAATTTCAAAATCAATTAATCGATCCTTAAATTTAAAAATCCATTTAATTGATCCTTAAATTTCAAAATTCATTTAATTGATCCTTAAATTTCAAAATCCATTTAATTGATCCTTAAATTTCAAAATCCATTTATTCGATCCTTAAATTTCAAAATCCATTTAATTGATTCTTAAATTTAAAAATCCATTTAATTGATCCTTAAATTTCAAAATTCATTTAATTGATCCTTAAATTTAAAAATTGATTTAATCGATCCTTAAATTTCAAAATTCATTTAATTGATCCTTAAATTTAAAAATTGATTTAATTGATCCTTAAATTTCAAAATCCATTTATTCGATCCTTAAATTTCAAAATCCATTTAATCGATCCTTAAATTTCAAAATTCATTTAATTGATCGTAAAATTTCAAAATTCATTTAATTGATCCTTAAATTTCAAAATCAATTAATCGATCCTTAAATTTAAAAATCCATTTAATTGATCCTTAAATTTAAAAATCCATTTAATTGATCCTTAAATTTCAAAATCCATTTAATTGATCCTTAAATTTAAAAATTGATTTAATTGATCCTTAAATTTCAAAATCCATTTAATCGATCCTTAAATTTCAAAATCCATTTATTCGATCCTTAAATTTCAAAATCCATTTAATTGATCCTTAAATTTCAAAATCCATTTAATCGATCCTTAAATTTCAAAATTCATTTAATTGATCCTTAAATTTCAAAATTGATTTAATTGATCCTTAAATTTCAAAATTCATTTAATCGATCCTTAAATTTCAAAATCCATTTAATTGATCCTTAAATTTCAAAATCCATTTATTCGATCCTTAAATTTCAAAATTCATTTAATTGATCCTTAAATTTCAAAATCCATTTATTCGATCCTTAAATTTCAAAATTCATTTAATTGATCCTTAAATTTCAAAATCCATTTATTCGATCCTTAAATTTCAAAATCCATTTAATTGATCCTTAAATTTAAAAATCCATTTAATCGATCCTTAAATTTAAAAATCCATTTAATCGATCCTTAAATTTCAAAATCCATTTAATTGATCCTTAAATTTCAAAATCCATTTATTCGATCCTTAAATTTCAAAATCCATTTATTCGATCCTTAAATTTCAAAATCCATTTATTCGATCCTTAAATTTCAAAACTCATTTAATTGATCCTTAAATTTCAAAACTCATTTAATTGATCCTTAAATTTCAAAATCCATTTAATTGATCCTTAAATTTACTAATTATCTTTAAAACAAGTCGATTTTTAAGAAATCCTTAACGCTGCTTAACATGTTTGCTTTCATTTTTCGCTGGTAATGTAAGAATGATTCTGTGTCCAACCGGAAGTTGAATGACGTCATAATACGTCACCATGACTAAAATATCAAAAACTCACAACGGTGTTTATATCTTACTACATCTGTTTGTTTACCGTTCATTTCTGTTCGTTTTTTTTAAATGTAATATTATCAAAGATCACCTTTTGCCTTCATAGAAAGGAGAGATTTTGATTACATCATCAGAAGAAAAAATGCGAAATAAAGTAGCAATTCAAAATTTAATTTATTTATATAAAGTTAGATATGTGTATAAGTTTCATATATTTGTATGTTCGTGATTCACTCCTAAACTAATTAACCGATAATTATGAATGTTGGAACACAGCTGCTAAGCATAAGGAGTTGTAATGTGAGCTATATTTAGTTCATAAAAAGGGGATAGAAGGGTGAAGGAAGCCCATTGTGAAAATTCAGATATCGCAGATTTTGTGAAATTAAAAATAGGTATCAGACAGAAATCAATAAATATTCCCTACATTTCAGTTTCAGGGTATTTTAAAGGATTTTAGGGAGTATAATATAGGCACAACCTAACATTCGAAAATTCAAATATTTCAGATTTGCATTGAAATTTGATCCATAGTCATTGGGCACCAATTAAGCAAGATTCCTTGAATTTCAATTTTTTCTTAAGACTTCTTAAATTTTAGACATTTTCTAGAAAATCAAACTCATGTAATGGATTTTGATCAAAATTGGAATAAGGATTCTAGACATAAAATTTAGTAGCATTATATCTTGATTTTAATCTTCGTAAAAGAACATAAAAGTGGTGCAAAACAGGTGTTATTCTTCTCGTGAAACTATACATTTATTTTGCTTTGATTATTTAAATGAGAAAATTATGTTTCATTTTTGTGGGGGATTAGTTTTAGGCCTTTATCTTTCATATAAAATCAGTATTTTACAAGAAAGGGAAGACATTTCAATTAATTTAAGTGCGTTTCTTATGCCCCCCCCCCCGCCACTAAATTTTAGAAATACCTAGTAAATGGTAGAATAATAATTTTAATGCAGTAAATAGAATCATCATGGCCGTCACTCGAATCGAATATACGGGTAACCAACAGCTTCATTTGTTTGTTCTCATATGAGAAAACAGTCCAATTCGAGATCCACACATCCTATCACATTATCGTTTGGCAACTAATTTTCGTGGCGCACTATTCTTGCTGCTCTCAGTTCTTCAATGTGATGACGTCGTTCACTTTCAAATCTTTCCACGCCACCCATTATTCCATTCCTCCACTCTCCCAAGTGCACTCACTTCCCATGTTGTGTGATCGATTCCACGCTCCTTCATATCCTCCTTCAAACAATCCATTGTACCGCTTCTTCTATCCTCCAACCCTCCTAGCTCCCACATTCAGTTCGGAATAAAATATTTACTTAGGATAGGACTGGTCGCTCATTCCTAGCACATGACCAGCCCATCTCAAACGATTTTTAAAAATTAAAGCCTCTATACTAGAGCAACCAGACTCCTCCAGGTCACTGATGTTGGTTCGACGATCTTGCCAGTTAATTTTTAAGGTTTTTCGTAAAAGTCTTTGATGTAGTTTTTCGAGTGCTATAAAATGTCGACGGTATGTCGTTCAGGTCTCTGATTCATACAAGAGTGTTGGAAAGACAATAGCATGAACAATAGTAGGATACATTAGTATCTTCATCATCAAAGACTCTCAGACGATAGAATATATATATATGACTACATATATATATATATGACTACATATATATATATATGACTACATATATATATATATATGACTACATATATATATATATATATATATGACTACATATATATATATACAGGGTGGGCAAAAATAAGGGTCCTATTTTTAAAAATTCATAACTTTTTTATTTATTGATTTTTTAATTTTTTTTTTTTAGAATAAGTAAAGGACCCCTTCCGAAGCAAGCATGAGCCGTATTAGCCCTAAGGAACGTACCCTCATTTAGAAAACATTATTTTTGCTTAAAAAACTCAAAACAGTGTAAAAAACAATACTTTAGTTTTTGTAAGTTTTAGGAAGTGTTTTTCGGCTAAAATTTGTTTTGTTTATTTCAAAAAATCTCGGAAGGGTCAGTCTACACACACATAAAGTTTGGTGAGTTTAACT
Source organism: Sepiola atlantica (assembly GCA_963556195.1). Lineage (NCBI taxonomy): Eukaryota > Metazoa > Mollusca > Cephalopoda > Sepiida > Sepiolidae > Sepiola > Sepiola atlantica. The sequence continues at coordinate 73,184,851 of OY744534.1, forward strand.
TTTATTTTGTGGAAGTTATTCAAATTCAAGTTATTCAAATTTAAAGATAGGACCCTTATTTTGGCCCACCCTGTATATATATATATATATATATATATATATGGCATAATCATGTTGACACACTGGTTCCCCCTAGATCACCGAAGTTAAGCGACGTTGAACCTGGTCAATACTGGATGGGTGACCATTTGGGAATACCATGTGATGTATGTGGGCACCTAGCTATGGGCAAATAGCGTTGCCAACCTGCAGTGCCTAGTGTGGCGACTATGGCAGTCACCAATAAGGCGTCGGAAACCAGGGAGGAGTTCGTTCTTCAGGAGTGAGCAAAAACCCTGATGGTGATGGTGAAATAGAATAATAGTTATATTGTAGTATATTATAATAATGGTTATAAAGCAGTATATTATTATGGTAATGATGCAGTATATTATAATAATGGTTATAACGCAGTATATTATTTGTTATTATTACTTGTCTGTTATGCGCAGCTGAGCATTTTCATTTTTAATCACCTTCTCAACACAACCCTTTAAAAATTGCACAGGATATTTATGCTATTAATACAGTATTTATATACAGATCAAATTCTGTTAAAGATTTGATCCGATGGTTCCCACAAATTCTTTTCTAATTTCTTTTATGCCATTAATTGTGAATTCAGTTGCCTCACTCCGATGGTGGTTATAATAAGCCTTCAATCTTTGCCGATTTCTCAATGATAACCTTTTTCTCGACAGTCACATGAAATATAAACCGTAAACACATGGAACGAAATGTATTCTTTTTGTTGAACTGATTGAATGATATTTCCAATGAACGTCATCTTTTAATCAAGACATTCCTGCAAATGAAAAAAAAACCCCAAAATACTACAAATATTAAAAAGAGAAATTTCTCATTCCTAAATGAATTACTCAAAAAGAAAAAAAAAAGTCATGACGAAGCCTTGCGCATTTCCAATTCAATTGTTGACATTTACAAACAAATTATGCAATGTCGTCAGTGGTTTTTTTTTTTTCCTACAAGTTCATGAAATATAAAATCAATCCAGAAACATTTTACAGGAGAGCCAACTCAAAGAGAGTCTCTGATTCTTCAGCGGCGCCGACTAATGAGTGAGAAAGAACGAAGAAAATGAACGTCTCAGATCAACAAGTCTCTTGAACTTAGCAAAGAGAAAACAATTTAGTTGTGCGTTAAAAGGGACCTGAGGCGTTTTAGAAACCTTATCAGAGCAGATGCAAAGGAATGTCGATTTTTAATCATCGTAATATAATGCCATTTGTCGCATTGATCTCATCCTCTTCCGGTATAAATTTGTGAGATGTAGGTTTCTGTCTCCAACCGGAAGTTGAATGACGTCATAATACGTCACGTTGAGTAAAATATCAAAAACTCACAACAGTGTTTATATCTTACTACATTTGTTCGTTTACAGTTCATTTCTGTTCGTTTTTTTAAAAAATGCAGTATTATTAAAGATTTCCTTTAGAAAGGAGAGATTTTGATTTCATCAGAAGATAAAAAAAAAAATGAAATAAAGTAGCAATTCAAAATTTAGTTAACATTTTTCGTAATTGTTTTTATTAAAGAAATAATGACTGCAAACTCGTTGTAGCAGTTGCATGAATGAACTATTTTCTGTCGATCTACGTGAGTTGCGATTCGGCATGGTGATCATCGGCTTTTCACCAGGTGCGCGTATAGCACGTCTGAGTGTAACGAGATTCAGGCGCGATGAATCATCTTGGCGCTAAAACCAGGTCACGTGATCAACATGTATCTTCGGTTCGAAACTGGTTCCCAAACAGACAAGATGTGATCCTGCAATTCTCTGCCGTCGGTCCGGCAACAGAATCGACGAACTCCAGGATAAAGTTTATTTCGTCTTGTCAACATTCACTCAACCCAATGTGTTATCCTTCATTTTGTTCCCGTGTTTCTCCCACAGAAAACTACTACTCATCTGTGCACTGTGTTATTCAATTGTATTACGTCGTAAACAAAAGCAACGCAGATATACAATACCCAACACATTCATTCAACCTATCATTATCTTTGTCCAGTTCCAGTCTTTTTCTCATCTAAACCGTTAACTGGGCTACATATCATAGCTTTGAAAGCATTTGTTTCTACTGTGTCGCTCTCGTTTATTTTTATCACTTCCACTTGGCTTTTCCCTGTGAACTGACCCTGCTACCTCAACTGCTCTACATCAACTAACCCAAGAACTATCTTCCATTCTTTCAATGTGGCCATAACATCGAAGTATTCTGTTTAGCACACATCTCCCTATACTGTCCAGATTTAATCTTCCTCTTAGGTCATCAGATCTAAGCATGTCTTTAAGACTCGTATTACACATCCATCACATCATTCTCATGTCATTTCTCTCCATGCAACGCATGTCCTCAACCCTCACTGACCAGGTTTCGCTTCTATACACCATCACACTGCGCACACATGCCTTATAGTCTCTTGTATAGTTCATTCATGTGTTTCGGTCGAAATGTGGTAAAAATATAAATGTTAACGTGCTGAGGATAATTGTCTGAAGACAAATGATGCAGATATGTAAGGGGTTACTGTGATAGGAACCAGATTTATTAGAGCAACCTAAGTGGGGAGTGGTGCAGCAAGATGTTTGTTCACATTACATTTAAATTTCTGCATTTTGGTACAGTCGAAGAAACAGAGAGCAAGGAGAGAATTCCAAAGGCAAGCAAGCAATTTCAGATTGAAATATCATTTTCATCGGATGGAGTGTTAATAGCATTTTCATTGGTTTGTCACACTTAAGTTTGAAATAGCATTGTTATTGGTCTGTCACACTTAAGTTTGAAATAGCATTCTTATTGGTCTGTCACACTTAAGTTTGAAATAGCATTCTTATTGGTCTGTCACACTTAAGTTTGAAATAGCATTCTTATTGGTCTGTCACACTTAAGTTTGAAATAGCATTCTTATTGGTCTGTCACACTAAAGTTTGAAATAGCATTATCATTGGTCTGTAACACTTAAGTTTAAAATAGCATTCTTATTGGTCTGTCATACTTAAGTTTGAAATAGCATTCTTATTGGTCTGTCACACTTAAGTTTGAAATAGCATTCTTATTGGTTTGTCACACTTAAGTTTGAAATAGCATTCTTATTGGTCTGTCACACTAAAGTTTGAAATAGCATTATCATTGGTCTGTAACACTTAAGTTTAAAATAGCATTCTTATTAGTCTGTCATACTTAAATTTGAAATAGCATTCTTATTGGTCTGTCACACTTAAGTTTGAAATAGCATTCTTATTGGTCTGTCACACTTAAGTTTGAAATAGCATTCTTATTGGTCTGTCACACTTAAGTTTGAAATATCATTCTTATTGGTCTGTCACACTTAAGTTTGAAATATCATTCTTATTGGTCTGTCACACTTAAGTTTGAAATAGCATTCTCATTGGTCTGTCACACTTAAATTTGAAATAGCATTCTTATTGGTTTGTCACACTTAAGTTTGAAATAGCATTCTTATTGGTCTGTCACACTTAAGTTTGAAATAGCATTCTTATTGGTCTGTCACACTTAAATTTGAAATAGCATTCTTATTGGTCTGTCACACTTAAGTTCGAAATAGCATTCTTATTGGTCTGTCACACTTAAGTTTGAAATAGCATTCTTATTGGTCTGTCACACTTAAGTTTAAAATAGCATTCTTATTGGTCTGTCACACTTAAGTTTGAAATAGCATTCTTATTGGTCTGTCACACTTAAATTTGAAATAGCATTCTTATTGGTCTGTCACACTTAAATTTGAAATAGCATTCTTATTGGTCTGTCACACTTAAGTTTGAAATATCATTCTTATCGGTCTGTCACACTTAAGTTTAAAATAGCATTCTTATTGGTCTGTCACACTTAAGTTTAAAATAGCATTCTTATTGGTCTGTCACACTTAAGTTTGAAATAGCATTCTTATTGGTCTGTCATACTTAAGTTTGAAATAGCATTCTTATTGGTCTGTCACACTTAAGTTTGAATCAGCATTCTTATTGGTTTGTCACACTTAAGTTTGAAATAGTATTCTTATTGGTCTGTCACACTTAAGTTTGAAATAGCATTATCATTGGTCTGTCACACTTAAGTTTAAAATAGCATTCTTATTGGTCTGTCACACTTAAGTTTGAAATAGCATTCTTATTGGTCTGTCACACTTAAATTTGAAATAGCATTCTTATTGGTCTGTCACACTTAAGTTTGAAATAGCATTCTTATTGGTCTGTCACACTTAAGTTTGAAATAGCATTCTTATTGGTCTGTCACACTTAAGTTTGAAATAGCATTCTTATTGGTCTGTCACACTAAAGTTTGAAATAAAATTATCATTGGTCTGTAACACTTAAGTTTTAAATAGCATTCTTATTAGTCTGTCACACTTAAGTTTGAAATAGCATTCTTATTGGTCTGTCACACTTAAATTTGAAATAGCATTCTTATTGGTCTGTCACACTTAAATTTGAAATAGCATTATCATTGGTCTGTCACACTTAAGTTTGAAATAGCATTATCATTGGTCTGTCACACTTAAGTTTAAAATAGCATTCTTATTGGTCTGTCACACTTAAGTTTAGAATAGCATTCTTATTGGTCTGTTACACTTAAATTTGAAATAGCATTCTTATTGGTCTGTCACACTTAAGTTTGAAATAGCATTCTAATTGGTCTGTCACACTTAAGTTTAAAATAGCATTCTTATTGGTCTGTCACACTTAAGTTTGAAATAGCATTCTTATTGGTCTGTCACACTTAAATTTGAAATAGCATTCTTATTGGTCTGTCACACTTAAATTTGAAATAGCATTCTTATTGGTCTGTCACACTTAAGTTTAAAATAGCATTCTTATTGGTCTGTCACACTTAATTTTAAAATAGCATTCTTATTGGTCTGTCACACTTAAGTTTGAAATAGCATTCTTATTGGTCTGTCACACTTAAGTTTGAAATAGCATTCTTATTGGTCTGTCACACTTAAATTTGAAATAGCATTCTTATTGGTCTGTCACACTTAAGTTTAAAATAGCATTCTTATTGGTCTGTCACACTTAAGTTTGAAATAGCATTCTTATTGGTCTGTCACACTAAAGTTTGAAATAGCATTCTTATTGGTCTGTCACACTTAAATTTGAAATAGCATTCTTATTGGTCTGTCACACTTAAATTTGAAATAGCATTCTTATTGGTCTGTCACACTTAAGTTTGAAATAGCATTCTTATTGGTCTGTCACACTTAAGTTTGAAATAGCATTCTTATTGGTCTGTCACACTTAAATTTGAAATAGCATTCTTATTGGTCTGTCACACTTAAGTTTAAAATAGCATTCTTATTGGTCTGTCACACTTAAGTTTGAATCAGCATTCTTATTGGTTTGTCACACTTAAATTTGAAATAGCATTCTTATTGGTCTGTCACACTTAAATTTGAAATAGCATTATCATTGGTCTGTCACACTTAAGTTTAAAATAGCATTCTTATTGGTCTGTCACACTTAAGTTTGAAATAGCATTATCATTGGTCTATCACACTCTAGTTTAAAATAGCATTTTCATCTCTAAATATGCAGGATGAATGTATAAAACATTGAGAAATTAAGTTTTTTTCTCTGTTTTCTTTAATTGCATAAACTATTAAAAAAAGTTTTTTGGTTTTTTTTGTATTCATTTGTTATGTATTTCATTTCGGTTCTCTTTTAAATCGTCACCGCTAGTCTATTCAGAAATTGATGCAATTCTACAAACAGAAAATATTTCCAAGAGTTTATCTAAAGAAATATCTGAACTATAATGACAAATATAACAAAACCAATATCTATTAGTTCCTGAACACGCTTGGCTATCTTATATTATTCCTCCTATGTCTTTTCAATAAATCGTTATTTCAGAGGAAATTGAGAAGAAAAACACTCAAAATAACTATGATATTTTGTCTGTCATACAGTCTTTAAATATGCAAACTTCCTATCTATATGAAGATATGTTGAAGGAAAGATTTATTATATACTAGCGAGAGCTGTGTCCCAGCGCTTCCCGAGAAAATTGAGAAACAGAAAAAACTCCCATTCCACCCCTTAACTCCTATATTAATATTTGTATTCTTATTTCGAAAATTTCTGTAATTATCAATTTCAAAGTAATGCAATAAAAGGAAGTAAAACACTGGTGGCTACGACGACGACCTCGACCACCACAATGACGATGGTTTAACATCTGATTTACATGCTGACATGTGTTGGATGGAGATGTCTCTTATTATATCATTATCACATACTTCTGAATATGTTTTTGTTATGTGAAGTTGGCAAGAAGCAAATTCAAGATGGCGACCAGAAATAAGATTTCGCATAAAATGAAAGTGGTAGTAAAAAAAATGAAAGTGTAGTAAAAAAAATGAAAGTGGTAGTAAAAAAAATGAAAGTGGTAGTAAAAAAATGAAAGTGGTAGTAAAAAAAATGAAAGTGGTAGTAAAAAAATATGAAAGTGGTAGTAAAAAAATGAAAGTGGTAGTAAAAAAAAAAGATTTCGCATAAAATGAAAGTGGTAGTAAAAAAATGAAAGTGGTAGGAAAAAAATGAAAGTGGTAGTAAAAAAAATGAAAGTGGTAGTAAAACAAATGAAAGTGGTAGTAAAAAAAATTGAAAGTGGTAGCAACAAAAAATGAAAGTGGTAGTAAAAAAATGAAAGTGGTCGTAAAAAAAAGATATCGCATAAAATGAAAGTGGTAGTAAAAAAATGAAAGTGGTAGTAAAAAAATGAAAGTGGTAGTAAAAAAAAATGAAAGTGGTAGTAAAAAAATGAAAGTGGTAGTAAAACAAATGAAAGTGGTAGTAAAAAAAATGAAAGTGGTAGTAAAACAAATGAAAGTGGTAGTAAAAAAAATGAAAGTGGTAGTAAAACAAATGAAAGTGGTAGAAAAAAAAATGAAAGTGGTAGTAAAAAAAATGAAAGTGGTAGTAAAAAAAAGATTTCGCATAAAATGAAAGTGGTAGTGACAAAAATGAAAGTGGTAGTAAAAAAATGAAAGTGGTAGGAAAAAAAATGAAAGTGGTAGAAAAAAAAATGAAAGTGGTAGAAAAAAAAATGAAAGTGGTAGTAACAAAAAATGAAAGTGGTAGTAAAAAAATGAAAGTGGTCGTAAAAAAAAGATTTCGCATAAAATGAAAGTGGTAGTGAAAAAAATGAAAGTGGTCGTAAAAAAAAGATTTCGCATAAAATGAAAGTGGTAGTAAAAAAAAATGAAAGTGGTAGTAACAAAAAATGAAAGTGGTAGTAAAAAAATGAAAGTGGTCGTAAAAAAAAGATTTCGAATAAAATGAAAGTGGTAGTAAAAAAATGAAAGTGGTAGTGAAAAAAATGCTAACGATTTTCGTAAAAGTGACGGTCAATTCAATACTTACGGGTTAAATAATTATTTACTCGAAATATTTAAATATTTTGAAGGAAAATGGACAAAAACCGAATGAAAGTCATGTATTTTTAAGCAGATATATTCGCCAGCTGTCCGCCATGTTGGTTTATATGGCAAGGATCATGAAAGCATGTTGAAGTTTAAAGTTTAATATATGTTTTTCATGTAAATAAAATACGTATTTAGAAATAAAATAAAATTAGGAGATTTCTAAATACGTAATAAAAACTAAATAAAATTATTATCTTTTTTTATCGATATGGTATATTGATCTGTCACGCTCAAGTTTGAAGCAGAATTTTTAGATGCGTCCACACATCTCTATAAGATCCTCTGTCTTTTGTCTGTCACACTAAAGTTTGAAATAACATTTTCGATGATCTATCACACTTCAGTGTAGAATAGCATTTTCATCGCTAAATATGCAGATAGAATGGGTATATCTTAAGAATAGTCATTCTTGTTTACTCGCAGACAAACAAACAATCGTTAAAGTCCATCAACCACGAAATATCTTTTCGTGTGACTATTTTTAATGGTAGAAATAAAAGCTGAGATTTTAAATATCGGCTGTAAAAGTAAACATTTCACATGAAGTAAATAAATCGGCTGTAAAAGTAAACATTTCACATGAAGTAAATAAACTAATGGACAGACATGAACATTCACATGTGACATGTGATCAGAATTTTGCAGGAATAAATGGCAGTTCCAGTTTGGAATATGTTCAAAGCAGCGCCAATTCTAGAGAATGGCAGGAAGACTGAAGAGAGCCTGGAAGGGATTGGCAATGCTCGCTGTGGTCAGTGCAGGAAATTATTTGTCAAGATAATGACAAATGGCCGAGAATCCTTTTTGAAATCTGCAGACCTAATTATGTCACCATTTTGAAAGCAGGAGTTCAGATTTGGTCTCAGTTTTGGCTTGGAAAAGACGCACAAGCAGACACAAACTCGCTTCTTAAATAAAGGAGAAAGCATATTTATTGGCTAGAGGTTGGTTTGTAAGATTATCACCATTGGCATTAAGTGAAAAAGAACACATTTTATCATTATAGTTTTTTTTAGTTTTATTATTATTGTCTGAGTTTGTCAATAAATGCATAAAGTAACTTTTTTTTATCACAAATTTGTTTCTAATAAATAATCATTTAAAATATACCTAAATAAAATATACGGCATAATCCTGTTGTATATATTTCTGACCAATAAGATTGTCATACTGGAACAACCTCCCTGTTCACTTGATCTTTATCTAAGTGATTTTTTTTCTCCGAGTTAACGGCTCTAAATACGGGAATAATTCTTTCAGCAGTGCATAGTATTATTTTTGCAAAGAAGGATGATACACACACACAAGAGCTGCCTCGAAAATTGTATAGCTCTGGAAGTTTTTTTTTTTCTTTGGCCACCATTCAGAGGTATCATGGAACATTATCACGGAATTGCTTCCCTGCAAGCTACAACATCGTCGCTTTTAAATCTAGTGCTAATAAATACTTCATAGACCGTCCTCATAAGACATCGAATTTTTTTAATTCAATATTTTAAATTTCCAATCCTCTCAGAATATTAATCATGATTAATCATGATTTAACTAACAATATATCGATAGGGCATAATCACGCTGACACACCGGTTCACCGAAGTTAAGCAACGTTGAGCCTGACCAGTACTAAATGGGTGACCATTTGGGATCACCAGGTGCTGTATGTGGCCTGGAGAGGATATGGGCACTAACAGGTTCTATCATGCCCACGGAAAAGTTAGGACAGATGGAGTATCTGCCTGACTCCCCGACGTTATGGGTAAAAAAAACAAAAAACAAAAAACAACAACAACAAAATTAAAAAATAAAAAATAAAAAAATAAAAATAATAAAAAATAAATAAAAATAAATAAAAATAAAAAAAATAAAAATAAATAAAAATAAAAATAAAAAAAATAAAAATAAAGCTCGAACGGTTCTCTGTCGCATCCACAGATCCGTCACCAATCTGTTCATAGACGTATTTCTCCCTTTTATACGCGATCCTTTGTTCGATCTATACTAGAGCATGCTGTTCAGAAATAATATCATTCTGCCCCTGGAACGCGTACAACGCTTGGCTACGCGCATTGTGAAAAGGCTTTCTATGCTCACTTACGGCTGATCTTACACTTGAGCATAAAACCACTGGATCTGCGGGGCAAAACAAAACACCTTTGAAAAAAATTTTCCCTCCCATACTAGGTATTCCTTTAACGAACTGCAGATGGGGATCGTATTTCTTATATCGTCTCTCCGTGGAAACAACCACGCCTGAAGATAAAACTGGATCGGTCTCATATGCAAACGAGCTTGCGGAATTTGGTCGATGCATGACGTCATCAATCCCAACAGTCTGAGAAATCTGTGGGCTCCGCTGAAAATAGTCTGGAATCTTTCTTCTGACGGATAAATCTTGTCCACTTTTAAATTGAAGAGAGCGCCCAGGTAAACTATCTCTTGTGCCGGCCGCAGACAAGATTTTTGAATGTCTATAAAAAACTTTCCTTCATGGTTTGTATTATTTGTATTATTTGTTCTTTTATTCCCACGATGCCACAACATCCAAGATGAGAGCAGTAGTCCGAATAATCCAAATAATCCAAATTATCAATCGTTATCTAAAAAATTGCGAAACGTAACTTATTTCATGGGTTTTCTGATTGATATAGGTTCATATTTGTATGCTAAATTAAAAAGATATCATTCATTTTCTTTGATCAAGTCTGGTTTCTAAGATATGCTCGATTTTTATTCCAGCATTTATTTTTCCGAAATAGTGCCATCATCCAAGCCGGTCAGAGGTAACCTGAAATAACTATTCATTTTTCATTACTCGATTTCAGATATCTATTATATAAAAGAAAAGAAGCATAAGAACCGCTCTGCTGACATGGGGTTGCACCAGACCGTCAAGCAAAAATCACGGATTTTGCGAAGAAAGGATATCATTTTGCGAAGAAAGGATATCATTTTGCAAAGAAAGGATATCATTTTGCGAAGAAAGGATATCATTTTGCGAAGAAAGGATATCATTTTGCGAAGAAAGGATATCATTTTGCGAAGAAAGGATATCATTTTGCGAAGAAAGGATATCATTTTGCGAAGAAAGGATATCATTCTTAATTTGGAGCTGTTCTCTGTGAACTATCGGCCAAACAAGTATATATTAGTAATTTTGCTTTATCATCTAACCCGACGATACCGTGAGAGTATATAACTGCAATCTTAGCTTTCTGCAATCAGTGCATTTATTTTCATATGCTTTAATTGCCCCCCCCCTCTTGTTCACAATGCCAATGCACCTACTCACAATTCCATGAGTATCCATCAGTTTCTGGCCGAGAAGAGCATTGTTGTACTGGAAGGAACACCTTCCCTATTCACCTCGTCTTACTCTGTGTGACTTTTTTTCTTTTTCTCATGAAGTTTTGAAAATGTGAAAGGCATTAAGAGGGTCATGACTGTTAGTTTGTCAGTAACATAAATCTTGTCATCGACCCACACCATCCTTGTTTTCCAAGCCAATAACTACAACAACACTAAGCGAGAGGAATTACTCTAAGAACTTATCCCAAAGGAATAGAACTCTTATATTTCAGTACAAAAGAAAAACTCAGCAGTAACGATGGAGCTTAGGAGAATTTGAGAAGAATCTTTCCAACATTTCATAGCAGTGGGGCAGAGAAAGATTAGAAAGTGCAAGAGAGGATTACTTTTAAGGGCAAACATGTCGTTTGGAAGTAAAGTAAATTCGTACAAATTAACATATTTTTTATAAATTTTTACATGCAGGGGTTGGATTACCTCCCGTTGTTAGAATTATGGTTTCGTACTTATCTCTCTTCGAAATTTCAGTATCTCATATTGAACTTTTCAAATGTGACCAGTTTTATCTACCGTTACTAGTCAACTTGCAGCATTGTCTTAACAACGTAATGAAAATAAAGAATGATAATGTGAAAAAAAATCCTTTAAAAATGACGTCACTATGGAAAGAATGACTTTGCAATTTTAATAGTAGTTGTCATTCAAAGTATGGTTTAAAAAACACGCTGGTTTATGAAGAAAATGTCTTTAATTAATTGTATAAATAATTTTTATTAATATCACCTTATCGGAAAATATTGTAAATACATATGTAAACTTGATAATAGCAGTTATAAGTGTATATTTGTAAATATGAATTTAATTGAAGTTTAAAAGGAATGAATTATGTAAATGGCAAAACCCGTTTAGTGTCTGAGCGACTTTTTGTAACAGTATATAAGGAAGTTGAAAAAGTGGAAGATAAATATTAGTTTAAGTAAGTTACTTAACACTTTGTGGGTTCGAATCGCAGTCTCGTCTTGAAATTTCGTTCTACTTTGTTTATATGTTATTTAACGTTATTTAATCTAAATTAATTAATTAATTAATAGTTTCCTAATTGTATAGGTATACAAATCTTATGACCGCTGACTTGAAAAAATTAATTAATTAAATAGTAATTACTCGAGCCCCCCCCCCCTCTCTTACGTTAACAAAAATTCTCCAGGACGGACGGACAGACAGACAGAAGCGACTGCATTTGAACATGACGCACCAAAGTCGTCAGTCCGCATCATCATCCACTTAACCACCGTCACACCCCACCCCTAAGCCTAGGAAAAGATCCAAAGATTGCTTAAAGGATATTTCAAAGAGAGTTAACATCTGTACTTACATTTGAGAGCCACTGGTAACTGGCTAGCGATAAAAGTAGACGGAGGAACTTAATATCCGTGGTTGCCGATCAATTTGAATCGAGACAAACTGCCAACTGTCAACCAAAAAGAGAAGCTAAGTATATGCAACTTCCGGCGAGCGGATTGGTGCAATCTTTGAGATGTGATGTGTCTGGTCATGTCCTGGACACTAGGATTTTCAATTATGAATAACATAAAATTGAAAAAGAGAGAGAAGTTTTGTATCAAATATATATTAAAAAAAAGAAGTTTGGTATCAAATATATATTAAAAAAAAGAAGTTTTGTATCAAATATATATTAAAAAAAAAGAAGTTTTGTATCAAATATATATTAAAAAAAAGAAGTTTGGTATCAAATATATATTAAAAAAAAGAAGTTTTGTATCAAATATATATTAAAAAAAAGAAGTTTTGTATCAAATATATATTAAAAAAAAAAGAAGTTTTGTATCAAATATATATTAAAAAAAAGAAGTTTGGTATCAAATATATATTTAAAAAAAAGAAGTTTTGTATCAAATATATATTAAAAAAAAAGTTTTGTATCAAATATATATTTTTTAAAAAAGTTTTCTATCAAATATATATTAAAAAAAAATAGTTTTGTATCAAATATATATATAAAAAAAAAATTTTGTATCAAATATATATTTAAAAAAAAAGAAGTTTTGTATCAAATATATATTAAAAAAAAAAGTTTTGTATCAAATATATATTAAAAAAAAACAGTTTTGTATCAAATATATATTTTAAAAAAAGTTTTGTATCAAATATATATTAAAAAAAAAAGTTTTGTATCAAATATATATATAAAAAAAGTTTTGTATCAAATATATATTAAAAAAAAAGTTTTGTATCAAATATATATTAAAAAAAGAAGTTTTCTATCAAATATATATTAAAAAAAAAGTTTTCTATCAAATATATATTAAAAAAAAAAGTTTTGCATCAAATATACATTTAAAAAATCATAAATTTACCTATCCCAAATGCATAGCAACACTGAAAACACTTCCAAACATCGAGTACATGTTTTGTGATTGATAAAGGATGAAGAATCATTAATGCATTGATTTATTTACATTTTAGAATTTTTTAGATGAGGATCGATAATTTGTATATTTACTTGGACTACTATTCTCATCTTCGTTGTGTTATATTCACAACTTTTTAACCAGTGCAGCCTCCGACCTTCTTCATCTTCATCTTTTCAAATTTAGAAAACCTTCTATTCAAACATAGGAATCTTTACGTCAAACACAGAAACCTGTACGGAACTTTAGACTGAACCCTTCATTTAATCCACGGGGGTAGATTGTTCTCATTCCGTCAGCCATGACTGGGTAGAAGTGTTAATTTTTGTAATCCTTAGTTTTTATCGCCTGTATTAAGGATTGAAACTTCAACCTCTAGAAAACTGTCACTTAGCACTGATCGGTGACCGCCATCTTTAAGCATTGGGTTATATGGCTGACAGGATGAGAAAATCTACTCTCGTGGGTTTAGTTCGAAATTCCGTACAGGTTCCCAAGTTCAAATATAAGGTTTCTCAGTTTGAAAAGATGAACCTAAAGAAGGTCAGAGGTTAGGGTTAGAAGGTGAGAGGTTATATCGGTCAAAACATTACGACTTAATAACTAAGATGAGAATAGCAGTTGGAATAATTTAAATAATAATAAATAATAAATAAATAATAAATAAATAATAAATAAATAATAAATAATAAATAAATAATAAATAAATAATAAATAATAGATAAATAATAAATAAATAATAAATAATAATAAATAATCGAAATAATAATAATAATAAATAAATAATAAATAAATAATAAATAATAATAAATAAATAATAAATAAAAATAAATAAATAAATAATCGAAATAATAATAAATAATAAATAAATAATAAATAAATAATAAATAGATAATAAATAATAAATAAATAATAAATAATAATAAATAACTAATAATAAATAAATAATAAATAATAAATAATAAAAAATAAATAATAAATAATAATAAATAATTAATAAATAATAAATAATAATAAATAAATAATCTAAATAATAATAAATGATCAATAGAAAATAAATAATAATAAATAATAAATAAATAATAAAGTATAATAAATAATTAATAAATAATAAATAATAATAAATAATAATAAATAAATAATCTAAATAATAATAAATAAATAATCTGAATAATAATAAATAATAAATAAATAATGAATAATAATAAATAATAACAAGCCGCGCATGCGTGGTCCCCCTCTGTATGTGTAAGGTTTATCAGTTTGAAAAGATGAACCTAAAGAAGGTCAGAGTTAGAAGGTGAGAGGTTATATCGGTCAAAACATTACGACTTGATAACTAAGATGAGAATAATCTAAATAATAATAAATAATAAATAAATAATAATACATCAATAATAATAAATAATAATAAATAATAAATAAATAATAAATAATAATAAATAAATAATAAATAATAAATAATAAATAATAAATAAATGATAATAAATAAATATAAATAATAATAAATAAATAATAATAAATACTAAATCATAAATAAATAATAAATAATAATAAATAAATTATAAATAATAATAAATAATAATAGATAATAATAAATAATAAATAATAATAAATAAATAATAAATAGTAATAAATAAATAATAAATAATAATAAATAATCTCAACAATAATAAATAATAAATAAATAATAAATAATCTCAATAATAATAAATAATAATAAATAATCTCAATAATAATAAATAATAAATAAATAATAAATAATAATAAATAATAAATAATAAATAATAATAAATAAATAATAATAAATAATGAATAATAATAAATAAATAATAAATAATAAATAATAATAAATAAATAATAAATAATAATAGATAATAATAAATAATGAATAATAATAAATAAATAATAAATAAATAATAAATAATAATAAATCAATAATAAATAATAATAAATAATCTCAATAATAATAAATAATAAATAAATAAATAATAATAATAAATAAATAATAAATAATAATAAATAAATAATAAATAATAAATAACAATAAATAAATAATCTAAATAATGATAAATAAATAATAAATAATAATAAATAATAAATCAATAATAAATAATAATAAATAATAATAAATAATCGAAATAATAATAAATAATACAGATTATTTATTTATGACTAAGCTTTCAACACATGTAATCATGGTAACATTCATTATTTTTGTGGTAATTGGCGGCCATATTTGCAAAAAAAAAAAAATTTAACAGATTACTTAAGCCTTCAGATTGTACAACTCTGCCCACAAGATGTTCACTCTACCCTGACAATTACGTATGTAAATTGAAATCTTGAACATAAAAATATAAAAAAATGATGAATGTTGTACGTTTCTTTTTTTTTTATCTCAAGAATGAAGAAACATGGTCATATTCTCTTGAAAAAAAAAATGATACAAAAATGCCACCGTAATGAGTAGCCTATTTCTTTCAACGGCATTTATCTAAAAAAATAAAATAAATAATATATGCATGTAGATTGACAAAAAATGACAACGACACACTGTTGACAGAGAAATAAATTTAAACCGAATAAACAACCTCCTCCAGAACAAACACACAACGAATCGTTCAACGACTTCTTTCTATTCCCAATATATTTAGAATTTTTCTAAGTGTTTTCCCACCATTTAACGTTTCAATGCTTGTTTTTCCTGCAACGTTTCTCTTTTCCGTTGTTGTCAATGGATAATCTTTTCGGATCACAGTGACACGTAAACTTTCTACATTGCATACAAAAAGGTTAAATGCCTAAAATATCCTGTTTGCACCAAACAAACTGATGTAGACATAATGGGGTTAGGGTTAAGGTTAGGGTTATAATAATCTGCAAAATTCAGAAAACTAATTTGTTTTCTGAATTTTTGCAAAATAATAAAACCAAGAAATCTGCGAAAATAATACAACAAATCAATATGGCGGATTAATTTTTCCTCCTGATTTTTTTTCGGATTTCTTTTTTTTTCCATTTTCTTTTTTCAAATATTAATTAATTATTTAACAAATAATAAAATCAGACAATGTTTATTAAGAATTATTATTATTGCTACCCGGACTTAGGGTTAGTGGTAGGGTTACTGGGAGTGTATGTTTTGTTTTGTAAGAAACAAATTATAAAATCGAACAGTGTTTATTAAAAAAGAAATCTGCAAAACTCAGACAACAAATTAATATGATGGATTCATTTGGGCTGTCACTGCTTGGAAAATCAGACAAAACTAGTGGATAAAATGTGCCGGACATTTTGGGAGCTAACTGCTTCAACCTACTTTTTCAAAAAAAGCACAATTTTTAAAATTTTAATTTTGATATCGCTTTGCGCTGTTTCGTCTTATTTGTAAAATATTGATCACTTTTGCACATTACTTATGTCACCCCAACTAGGGGAGCGTTTCAAAGGGTTTCGAATTAATTTAGAAGGGCCCTATTAAATCAACCCTGTTCTTATATCTTTAATGTTATTCTAGTTTAATCAGGGGTCCCCAGACTAGAGAGCCCTTGGAGTCTTATCTAGTCTTAGGACCCTGGGTTTCAGCCCATATGTAAACCCAACACTGCTGCTAGTAATGCCATATTTGCCCTTTTATTTTTATTTATTTTTTTGTTGTACTTTCAGCTACCTGATACGGCCAAGCTCCCTGTCCCCCCATCCGTCTCCATTGGTGGACGAACGAAAGCTGATGAAGAAACAGTCGTTCAAAGATACGAAGCTTCATAGTCTCAGTGAGAGAGGTGAGCCCACAGGTGCTGACACTCGTGACTCTGACGAAATCCCAGACAGCAAGCTAAGGGGTATGCAACATTTCAGACGGACACGGATATCAACAGTCATCTTGGAAGACAACAGTAGGGTAAATCATCAACTAACAAAGAAGAAAACATTTATATATATATATATATATATATATATATATATATATATATATATATATATATATATATATATATATTAACAATAACAAATATTTATATTTGAAGCTCCTCGTTAAAAAGTAGAGCACTGTAAATGGTAGTAATAACACAGCGTGACGTCACTAGCTTTATATGCATCATTCCTTCACTTATAGAAGTTGAATGCCTGTATGTCTCGCCGCTTTAAATGTGTTAAAATTATCATTGTTTATAAGCTGTTCAGAATTGGTTAGCGACGTTGGATTGGGGTTGAAAAATACTTGTAATCCAGGGTTTCGAATCGTGTGACCGGTAGTGAATAGTCATACTTCTATGCTGATGAGTCTTGATTGAAAAGTGACAAAACGTATACGTCCATAGATAAATAAACAATAACAAGTATTTATATATATATATATATATATATATATATATATATATATATATATATATATATATATATGTGTATGAAGAGTTCGAATACAAAACTCAATACACGCCATTTTCAAAACTACGAAGCTGTTGCTATAAAACGTGTTGCATATCAACGTTCATCCACACCATGGAATCATGTTTGACAAAATATGATACCAGAATAATTTCTTTTTGCTTTCCATTAAAATCAGCTTTTAGTCGAAGTCTAGATTTTATATATTTTACCTTTTTATTGTTGAATGTTTCAATTTAAACGGATTGGATTTATCGCGTTTTGCATTCAAACTCTTCATATATATATATATATATATATATATATATATATATATATATATATATATATATGTATATGCAGATATGCATATATATAAATCAATGTCGTTTTCGTATATTTTAGTTTGACTAATTTAAAGTATAATACAGTGAAATTAAAGTATAATACAGTGAAATTAAAGTATAATACAGTGAAAACATGTTTTATTTCCTGGACAAATATTTAGCTTTCGTTTTCAAATGTCCAGTTATTTAGAGGGGCTGATTTTATTTTCAAAAAGATGCAGTTTATTTCTAAATTGCAAGTGAAAAGGAAAATTAGTTTCTTCTTTCTACTTTTTTCATTCATGGTCTCATTTAAAAGATAAATAAATGTTTATCGCAATTACCAAAATGTTGCTATTTATCTATCTATATGAATAAATGAGAAAGATTTTGTTTCGTGTTTACAACCAAGTTATGAATGAAATGGGTTTTTTTTATTTTAAATTATAGTTTCCAGTATCTCAAGTAGTCAACTTTGTGAAGTGATATTGAGACGACACAGCCAACTCGTATGAATATAAATACTAATTATTTTGAAAAGCTCTTTTCTCTTTAGTAAAAGAAAATTTGAATTTATTCATTAAAATGTATCTGCGTCGTTATAACTGGCTGCGAAGCAAGGATCGAACATGTTGGGGGTCACCATTTTTATACTGAGGGGATGTTTGAATGGTATCCGTTCTCCATTATAATTAAAGTTGACTGCGATAAAAAGTCCACCTGACTCCATCGATGAATAAATAGACGGCAACAGACGATATTGTAAGTTACATTGAAATACTTTTTTATTTTGGGCTATGCTGAAAAGGAATTAAACACAGCTAAGAATCAATCTTAACAAAGGACACCACATGCCTTGATTTCTCCCTCCACCATAAACGGTCAAAGGATTGATCAGGATGAAGTTCAGCGTCTTGAGATCTTATTGTTGAGTATCCACTTACTTTAACTTCGGCCATCCACTCTGCCGTCCCCCATAAGCCTCTATCCTCAATCTCATTTGATGTCGCTGTTTGTGTATATTTATAATCCGTACCATCTCAAACGATTTCCCCATTTTGTCTGATCGAACCGGAAGTCCAACACATCATCTTTTTTCCTTGACAGATAATTTTCTTGTTGCTTCCTTCATCGACGGTCAGCACCCGGAGCCGTACAAAGCAACAGTAAAAGTTTG
This sequence comes from Sepiola atlantica, assembly GCA_963556195.1. Lineage (NCBI taxonomy): Eukaryota > Metazoa > Mollusca > Cephalopoda > Sepiida > Sepiolidae > Sepiola > Sepiola atlantica. The sequence continues at coordinate 73,203,966 of OY744534.1, forward strand.
AATCATCCACATATTTTTTATTAATTGACATTTTTTGAGTTTCAGATATCAATATATCTATCATATATCACCAAAGAAGCCAACCATTGGAATTGTCAGGGTTTCAGATGAACCCTATTACATGACACTATAAAGGTGAGCTTTATCAGCGTAAAATCGCCGAAAATCTCGGGATTCCACTTTCCACTGTTAATAGAGTGGTTTTCTAATTCTAATTGGGAAAGTCAACAACATACGTCTTGCTCATATGATGTCTTAACTCCAAAACAGATTGTATGGATGATTTAAGTAGTCCAACAAATTCTTGTGCCCCTACTCCAAGACCTCTGATTGGCTAGTGGATCAATCACTCCACAGTAAACCTGTCTATTTACAGCAAAAGAAAACAGTACATAAAGATATGTGACTGCTTCATATAAGAAAATAAGATCCAGATTGTTGTTAAATCCTCATTTATCTATTTTACCCAAAGAATATTAAATATACATTTTGTTAAATTAAAAAAAACAAAAATGCTGATAGTCCTGAGCTCATCCGTAGAAATCCCCCAAAAGACCGAAAACGATCCCTATCAATCTTTCTCTTTCTGTGTGCCTCTCTCTTTCTAAGTATTATTATTATTCTAGTACCATTAGATTAAAATGAACAAGGCTGGATATCATATGTAATTGATGAAATCGATTGATTTTTATATAAAGAACACAGACTGAAAAGTTACATAAATGACTGGCTAGTCAAAATCAAAGATCGATTTGTTAGATGCAATGCTATTTAGGTCTAACTTCGAGAATCTAACTGGCTTTTCCTTATATATTATATCTAATATGTGAAGAAGACTGATTCAGATTCCCAAATTAGACTACTATAGCATTGCATCTGACACATCGATATTTGATTGTTGCTTAAAGAAATAAATAAATTTCAATCGATTTCATCAATTACATATTATATTCCGCCCTGTACATTTATATCTAATGGTACTATAATAATACTTAAAAAGAGAGAGAGACACAGATAAATGGATAGAAATAGCGGTCACACTTTATTTAACGTCTTCTTCTGTAATTATCGGATGGATTTAGCTATTATTTATTTCCACTCGTTTTGTATTTTTCATATTTTTATCATTAACAAGTTGTGCCTACCAGGCATTGCTCAGGAGTTTTTTCACATTCTGTCTCGTTTCGTTTTCTTTTTTTTTATTAACTATGCCGTTTCTTATTTAAAAAAAAGGGGGTTTTCACATTAATCAAAAACATATTTTTTACTTAAATCATGATTAATAACAAAAAATATTAAAACAAAAGTTTCATGATACATGTGAAACACCGCAATTTACATGAGTCCACAAAATTAGATTTGTCAAAGACTCTTAATTAAGTTTACATTGGCTTCAATAATGTTGTTTCAAAAATTGTTTAAATAAAATATACGGCACTTAAACTTTGTCACTTAATCTCTTTATAAATTTAAGAGTTAACTATAAAAGGGTTAAACAAAGTTTTGTGAAGATGGAGTTAAAAATGATAATATTTTGGTAAATAATGAAAAAAAGTTAGATATTCCCGGGAAACGTCGGGTCAGCTAATATATATATATATATATATATATATATATATATATATATATATATATTATTATTATTATTATTATTATTATTATTATTATTATTATAATAGATATATATATATATATATATATATATATATATATATATATATATATATATATATATATATATATTAGCTGACCCGACGTTTCCCGGGAATATCTAACTTTATCATCGCATGTGTCTTCCTTCCCCACTTTACTCAATCCTAAACGACCTCATTTTCTATCTATCTATCTATCTATCTATCTATCTATCTATCTATCTATATATATATATATATATATATATATATATATATATATATATATCTATTCATCTATTTACCTTTTTTATTATTTCTTTCTCTTTTCACTTTATTTCATTTTATTTTATATTTTATATTTTGTATTAATATTTTTTTTTTACATTATTATTATTATTATTATTATTTATTATTTATATTTTTAATTTTTTCATTTTTAATTTTGATTTTTTGATTTTGATTCTTAACGGTCCCAACCACGTGACTTTCCAAATTTAAATTTTAAATTTCTTTTCTTTTTTCTCCATTTCATTTTTTCCAAATATGATCTAAGGTTAAGATCGGATTCTAACTCTGTCTGATGAGATCTCAGTTTATAATAACTGTTGATCGATAACATCGACATGCCAGTGTCTCAGATTTTGTACATGTCTGTGTAAATAAAAATAATCATATATATATATATATTTATATATATATATATACGTGTGTGTGTGTGCTAGAACCTTTACACCCGAAATTCTCTGCACTTATGCACAATTGAAAACATATGCATAAATACAACTGTGCCTAATAGTTAAATGAAACCAATCATCTAATAAAAAAATTAAAAAACGAATAGTGAATTAATGCGAGTTCGTTTTTTAAGGAATTGTGCAAATCAGTTATCCTTTTTGAAGTTGCTTGCATAGCCATGAGTGAGTATTGATTTACTCCTCTCCAGGAGTTAGGCACAAGGCCAGTTTTTATCTTACTTCCACAAGTAAGATGTGACCCAAGGTCGGGTCGGGAAAGTGGGGTTTAAAAATTGCCTGGGCAGCCCCGTCGGCATTCCCCAGTAGGAGCGCCTCAGGCAGTAAGCAATAAACTAACCCCTTCTCAAAGGGCGAGAAGGCAAAGCCTGGGAGGGTGGACCTCCTAGAACTGCACAGGACAGACCCATAGACCGGCGTAAATCAAGCCCCGAAGGCCAAGACAATACCAGTCTATGGGGTGCAGTATCCATCGGAACAGATACTACACTTTGATTTTAGCCAAAAGGCCAAGATGAGTGAGTATTGATTTACTCCTCTCCAGGAGTTAGGCACAAGGCCAGTTTTTTATCTTACTTCCACAAGTAAGATGTGACCCAAGGTCGGGTCGGGAAAGTGGGGTTTAAAAATTGCCTGGGCAGCCCCGTCGGCATTTCCCAGTAGGAGCGCCTCAGGCAGTAAGCAATAAACTAACCCCTTCTCAAAGGGCGAGAAGGCAAAGCCTGGGAGGGTGGACCTCCTAGAACTGCACAGGACAGACCCATAGACCGGCGTAAATCAAGCCCCGAAGGCCAAGACAATACCAGTCTATGGGGTGCAGTATCCATCGGAACAGATACTACACTTTGATCTTAGCCAAAAGGCCAAGATGAGTGAGTATTTATTTACTCCTCTCCAGGAGTTAGGCACACGGCCAGTTTTTATCTTACTCCCACAAGTAAGATGTGACCCAAGGTCGGATCGAGAAAGTGGGGTTTAAAAATTGCCTGGGCAGCCCCGTTGGCATTCCCCGGTAGGGGCGCCTCAGGCAGTAAGCAATAAACTTACTCCTCCCCAAAGAGGGGAGGCAAAGCCTGGGAAGGTGGACCTCCTAGAACTGCACAGGACAGACCCATAGACCGGCGTAAATCAATCCCCGAAGGTCAAGACAATACCAGTCTATGGGGTGCAGTATCCATCGGAACAGATACTACACTGTGATCTTAGCCAAAAGGCCAAACTCACATTCAAATCCAACCGCCAAGATGAGTGAGTATATGAGAAAGTTGTTTTTATCTTTTAAATAGAAAAGTAGGCTTTTAATATCAATGTCAGCGCGACAAATAACTCAACTTAATGTACATATATGTATAAACTTAGGTATGTGTATTTCTATCAGGCTGTGGTATCTGTTCTATTCAGCTCTAAGGGAGTCCACCCTCCCAGGCCTTGCCTTCGGGAAGGAGTTAGTATATAGCTAACTGCCTGAGGCATCCTCACCAGGGAATGCCGACGGGCCGGCTCAGGTAATTATGAAGGGGCCAGAATGCACCACCTCTTGTGTGCTCCCCACATTACAGCCTTGTGCCACATCTACCCACGATAGGAGGGAGGCAAATACCCTTAGTGGGTCTTCCTTTTTTTAAAGTGACTTTTTAAGTACTCTAAATAATTTTTTTTAAATTTCTGTTTTGAACAATTTTGTGAAATACTTTAAGACAGTTTGCGTTGAAAGAAGTTGTTTTTATGTTCCGGAATTTTTTTAGATGACGATTGATAATTTGTATTATTTGGTATATTCGGACTACTGTTCTCATCTTGGATGTTATTCTCACAACGTTTCGGCCGATGTGCATTTTGTTGAATTCGAGAATCTGTATGAATTTCAAACGGAACGCTTTATTTAATTCCCATCACGGATAAAAGTGCTAAGTACTAATAAGTTCTAAGCGACCGTCTTCCGGGGGTTGAAGGTTCAATCCTCAGTGTGGGCGATACTAAGAATACAATTACAAATTACTTAAGACTTCTACCTGGTCATTGGCTGGCGGAACGAGAAGAGCATGGTACCCTATGGATTAAATAAAGCGTTCCGTTCTAAATTCCGTACAGATTCCCGAGTGCGACATGATGCATCTGAAGAAAGTCGGGGGTTACATCGGCCGAAACGTTGTTCGAATAATCCAAATAATACAAGTTGTTTTTAAATAATCTTTCAGCAATTTTAGTGTTGCATCTTTCTTTTTTCATTTTTTTTTTTTAAAGTCGAAATAGTCATTTTTTCTTCCAATCGAGATGTCTATAGTGACAAAAATAAATAAATACTATCATTTTTATTCTAGGAGGTCCACCCTCCCAGGCTTTGCCTCCCCTCTTTGGGGAGGAGTAAGTTAGTTTCTTACTGCAAGGCGCCCAATGGTCAGAGTGCTCACCTCTCGGGCGCTGGCTTTTCAACCCCCACGTTCCGACCCGACCTTGGGCCACATCTTACTTGTGGGAGTAGGATAAAATTGGCCTTGTGCCTAACTCCTGGAGAGGAGTAAATAATACTATCATTTTTATTCTACCATTCCTAAAAAAAAAGAGTAAAATTTGATCGGGTTCTGCTAATTCATGGACGGCGGCACCAGGGGGGGGGGGAGGGCTCTAGCCCCCCTTCCCCCCACTCACTTTTTGACTTGGCCTCCCCCCACTTTACGGTTATCAATAATGAAGTTATATATGCATGTGTTTAACCGCCCCCCTCCACACTTTTTAGGAGAGCCCCCCCACCCACACTTTTATAACTGTCCCGCCGGTCCTGTAATTAATGATCACCATTCTCTGTTCAGACAATTTCCCCGGATAAAAATATATTAATAAATGTTAAGGTCGCTGTGTGCACAGTAATGAGTCATAAGTGACTGTAAACGTAACATTTCTGCTGGATACACAGTCGGTGTTAACGCAAACGGTATTTCTCTACCTCCAACGGCATTAAAGTTGGATTTGATAAGTCAGCACCCTAGAGGAAGAGTACTTTTGACCGTCAAAAAACGCCTGGGCAGCCCCTTCGGCATTCCCCGGTAAGAGCGCCTCAGGCGATTAGCAATAGACTAACCCCTTCTCAAAGGGTGAGAAGGCAAAGCCTGGGAGGGTGGGCCTCCTAGAACTGCACAGGACAGACCCATAGACCGGCGTAAATCAAGCGCCCCGAAGGCCAAGACAATACCGGTCTATGGGGTGCAGTATCCATCGGAACAGATACTACACTTTGATCCCGGCCAAAAAGCCGAAACGCAAAGCTGCATGTGTGTCTTTATCTATGTTTAGTTTCAATTTTCCTGGAAGAATTCGCATGAATAATGTAAGGGGGACAACTCTTACTCACACTATAACCAGACTCGTGCTAATGAAATATATTTACGTGTCAATTGAACCATTTAAGATCATCTTCTTTAATAAATCTCATTAACGTCTGAAACTTGAGCTTCCATTTAATAAGATGTCTATCCTAAATTAAAAAAAAGGTTTAAACAACAAAAAATGATTACTCTCTCTCTCTCTTATTACTTTAAAAAATATATATGTAATTCCATTTCAACATTCAACATTAATTATAAAAAAAATATTGTAACTCATTTTTCTTATTAATTTTTTCTGTTTAGACAACTTCGACTGTTTCAATTATTTTTTCTTTCTACATTTTAAATTGAATTTATTTTTATTAGTACTACTATTATTACTCACTTGGAGTTCTCACACTAGTCGTTCCCAGTGATATCTTGCTGATAGTAACAGGTGGATTTCCCTAGGGTCTGAGTGACAGCAAGTCTACTAAGATATTTCAGTACTCTCGTTTTATTTCATTATGAACTGTAACCATGGATGGTGGCACCGGGGGGGGGGCAAGGGGGGGGGATCAAGCCCCCCCCCCCGCCACTTTTTTACTCCCCCCCCCCACTTTACGGTCATCAATAATGAAGTTATATATGCATGTGTTTAACCGGGCCCCCAACTTTTTAGGAGAGCCCCCCCCCCACACTTTTATAACTGTCCTGCCGGTCCTGTAGTAACTCACTCAGTGTTCTTTTTCCAGCTGTTACCAGTGATTTTTCGCTTATAATAGCCCATGATTTTCCATGGAATCTGAGTGACAATAAATCTCTTCTATATTCCAGTAATCTCCGTTCCCTTCTACTTCTGGTTTGGATTGTGCTATCCCTCCTCTCAGGCTCTTCCCTGCCACTTTTCAAGGTATCAACCAATATTTGTGACAATGCATGTTTTTAAGAGGTGGATCAAGTTATAATCTTTTTCTTACTACTACTACTACTACTACTACTACTACTACTACTACTACTACTACACCTTATCACTTGTTTATATATATATATATATATATATATATATATATATATATATATATATATATATATATATATATATTTAGTCTCTTTCCAAATATGATCTAAGGTTAAGATTGGATTCTAACTCTGCCTGATGAGATCTCAGTTTATAATAGCTGTTGATCGATAACATCGACATGCCAGTGTCGCAGATTTTGTACATGTCTGTGTAAATAAAAATAATCATATATATATATATATATATATATAAACGAAATAGTTTATTACACTCCTTGACTATACAAATGTGTCTCCTTGGACAGGAGAGTTCGTTATTGCCTCTGTATCAAAGGGAGATAATAGCGACGTTAATTTGTCTTGTCTGTGATGATGATCACCATCAACAATCACCATCACCAACACAGCCTTTTATGAAGCAGTTAATGTCATTTTGTATGCCACCAACCATATTTTTATAACCTCAGACAGAGAACACTTTTTCCTGAATATTAGCTGTTGTGAACAAAGCACATTTTTGTAAGAATCTAGTTTTTATGTTATGCCAATTTCCTTCAAGTAATGTTCAAGGTTCTTGGGGATTGATTCAAACACTCTGATTACGACTGCTATTACAATGTAGTGAAAATATTTTATTTACCTCCTCTCCAGGAGGTTAGACACAAGGTCAGATGTGGGTTTTGCTGAAAGTGTGTCTGTGGAACGAACTGGATTCGAACCCGGCACATCCAGGTCCTCGGTCCACGTCGTTAACCACTTAGCCATCATGATCCTGAAGTTATTCAGACCATTGGAGAACAGGATGGAGCAGGTGTTAGTGTGATTGCAAGAGTTAGGAGTGGATAGAGAGAGTTCAGGGAACTTCTGCCATTACTAACCAGCAGAGTGTTACCATTGTCGACCAAGGGAAGAGTCTATCAGGCATGTGTATGCAGTGTGATGATGTATAGAAGTGAAACCTGGCCGGTGAAGGCTGAGGACATGCATTGCATGGAGAGAGATGATATGAGTATTATACAGTGAATGTGTAATGTGAGTTTTAAAGACAGGCTTAGATCTGATGACCTCAGAGGAATATTAAATCTGGACAGTATAGGGAGGTATGTGTGCAAAACAGGAGACTTTGTTGGTTTGGTCACATTCAAAGAATGTATGAGTGTTCTTGGGTTACTAGATGTAGAACAGTTGAGGTAGCAGGGTCAGTTGGAAGGGGAAGGCTAAGGGAAACATGGAGGAAGGGATAAGAATTTACAGGAGAGAAAGAGGGATAAATAAAGAACCTGAACAGAGATAAGTTAGGTCAGAGGTCAATTTATAAAGCCGTCCAATGCATGCCAGCATGTAAAACTGACGTTAAACTGAAGATGATGATGATGATGATGATTCTTGCCCTAGAGTCTGGCTAATTCTACTCTGAGTTAAGCATAATTGTTAATTTTTTCAAACGCTTTCTTCTTCATGTTGTGATAACCAGGAATCCCTATTCTGATAACTTTTTAATGTGCTACCTTGTTTATTCGCAGCAATTATATCAGGCCACCTCCGCTCACTGATTCTGTCTGCATATTAAAAATCTAACGTTTCGTTTTCCAAGATTTTCTCGGGTTTATTGTGGTACCACTTCATATCTACAAATAAACCTATATTTCAGACACAGACGCCAATTAAGCTGTGAGCAGACTTTATCTTGACGCATCTTGTAGTCTTTCTGCGAAAGAAACTTACAGGTGTTCAACAATATCGTTAACAGTCTGCAGCTCCTTTCCTCGACCTTTGTCTGAGTAAACCTAATTACCATTGTGAGTTTTAAGTGTGTAAGAAAACGGATGTATATCGCACAGAATTTTGGTGATGGCGCCACTATTCTATCAATGGACCGTAAAGAAAAGAACTGCATGTTCTGTTCTTTTTCACAAACAGTCCAGCGTGAACGACCAATCGTCTCATCACAAAATTAAAAGAAAGAAGGAAAGAAACAAAACAAAACAAACTCCCTCCTTCTCTCTCTCTCCCTCTCACTCTTTCTCTCCCTCTCTCTCTCTTTATCTCCCCCCCCCCCCTCCCCGTAGACGCAACGTCAACCTTTCTCCACGAAGTCTACGCTTTTTTTCACAACAAGAATCATCCCATGCAAACCAAGCTTCATTTGCATACGTGAACTCTCGTCACGTGACAAAAGTTACATGTTTCCTCGGTTCAATCCCTGATGGACAATACACGGTGCAACCCGAGCCCCTTTTTTCCTGTGAACCTGCATGATGGTTGCTACACTGCAGTAAATTCCCTACTAGAGGAGAGTTTGAATTCCCTACTAGACACTATCCTCGAGTGTCTTCGGTCTCTCTTGTTAGGATCGAGGGTCGTGTTCCCCCGATTATAAACGTGTAAAGTTGAATCAAGCAATGTTGCATGCAAAGACGGAGTAATAATTAATAAACAAAATGAAGTAGTTCAAATAAGGTTTATTGAACGTGTGTGTACGTGGAATGATGAAGTGTGTGATGTATGCATGTGTGTCGATGGAAAAACAGTTCTTGAAAAGGTATAAGAAGAAATGAATCCGGCGTGTGGAAAGTCTTCGAAAGCCGTACACAAAGAAAACGAGTTGAGAAACTCTTACCGTTGTTCGCCCACGTGTGTTGGTAGTCGTTATTCTGGGTGAGAAGAAAAGCGTGAGACGAAACGCTAGTGTATTAGCGTCGTTCTGCCGACCAGAGAAGAGTGAAATGGAACGCTAGTGTCAGCGTCTGCCTGCCGAGGCAGGTCGGTGAGGAAGAGAGAGATTTTCCGTTTGGCTCCGGGTTTTATAGTCCGAAGGGCAGATAACTCTGGTGTCGCTTTACAGCGCCACCTGTTGGTGATAAAGCGCCACCTACCGGCAAACCGGTGTAGTTATGTTTTGAAAGGAGGAGGTAACTGCTACACTCTGTACAAGGGTTTGTCAGGACAACCTGACATGAGGATACTTACCCCTACAAGTAAACCCTGACCAAATATTCAAAATTACATAGTATCCGCAGCACAAATAAGATCCCCTCATACGAGGAATAGTGCATCTTCTCCTAGTGAGGTTACCTCAAGTAACACCACATAGCTGGATACTCCACCAGACTAGATGAATTCTTGTCCTGGAATCTGGTAAAACCAACAGACCAAAAGAAAGATATACTATGACATACTTAACTGGTCAGTTGGGGAGAGAAGGAATTTATTATTCTTAACTTTTTTACTAACTCAATGTTTGAGAAATAAAGCAGAATTTTAATAGAATATTCGGGTATCTATGTATCTCATATAGAGATCAAGTGTTAGCCCCAGGAAGGGGCCCCTTGATTTCTGAGAACTTCGACTGAAGTAAAATTAAACATTAATTTACAGTTACGGTTTACTGCATTATTTGGGAAGTACGAGCTTCATAAATCTAAACATTTCAAGTTGATAAAAATCCAAAGTTATTTTGAAAATGAATTTTGGTTGTAGGGTGACAAAAGAAATGTTGTTGTTTTTTTTACCAATAAACAGACAAACGCAAGTAAAATCTAGTTTTATTTATTTTCTATTAAATAAAATGCCGACATTATATTCTTGATAAAGTTATTTGAACTTTTTCAACTTTAAGATGGTCGCCATTGAAACAACATTATTTTTACCAAATTAAGTCTAGCTTTATAACATTTGGTTCAATTAATAATTTAATGAAATATGTCTATGTAATAATATAACCTAATTATTACGATATTGTTTGGTCGTTAAATTAGTAATTGGACCAAATGGTTATAAAACTATAACTAATTTAGTTAAGATAATGCTGTATCAATGGCAGCCATCTTAAAACTGAAAAGTGTAAAGATAACTCTTGATAAATTTCTTCATTTTATTTAAAGATATTTAAATAAATTTTGTTTAAAGATATTTTTAAAAAATTTATTTAAATAAATTTTGTTTAAAGATATTTTTAAAAAATTTATTTAAATAAATTTTGTTTAAAGATATTTTTAAAAAATTTATTTAAATAAATTTTATTTAAAGATATTTAAATAAATTTTGTTTAAAGATATTTAAAAAAAATTATTTAAGATATTTAAATAAATTTTGTTTAAAGATATTTTTTAAAAAATTATTTAAATAAATTTTATTTAAAGATATTCAAATAAATTTTGTTTAAAGATATTTAAAAAAAATTTATTTAAAGCTATTTAAATAAATTTTATTTAAAGATTGAGGTTTTAAGACGGGGGATCAGTCTTGCTCGTCTTTTACCATAGTCTGTTTTTCACAACTTTGTACGTCTTAAAATCTCAATTTTTAAAAATTTCTTTCCAAACCCCCCGGAATTCTCTCGTGACATGATAGGTAATTGTAAGCAGAAGAAGAATTAAAAACATTTGAGATGGCTATAAAGAGGGGGATCAGTCTACGTTGAATTTACATTGAAAACTGATCCCCCGTCTTCAAATCTCAATTTTTTTAAATTTCTTTCCAAAAACCCTGAAATTCTCTACTGACATGATAGATAATTGTACATCGAAAAAGATTTAAAAAAAAATTGAGATGGTCAAAAAGAGGAGGATCAGTCTACGTTGAATTAACATTGGAAACTGATCCCCCCTCCTAAAATGTAAAATATTTGAATTTTTTTTCCAAAATCCCCAGAATTCTCTAGCAGCCTCATAGATAAGTGTACACCGTAAAAAGAAAAAAAAATAGTCAGTAAAAAGTTGTGAAAAACGGACAGTGGACAAAGACGAACATGTGCCAAAAAAGTTTTTAAAATGGTTCAAAAATAAAAAAAAAAGTTTATTTATTTCAGCTACGGGTTTGTTCATTTCTTTCATTTTTTTTATATATATATATATGCATTTCTTTCTTTTCGTATTCAGCGTCTTATATTGTCGTCTGCCAACCTTCCATTTTTGCATGATTTTCGGTTTTGTTTATACAGCCTCGTTTTCGTCTCGACAGCCTCGTTTTCAACTCGGCAGCTCTCGGGCGCTTCCGCGATCTGCCCGAGCAGTCACGGAAATTAGGCGCATAGCCTGGAGTAGTACCACATTTAATTTTGTTTACATTTTTTTTAATGTAAATTAAAAAAAAAAAAGATATCTATTTAATTAACATAGTGTACAATACGGCAGGAGTGGGGAGGTGAAGAGGCAGAAAATGTCCCCGCTGATAGATCTTACACCATTCTTTCTTAATCTTTTAATCGACTGGTGATACCAGATCAGGCTGCCCTGTGGCTCCCTGAGACGAAATTCACCTACATTGACGTTTTTTTTTTTTTTTTTTTTTTTTTTTTTTTTTTTTTTTTGTAAAACTTAATTATGTTCTACAAAACCAAAACCAAAAACAACAGCCCCTCTCCCTTTCTCCCTCCCCTTTTTTATTTTATTTTTCCTACCCTACTCCCGGTCCTGGATATGACCTTAAACTACATCCGATGGTGAGATCCGGCTTACGGACTTTGGGGAATGTGGAGCCTCCTCTTAATTACCATTGCTCCCAGGTCCACCCTGACCCGGAGTGGTAGTACCTGTTAGGGTCCCAACTATGGGTTAAATAGAAACAGATATTAAAAGGGGAAAGAAACAAAAAAGAGAAGAAAACAAATATACTTTAACAACCAAACCAAACACCATCAATAAATACTTGAAGATATAAACAACTTGAAGCATAAAAACTTTCACCAAAATGACTGCATTCGGCATTAAATAACCTGAAAAGGGTTGATATGCCGTAAAACAAAACAACCAAACTTTTAATCGATTATTTTTTAATACTTCAGAATATTATCAATTAAAGAACCGGTTGGCTTTTAAAATGGCTTCCAAATTTTATTCACTAGTTTTGTCTGATATTTCAAATACTTGTGAATTTTTTGACTTACATTGACAAGGTTTCAGTCTGCGTGAGTAACCTCGTGAAAGTCAATTTAAAACCCTATGCTAACAAGCTGCCTCTCCCACCACCGCCTCGTCCCCCTGGCACACTTTTGCTAGGTACCCCGTAGACTTGTATTGTCTTGTCCTTCGGGACTTGATTTACACCGGTCTATGGGTCTGTCCTGTGCAGTTCTAGGAGGTCCACCCTCCCAGGCTTCGCCTCCCCTCTTTGGGGAGGAGTAAGTTTATTGCTTACTGCCTGAGGCGCCCCTACCGGGGAATGCCGACGGGGCTGCCCAGGCAATTTTTGATGGTCAGAGTGCCCACGTCTCGGGCGCTGACTTTTCAACCCCCACTTTCCGACCTGACCTTGGGTCACATCCTACTTGTGGGAGTAGGATAAAACTGGCCTTGTGCCTAACTCCTGGAGAGGAGTAAATAAAAAAAAAATTTTAAAAAAAAGTTACCTCTCCCACCACCGCCTCGCCCCCCCGCCCCCCCCCTCGTCCTACGCTTGTAAGCAAGTATCTCAGATGAGAACGACGATAGAAATGAGTTTTCCATATAAGTAAAAAAAAAAAATTTTTAATGTAATTTATTTATTCCTGTTAGATTATTGTAGGTAGCATGAGACGTGTATTAAAAGGTAAACATCACAAATAACATCTATGATAACATTTGTTTATTATCATTTTATTTCTTTTTAAAATTTTCTTATCTTTTTGTTGGGGATGGAGCATCCTGTCGGATGCCAGACATTAATCTGCTATTTCAGACACTCTCGCCGAGAGATCTTTTTAAGATTCTAACCGCCCCTTTAAGTGCAATTGTTTGTATCTCTCTTGCACTTGGTTCACTGGGTATATTCGTCAAGTAGTTTTTGAAATTCTTTTTCATGAGTCCGGTTGCTCCTATGATTACTGGAATGATGGAGATCTTCCTGAGATACATACGACCTTGGTATTTCGTTATCTTTTCCATTTTAGCTCTGTTTAAGCCAGCATCATTAGGGACACTGACTTCAACTAGGGTTGCTACTTTCTCCCTTTTGTCCCATATCACTATGTCAGGTTTAACAGCTCCTTTTTCTAGATATGTAGCTGTAGGGATTGCATAGTCATAGTGGATGGTGTATAATGTATTTCCAACTGTTCTTTCTGATATATGCTCCCAGGACTTACTGCTACATTGGATATTCAACTTTTTACATATAGTCCAGTGAAGATATTTGCACACTCCGTTGTGTCGCATTGTATAATAGCCATTCCCCAGCAGAACCTTGCAACTGGATGTCAGGTGGCTCACACTTTCCACTTCTGTGTGGCAGAACCTGCACTTGTTGGTCCCCCGATTTATAAAATCGGGGGACTAATGTTTTGAGGCATGTCCGTCCGTCTGTCCGTCTGTCCGTCCGTCCGGATTTTTCTCCGCAACCATCCATTGAATTACTCTGAAATTTTGCATGAAGTTGTAACTTTGGTCAGGTTAGAAAGTGACATTCTCCGATTTTTGAAAAAAAATCTGGTTAGCCCCCCCCCTCCCCACAGGGGGTCAAAAGGCCCTGAAATGGCAAAAAATGACATTTTTTGCTCCATAACTTTTCATCCATCCATTTGAAACTTGGCCAAAATGTGGAGGCAATTGTTCCTAATAGAAAATAAGCATCGCTGACCTTGGAAAAAATCTGGTTCGCGCCCCCAGGGGGTCAAAAGCCCCCAAAATGGCAAAAAATAACCATTTTCTCCCATAACGTTTGATCCATACATTCAATTTTTCTGAAACGTGGCCAAAATGTAGAGGCAATTATTCTGGATATAAAATGAGCATCCTTGACCTCAGAAAAATTCTGGTTCGCATTTTACACTCGCCACATCGAATCACATACAGAGGGGGACCATGCACGCGCGGCTTGTTATTGTTGCTGAGACCACTCATCTTTTTAAAGGGATTGGTCATCAAGTCTTGATATTCCTTAGAAACTGGACAAAAGGAGATCTTATAAAAAAAGCAACAACAAAACAAAAACTCAGGGTAAAAGAACATGAACACTTCAGAAGATATATTGTCATATCACACCTGACGCACAACAAAATTGCATCATTTATTTTAATATTACATTTATTTGAAATTGATATTATACATTAGAATAACGTCCACTGTTTATTACTACAACAGAACTACGTAATCATTTACTGCCGATTATGCTGTATATGCTGTTGTTATTGAAAAATGGTGGCCAAAAGAAAAACAATGGTTACCTCAGTCAAGGAGGTTATGTTTTCGTCGAGTTTGTTTGTGTACAGCCTAGCGTCAACATCGCTTGACCAATCGTCACCAAACTTTGGGCAAAATATCAGTAATGGTCAAACAGGACTTACTGCTACACTGGATATCATTATTATGTATTAATGTTATATTTCAATTTCTTTTCACATCACGTCGCATCACATTTATATAATTATGAGTGTCCATGCTCCGTCAAAAATGACTGAAAATAAATTATCCTTCGCCAGTGTTCGAACTAAAATTCATATTCATATAAAATAACGTCTGAATCGGTGAAATTAAAAAAGGAAATAAGAAAGAAAGAAAACGTCTCTAACTGGAAAGTTGTTTTATATAACTAGGTAGAAGTTATAATAACAAAATAATCAGAGTGTATTATTTACTCCTCTCCAGGAGTTAGGCACAAGGCCAGTTTTATCCTACTCCCACAAGTAAGATGTGACCCAAGGTCGGGTCGGAAAGTGGGGGTTGAAAAGCCAGCGCCCGAGAGGTGAGCACTCTGACCATCAAAAATTGCCTGGGCAGCCCCGTTGGCATTCCCCGGTAGGGGCGCCTCAGGCAGTAAGCAATAAACTTACTCCTCCCCAAAGAGGGGATGCGAAGCCTGGGAGGGTGGACCTCCTAGAACTACACAGGACAGACACATAGACCGGCGTAAATCAAGCCCCGAAGGCCAAGACAATACCAGTCTATGGGGTGTAGTATCCATCGGAACAGATACTACACTTTGATCTTAGCCAAAAGGCCAAGGAAAATAATCAGAGTGTAAATGTATTTAAAAGAGGATGGTTTATTACAACGTATATATCTTGTACAAAACCATAGCACTACCGGTAATTCAATAGGATTAATTGAATACGCTCGAATACGCATACTACTGTTCGTAGTATATATATATATTCTACAGACTAGTTCACTTATTTAGTGACTAAGGGGAGTCTGGTATCCTATCACAACAGTTTTAAAAAAGGAAACGTCTCAAACTGGAAAGTTTTAAAAAAAGGAAAACGTCTCAAACTGGAAAGTTAAAAAAGAAAACGTCTCAAACTGGAAAGTTTTTAAAAAAAGGAAAACGTCTCAAACTGGAAAGTTAAAAAAAAGAAAACGTCTCAAACTGGAAAGTTTAAAAAAAAGGAAAACGTCTCAAACTGGAAAGTTAAAAAAAAGAAAACGTCTCAAACTGGAAAGTTTAAAAAAAAGAAAACGTCTCAAACGGGAAAGTTAAAAAAAAAGAAAACGTCTCAAACTGGAAAGTTAAAAAAAAAAGAAAACGTCTCAAACTGGAAAGTTTAAAAAAAAAAGAAAACGTCTCAAACTGGAAAGTTAAAAAAAAAGAAAATAAGGGGAAAAAAACAACAACGCATAAATCGGCATAGAAAGAAGAAAAAAATGAAAGAAAATGTCACATTATAGAAATAGATTGAAGGCTGTCTTTTTTTTTTAAATAAAAATCGCTCCAGACAAGGCATGAAGCCACTTGATGTAAGGAGCTAACAAGAACGAAAGATGATTATCACAAAGACAGAAGATTCCTATTGGCCTTAGTCTTGAAAAGACCAAGGCTATAGATAGGAGGAAAACAGTCAGCAGGAAGAGAGTTCCACAAGCCTGCAGTTCTTGGAAAGAAGCTACTGAAATAGGAAGCTGTATTGCAATGAGTTATCAAAACAGCGAATTGATGGAGACCACTAGACCAACAAGTCGAACAAGCTGGAACAAAAGAAGCAGGGAATAGATCACATAATTCTGAAGAACACATGCCATAATCGTATTTATAGAAAAGACTGAGACTAGCAACATCACGTCTGTGAGAGGGGGTGTAGAGAAGAAGAAAGGGTGGGGGCAAACAAATTACAGATACGTTTCTGCACCTTATCAAGAACCTTCAAATGGGAGAGAGATTCACCAGCCCAAATATGACACCAGTACTCCATTATTACCGATTATGTTCTAAATTCCCGATTCCGATACAATTACCGATTCCGATTCTAAAATCGCCTAAAAAGGTAGAATTTCGTCTCACTTGTTATTTGTCTTCTCAATTCCTCTAAATACCTGAAATAGATTCGTTCCGGCAGGTTTTTTTACTCGCTAGCTTTTGTGTGATGAGATGGATATTTATATACAAATAAATACACATTTCTCTTTATTATAGAGTGGAGGATTTCTTCAATCCATTCGTGTATAAATAAATTGTGGAATGATATATTCATGCCACAATCTGATAATTTTACATCTATTCTTGATTTTCTCAACTTCCATTATTTTTTCAATTTTCTCTGTTTCCCTTTGTTTTCAAAATAATTTTATTTTTTTTCATATATTTCTCTTTATTTGTTCCATTTATCAATAAATTAGTTTTTTTCCCTGCCAATACACCGTCTTGTTAAATCATGAACTTAATAGAGTATACGCATAGACACCATAACTCATTATTACCTCAAAATCTTCACCCCCCCTCTCGACACACTTTCATTTTTTCACAAAATCATACATTTCTCTTTAGTTTCCCATTTATCAAGACACTACAGGGTGCTTGACACAAATTTAACACTTTTTGGAAAGAAACGCAAAACAAACGTCATATCTTGGCCAATAATTGATGTATTCTCAAAATTCAAAGTTCATCTCTTGAGTTATCTTTTTTTGCTGGATACAGTTCACTCAAAAACGCTACGCTAAACTTTCAACACAGACTACAGGCGGGACCTGAACCTGGACAAACCAGCCTTCACAGTGTTCTTTGAGAGGCGCCTAAACACAAGTTTAATCCTGGAAATCAGCTCATCCTTGTTGTTGCAGGTGGTACGGTTGGTGTCTTTCTCAACTGTGGCCCACAAATAATAGTGTAAGGGATTGCAATTAGACAGATATTGGAACTGGTGAAGTCACGGATGTTCCGACAACTACTGCTGGTTTTTCCAGCGAGCAGAAAGAAGCTAATTTTGGATTTTGTCTTTTTATCTTTTATTTTGAACTGGCTTTGCAAACTAACATTTTTCTGATATAAAATTTTTTTAACTCGAGCTCAATGAATGACCCAACGGGTCACATTTTATTTCCTCGTATTTCTTTAAAACAACGTTTGGTTCCTTTGAAATAATATTTCTAACTCTCCATCGATTCATTCTATTTGCCCTTAGTACAATGGACAATATGATTGTTAGCATTACATCTACAATCATGACGGTCCTGGGTATGACCTTAAAAAACATCCAGTGATGAGGCCTCCATTTGGGAGCTGTGTGGAATGTGGAGTTGCCCCTTAGTTGCCATTGCTCCCAGGTCCACTCTGGCCCGGAGTGGTAGTACCTGTAAGGGCTCCATCCATGGATCAAATAGAACCTACTGGTGCTACCAAATCAGGCTGTCTGAAGTTATTGACTTCCTGGCTCAAAATGCACCAAACATTGATGTTTTATTGTTTTTTTTTTTTCCTTTGCAAAACTCAACCATGTTCTGCAAAATCCCAAACAAAAAACAACAATTTCCCTCCCTCCCCTACCCCCCCCCTTCACTCAACCAAACACCATGAATAAATACTTGAACATATAAAGAACTTGAAGCATAAAAACCTTCACCAAAATGACCGGATTCAGCATTAAATGACCTGAAAAGGGTCGATATGCCGTAAAACAAAACAACCTATAATCATGGTTATGTTACTATAAAGAATTCGTGGCAAATCAAATTATCTGCAACATAAACTGTTTAAGCTGGCATTTATTTTAATTTAAAATAACTTAAACGAGAAAAACAATTCGGAATTTTAAAAAAAATGATAAAATAACAATTGCAGAAAAGCGAAAACGATTTATCCAATTTCTTTAGCAGACCCAATTTCTAAATAATCTTTCTTGACATTTAATGTTGCCCTTCCAGTGATCGAAATAATGAATGGCTTTCATTGTATCATCTTTCTGCAATCTTAAATGGATCTAACCAACTGAACGAAATTAAGATGAGATCTCGCTCGAATAAATAAATAAATAAATAAATAAATAAAATAAGATGTTTCTTTCTGATAATTTTTTGTTTTAAGTTTTTACCAATGATGGAAATGTCCTCTGCGGCTTTAATCAAAATCTGCTAACCCAGTGAACTTAAATTTCGTATTTTTTTGAACTCTGAGTTCAATGAGTGCATTGTTTGAATGAAGAATCAGATAAAGAAGAATGAACCAAACATATGTTAACATTCATTGTATTTTGTATGTATATATATATATATATATATATATATATATATATATATATATGTTCGGATCGAGGGTCGTGTTCCCCCGATTATAAACGTGTTCAGTTGAATCAAACAATGTTGCATGCAAAGACGGAGTAATAATTAATAAACAAAAATGAAGTAGTTCAAATAACGTTTATTGAACGTGTGTGCACGTGGAATGGTGAAGTGTGTGATGTATGCATGTGTGTCGATGGAAAAACAGTTCTTGAAAAAGGTATAAGAAGAAATGAATCCGGCGTAGGAAAAGTCTTTGAAAACCGTAAACAAAGAAAACGAGTTGAGAACTCTTACCGTTGTTTGCCCACGTGTGTTGGTAGTCGTTATGCCGATTGAGAAGAAAAGCGTGAGACGAAACGCTAGTGTATTAGCGTCGTTCTGTCGACCAGAGAAGAGTGAAACGGAACGCTAGTGTCAGCGTCTGTCTGCCGAGGCAGGTCGGTGAGGAAGAGATGGATTTTTCCGTTTGCAACCGTTTTTATAGTCCGAAGGGCAGATAACTCTGGTGTCGTTTTCAGCGCCACCTGTCGGTGAAAAAGCGACACCTACCGGCAAACCGGTGTAGTTATGTTTTGAAAGGAGGAGGTAACTGCTACATATATATATATATATATATATATATATATATATATATATATATATATATATATATATATATATATATATATATTTATTTTGGTACAGAAAAATTAGTACAACAGAAGCTGAAGAGAGCCGGATGGATAAGACTTTCCGAGCTTGAAACCGACGGTACGAATGTTATACTAATTTTTCTGCACCAAAATAAATAAATATTATGCTCTTAATTTTTAACTTTAATTCTTAATTAATCGAGCACTCTGCTGGGATTTTTCCTACTATATTACAAAGAAGTTATATATATATATATATATATATATATATATATATATATGTATATATATAATTAGTAAGCTATGAAAATATATTTATGGCAATTAAGCTACACAGAAGCTCCCGCGTTTCATCCCGAGGGGGGGGATCATCTGGCTAAAATGCATTTTAGCCTGAAGATTCCCCCCAGGGATGAAACGCGGGAGCCTCTGTGTAGCTTAATTGCCATAAATATATTTTCATAGCTTACAACCTAGCTCTACTTACGTATCGAGCACTGTTGAAGTAAATACTGAAAATTGATATATAAAAAAATTATATCTCCTTATAAAATTTTATGTGGATACATGAAAACGTAATATATATATATATATATATATATATATATATATATATATATATATATATATATATATATATATATATATATAATATTGTTATAAATTAATATTATTATAAGCTTCTTTAATAAGATTAAAGTTGAGCATTGTTCAGGGAAGTTACTAATAGACTGACACGTAGCTATAAGGCATATTCCGACAACGTTCGTAGAATCTCTAGTCAGTCTTTTTTGATATGCCGCCCTTAGCATAAATAGAACTTAAATTCCCTTCTCAAATGTGGTAATGTCTCGTGATCT
>OY744534.1:73239575-73242075 GCA_963556195.1 Sepiola atlantica
TGAAATACTACTACTACTACAGTAGTAGTATTTCAATTTTGACCTCACTATTACACATTTGATATCCCAACGGCTCTTCGCACTAACTTTACTGAAATTCTGTTCACTACCTTTGGAGGCTATAAGTGTTTAATATTAATATCATTTTAAGCCTAACCCCCTGTGATTTATCACGCCTCTCAAATCATGTTGGTGCAATTCTGTCGCATACTTGTGGAACCTATAAATGACCAGACAGAAGGAGAGACAAACTGCCTAATTATAATATAGATGATAACATTACCATTAAAAGTTATTTGTATAGTGATATGAAGAAGACCAGAACTTGACAAAAAATAGAGAAAGCAATTTTCTCTCCGTTTACGAGTCTGCTCATTTTTATAAGACTTTCATTATAGATTCCGCTTTAGCAATGGGGGGGGGGGAACAGCAACTTGTTTATAATCAATTGCTTCCCGTGAACTTTCTCATTACTTTAACAAATGAGTTTCGGGCACAGACCAAATTCCACATTTGGATTTTCATACATTCTATAAATTACATACAGATGTTGAAAGTAGAAGTAGAAAAAATAATAATTAAATAATTTTGAATTTTTAAAACTTTTTAATTATTTTTCCATTTATTTTACAAATGAGTTCCGAGCACAGACTAAATTCCACATTTGGATTTTCATACATTCTATAAATTACATACAGAAGTTGCAAGTAGAAGTAGAAAAAATAATAATTAAATAATTTTGAATTTTTAAAACTTTTTAATTATTTTTCCATTTATTTAACAAATGAGTTTCGAGCACAGACCAAATTCCACATTTCGATTTTCATACATTCTATAAATTACATACAGATGTTGAAAGTAGAAGTAGAAAAAATAATAATTAAATAATTTTGAATTTTTTTAACTTTTTAATTATTTTTCCATTTATTTAACAAATGAGTTTCGGGACCAGACCAAATTCCACATTTGGATTTTCATACATTTTATAAATTACATACAAAAGTTGCAAGTAGAAGTAGAAAAAATAATAATTAAATAATTTTGATTTTTTTAACTTTTTAATTATTTTTCCATTTATTTAACAAATGAGTTTCGAGCACAGACCAAATTCCACATTTGGATTTTCATACATTCTATAAATTACATACAGAAGTTGCAAGTAGAAGTAGAAAAAATAATAATTAAATAATTTTGAATTTTTAAAACTTTTTAATTATTTTTCCATTTATTTTACAAATGAGTTCCGAGCACAGACTAAATTCCACATTTGGATTTTCATACATTCTATAAATTACATACAGAAGTTGCAAGTAGAAGTAGAAAAAATAATAATTAAATAATTTTGAATTTTTAAAACTTTTTAATTATCTTTCCATTTATTTAACAAATGAGTTTCGAGCACAGACCAAATTCCACATTTGGATTTTCATACATTCTATAAATTACATACAGAAGTTGCAAGTAGAAGTAGAAAAAATAATAATTAAATAATTTTGAATTTTTAAAACTTTTTAATTATTTTTCCATTTATTTTACAAATGAGTTCCGAGCACAGACCAAATTCCACATTTGGATTTTCATACATTCTATAAATTACATACAGAAGTTGCAAGTAGAAGTAGAAAAAATAATAATTAAATAATTTTGATTTTTTTAACTTTTTAATTATTTTTCCATTTATTTAACAAATGAGTTTCGAGCACAGACCAAATTCCACATTTGGATTTTCATACATTCTATAAATTACATACAGATGTTGCAAGTAGAAGTAGAAAAAATCATAATTAAATAATTTTGAATTTTTAAAACTTTTTAATTATTTTTCCATTTATTTAACAAATGAGTTCCGAGCACAGACCAAATTCCACATTTCGATTTTCATACATTCTATAAATTACATACAGATGTTGAAAGTAGAAGTAGAAAAAATAATAATTAAATAATTTTGAATTTTTAAAACTTTTTAATTATTTTTCCATTTATTTTACAAATGAGTTCCGAGCACAGACTAAATTCCACATTTGGATTTTCATACATTCTATAAATTACATACAGATGTTGCAAGTAGAAGTAGAAAAAATAATAATTAAATAATTTTGAATTTTTTTAACTTTTTAATTATTTTTCCATTTATTTTACAAATGAGTTTCGAGCACAGATCAAATTCCACATTTGGATTTTCATACATTCTATAAATTACATACAGATGTTGCAAGTAGAAGTAGAAAAAATAATAATTAAATAATTTTGAATTTTGTTAACTTTTTAATTATTTTTCCATTTATTTTACAAATGAGTTCCGAGCACAGACTAAATTCCACATTTGGATTTTCATACATTCTATAAATTACATACAGAAGTTGCAAGTAGAAGTAGAAAAAATAATAATTAAATAATTTTGAATTTTTAAAACTTTTTAATTATTTTTCCATTTATTTAACAAATGAGTTTCGAGCACAGACCAAATTCCACATTTCGATTTTCATACATTCTATAAATT
>OY744534.1:73257075-73262075 GCA_963556195.1 Sepiola atlantica
TTTATTTCAGGTTAAGGAACTTGATCCTTTTATGAATCCAGCAGAGCAAAAACGACCAATTCGCAATAGTCAATGGAACCATCGATGCATGTACATGCAATAATAGTTATTTTCCATCATGTGACTTGCTGAGTTGTGGAGATTCTTGCTGTAATTATATTTTCTGTAATTTAGGGATTGAATATTAGATTGTGATCTATGAGCCTGATTATTGAAAACACAGTGTAGACTTGGTGAGGAGGAGGAGGAGGATAAGCAGCATAATCATCTTTGGTTTAATGTCCATTTTACATGCTAGCATGTGTGGGACGGTTTTTAGAGATTGACATTGAGATATTACTTACATTTAGTCAGTGTCATGTGATAGCGCAAGGGGTAGGAGCACCGACTGTCAGCTCGACGGTTGAGTTTCAATCCCGGCTTGAGGCACTAACTGGTCTAGCTGCACTGAAGAGCTGTGATACAACGAAACCGTCTGTATGTGGATGACTATATATATATATATATATATATATATATTTTTATGTAATTATTTTTATTGGTGCTTGTAGCGTTCATTGTTATTTTGCTTACTATTATTTCGATTGTCTCACTTTCCTAAGTGATTAAGATGCAGACACTTGCCTTATTAGTCGCCCTTAACTTTATAGGACGTATTTTTTCCGTTAATATATATTTTTATTTATTTTATACGTACATAAAAGTAATCCATGGACACGTGTTTCTGGCTCACAGCCGTCATCGATATTGATGTCTATAGTCCAGCGTTCTACCACTGGACCAAGACGCTCCGTCTAGAAATATGTACGATTTTTATCACCTAAATATGTAATGTGTATATATATATATATATATATATATATATAGTGTCAAGTTATATTGAAAAGAAATCAATAAATTGCTCGAGCGAGAGCTAAATATAAATAATTTATTTAAAAACTATACATTACATATTTCAGAATCGTACCGCGGTTTCATCCAGGGGATCCCCTTTTTTTTGAAGGTGCAGATAACAGATGAAACGATGTGAAGTGTCCAGATGAGAACACTTTAACTTTCACCGGGGGGGAAAAGAACATGGAACAATATTCTAATTTGTATTGATTTACTCCTCTCCAGGAGTTAGGCACAAGGCCAGTTTTTATCTTACTCCCACAAGTAAGATGTGACCCAAGGTCGGGTCGGGAAAGTGGGGTTTAAAAAATTGCCTGGGCAGCCCCGTCGGCATTCCCCGGTAGGGGAGCCTCAGGCAGTAAGCAATAAACTTACTCTTCCCCAAAGAGGGGAGGCGAAGCCTGGGAGGGTGGACCTTCTAGAACTGCACAGGACAGACCCATAGACCGGCGTAAATCAAGCCCCGAAGGCCAAGACAATACCAGTCTATGGGGTGCAGTATCCATCGGAACAGATACTACACTTTTATCTTAGCCAATTTGTAGCTATGATCAGCTTAGTGTGGAATACTAATCGGGTTTTAATTTGGTTGAAGAGAAAAAGTAATCAAGTAAAAATTATTTCCATTTATCAAAGGCTTTTTTGCCTTTGATAATTAACTCGGACTATCTTTAGAAAGTCTATCCCCTTTTAATTATGAGGTATTTGCTTTGTGGTTAATGAGGTCGATCCTTTAAAACAGTGTTGGGTTAGGGAGCCTTATTTACAGTTTCAGTTATAAAATGTATATTTTTAGATAAATATACGTCACATCGTCGCAGTGTTGCATCCCTGTGCTTGTTTTCCGATCACTTCCACGGAATGTGCTCCGACGAACTTGATGCACTTGTGTCCCCTCAACCTAAATACTCCCGACCAACCTGACGAGCAGCAAAATCGCACCCCTTCACTGTAGAGATCTCTAGATGCCGGAAGATCTTCTACTCTAATAGCTTCTTTCTTTGGACAGCTGAACTATTGAGTTTTACCCGACCATACTAATATGTAGAAATTTAAAGTTTCAGTGGCAGTATTCCTTGTTTGGGGTAAATAAAAGTTTAAAACAAAATGAATAAATTTGGGGGCGGGGAGTGAGGGTAGAGGGGGGGCGTGATGGTCTATAATATTCTCTTGAACAAAACACTTTCACCATACATGACCTCCGTTCAGTTTTGAGAGACAATGGATACCCCCTGTAAGGCTAGCTGCGCATGTAATTGTGAAGCAAGGGTTGCACAATATGTAACCACATCTCTCCTGAGTCGACACTGCTTGATTGCAGTGGCAAGGAGAAATCCAGGATGACTGGAAACAATGCCGGGATAAGCGGAGAGCACATACAGCACCTGGTATTCCCAAATGGTCACCCATTTTAGTTCTGACCAGGCTCAAAGTCGCTTAACTTTGGTGATCTAACGGGAACCGGTGTGTCAACGTGATTATGTCGTATATTCTTTCACCACAATGCCGCATTTACTCTATGGGCTTAGCTACTTAGAAAGTCCTCAGCGTTTAATGAATTTTTATTTACAAGAAGAATATGTACAGATGTGTGAATGATTGGGAGTGAGACGACTAAGAACACCCAAAAAACAAGAAAATAAAGCAACCAAATAAAATGAGATAAAGGGTAGGTTAGTAAGGCCCTCCCAACCCTTGCTAATTGTAGACTTCCTACTGTTTTCTGTCTTTTTAGTGCCTAAAACGAGCAGATCGATCTCTAAGTGGAAGTGGGGTTTTAAGTGGGATGAGAATAAAAAGCAGGTTGGAATTGGGGAGCGGATGGTGTCTTTTCAAGATAAAAACAATTTGAGGAGGCCGGGGAGAAAATAAATGAGAAGGGTAGGCATCTTGGAGGATCTCTAATACCAGAAAAAATAGAGTTGGGACGGGACTCATTTACTCAACGAGCGAAGAGTCTATTTCAAACGGGTGGGTTCCAAAAGGAGCGGGTACACTAATTGTAATTTTTTTAAAAATATATATTTTGGGCCTCCATTGATTTGCAACACCTACTACTATTCCGAAAACCAAGGATAGGCTTACTAGAGTGAGAAACACGCTTTTATCATTTACTGTGAGTCCCGTTATCTACTTACGCTTCGGGGATCCACCTTCAAAAATGATAGCATCAGTTACTTCCCTTGACGCCGGTTATGGAAAATCTATAGTGAAACCGTGCAAACTTATATATGCAGTATCTATACTAAATACGCTTACGGGTGAATCTCTTCTGTATAACCCTAACCCTAACCCTACCTTCGCTCACTCGAACAAACCTGACACTTATTTCGACTTCAGTTTACAATGCTTCCTCAATTCCATCATTCTTATTTACAATTTGTTAATGTACGAACAAACATTTGCATTTACAGAAATGATGATGAGATTTCATTTGCATAAAGATATGTGAGCTTAGTTTTCCTTCTCCTGAACGAGTTGCCCTGCCAAGACTTTAGTTTCTAGTTTCTAGTCTAACCTACAATATCGCCCGTAACTGGGGAAGAGAGATGGATTTATACTCGGTTATTAAGAAAATTAAAAAATAAGAGCGTAATATTTATTAATGTTTGTATTACAGAAGATCAGAACGACATCGGTACCGTCGGTTTCAAATCCTAACAAAGGGGACAGACATAAACAGAGTCTGAAGAGAGTCCGGTAAAGAAGCCTATTATAGGTTCCCTTTGTTAGAATTTGAAACCGACGGTACCGATGTTGTTCTGATCTTTGGTAATATATATATATATATATATATATATATATATATATATATATATATATATATATATATATAAGCCTTTTATGTGTACTGCTCAGTCCAGTTTATAAGAAGTGTCTGTCTCCTATGGACACATCCTTTAAAAATTTCGTCCCTAATGTTTAAACAGTTTTTATTTGGGCCAATAATAGCTTTTAATATGTAATATTTTTTTGGGGTTTTAATTACGGAAGAAAAGCAAAGCATATCCTAAAAAATGTAAAGGAACAAGTGTCAGTTCATGACTTTTCCCAATCGTATTTCATTTCTATTTCTCCAACAAATACGGACGTCCACCCAGCAGTGGCCACTATTTCATTCTATTTTTCCTCCGAATATGTCTACCCTACATGTATCTGCACTTGCATGACATTTTTTCTCTATTTTATCATCCTGATGAAGTCTTATAAATAAAGACGAAACGTTGATGTACACATAAAAAACATCCATTTTTTGGTTTTCCTTTTTCATTTTCCCATATATATATATATATATATATATATATATATATATATATATATATATATATATATATATATATAATGTATTTTTATGTAATTATTTTTATTGGTGATTGCAGCGTTCGTTGTTATTTTGCTTACTATTATTTCGATTGTCTCACTTTCCTAAGTGATTAAGATGCAGAAAATTGCATTATTAGTCGCCCTTAACTTCATAGGACGTATTTTTCGTTAATATATATTTTTTTATTTATTTTATACGTACATAAAAGTAATCCATGGACACAGAGATCGAACCTTAGATATTGATGTCTATAGTCCAGTGTTTTACCATCGGACCAAGACGCTCTGTCAAGAAATATGTACGCTTTTTATCACCTAAATATTTAATGTATTTTTATGTAATTATTTTTTATTGGTGATTGCAGCGTTCGTTGTTTTTTTTCTTACTGCTATTTCGATTGTCTCACTTCTTAAGTGATTAAGATGCAGAAAATTGGATTATTAGTCGCCCTAAACTTTATAGGACGTATTTTTTCGTTAATATATATATTTTTATGTATTTTATACATACATAAAAGTAATCCATGGACACGTGTTTCTGGCTCACAGCCGTCATCAGCATAAATAAAAAATTATATATATATATATATATATATATATCACCTGACAATTCCACACAGGGGATGAAACGCGGAAGCCTCTGTTTAGCTTAATCTTAATTGCCATAAATATATGTTCATAACTTACTACCTAGCTCTACTCACGTATTGAATGTTGTTGAAGTAAACACTGAAAATCGATACATAAAATAGTATATCTTCTTATAACATTTTATGTGGATA
>OY744534.1:73267075-73349575 GCA_963556195.1 Sepiola atlantica
TGTAACATGTGGTCTATAACATAGACCCCTTATTTTACTTAATGTAACATGTGGTCTGTAACATAGACCCCTTATTTTACTTAATGTAACATGTGGTCTGTAACATAGACCCCTTATTTTACTTAATGTAACATGTGGTCTATAACATAGCCCCTTATTTTACTTAATGTAACATGTGGTCTGTAACATAGACCCCTTATTTTACTTAATGTAACATGTGGTCTATAACATAGCCCCCTTATTTTACTTGGTGCCTAAATTCAAACATGTTGCAGCAGAAATGAAAAAATCGAAAACAAGAAAGGACTTTTTTATATAAAACTTACAATTTATTGCACGTAGAATGTCAACATTCCTTTTAACATACTCTGCTTATGATTATAATCAACTCCCCAAACTGGGGATAGGGGGGAGGGCGTCCACTCTCTTCGATCGTCAGGTTTTCTCTTCTTGCTCCTCCCCCCCCCCCCGATTATCTGTCGATCGATGACGTACATCTGCAATTGTTTTTGATACATTCGTGAATCAGCCTTTTGACTAAGAAGTATTTTTTATTTTTTATTTACCTCCTCTCCAGGAGGCTAGACACAAGGTCAGGTGCGGTTAACAAGCACACTAGGATTAGCGAACTCTGACCTACAAAAAATGCCTGAGCAGACCCGTCGGCATTTCCCGGTAGGGGCGTTTCAGGCGATTAGCAATAAACTACCACTTTTTCAAAAAGAAGATGGTGGATCTCCTAGAGCTGTACAGGACAATACCTCTACAGAGTGTAGAATCCATCGGAACAGATACTACACTTGGTATTCATCTACTTCCCACAGCGGTAAGATGTGACACAAGGCCGGGAAAGTGGGACTTGAAAAGCCAGCACTCTAGAGGAAGAAGAGTGCTCTGGCTGTCAAAAAATGTCTGGGCAGCCCCGTCGGCATTCCCCGGTAGGAGCGCCTCAGGCGATTAGCAATAAACTAACTCTTTCTCAAAGGGTGAAAAGGCAAAACCTGAAAGGGTGGACCTCCTCGGACAGCACAGAATAATCCCTAAGACCGGCGGAATCAAGGTCCGAAGGCCAAGACGATACCGGTCTACAGAGTGCAGCATCAATCGGAACAAATACTACACTCTGATCTTAACCAAAAAAGCCAAGGAGAAGGATATGAGCCAAGTAACGAGTCTCTACAGTGCTTGGCCTTTTGGCTAAGATCAAAGTGTAGTATCTGTTCCAATGGATACTACACCCCATAGACTGGTATTGTCTAGGCCTTCGGGGCTTGATTTACGCCGGCTATGGGTCTGTCCTGTGCAGTTCTAGGAGGTCACCCTCCCAGGCTTCGCCTCCCCTCTTTGGGGAGGAGTAAGTTTATTGCTTACTGCCTGAGACGCCCCTACCGGGGAATGCCGACGGGGCTGCCTAGGCAATTTTTAAACCCCACTTTCCCGACCCGACCTTGGGTCACATCTTACTTGTGGGAGTAAGATAAAAACTGGCCTTGTGCCTAACTCCTGGAGAGGAGTAAATCAATACAGTGAAAAGAACTGAAGTTATCGCGAAAAGTGTTATCTTTTCTGTGATCGTGATCTTGAACTAGATATCCCAAAATTTAATCAGCTATAAGTTAGACCATAACCGACATTTTGACCAAGTTTGTTGACGATTGGTCAAGCGGTGTGGACGCTAGGTTGTACACAACTAAATAAACATAGTTACAAGCTTGACCAAAAACATGAATTCCGTGGCCGAGATCATGTTTTTGTGTCTGTGTATGTACTCATGAAAAACACACGTGTACAACCACTCTTATCATGCAATATAAAAATATTATTCTTAACATGTAATATAAAAAATATTATTCTTAACATGTAATATAAAAAATATTATTCTTAACATGTAATATAAAAAATATTATTCTTATCATGTAATATAAAAAATATTATTCTTAACATGTAATATAAAAAATATTATTCTTAACATGTAATATAAAAAATATTATTCTTAACATGTAATATAAAAAATATTATTCTTAACATGTAATATAAAAAATATTATTCTTAACATGTGATATAAAACATATTATTCTTATAATAAAGGAACTAAAATGATAATGGTTAACCTAAACCCCCCAAATTTTTTATCAGAAAATAACATTCCAGCAAAAATGTTTCTGCTGTTATCAGAAAAGCCGCCCACAATGCAATTCAAACGAAACGTACATAACATTGTTTGCAGGAATCTTTCAAGCGATAAATTAAAATAGAACATTGACTCAACTCAAACTGATAACAAAGTCGACAGAAATCTGCAAGTATTTTAATAAAAAAGATTTTTGAATTATTTAACAATCATTGGCAAGTTTATAATGCTAGGTAATTGTTATTTTTTGGCAGCAAGAGTATTTATGAAAATGACGATTAACAACGACGTTAAAAATTTGAAGAATGCTAAGAAAATAGGTTTATGAATGCATGTAAAATGATTACCTGTCTCTCTTTCTTGAATGCTTTTCTCATAATATAATAAAATATTGCTGATATACATGAAAATAAATTAATGAAATTAGAAATACATAATACAGCACAATTATTTATCAAAATCTGCTTTTTAAAATCAGACATCCTATTTACTCTGGTAAGCTGCATTGTTATAAAATAAATTATTTATTCATCTCAAAAACATTGCGTTGTGCAAGGTTTTCTAAATATTTTATTAAAAAAATATCTTCGTTATTATTGCCACCCACCCAGCGCTTCAAATTGTGTGACTTTTCAAAGTATCCTTCCACGCCGACCACATGACACACAGCCATATCAACACTTTTTTCACTTCGTCAAAATACCTAGACGAATTTTCAACTTGGCCACGAGAATGTCTCAACCAAGAGAAAAAAAGAAAAAAAAGAAAAAGAAGAAATATTCTTCTGAAGATGGTAGATTTACCGAAAGTACTCAAGTTTATATAAAAAAAAATGTTTTTGAGATGAATAAATAATTTATTTTTAAAAACAAATAATCTGCGTTGTGCAAGGTTTTCTAAATATTTTATAAAAAAATATCTTTATTATATATATATATATATATATATATATATATATATATATATATATATATATATATATATAAATTTCTTTAACTCAACACAAAAGTTTATGCAGTAGCTCAATATCGCACAATACAACTATATCTCACAATGTAATTTACTATAATAATTATATCGAAAATATTCTAAATTTCATCCAAAAACACTTTACTATCAGACAATTATTTCTGCCCATTCCGAAAATATATATTTTCATGGTATACAAAATAGCAAGAACACTTACGAAACTCAAAATGCTTGTGGCGAATGTACACTGGTGAAGCCTTTTCAGAAGTGTTTTTGATATTTTTTATATCGTGAAAAAATATATTTTCAGAATGGGCAGAAATAATTGTATATATATATATATATATATATATATATATATATATATATATATATATATATATATATATATATATATATATATATCTTTGATTTAGTTAGTTTCTCTGGTAATTTAAACTGCATTTTCTTTTTTTTTCTGTTTAAAATGACTCAAAGCTTCTTTAGACTATATATTAGGTATTTAGATCTGTATGGCTAGGTTTCCTTCCTCTTATCTACTTGCCTATCTCGTACCTAAGGTACTTAAGCTTTTTTTTAAAAATTATTTCTACATTTAATTATTGGGGAAATGGTAGTTTAATCAGTACCATTGGAGAGCCATGAATATTATAACTGTCCTGTTTTTAAATCTCCGAAACAGTTACATGGTAAACAGCTGATGATTCCCGTTTTAATATTTCACGCTCAAGTTAAGGCCCCCTGTTTTTGTTTCACTGTTAGATACTTAAACCACTTTTTTTATTTATGAATTGTCCAACGGTGGGTCGGCTTATGCAAGTGCTAACTCTGCGATATCTTGGATTTAGTTAGTTTCTCTGGGAATTTAAACTGCATTTTCTTTTCTTTTTTTGTTTAAAATGACTCAAAGCTTCTTTATATATATATATATATATATATATATATATATATATATAGTAAGCAATGAAAATATATATGGCAATCAAGCTACACAGAGGCTCCTGTGTTTCATCCCCGGGGGGAATCGTCAGGCTAAATGCATTTAGCCTGACGATTCCCCCCCGGGGATGAAACACGGGAGCCTCTGTGTAGCTTGATTGCCATATATATTTTCATTGCTTACTACCTAGCTCTACTTACGTATCGAGCACTGTTGAAGTAAATACTGAAAACTGACACATAAAAAATTATATCTCCTTATAATATTTTATGTGGATACATGAAGTACTAATATATATATATATATATATATATATATATATATATATATATGTATATACATATATATATATATATATATGTATATATATATATATATATATATATATATATATATATATATGTATATACATATATATATATATATATGTATATATATATATATATATATATATATATATATATATATATATATATATATATATATATATATATATATATAAGAGAGGGAGAGAGATATAAAGATTTCTAAAGTTGAACATAAGCTGAGAATGTGGCATAAAATGTCATTTTACCTATCAACTCAAGTGTGATTAATCTTGAGTACAAAATAGCTTCGACGAAATTTGGTTGCATTTATTGTTAGAGTTCAGTGTATGGTTGACCTCAAATCTATTTTGACTGTCATGCTGCATTGACAAGAAAGAAATCAATAAATAAAAAAAACGCTTTTCTCGGTCAGTATAAAGCACATTCTGATTGGCAGATATTTTTGTCACAAAGAAAAAGAACCAATTCTTTACCATTTATTTCGGTTGGCTTAGAAGAAGTAGGCTCAAAAATCTATATAATAATACGCTACAGTAATTCCATGTTCGTCCATACGTTATCGCCCTCCAGCCCTTATTTAAAAAAGAGGTTTCAACGCCCAAAAAGTAATCTTTTAAATTTCATCTAGTTTTGGTGTTGTGTCGAACCTTAAACTCAAACTTAAAATACACTTTATTGGCCTTCAGGCTAGGATCAGAGTGTAGTATCTGTTCTGTTCAAAAATGGTACAATAATATTGTTAAAAAATTGTACAATAATATTGTTAAAAAATTGTACAATAATATTGTTCAAAAATTGTACAATAATATTGTTCAAAAATGGTACAATAATATTGTTCAAAAATTGTACAATAATATTGTTAAAAAATGGTACAATAATATTGTTCAAAAATTGTACAATAATATTGTTCAAAAATTTTACAATAATATTGTTCAAAAATTGTACAATAATATTGTTAAAAAATAGTACAATAATATTGTTAAAAAATGATACAATAATATTGTTCAAAAATGGTACAATAATATTGTTAAAAAATTGTACAATAATATTGTTCAAAAATGGTACAATAATATTGTGGGATGTGTGTTCGTGAAAATGGAAATATGTCACAACTATTGGCTCTGCTTTTGAGGAGAAATCGACTCTGAAACTTCTTGGTCTTTCTCTCTCATCAAATCTTTGCTGGAATTCATACATTAGATCTATTGCTCTTTCCGCTTCTCGTAGTCGGTTCTCCTTATCGCTCCAAACACTTTCTCACATCTGAGGCTATTCTCTATTTCTACAAATCTACTATCAGACCATGTATGGAGTACTGTTGTTATATTTGGCCTGATGAATCTCTGTCCAATTTGAGGGTTCTTGATAAGGTGCAGAAACGTATCTGAAATTTAATTGGCCACATCCTTTCTTCTTCTCTGCACCCTCTCTCTCACAGATGTGATGTTGCTAGTCTCAGTATTTTCTATAAATACTATTATAGCATGTGTTCTTCAGAATTTTCTGCTTCCTTTGTTCCAGCTCGTTTGACTCGTTGGTCTAGTGGTCTCCATCAATTCACCGTTTTGATACCTCATTGTAATACAGCTTCCTATTCTAAAAGCTTTTTTCCAAGAACTGCAGGCTTGTGGAACTCTTTTCTTGCTGACTGTTTTCCTCCTACCTATAGCCTTGGCCTTTTCAAGACTAAGGCCAATAGGTATCTCCTTTCTTTGTGACAATCATATTTCGTTCTTGTTAGCTCTTTACATCAAGTGGCTTCATGCCTTGTCTGGAACTATTTCCATTAAAAAAAAAAACTTCTACAAGGTTTTTGTAGATAGACCCCTATAACAAGATATAGTCTGATACTGCATTAACCAGGGTACTTAGGTAAGCCTTAGTTTGAACAAATGTAGTGCAATAATATCGTCGGATCTGCATTCGCGCCAGATGTCCATAGAGTGGAAATATGTCACAAACTTCTTGAAGGATTTTGAAGAGAAACCTCCATAACCAGATATATTCTTAAACTACATTCACCAGAGTACTTAGATAAGTATGTTTCAGTTTGAAAGGTGGTACAATAATATAGTGTGGGTCTGCGTTCACGCTGGACATCAGATGAAAGCTACAACTGTGGAATTTCCACGGGTCCCACTAGTTGATTATCACAATAGTTGAAACAGCGGAAGTGTGCTATAGTAGTTCAAGAGTTCAAAGTTGTTAATAACAGCCTAATAGTTGAAAGCTGGGAATAAAATACTCTGGTGCCCCCTCGACGTAAATTCACTAGACCAACTGGACAATCAGCTAAATCCCATCCATTTACTCCCTCCCTGCCCCCCTGTTTCCCCGACAGTACTGACATGCAGAAATTTAAAAGTAATGTAAACAGACATCTCGCTGCGCAGATCCCAATTTAGGTTGACCCCACCACCACCACCCCCACCCCAAACCTTCTCCCTTTTTTTCTTAAGTCTACAGTGGCGGCCTGCCTTGTTTGGCGTGAACTATGTTTTAAAAAAAAAAAGTTTGTTTTTTTTGTTTTTTTTTTATTTAGCTATGGTTCGTTATTTATATGTATATATGTATTTTATTTTTATTTTCTTCGTCGTAATTTATCAGCTGCCAGTCTTCAATTTATCGTTTGGCAGTTTTCGCCTCGTCAACTCTCGGGCGCTTCCGTAAAATGGCGTCCTTTATTTACATCAGGCAAAAAACATGAGTGCCCCGGTAAAGGGGCGTAACTCCAGACGGTGAAACTCTTATTCAGTCCCTCATGCAACATCTTCCCTTTTCTCAATAAATAAAAAACAGAAGATAAAGACAAACAAAAAAAAAACAAAACAAAAAGTCTGATAAGAATTAAAAACAGAGTCTACAAAACACAGTGATCTAGGCATTCATTGGGCTGACTACCCTCCTACCTAACAGGGATTATTCTTCCCTTTCACTTATGTTGTGAAATCCTTGAATCTCATAGGATCTCTTATTATCCTTCCCGACCGTGTTGTCCGCAACCTTTCCGGACTTGGTTTTGTTGGGAATGGGGTCGGGTTGAGGTTTTCTCTTATTTCACCTTCATATTGAGGTGGTTCTGAGTTACATATCTCTTCTGTACTCTGCCCTGTATTCTTGGGTAACTCGCTCTGCACTTCATATGACCGTTGTATTACTGATGTGAGTGGGGGTGTCTCTGCAGTTTTCTTCAAATATACTCGATTAAAACTAATGTAAACAGACATCTCGCTGCGCAGATCCCAATTTAGGTTGACACCCCCACCCCCATTCCTACCCCAAACCTTCTCCCTTTTTTCTTAAGTCTACAGTGGCGGCCTGCCTTGTTTGGCGTGAACTATGTTTTAAAAAAAAAAAAGTTTTGTTTGTTTTAATTACTAATTCGATAGTTAAAAATATGTAATAGCAACTCACTCATTTAAATGTCTAATAATGGTCACTAGGTGAAAGAAGATACTAATGGGCGAATAGTTCATTTACCAAAATTAGTGAGAAAGTTGAATGAAAAAAATCTAATGAAAATATCAAAATTGAGCCCGATACTATTTCTATGTTGTTACTCCATACTTAGATGGATGACAATTTGGGAATACCTAGTGCTGTATATAAAACGCAGCCCTACTGGGCTTGCAAGTTGTAGCAGTTACCTCCTCCTTTCAAAACATAACTACACCGGTTGGCCGTTAGGTGTCGCTTTTTCACCGACAGGTGGCACTGTAAAGCGACACCAGAGTTATCTGCCCTTCTGACTATAAAAACCGTTGCAAACGGAAAATCCCTCTCTCTTTCACCGACCAGCCTCAGCAGAACAACACTGGCACCAGCGCTCCGTCTCTTTCTCTCTCTTCTCTGGTCGACAGAACGACGCTAATACACTAGCGCTTCGTCTAACGCTTTTCTCTTCAAATGGCATCGGCATAACAACTATCAACACACGTGGTCAAACAACGGTAAGAGTTCTCAACTCATTTTCTTTGTGTACGGCTTTCAAAGACTTTCCTCTCGTCGGTTTCATTTCTTCTCGTACCTGTTCAAAAACTGTTTTTCCATCGACACACATGCATACACCCCACACTTCATCATTCCACGTACACACACGTTCAATAAACGTTATTTGAACTACTTCATTTTTGTTTATTAATTATTACTCTGTCTTTGCATGCAACATTGCTTGATTTACTGAACACGTTTATAATCGGGGGAACACGACCCTCGATCCTAACAAAGTCGAGGAACGGTACCAATCTGCAGATATAAGAAACACAGCCAACAGTTCTGGGCATTTTGTTGCTATCTGTGCCGACCAGACACTGATTAGCGATTCTATTTATCTTCCTCCCACAAGGTAAGATGTGACACAAGGTAGGGAAAATGGGAAAAAACCAGCGCTCGAGAATTTGAGCACTCTGGTTGTTTAAAAATTGCCTGGGCAGCGCCGTCAGCATTCCCCGGTAGGGGCACCTCAGGCAGTAAGCAATAAACTTACTCCTCCCCAAAGAGGGGAGGCAAAGCCTGGGAGGGTGGACCTCCTAGAACTGC
This sequence comes from Sepiola atlantica, assembly GCA_963556195.1. Taxonomy (NCBI): domain Eukaryota; kingdom Metazoa; phylum Mollusca; class Cephalopoda; order Sepiida; family Sepiolidae; genus Sepiola; species Sepiola atlantica. The sequence goes on from OY744534.1 coordinate 73,275,984, forward strand.
ACAGGACCGACAACCAATAGACCGGCGTAAATCTAGACCGAAGGCCCGAACAATACCGGTTTATTAGGCGGGGTAAAAACCCCTTGTTGCTTCTGCGATCGAATTCAGAAAAAGCAGACAACCCCCATTTAAGTTACTTTGAAGAAAACAAAAATTAGATGAAAGTTACACACTGGCAATTTGAGTGGTCCCTTCGAGGTACAGGTTCGAATCTTGTTGGGAGGGATCTACTGTCAGTTATCTTTTTCAACATCTTGGACGGCTTCTATGTTGATATCTTAGATTGGTGACCATTTGGGAATACCAGATTCTGTATGTAAAAAGTGGCCCTAGTGGCCTTGCAAATCGAGGACTGCTACCAATCTTCAAATACAACGAACATTACAGACAGACGTTGTGATCTGTGTCGACCAGACACTGGGGATAATAGATTGGATTCAGAATGCGGAACTTAGCCATAATTGTATTTATCTTCATTGAGAAATTTAATTTAATTAAAATTAACTAAATTAATTAAAATTAATTACATTCATTAAAGCGACAAACCTCTTGTTTTTAAAAACTGACCCTTTGCCTAAAATAAAATGTAGTAATTGCGGTAACTGCAATCATTATAACTAAAAGTAAGCTAGACACCTCCCCACATTTTTGATGGCCTTATGCCTAATTTGTTTAAAATTTAAACTGTATTTTTATATTTTTTTGCAAATAAATAATTCAAAGTGTAGTATCTGTTCCGATACTACACTTCATTTGTTCTGTCCTCGGTCAGTGAAGGAGAAATCTTTCTAGACTGAGACAATTTTTGTCCCAGTTCAGAGTATGTGCTTCTTTTTTTTGGGGGGGGGGAGGGGGGAGCTGAATTTTGTCTTCATTAAAACCCGACCTTGTGTCTTACTCTGTCCTTGTGGGGAGGCAATTTTTGTTTCATGAAAATGCTGTCTGTGAAAATTTCTTACTGAAATTCTCCATTTTTTTTTTTTTTAAATAACGTAATTGCTTTTAATTTTTTTTTTTCATGAGATGAAAAAAGTTTATTTTTTATGGTTACTTTTTAGATAGATATAGAAGATTGATGAAAATAGCTGCACTTTTTCTAAATTCAGTCGTACTCGTTCGTAATAGTACAAAAAAAGAAAGAAAACAAAACAATGTGTAGCATCTTAATTGATCTCCTCGATTTAAAGGGCAAATTAAAGGGCGAAGTAAAGTGGGGAGCGACCGACGAACATAGCCAGTTATAGAGATGTCGAACTCGATCAAAAAAAAAAAAAGTTCAATAGTTAAAAGTTTTTAATAGCAGTCCATTCATTAATACGTCTCACACTATCTGCCAAGCCCCAGGCCTTGTCACATTGCCACAGAGTTACATCCCCTTGCTTGTTTTAAAAAGTACTTCCTCGGAATGTGCTCCAATTATCTTACTTAAACCAAAATACCCCCTGACCCACCCAACTAGCAGCAAAATCCCACCCCTTCACAGTAGAGGTCCCTAGCTGCCTGAAGATCTTTTACTCTGATAGCTTCTTTTCTTGGACTTTTGGAATTCCCCCCCCCCTCGCCCCAACATGCAGAAATCTGAATATAATGTAGAACAAACATCTTACTATCCAACTCCTCACCCAGGTTGCCCCCCCCCCCCTAAAAATCTCGCCCCAACCACAGTAGGCCCTTACGCTCCAATAACAATGTGGTACTCTTATAGATGACGTACCATGTTTCCGTAACTTTGCGTCGTCAACGTTCGGGCAGGTCTCGGAAGCGCCCGAGAGTTGACGAAACTGCTAACCAAACGAACAAAAAAAATTGCTTAAAACCAGTTGTTGCGGTGTTTATGTTGACAAGAAAAAAATTGACAGAAGATGTAAAAAAAAAAAATCATTGAAAAAAAAATTCAATAAAAAATAACATTTACTTAACAAATCAAACAAAATCATCTTTTGAAACTTTCCGGTGCACAAACAAAATAACATTTTATTTAAAAACATTTGATTAACAATGGTTCCTTTGTCAAAATAGAACAAAAATAAACATCTAATTATTAACAGTTATTTAGCTAACCCCATAGACTTGTATTGTCTTGTCCTTCGGGACTTGATTTACGCCGGTCTATGGGTCTGTCCTGTGCAGTTCTAGGAGGTCCACCCTCCCAGGCTTCGCCTTCCCTCTTTGAGGAGGAGTAAGTTTATTGCTTACTGCCTGAGGCGCCCCTACCGGGGAATGCCGACGGGGCTGCCTAGGCAATTTTTGATGGTCAGAGTGCCCACCTCTCGGGCGCTGACTTTTCAACCCCCACTTTCCGACCCGACCTTGGGTCACATCCTACTTGTGGGAGTAGGATAAAACTGGCCTTGTGCCTAACTCCTGGAGAGGAGTAAATAATTTTTTTTAATTTTTTTTTTTTTATCTAGCTATGGTTCGTTATTTATATGTATATATGTATTTTATTTTTATTTTCTTCGTCGTAATTTATCAGCTGCCAGTCTTCAATTTATCGTTTGCGGGCGCTTCCGTAACCTGTCCGAACATTGACGACGCGAAATCACGGAAACATGGTGCGTCAGCTATAAGAGTACTAACAATATGCCTTTTTTTTTGGTGAATAAAAAGGTAACTAAAAAAAACAAAAAAACTACTAATAACTGTTCACTATGTATTATTTTGATTATTCGGATTATTGTTCTCATTTTGGATGTCATTCTCACAACGTTTCGGCCGATGTAACCTCTAACATGCATCTTGTCAAACTCGGGAATCTTTATTTCGAACCCGGGAATCTGTATGGAATTTCCAACGAAACGAACCCTTTATTTAATTCACAGGGGTAGCTTACTCTCGTCCTTTTGGCTAAGATCAAAGTGTAGTATCTGTTCCGATGGATACTACACCCTATAAACTGGTAATTGTCTTGGTCTTCAGGGCTTGATTTACACCGGTCTATGGGTCGGTCTTGTGCAGTTCTAGAGGTCCACCCTCCCAGGCTTTGCCTCCCCTCTTTGGGGATGAGTAAGTTTATTGCTTACTGCCTGGGGCGCCCCTACCGGGGAATGCCGACAGGGCTGCCCAGGCAATTTTTAATGGCCAGAGTGCTCACTTTCTCGGGCGCTGGTTTTTCAAACCCCACTTTCCCGACCCGACCTTGGGTTGCATCTTACTTGTGGGAGTAAGATAAAACTGGCCTTGTGCCTAACCTCCTGGAGAGGAGGTAAATAAATACTCTCGCTTTATCAGCCATGACAGGGGTAGAAGTCTCAAGTAACTGTATTCTTAGTATCGCCTGTACCGAGGATTGAACCTTCAACCTCCAGTCACTTAGAAATGATTATTGCTTAGCACTTTTATCCGTTGCGTCACGGGGTAGTGAAGAAAGTCGGAGGTTACATCGACTGAAACGTTGTGAGAATAACATCCCAGATGAGAACAATAGTCCGAATAATTCAAATAATACAAATTATCAATCCTCATCTAAAAAGTTCCGAAACAATAATTTCGTGAATGGAAGTCAGCAAAGAAGGAAAGAAAAGTCTAGAAACACTTTTAGAAACAATTAATTCATTGCGACAGCAATATACTTTTGTAAGCATATACTAAGACACTGTTTTAAGAAGAATTTCAGTTCCATCTTCAATTTTGTAATTTCCCAGGAGCGTATTGCTGTCTGTCTTCATCCACGGTCTTCTGCTAGAAAGGTTCTGTCTTCATTTCTCCGGATCACATTACCAATATATTTGGCGACGTAGACAAAGTTGAAAAAGTAAAGTTTAGTGAATATATTCTTACAAAAGCTGTATTGATTGTCATATCGAAAAGTTTTAATATCATTGTATGGAATCCACTTATTCTTCGATCTTACACGGCAAAGCTTGAATCTTTAGTTTTTGAACTTTTTTTTTTGGGGGGGGGGGGGTGTCATCAATGTTGAAGATAAGACCTTATCAAATGTAAGAATTTGAGAGAAAGAAGTAACCTCCGACCTTCTTCAGGTGTACATAAAAAAATTTTATGATTATTAACTGGTAAAAGTACAGGACAAGTTATTACTTTTGATCCAGTAAAATATAAGTACATTTTTTATGTTTCGGAAATTTTTTAGATGAGGGTTGATAATTTGTAGAATTTTGTATATTCGGACTACTGTTCTCATCTTGGGTGTTATTATCATAACGTTTCGGCCGATGTAATCTCTTTCAGGTGTACCTTGTCGAACTCGGTAATCTTTCTGTCGAACTCGGGAATCTGGACGGATCTCGAACGGAACCCTTTATTAAATCCATGGGGGTAGCATGCTCTCGTTCCATCTGCCATGACTGGGAAGAAGTCTTCAGTAATTCGCAATTCTTCGTTTCACCCGCACCGATGATTGAACCTTCAACCTTCAAATGAGTGTCACTTAGAACTGAATTTTACTTAGTACTATATCCACTGAGCCACGGGTCCTTGCAGACAATTCTAGTATGAATCAAAATGCTCTATTTGAAATTCAACTTTACACAATAGATGCACCGTCTTTTTTTGTATACTGCTAATGTATATGCGATATCTGATTAACTAATTTGCATATTGGTTTTTAAAAAGGACATTTGGATCAAGGGAAGAATAAGGACCCCAGATCATTAACACAAGACGCGGGACATATTTTCAAATCACCGGTTGACCTCGCAATACACGTGGTCTCTATTTACAAAACACTTGTAAATAGATCTTTTATTTATGTTAATATTTATTTTAAGGCAGAGAGTTCATAAATAAAACAAATAAATATTAACATGTTTTCTTTTCTTTTAACATGTATACGCTTTTTTAAAAATCGGCTGACTTGTAATCTGTCGTTTTGCAATAAACAAAACAATTTATCATTTTTTTTTTTACTTTTATTTACTAAATAAAAAAAAAATTTTAAACGCAATTCTATATTTCGCGTTGTGTACTTTTTTTTCTTTTCGTAGGGAGGCGAGTAGCGAAGTTTTATATATTTGTTTATAATTGTTGCTTACAGAAAAAAAAGGAAAAAACTTCACGAGGGCAGAAATGGGGGGGGGGTATGAAATATTTATCACCGTACTTAAGTAATCTTTCGTTTTGTAGGGAAAAATCAAGCTTCCCAAAAAGGGGCACTATGGATCTTACCTCAGTTTAGAAGGATTTTTCCATACTACACATTGCTCCTAGCCCGAGGAGGCAAAACGGATGATTACGCAAGTTATTTTAATAAATAAACGAAATATATACGCCTTTTAAAAAATCGGCTGACTTGTAATCTTTCGTTTTGCTTCCCCACGAGGGCGGAGTTAGACTTCAAAAATCAGTTTCCAAACGGAAGCAATTTAAAATTTATGAAGTTTTTTCCTTTTTTTTCTGTAAGCAACAATTACAAACAAATATATAAAACTTCGCTACTCGCCTCCCTACGAAAAGAAAAAAAAGTACACAACACGAAATATAGAATTGCGTTTAAAATTTTTTTTTTAATGTTAAAAGAAAAGAAAACATGTTAATATTTATTTGTTTTATTTATGAACTCTCTGCCTTAAAATAAATATTAACATAAATAAAAGATCTATTTACAAGTGTTTTGTAAATAGAGACCACGTGTATTGCGAGGTCAACCGGTGATTTGAAAATATGTCCCGCGTCTTGTGTTAATGATCTGGGGTCCTTATTCTTCCCTTGATCCGGACATTTTATTAATGAACTATTATTTAAAGGCAAATTAGAAGTCAATACAATGTAAAGGTATAACGGGTAGACACAAACTGAAGCAAATTAAGACATATAATGGTGGAATGAGTTAAGCCGTTTCCACCTTTTTATTAATATATATATATATATATATATATATATATATATGAGAAAGGAAGGATGAGAGTAATCCGACGTAATGGGAAATGAAAAAGGAAAAACGAAGAGATATTTTTTTATATATTCATCGACGTTTCGTCTTTATTGTAAGACTTCCTCAGGATGATAATTTTAAGAAAAATGTCATGCAAGTACATCGAAATATTGAGTTGACATGATGGGTTGATAAGGAAAAGTAGTAGCCATGGCTACTAAGAGCGCTGGACGAGGGTCCAGGCTGCGAGAAGTCAGTAGTGGCAAAGAGTGAAATCAACCCATCATGTCAACCCAATATTTCGATGTACTTGCATGACATTTTTCTTAAAATTATCATCCTGAGGAAGTCTTACAATAAAGACGAAACGTCGATGAATATATAAAAAATATCTCTTGGTTTTTCCTTTTTCATTTCCCATATATATATATATATATATATATATATATATATATAAAATATTTGTTATTGTTTATTATCTATGTACGTATACGTTTCGTCCCTTTTCAATCGAGACTCATCAGCATAGAGATATGACCATTCACTACCGGTCGCACGATTCGAAACCCTGGATTACAAGTATTTTTCAACTTAAATCCAACGTCGCTAACCGCGCGGCCAATATTTGAATAGCTGATAAACAATGATAATTTGACACATTTTTAAGCGGCTTGATGTCCAGGCATTCTACTTCTATTAGAGAAGGAATGATGCATTATAAAGCAAGTGACGTCATGCTGTGTTTGTACTAACCTCACTTGCGTCAGGGTGGTTTGATGGAAGTTCTGTCTAATATGATATTTCGGAAAAAATTCCCTTTATCAGATGTGTGTTCAACCTTAGTTCAAACGTTCATATTACTTGTTTGTTATTGTTTTGCTATTATTTGTTATTGTTTTTTTATTATTTGTTATTGTTTTTTTTATTATTTGTTATTGTTTTTTTTATTATTTGTTATTGTTTTTTTATTATTTGTTATTGTTTTGCTATTATTTGTTATTGTTTTGCTATTATTTGTTATGGTTTTGCTATTATTTGTTATTGTTTTGCTATTATTTGTTATTGTTTTGCTATTATTTGTTATTGTTTTTCTATTATTTGTTATTGTTTTTCTATTATTTGTTATTGTTTTGCTATTATTTGTTATTGTTTTTCTATTATTTGTTATTGTTTTTCTATTATTTGTTATTGTTTTGCTATTATTTGTTATGGTTTTTTTATTATTTGTTATGGTTTTTTTATTATTTGTTATTGTTTTTCTATTATTTGTTATTGTTTTTTTTAATTCAATGATTGTCTTGATTTTAATATAACAAATAGTTGTTTCAGAATTTTTTAGATGAGGATTTGATTATTTGTATTATTTGAACTACTGTTCTCATTTTGAATGTTATTCTCACAACGTTTTGGCCGACGTAACTTCCGGCCTTCTTCAAGTGTATCTTGTCGAACTCGGTATATCTGTACGGAATTTTGATTTTATTTTTTAAATAGAGGGCATCCGTTCGAAATTCCGTACAGATTCCCGAGTTCGACAGGAAGATTTTCATGTTCGAAACGTTGTGAGAATAACATCCAAGATGAGAACAGTAGTTCGAATAATATAAACAAATAGTTTTGTTTCTCAATATTGTTTTATGTCCAGGACAAATATTTAGCATTAGTGTTCAAACGTTTCTTTTCATTAGAGGGAGCGACTTAATTTGCAACAAGTTGCGATCAACTTTTAAATCGCAAGAGAAAAGGCAAACTGATTTATTCTTTCTTTTCCTTTCTTTACAGTCACATTTGAAAGATAAATAAACTTGCATTGAAATTACCAAAATGTTAATGTTTATCTATCTATATGAATACATGAGAAAGATTTCGTTTCGTGTTTACAACAAAGTTATGAATTAAATGTTTATTATTTTAAATTAATGGTTCGAGTATTTCAAGTAGCGACTTTGCAAAGTGATAGCGAATTGGCAAACCCAGCTAGTCTAAATGAATAAATGCAAAAGTTTATTTTTCATTTATCACTCTTATATTACCATCAAAACGGGTTACTGTTATCTAAATCAATAATTCAACCCAGTACTTTGAAATACGGTATATATAGTACTGAGGAAAGACCCATAGACATTCATATATCTGTCTAATTTGCATAACAACTTTTTAAACAGTCTAGAATGAATTAATGTTTGAAGTTATTCATTTGTAATTTTATTGTGTTATTTTCCCTATATATCTGCAATTGTTTCGTCGATATTAACAGTAATCAATTAAAGTAATTTAGTAAAATAAAAAAGATAAATAAGGAAAACCTTTCTTAAAATATGCTCATTAATTTTCAAGGAAGATACTCTAAATGAACCTAATATGTCTTAGCTAACTAGAAAGATATACTGATTAGGCATAAGAGTTCACAGAAAAGCGGGGTGTGACTGCTCTCTCTCTCTCTCTCTCTCTCTCTCTCTCTCTCTCTCTCTCTGTGGAGGGGCTATTTTAAAATAGAAAATTTGGCGTCGTTCTCACTCCCTCTCCTTTCCCTTTTCTTTTTCACCCCCTCTATTTCTCTAGCTATGCCAAATGTTCTTTTTTACTGTTTATAAAAGAGACCCCCACCACCACCACACCCACACTCCATCGCTCAGGTTAATTGACTTCTTCTTTCTTTTCATTTCTTTGGTCTTATTTAAAATATACATAAATTTGCTAATATTTATCTATTTATGTGAATAAATGCGAAAGTTTTTGTCTTGTGTTTACAAGAAACTTATGAATGCAATGTTTATTATTAAATTAATGTTTGAAGTTATTCATTTGTAAATTTATTGTGTTATTTTATCCTATATATCTGCAATACAGCTAGTCTAAATGAATAAATGCAAAAGTTTGTCTCATTTATCACTCCTATATTACCATTAAAACGGGTAACTGTTATCTAAATCAATAATACAACCTAATATTTATGTTTAGTATTTATGTTTAAATGTTCCTTTCTTTAGAGGAACAAACTTGATTTTTCAACAAGTTGTGATCCATTTCTAAATTGCAAATGAAAAGGCAAACTGATTTATTCTTTCTTTTTCCTGTCGCCACGGTCACATTTAAGAAATAAATGCGCATCGAAATTGCTAAAATGTTAATCTATATGAATACATGAGAAAGATTTCGTTTCGTGTTTACAACAAAGTCATGAATGAAATGTTTATTATTTTAAATCAATGTTTCACGTATTTCAAGTAGCGAACTTTGCAAAGCGATAGCAAGTCGGCAAATCCAGCTAGTATTCCATAATTGATAGAGGGGGGGGGGGGTTACTAAAAATTAAGTACACTTTAATGTTAAGGAGTATAGTCTTTATCTTACTTCCTCCCTTCTACTTAAACACAGACCCAGCAGTTATCATCCCGAGGGCAATTGAACAGTATATAGCCATTTATTCTGAGCCAATACATATTCCTAACGTAATTACACAAAATAACACTAGATTAGTTCAATGTCTGTAAGATGCCAATTGGCACTCAGTAAACATTTTCTTTTATAAGTTTGTGTTGAGGTCGTTTCTTAGTGTGCCATACCAACCATTATAATGGTTGCGAGAAGGCGTGCACTACAGATGTTTAATAAGAAAAGTGAATAGGTATGCATATTTCTCAAAATGATGGGTATAATGCCTTTATATATATGTAAAACATAATTTGAATATATGTTTAAAGTTTTATTTTTTTTAATTTTATCATGTATAGCACAAAATTCTGTTTTCATATATATATACATTCTGTTTATATATATATATATATATATATATATATATATATATATATATATATGTATGTATATATATATATGTATGTATATATATATATATATATATATGTATATATACATTCTGTTTATATATATATATATGTGTATATATATATGTATATATATACATTCTGTTTATATATATATATATATATATATATATATATATATATATATACACATTCTGTTTTCATATATATATATATATATATATATATATATATATATATATATATATATATATATATATATAGTAAGCTATGAAAATATATTTATAGCAATTAAGCTACACAGAGGCTCCCGCATTTCATCCCCGGGGGAATCTTCAGGTTAAAATTCTGTTTTCATATATATATATACATTCTGTTTATATATATATATATATATATATATATATATATATATACATTCTGTTTTCATGTATGTATATATATATATATATATATATATATATATATATATATATATAGTAAGCTATGAACATATATTTATGGCAATTAAGCTACACAGAGGCTCCGGCGTTTCATCTCCGGCTAGAAATTTTAGCCTGAAGATTTCCCCCCCCCCCCGGATGAAACGCGGGAGCCTCTTTGTAGCTTAATTGCCATAAATATATTTTCATAGCTTACTACCTAGCTCTACTCACGTACTGAGCACTGTTGAAGTAAATACTGCAAATTGATACATAAAAGATTATATCTCCTTATAACATTTTATGTGGATACATGAAATAATATATATATATATATATATATATATATATATATATATATATATATATACACCTACACACACACACACATATATATATATATATATATATATATATATATATATATCTATATATATATATATATATATTATAATTCGGTAGATTTTTTAATATTTATGACATAATTAAAATTATAACTATTATATTATAGATACCTATATAGATCAGAATATCAAAGAATAAATAATCAAAACTTTTTTGGATTTCTGATCCATATAGGTATTTCTGATATGACCATCTTATATTTGTTGAATATTTCTTATTGTTTAAGAAATTAAATTTTTATTTATGATAAAATAATCGATTAGAAACTGATTCGAAGATAAATATCGCTTTTCTTTACATGATTCCACCCCGAGATGTGTTTGTGATTTTCATGTTAATATCATGTGTGTTTGCCTATCCTTATTATAGAAAACGTTTTATTTGGTCCCTCTACCAGGTAATTGTCTTTTCTCGATCTCATTGCGAATATATCCACTAGAAATTATCTGAATTGAAATTGATAAAGTCTATATGCTGAAGAGGAAAATCATAAAAATGGGAAAGCTTTACTCTGATGTAATATGTCCACTAGAAATTATCTGAATTGAAATTGATAAAGTCTATATGCTGAAGAGGAAAATCATAAAAATGGGAAAGCTTTACTCTGATGTAATATGTCCACTAGAAATTATCTGAATTGAAATTGATAAAGTCTATATGCTGAAGAGGAAAATCATAAAAATGGGAAAGCTTTACTCTGATGTAATATGTCCACTAGAAATTATCTGAATTGAAATTGATAAAGTCTATATGCTGAAGAGGAAAATCATAAAAATGGGAAAGCTTTACTCTGATGTAATATATCCACTAGAAATTATCTTAATTGAAATTGATGAGGAAAATCACCAAAAGTTTTTTAAGCTTTACGCTGATGAAATAGCAATAATAAAATGATCTTTTGAAACGTGTGTACATATGGATAAACATGAGTGTTTATTTTTGGAGCTTGATTATAATATTTATAATTTTAATTAAGTATGTCATAAATTTTATAATATACCAAATTATAAGCTTATCTTTATCTGCAGTATTTAATATACCCTGGGGATTCATAAGACCTAATTTGTTAATAAATAACTTTTATATTATTTGATCTCCTAAGAATATCTTGTAGTGTTTTGGTTCTTTAACTTAAACTTTTCCTGATATAAATTATGTAAGATGCACATGGGTATAAGAAATAATTAAATAAATAAATAAATTAGAACAACATTCAAGTAGATAACCGTAATAATAATATAATCATTACTGGTAAAATATTATAACAATAATGTAATAATATAAAACACAAAGTATCAGTTCACACTTAAAAATAACTTAATTATTTTCTGTGGGCTATAGCAACAGAGATCCCACAACCTCCGAACTCTTAGCAAAAACACACACTCAACCGAGTGTTATACATTATTTTTTATTTTTGAGGATGTGGTTGTCCTCGAAAATTCAAAGAACATAACACCACCAATACCACACATTACGTTGGCAAATAAATCGAAAATTATTGCAATCTTTCAATATTTTCATTTATTCTGTTTACTCGTATCCAACATTATTTTTCTACCAAACTGCATTCTCATAGCCTTCAGACAGAACTTTATATATATATATATTTGTGTTATAATGGGATAATTCCAGGAGGAAATCTGGGTATGAGAGCTCAATGTAGTAAACAGAGCAAGAATAACATAAAATATAATAACACGAAATCACATAATTGTCGATGCAATAATTTATTTCAACCGTGCGGTTTTTTCAAGCATCACTCAGACAATTACATTTTTGAGACTGATAGAAAATTGAATTTCCCTACGACAATTTAAACACAACTAGAGAGAGTGGTGGTAGCAAGCAATTTGATACATCTTTTATAGAGAGGGGGAAATTTAAAACTTATATTTAACTATGGCGGTCGAAGGGGAGGGATCTTTAAGTTAATCAACTAAAAACTGCCGTGTCAAAATTATGACACATACGACTTGATGATATCATACATATAGACAACTTTACTCACGCGCATACACAAAACTAAATACGCACACGTCCTATGCGCACGCACATACATAATCTCACTCGCACATTACCATAACTAAGCATAATCACATACACAACTTTTATTCATACATCTCTAGCCGAGACGAAATGCGTCCGGCGAAACTCGTGTTCTCAAACTCGGTAGGAGAAAAGAAAGAAAGAAACAAGAGAAGAAATAGACAAACCGCGTGTCATAGATTCCCAGTCCGTCTGGATTCCAAGAAAGAGAATCTAATTGAAATAAAATTATACGCACATACATATATATATGTATGATATCATCAAGTCGTATGTGTCATAATTTTGACACGGCAGTTTTTAGTTGATTAACTTAAAGATCCCTCCCCTTCGACCGCCATAGTTAAATATAAGTTTTAAATTTCCCCCTCTCTATAAAAGATGTATCAAATTGCTTGCTACCACCACTCTCTCTAGTTGTGTTTAAATTGTCGTAGGGAAATTCAATTTTCTATCAGTCTCAAAAATGTAATTGTCTGAGTGATGCTTGAAAAAACCGCACGGTTGAAATAAATTATTGCATCGACAATTATGTGATTTCGTGTTATTATATTTTATGTTATATATATATATATATATATATATATATATATATATATATATATATATATATATGCATGTGTGTGTGTGTGTATGATTTATGGGGAACTAACTGAGAATACTCGCCCACAGCATAAAGCGATTCAAAAATTGTCTCGAAGACGATGTGAAGTGCTTTGGAATTGATGTTGGAGGATGGGAGGGGGTGGCTGTAGATAGGTCAAGGTGGAGGAAAGTGCTTTATGAGGGCAGCAAGCTTTTTGAAAAGAATAGGATGAAACACCAGCAGCAGTGGGAAGAGACAAGACATGACACCTCCAGCACATGGAGGAAACATGGAACACCTAAGATGCCAAGCTTGGTAACTATGTCACATGCAGGTTAGTTGAATCACCAACGAGTGCATGTTTGGCAAAATCAAGCACGGACAAGAGGTGGCTTCATCTATGGCATCTCCTCAGATTATCACAACACCTGCCACCTCTGTGGTAAGGTCTGTAAAAGTCTGGCAGGCTTGAAGAGCCATATCTGCGCCTCTTAGTGGGAACTTTTACACTAATATCACAAAAGTGGTCATATTCGAAATCGAATAGACAGCCAATATATATATATATATATATATATATATATATATATATATATTAAGTAATGAAAATATATTTATGGCACCAAAAGTTGTCATATTCGAAAGTGAATAGGCAGTCACCATATATATATATATGGTTATTTTAGTGTTGATCCCTTCAATTTTCCGGATTAAAATCTTAATCTCGGAAGGAAATTGGCTGATGAAGCTGCCGTAATGTACATGTTGGTCCAGAGTACTTTCTGACCCGTCTGGGTCCATCGTCAGTGGAATAATGACAAACAGGTAAAGACCTTGCGTGAGATTTATAATTAATTATGGCGGGAAACTTTAAATATGAAACTATATTTATTAGGTATTATAAGCATTTAAGTATATTAGTACTAGTGTTAAAATTAATCTTGTTAATAGCAGGTTTTTTAGTTTTAATGAGTAAAGCTTCTAGTTCTAGTAAATTGTCGGTTATTTTTTATAATACGTGTCTTAAAGAAAAAATGCTGCCTCGATACACATATATATATATATAAGACTAAATTTGTCTGTCTTGTTTGTAAACTTTTTGTGCTTTCCCCATCCAGTGTAGAGTTGAATTCTATACCCATTATGAAATCACAATATCCTGAGAATTGTTTATAGTAAAAAAAAAAAAAAGAAATTGAGACTCACATGCTCCCCCGCTTGGCATTGACCGATTTTTAATCAAAACACTGAACTCTGACTTTAGAACCAATCAAGAGTAAGAAATATAATTCCATCTTTTAAACTGTACACAAGAAATAGAATTTATTTTCGTTTTTTTTTTTATTTTATTAAACAAATATCTGAGTTTTATATATACAAAATTGTAAATTTAGTTTACTATCAAATTTGACAGTGAAAAAAAAAAAAATTAAGTAAGGAAAAAAACTAAATAAATAATATGTACCACTTCTGTAGTCAATACACAATGTTATTTATCTTGGAGATTTTCAGAACTTGCCCCGACTGACTTAAGGACTTTTATAAACTGGTTTTTACAGTCCTGGAAAATTTTAGAATACAAACATAGACAAAGACTAACTGGAATTTGTATTCTTTGAAATATTTGGACTACTGTTCTCATCTTGTGTTTTATTCTCACAATGTTTTGGCCGATGTAATCTTCGAATTTCTTCGCGTACATCTCGTCTAACTCGGGAATCTGTGTGTCGAACTCGAGAATTTGTATAGAATTTTGAAAAGAATCCTTTATTTAATCCATGGGGGTAGTTTGTTCTCGTTCCGTCTGCCATGACCGGATAGGAGTCTAAAGTTATTAATAACTGTATTCTTAGTACTTCAGCAGCTCGTTTGTTTTTTTTGTAATATTTTTCATTGTTCTGATATTTTTTGCATGAACAGAACGTTCTTTGTAAATCTGCAATTTGATGGAATATTCTTGAATGCCAGCCAATACGAATGGTAAGCGAATGCCAGCCAATACGAATGGTAAGTGAATGCCAGCCAATACGAATGGTAAGTGAATGCCAGCCAATACGAATGGTAAGCGAATGCCAGCCAATACGAATGGTAAGTGAATGCCAGCCAATACGAATGGTAAGCGAATGCCAGCCAATACGAATGGTAAGCGAATGCCAGCCAATACGAATGGTAAGTGAATGCCAGCCAATACGAATGGTAAGTGAATGCCAGCCAATACGAATCGTAAGTGAATGCCAGCCAATACGAATGGTAAGCGAATGCCAGCCAATACGAATGGTAAGTGAATGCCAGCCAATACGAATCGTAAGTGAATGCCAGCCAATACGAATGGTAAGCGAATGCCAGCCAATACGAATGGTAAGTGAATGCTAGCCAATACGAATGGTAAGCGAATGCCAGACAATACGAATGGTAAGTGAATGCCAGCCAATACGAATGGTAAGCGAATGCCAGCCAATACGAATGGTAAGCGAATGCCAGCCAATACGAATGGTAAGTGAATGCCAGCCAATACGAATGGTAAGTGAATGCCAGCCAATACAGATGGTAAGTGAATGCCAGCCAATACGAATGGTAAGCGAATGCCAGCCAATACGAATGGTAAGCGAATGCCAGCCAATACGAATGGTAAGCGAATGCCAGCCAATACGAATGGTAAGTGAATGCCAGCCAATACGAATGGTAAGCGAATGCCAGCCAATACGAATGGTAAGTGAATGCCAGCCAATATGAATGGTAAGCGAATGCCAGCCAATACGAATGGTAAGTGAATGCCAGCCAATACGAATGGTAAGTGAATGCCAGCCAATACGAATGGTAAGTGAATGCCAGCCAATACGAATGGTAAGTGAATGCCAGCCAATACAAATGGTAAGCGAATGCCAGCCAATACGAATGATAAGTGAATGCCAGCCAATACGAATGGTAAGTGAATGCCAGCCAATACGAATGGTAAGCGAATGCCAGCCAATACGAATGGTAAGTGAATAGGAGGAAGCAAAAGGGAACTTTAGATGACAAAGAAAATAGATTACACTTTAAAAAAAATATTTTTAAGATAAGAAGATTTTACGGTTCTTGCAGACTTATATGCTATCTCTGTCCAAAGTTATTCAATTTATAGAAATGTTCTAAGTTTTTCTCAGGTGTTCAAAATCAATTATTGTACTACTCATCAAACATGTATATATCAATACTTTTGTTCCTGCCCACGTTTCTTTTTTTAAAACCCGCACCATGACTTCTGCTTTAAACTGGCCTTATGTCACATCTTGCGATTGGATGGGAAACAGGTAAATCAAGGGAGGCGCGAGAGCGCTCTATCCCTTAATAGACTTCAAAAACGGCCTATGCTGGAAATCTCATTTCTTTGATCAATCATAACTCAAAAACCAATAAACCAAATTAGTTAAAACTTTGCACAAAATTCTTTTTTGGTAGGTTCTATAAGTGTGTAGAATTTCAGCATCATTAGTCAAGGCAACCCAGAGATTCAGAAAGGTCAGGCATGATTTTGTGTTATCCGTGTGTACGTACGTATGTGCCACCCTGTATCTCATCGACTATTTGATGGATTCGGCTGATTTTTGGCAAAGATAGAGGTTCTAGGGTCTAGTTGATGGCATTTTAATTTCAGTTTGCCATATACCTTAGTTTTCCAGAAAATTCCAAAAAACCTTAAAAATGACCATTGTATTGAGGCATAGCCTTTACAAAAGTGGTGATATTCCATGATAAATACCAGTATACTGAAATCGTATGCCCTTAATAGAGTTAAGATGAAAATTCATATGTACTAAATGTACAAAAGCAAGGAAATTCCCGAATTTTTACACTTTTATTGTCATTAAGGGCATGACTACATATCAACCAAACCATTTCATTATCACATCACTACAGAGTAAATCTCTATGCATTAGTGGATGAAGTGTGTGAGGTGCGCTGAAGAAAAATTCCTACCAGTAAAATACATAGCCCTGTTGTGCTCGCATACCCTTAATGACAATAAAAGTGTAAAAATTTGGGAATTTCCTTGCTTTTGTACATTTAGTGTATATGAATTTTCATCTTAACCCTATTAAGGGCATATGATTTCAGTATACTGGCAATTTTTCATGGAATATACACTAGACACTTACCGGGATATTTTTGTCAGATGTTTGTCGTTTCTTCATGCTTTAGGTCAACGAAAATATGTACGTACCTAAAATAAGAAAAACAAAAAAAGGTTAATTATACAAATATTTATTAATCTTTGAAGATCTGATAGATAAAATGGCAAACATATTTAATAAAGCATTTATTCACTAAAATATTTGCTATTCAATTTCAAAGAAATCAAATTTACAATCACTCGTAGGCGTGTCCCTTTAATTCTTGAGGAAAAATTGACTCCTCTGAAACTTCTACTTTTTGCTTTAATGGAACCCATGTGACCGCTTGCAACCCCCACTCCTACACTGATGAGGTAAGAGAGCCCGAAACGGCATCGTCTGTAGGTGAAAAACACTTTAATATTTAAAATACATACGTATATATATATATATATATATATATATATATATATATATATATATATATATATAGTACTTCATGTATCCACATAAAATATTATAAGGAGATATAATTTTTTTATGTGTCAGTTTTCAGTATTTACTTCAACAGTGCTCGATACGTAAGTAGAGCTAGGTAGTAAGCAATGAAAATATATATGGCAATCAAGCCTTGATTGCCATATATATTTTCATTGCTTACTATATATATATATATATATATATATATATATATATTCTAGAGATGAAAGATGAGAATAAAAAATTGTAACGATACAATATTTATTAGAACATCAAAAGTTCAGAGCTAGGAGCTTCCATGGATTAAGGATATGAAGTTCCTTGCTCTGAACTTTTGATGTTCTAATAAATATTATATCGTTGCGATTTTTTATTCTCATCTTTCATCTCTAGAATTGATTGCTCTATTCAATATATTGAGCTTTATATTATCACGATAGATTATTATTAAACGATAATTCCATTATCTTTAATTTAATTCAACATTTAAATATTATATATATATATATATATATATATATATATATATATATATATATATATATATTATATATATATATATATATCCCTCTCTCCGAGGATGCATCAGTGTGGCTAGATGTAACGAGATTCAAAACACAAACACTAGTGGATAGCTTTCACTGCTCTTTCTCTCCACACTCTCTCTTTCTCTCCCTCTAACCCTCTCTCCCTCTCACCCTCTCTCTCTCTCTCTCTCTCTCTCACACACACATTCTCTTTCTCTCTCTAAAAAATGGCTCTAAATGTCGACTACCCTCCCTGACTAATTCGGTTTCTGTTGACTCCCAAAAGAATTAATTTTTTTTTTTAAATTGCCTATATTTTTTCCGCGTCAATGCCGAAAAAAGAATATATCATCTTTGTGGGTGTGTCTTGTGTGGTTTTTTACTTTTAGGTGGACACACACACACACAGAGACAGACACACAGACAACTTTTATTTATATAATAGACGGAGAAGGGCTTTATTCATAATTAATTTGTAGACACATCTTAACGTCAGGAAACGAGAAGTCTCTCTTCCCAAAACAAATAACGTTATGTGAGTTTTAGTAGATATTAATTAAAAGTTAATATCTATGGAAAAGAATCACGATCACAAATCAAACAAAATGACCGCTATATGAACCTTGGACAACTTGGTAACAAATTACTAGCCATTGCAAAAAAACAAAAGGAACCGATCGCAACACAAAACCTAACCAATCTGTACTGAATTATCAGCTATTGCAAATATCTTTGCATCAAAGGTGCATAATGATATGAGCATAATTGTTACTTTGACAGGAGTTTCAGGCAAACTATCAAACGTGCCGGGCTTAGGGTTGGGGTTATCAAACGTGCCGGGCTTAGGGTTAGGGTTGGGGTTATCAAACGTGCCGGGCTTGCTTTTATATTGAGATCACTCATTTGCATGGATGACTAGACGGCGTTGGCAGAGTTCCTGCTTGGGTTATTTCGGCTAACTCTGGGGATCACGACAGCTCATGCATTCTAAGCAGTCTTTTAGCGTAGCTATAATTTGTCATCCGACCAATGTCCATGTAATTCCACTCTTTGTAAATATCACTGAATACTGTTGTCACATCAATTATTGGCTTCTATTTTCTGTTCTTTTGAACTAGAAAACCAAAAATTAAATCTAACAGCAAAGAAGTTATGAACAGGATTAGATCACACTGAAATTACCAAATAGTTTGAGAAGTATTTATTGTTGCATGTCCTACAAGATTGATCTCTCTATATATAAAAGTCGATGTGTTTGTTTGTGTGTTATAGTGTTAGATAGTGGGGAGAGCAGAGAGTAGGATGACTCCCTGAAAGAGGGTAAGGAGTAGCAGCAGAAGTCGGAACTGACGTCATGTCGGTGGGAGGCTTTTTCTGTCTTTTAGTTTCTGATGACCAAAGATATAACATGAAAAGTCGCCCGGTCTGTTTCCAATAGGCGGGGGGGGGGGGTCGAGGGGGATCAGTAGCCTCAAATGGCTTGACGATATCTTTTTCTAGTCCTTTTTTCTCTCTCCCGTACGAAAAAAATTAACACACAATCTGTGTCATCTGTTTACGTTGGATAAACTTCTAAAGCTAGACCCTGGAGTCCATTTGTTGTGGAATACATTCGAAGGACAGGAACCAGTGGTGAGAAGTCCGGGACACACCAAACAACAGGATGAAATCCGGGTACAAGCAGAATGCAACAATAGAAATCGATATGTTAGCAATTTGAACATTCAAATAAATTTCAAGAAGTGTTACATTTTCCAAGGAATCTAAAGACACCATTGAAATTTTCCTTCGATTCCATCTGGGGTCACTAGGGGCAATTAGGTCCAGAAACTAACTGAAATAAATTAGAACGCAAAGAAACGAAATTTTTTTTAATAGATTTTTTTTCGTTTCATCAAACAAAAATAAAATTCAACAAATATCTCGGTGAAGAAAGGACAAAAAAGGTTTAAACATTTAAATAATTATTTTTATAATAATTATTTTTATTGGTGTGACAATATTAAGCGGATGCGACAATATTAAGCGGCCCTGCGAAGGGCAGGGCCTAGAATACAGCGCTAGTGTGAATTAGCCATGAGCTTATTCAAAGTCAAGCATCATCTTAGGTTTCTAATATAAACAAAGTTAAGAACAAGATTGGAACATAGTTCAATCGCCCCAGTAAATGAACTCCCCATCTCAATTTCAATCGATTCGAAATCATATTTTGTTTTTAATTGTTTTCATATTAACCTTTCTGCCCTCGAATGTTAATTGAAATTTAGGTCATATCGTTTTTTCGGTCAGAGCGAAATATACACTTCTTTTTTAAATTATTATCATTATTCGCTTATGGCACCTTGCCCCCTTATTGTTGTTCTCGTGGCATGATCTTATTAGATGCTGACAAGAATTCGCCCCCCCCCCTCCCCGTAGAGGTTGGCGCATTCTCAATAAAAGAGTACAGAGTCGAGATAACACAGTGAGTAGAGGGAATCACAGAAGTGAGTGGAAGATTAAATCTGGACAGTATAGGGAGATGTGTGCAGAACAGGAGACTGCGATTGTATGGCCATGTTGAAAGAATGGATGAGAGTTTTGGGGTTAGTAGATGTAGAAAAATTGAGGTATCAGGGTCAGTTCACAGGGGAAGGCCAAGGAAAATATAAGAAGAAGTGATAAGAATGAAAGAGGGATAAGTAAGGACCTGGCCAGAGATAGGTTTGTTTGGAAGTCGGTCAGTGAAAAAGTTGGGCGAAGATTGGCCAGTCGGTCACGTGTATGTCCTCGCCCAACTTAGGACAGCATTCCGCTGTCAAAGGAATAAATAGCCCCGAATTACCAAGTCCGTCGATCCAACCCAAACCAAGCACAGTCTAACCAACCTGCCTTGGAACCCAACAAGTGTAATTTCTTCTCTTTGATTGTTTTTTTTTGTTGTTAATAATTATTCTTCCAAGAAAACCAGCAAACCAATTCGTTGCGGCTTATCATTCCTTTCTTCAACTGTTTATGTGAAATGACCCTCTCTTCACAACGAGACAAGTTTGCTAGCCCCCCCCCTCCCCAGTTGATTACTCACTGATCTAAACAAACACAGAATGGGAGTTTGCAGTCACTGGACCGGGCGTTTCAACATCGGCAACCTTCATCAGAACGGCAACTTTTCTCGAACAGTGCTGGGTGACCAACCGAACCCGGAATGGCCGAACTGATGACGTCACAGCTGGAGGAGTGGTGCCCATGTTCATATTGGTATTTTTTAAGATTTAAAATAATTAAAGAAAAATGGAATTCGTTTTGATTCATTTGCCGTTTTACAGAAATGTCAAAATAAATGTAGCCTCAACAAGTAGTGCTGACATTTTTTTAAATTTATTACTTGACCTCATATTGCAAATGTTAGTTTTAACTTTTCTTCCAAGGCAAAAATTGTAAATATTATATTTGAAATTATTTTCCTAAGAAACCTTTCGACCAGCAATATATCTACACTCAGCAGACAATGCCGGGTGAATACCGCTAGTCACTTGTATAATTTTATACAGCTTCAGAAAAGTCAGTAATTCTTCAAACCAGAGATAGGCAGCTAGAGTCGGAAGTCAGCAACTTTTGCAGGAGTTGGAGACAGTTTTTTAAAACTGACTTCGAAGGCAGGAGCTGGCAATTTTCACTGGAGTTGAGAGTCAGTAGAGTCATGTTTTATCAGCTGACTCTTTGCGTCTGAGATGGAAAGTTAGACAAGGAAGTCGGATAATTTTGCAAGAATTGAATCAGAATTATTTTCTTTTTTAAAACCGACTTGGAGTCAAATATTTTTCAGCCGACTCTTCTCATTTAAAGTGAGGAGTCAGAGTCGTTTTATAAAACCTGGAGTGTCAGTCAAATGGCTTTTAGTTGACTCTAATGTAAAAGATTTTTGCCGGTGCCAATTTTTTTTTTTTCTTTTTTTTTTTTTGTAAACCAACTAAGCAGAAGTCGGAACTGACGTCATGTCAGTGGGAGGCTTTTTCTTTTCAAGTTCAAGCAAAACCGTTATTATTAATAATAACCTGAAATCAGATATAGTTTGGGGGTTAAAGCATCACTACCACAAACCCATAGTGCTTCCGCATGCCATGCTTTAATGTTTCAGAAAAAAAAAAGCATGCCAAATGTATATAATACGCTATGGCAATTCATGTTCGTACGTACGTTATCACCTTTCACACCCATGTGAAAAAGTGAGATAGTCCGATTGCCAAAGATGAAATACACAAAGTAACTGCGAGATAGCTAATATTGCTGCTTGCCAAAATTTTAAATTTTACCCATTTCTAAATGAATGATTCAAATTCAAATAAACCGTCATGAATAGAATTCTATCATACCCGCGATTTAAACAGGTTTACAAAAAAATCTTTGCATTCTTTTTATATTAATACATCTAATTGTCACAATTTAAATAAATTAAATATCTTTAAATAATTTAAATTGTTACAATATATATGCAATGCCACCATTAGGAGAGTAGAAAGTGGACCTTGGGTTCCCTTATTTTTGTCCTTTAGTCCTCACATTCCATGAACAATGTTTCTGACAAAGGAGGAAGAATTGCTGTGTTTTGGGTCGCAATCTATCCATCTAAAATAAGAGAGTAGAAAGAGGACGTTGGGTTTACTTTCTATAAGCCTCGTAACTCTCGCTTCCCTTATTTTGTTCTTTAGTACTCACATTTCGTGAGCGATCTTTCTGACAAAGGGGGAAGAATTGCTGTTTTCTGGGTCGGAATCTATCCAGCTAACACTTATCGTTGGCTAGTTTTTGACCTTGAAGTGGTATTTTTTTAGCTCCTTGCATCAAGTGGCTTCATGCCTTGTCTGGAGCGATTTCCATTAAAAAAAAAAGATGAAAACGTTCGTTTTATTTATTTAAAAATATATTCAGCTGATAAGTATTTTTACGGTAAGAAGAAAGGATAAGTATTTTTACGGTAAGGAGAAAGAATAAGTATTTTTATGGTAAGAAGAAAGGATAAGTATTTTTACGGTAAGAAGAAAGAATAAGTATTTTTACGGTAAGAAGAAAGAATAATTATTTTTACGGTAAGAAGAAAGGATAAGTATTTTTACGGTAAGAAGAAAGAATAAGTATTTTTACGGTAAGAAGAAAGAATAAGTATTTTTACGGTAAGAAGAAAGGATAAGTATTTTTACGGTAAGAAGAAAGGATAAGTATTTTTACGGTAAGAAGAAAGGATAAGTATTTTTACGGTAAGAAGAAAGAATAAGTATTTTTATGGTAAGAAGAAAGGATAAGTATTTTTATGGTAAGAAGAAAGAATAAGTATTTTTACGGTAAGAAGAAAGAATAAGTATTTTTACGGTAAGAAGAAAGAATAAGTATTTTTACGGTAAGAAGAAAGGATAAGTATTTTTACGGTAAGAAGAAAGGATAAGTATTTTTACGGTAAGAAGAAAGAATAAGTATTTTTACGGTAAGAAGAAAGGATAAGTATTTTTACGGTAAGAAGAAAGGATAATTATTTTTACGGTAAGAAGAAAGAATAAGTATTTTTATGGTAAGAAGAAAGAATAAGTATTTTTACGGTAAGAAGAAAGAATAAGTATTTTTACGGTAAGAAGAAAGAATAAGTATTTTTATGGTAAGAAGAAAGAATAATTATTTTTACGGTAAGAAGAAAGAATAAGTATTTTTATGGTAAGAAGAAAGAATAAGTATTTTTACGGTAAGAAGAAAGAATAAGTATTTTTATGGTAAGAAGAAAGAATAAGTATTTTTACGGTAAGAAGAAAGGATAAGTATTTTTACGGTAAGAAGAAAGGATAAGTATTTTTACGGTAAGAAGAAAGAATAAGTATTTTTACGGTAAGAAGAAAGAATAAGTATTTTTACGGTAAGAAGAAAGGATAAGTATTTTTACGGTAAGAAGAAAGGATAAGTATTTTTACGGTAAGAAGAAAGGATAAGTATTTTTACGGTAAGAAGAAAGAATAATTATTTTTACGGTAAGAAGAAAGAATAAGTATTTTTATGGTAAGAAGAAAGAATAAGTATTTTTACGGTAAGAAGAAAGAATAAGTATTTTTATGGTAAGAAGAAAGAATAAGTATTTTTATGGTAAGAAGAAAGAATAAGTATTTTTACGGTAAGAAGAAAGAATAAGTATTTTTACGGTAAGAAGAAAGAATAAGTATTTTTATGGTAAGAAGAAAGAATAATTATTTTTACGGTAAGAAGAAAGAATAAGTATTTTTATGGTAAGAAGAAAGAATAAGTATTTTTACGGTAAGAAGAAAGAATAAGTATTTTTACGGTAAGAAGAAAGGATAAGTATTTTTACGGTAAGAAGAAAGAATAAGTATTTTTACGGTAAGAAGAAAGAATAAGTATTTTTACGGTAAGAAGAAAGAATAAGTATTTTTACGGTAAGAAGAAAGAGAAGACGGTCCTGTTAGTCCATATTAATGTCTGATATTGGTGACTGTTGATATATTATTCTCTTTTTATTTGCTGCAGTTCATTCAATTGAGGTATATTGCTGCTGTGCTTAAAAGAACGGTGACAAATGCTTATGTATAAAAATATAGTGGCATACTATTGTTCGTTTGCTGCAAGTGAGTAGAGTCAGTGAGAGTCGTCTAGAGGTTGAGAATGCAATGCGAATTGATGGAAACTGATCTTTTGAATTCACTAGCAAGTCGCTTTCTGTCGATCCAAAATTGAGCCGGTTAATACATCGTTTTTGGATAGCCACGCATTCTCAACTGTCACACACATTATGGGATGTCGGATGTTGCCTTTGCACTCAATGTAGCCAGGCATCATCCAGCATGTCAGCTGAATATTTATTTTTTAGCTAAACGATGTATTTCTTTCCATTTATCTGAAGGTGTTTCTGTGTCAACAGCCGGATGTTATTCTTCTGGCCAGGTGTTATCTGTTAGACACCTGCATAAATTCTTGTCATTACGGTCATCCGAGAGACAGATATCCAATACAATTTAAATCAAATAGGCACCAAATTTGGCATCACTTAACATGACAACCGAAAATGTTTGAACTTCAACATCATGAAGTACTTTTAAATTAGCAGATAATACTGCATGAATCGGATTCATAACAGTTAGCATGATCCTTCTGAAAAAACAAGGTGGTATTCAAAATCTAGTGCAATGCTCTTGTCCATATAAAAGTTATATAGAACTAGCTGGACCACATAGAAATTCCATTGTACTTTCTACATCAATCGGTATAAGTCACTGTTAATAAAACGTATTTCATTTTGAAATAATAAATGTCTGTCAAGGTCAATACTATTTTTTAAAAAACTGACTCTTTCTTCTTCCAGTAAAAAATATTGTCATTGTCAGCTAAATATTCTTTAAATAAAAAAAAAAGAATATGTCTCTTCTTTTTATTTATTTTAAATTGTGTGGACGGTGATAACGTACGTACAAACATGAAGTGCCTTAGTGTATTATATATATATATATAGATAACAAACATATGGTTTCTGTCAGATTATAAAAATTAAAACATTTTTTTTTAAATATGAAAGAAATGAAGACAGAAAATTTTTGGTTATAAAAAATTGCAGTATTATTCGCAACTTCTACGTATGTGTGAAAAAAATACTTCTTGAATGTCAACAGAAATTCTTTTGTGAAGAATTTAATAGGCTTCATGATAGCATGCCATAAAATAACGGAGATGCGACAGAGGAAACTTCCTCCGGTGGTAGAAGGATAAGGGCTCTTTTGTAAGCCTGTCACAGTGAATGCTTTGTTTGTGAAAGAAACACCAAGTGCTACGCATGAGAAATTTGAAAGCAAACCGAATCAATTTTTGTCAGGAAATAGTTCCACACTGTACTCAAAAGTTAGGAAATCGAGGATCTAGAACGAATATGACTTCTGCAGTGAGTGTTTAAAGAAAGAATATTTTACGAACATATGCAACAAAAAAAAAAAAATAATTCAATTGAAATTGAATTCGTAAAATCAAAAGAAATGTGACAATTACAGTTCAGGCAACTCCATATCATTTCAAATAGAACAATGCTGATCCTTTGGGGTAAACTGCTATCATTCCATGTTCAATTCTTTTAGATACCGAAACTCACTTCTTTCTTTCTCTGTGTATCTAAAGTCAAATGAAACTTCCATGAACAAGGTTTATTTCCAAGAACTTCCCACCTGTGGAACACGTTACCGTGGGACTGCTTTCCTACAGCTTATAACACGGTCGTTTTACAAGTACAATGCAAACAAATATCTGTTGAATCGTCGTCTAAATTAAACCAACGCCATTCTCAATCCTTGCATAGTACTGTTCCATCATCCAACTGACAATCTTATTAACCCTTATCCTCGAGTGGCTTTTAATCCTAACTAATCTCATTAACCCTTATCCTCGAGTGGCTTTTAATCCTAACCAATCTCATTAACCCTTATCCTTGAGTGGCTTTTAATCCTAACCAATCTCATTAACCCTTATCCTTGAGTGGCTTTTAATCCTAACTAATCTCATTAACCCTTATCCTCGAGTGGCTTTTAATCCTAACCAATCTCATTAACCCTTATCCTTGAGTGGCTTTTAATCCTAACCAATCTCATTAACCCTTATCCTTGAGTGGCTTTTAATCCTAACTAATCTCATTAACCCTTATCCTTGAGTGGCTTTTAATCCTAACTAATCTCATTAACCCTTATCCTTGAGTGGCTTTTAATCCTAACCAATCTCATTAACCCTTATCCTCGAGTGGCTTTTAATCCTAACCAATCTCATTAACCCTTATCCTAGAGTGGCTTTTAATCCTAACTAATCTCATTAACCCTTATCCTTGAGTGGCTTTTAATCCTAACCAATCTCATTAACCCTTATCCTCGAGTGGCTTTTAATCCTAACCAATCTCATTAACCCTTATCCTTGAGTGGCTTTTAATCCTAACTAATCTCATTAACCCTTATCCTTGAGTGGCTTTTAATCCTAACTAATCTCATTAACCCTTATCCTTGAGTGGCTTTTAATCCTAACTAATCTCATTAACCCTTATCCTTGAGTGGCTTTTAATCCTAACTAATCTCATTAACCCTTATCCTTGAGTGGCTTTTAATCCTAACCAATCTCATTAACCCTTATCCTTGAGTGGCTTTTAATCCTAACCAATCTCATTAACCCTTATCCTCGAGTGGCTTTTAATCCTAACCAATCTCATTAACCCTTATCCTTGAGTGGCTTTTAATCCAAACTAATCTCATTAACCCTTATCCTTGAGTGGCTTTTAATCCTAACTAATCTCATTAACCCTTATCCTTGAGTGGCTTTTAATCCTAACTAATCTCATTAACCCTTATCCTTGAGTGGCTTTTAATCCTAACCAATCTCATTAACCCTTATCCTCGAGTGGCTTTTAATCCTAACCAATCTCATTAACCCTTATCCTAGAGTGGCTTTTAATCCTAACTAATCTCATTAACCCTTATCCTTGAGTGGCTTTTAATCCTAACCAATCTCATTAACCCTTATCCTCGAGTGGCTTTTAATCCTAACCAATCTCATTAACCCTTATCCTAGAGTGGCTTTTAATCCTAACCAATCTCATTAACCCTTATCCTAGAGTGGCTTTTAATCCTAACTAATCTCATTAACCCTTATCCTTGAGTGGCTTTTAATCCTAACCAATCTCATTAACCCTTATCCTTGAGTGGCTTTTAATCCTAACCAATCTCATTAACCCTTATCCTTGAGTGGCTTTTAATCCTAACTAATCTCATTAACCCTTATCCTTGAGTGGCTTTTAATCCTAACTAATCTCATTAACCCTTATCCTTGAGTGGCTTTTAATAGTAACCAATCTCATTAACCCTTATCCTAGAGTGGCTTTTAATCCTAACCAATCTCATTAACCCTTATCCTCTAGTGGTTTTTGGTCTTGGTAAATGGTGAACCATCATTATAAAAAAATGCACTTCTTCAACGAGTAATAATTGCCATGCTGATACTCCTGAGATAAAATATTGCAGTTATTTGCATCATGTAAATGTTTTGGACTATTATCCTCATCTTGGTTGTTGGTATGTAAACGTTCGTAATGTTAAGGATGTTGTATTCTCCTGATTTATTCAATTCCCTTTTGTTATAATCAGTAACCTTTCAGAAATTTCGAACTAAACTTAGGTACACAGAAGCACTGAGAAATTACTGGTAGGTTGAGAGATGATAACCAATTTGTGTGCACGAAGTGTAAGACGATGGTGACAGATGAGAACTCCGATGTGGTAAAAGTATATTTGGATGGAGAAGCTATTGAGGTTGTTCAGAAGTTTTGTTACCTTGGTGGTGGTGGTGGTGGTGGTGGTGGTGGTGGTGGTGGTGGTGATGATGATGATGATGATGATGATGATGATGATGATGAGGAGGAGGAGGAGAAGGAGGAGGAGGAGGAGGAATCCTTTATTTATGAAATATAAATAATGAATGCTATTCATGAAGGATTTGAAAACAAACCTAATCAATTTGTGGCGATTGCAGGAAATAATTCCACAGTTATCAAACTGAAGTTCTAGAGGCATATATTCCATTCATGGTCGTCTTTCTGGTTATCATTTCTCAGGCTCCAGCATGTGTGCAAGTAACCATATTGGAATTAACTCACCTCGTGGGAAATGATTCTCAAAAAAAAAAACAAAAAAAAAAAAAAAAAAAAAAAAAACGATAAGATTCAAGTTTCGGAATCTTTGAGATGAGGATCGATAATTTGTATAATTTTGATTATTCAGACTACTGTTCTCATCTTGGATTTTATTCTCGCAACGTTTCGGCCGATGTAACTTCTAATTTTCTTCAAGTGCATCTTGTCGAACTCAGGAATTTTTATGTTGAACTTAGAAATCTGTATAGAATTTTGAACCGAAACCTTCAATATATAAATATATGTCAAACACACACACAGTTTCAACGACCGACCACTTTTTCAAACTCGGTCAGCTTACCCCAAGGAAATACTAAATTATCAAGCCAGTTGGAAAAGTGAAAAAAGACTGAAGAATCAAAAACGAAAGAGAGAAAGAGGGAAATATATAAGAAAGAAAAATCACAGAACACGGCCAAACTTCACCGGCTGTACGCGTGTCAAAAACCTTAAGTTAATCTCAAGGCGGGAAAAAGGAAATCTTTTTAAATTTACGTCCGTACTTGTTGTTTCTATTTCTCCAACAAGTAGGGACGTCCACCCAGTAGGGGCCATTATTTCATTTTATTTTTCCTCCCAATATGTCTACCCTACATGTATCTGTACTTGCATGACATTTTTTCTCTATTTTATCATCCTGATGAAGTCTTATAAATAAAGACGAAACGTTAATGTACACATAAAAAACATCTATTTTTTGGTTTTCCTTTTTCATTTTCCCATCACGTCGGATTACCTTCATCCTTCTCTTCCCATATATATATATATATATATGAATAAATACATATTGGTCCTTATTATAGAGTCGAGGATTATGCCATTGACCACATTTGGCAAAGAAAGGGTGTATACGAACATTTCTTTGACCATATTCTTTGTTCTCTTCTGATCTGAATTCTCCAAGATTCAGATTGAAACTGACAGAAAACTTAGTTTCCTCGCGTTTACAGATAGCCTTAGGCTGACTAAGTAAAATTGTTATTTTAACTTCAGCGCTTCTAAAGAGATTGTGGAGCCTGGCTCCGTAAGTTCTTTAGAAATGTCGATAGATGCCATTTGCAATGTAGAATTCTAGGGTCAAATGCTGTCCAGAAACTTCTTTGATTATTCTATAATTCCTTCCAGAAGATCTGTCAAAAGCAGTGTCAGACTTGATGCTTGGCAGGCTAAAGCCTCTAGCCTCGACATATAAGAGGCCTCCAGTCAAAGTGTCTAATATTTTTTGACACTGTCAAAGGCCTTTTTTGCACCTGCTGACATAGAATAGTAGGCCTCCATTCAGTGTTGAGAAACAATAGATACCCCTTGTAAGGGTAACTCTGCTGGGAGTCGATTTTCGCCTTTCTTTTTTTTTTTTATAAAGATATTTCACTCCAAACAAAACAGGTCGCCACTGTAGACGTAAGGGGCTACTGAGAATTAGGGTGTAGGTTTTGGGTGTTGTCCTAAGTTGGGAGCTGTGCAGCAAGATGTCTGTTTACATTAGTTTTAAACCTCTCCATGTCGGTACAGTCGGAGAAACAGGGAGCAGGGAGGGAGTCCTAGAGGCCGGCAGCACGAGGAAAGAAGCTATTGAAGTAGAAGGCTCTTCGGCATCTGGGGACCTCCACAGTAAATGAAGCCAAGGTTGCGTAATCACCAACCACACCTCTCCTGAACTGGCATCGGGTGAGTCTAGTGGCAAGGAGAAGTCCAAAACGACTAGAAACAATGCCGGAATAAGCAGAGAGCTCTCCCACATACAGCACCTGGTATTTACAAATGGTCACCCATTTTAGTACTGACCAGGCTCAATATACGGCATAATCACATTGACACACTGGTTCCCGTCATATCACTGAAGTTAAGTGACACAAAATAATACTATTTAAAGCTAATAACTCGGCACTACCATCTTGTCCTTTAAAGAAAGCAGCATGATGGATAAGTTGAAAACACAGCTTTACATATAAAAAACATTCACAGCAAGGACTCGCTTCGCTACCACAAACTTTCCTTTTTTACTATGCATCAGACAGAATTTCCACAAAAAGCTTCTTCTCAAGGGTTTCCTGTCTTTGGATCACGTTACTACGGGACTGCTTTCCTGCAGATTACAACATAGTTGTCTTCAAACCCAATGTCAACAGATCCCTGCTATGAACCATACCCACTAGTAATTCCAGCTTGGCCCATCATCCCATCAATCTTTCTCAATCCTCGCATAAGGTTTTTAACCTCTCAACGGACAATCATTCTACCTCATTAACTCTTCCGTTCCACTATAAATACCAGGAGCACATGCCTCTCGGTGTTGGATCCACCCCAGTCCGACAGGAACTGAGCCATTTCGGTGGCCTTTTATCTGTCGGGCTGATGTATTGGTCCTGGGTAGTCCTAGGAGGTCCACCCTCCCAGGCCTTACCTCCTCTCTTTGGAGTGGAGTAAGTTGATTGCTTACTGCCTGAGGCGCCCTGACCGAAGAATGCAGACTGAGTTGTCCAAGCAATTTTTAAAAGGCAAGAGTGCTCCTTCTTTAGGGAGCTTGCTTGACTCTCCCCACCTTTTGACCTTGTGTCACATCTTCCTGCAGTGGGAGGGAATTAAATACCTGGAACTACCCCAGTCTAATACTGGCAGTCAGACAGACGTTCAACCACTCTCTTTATATGATGTATTTATTACTTTCAACTATATACTTTGTTTCACTTGATCCCGAGTTTGTGTCTTCTTTCCAGACCCCTTACAGGTCCATAACATTAACCGTAACGGAGAGTGGCCGACTGACGTAAATGCAGACACTTGTCGGCGCCGTTCAAAGAGGCAGCGTCTGGTTTGCTGTGTGTGTGGGGGCGAACCCGAAAACGCTCGCTGATGACAAAAAAGAAAGCGGAGTGGGAGGAGAAAGACATCAGAAAGTCAAATAAGGTTTTTATTTGAAGATCCAGGCAGCGGCATCGAGAGAGAGATTTATGCAAATTAAGTTGGTTTGCATGCGTCGCATTTTTTTTTTTATAAGAGAAGGAAAATGAAGATTCGGCAGAGAAGATCATTCTGAATGTGGGATCATAAAGCGAACGAAAGGAGAGAATAGTGCTGGATTTTTTTATGTTGGACTGAACGAGGTTTTTTAAAAAAAATGTTTACACTGGAGAGAGATATTAACATTCAATTGGACTTGATCTTGGCGACACCTCTGTTTAACTGTTCCGATACTATTTCTTTATTTTATCTACATTAACCCTTATCCTCAAGTGACCTTTGACCTTAATAAGTGGTGATTTCGTTAGTAAAAAAAAAGGTAAGTTCAAGATTTTTGTTAAAGGAATATATCAATAATCTTACAATTTCAAATTTCGTAAAAATTATTTCTTGTTTCATAAAATATTTACAAAGTTGGGTTATTGTAAACGTTCTTCACATTGTTAATTTTGACATTTATGCATTTTTTCTCAATCAGTAATGTAATTAATAATAACATATTTTTTTAAACGACGAATTGTGAATTATAGAATGTAAAAGACACCACTACCACCACCTTCACTTAATTTTGTTTAAAATGCTCGTCCATCTTCTTCCGGTTGTGAGGGTGGGGGATTTCTCTTCATCTAAATCTGGTCCTGATCAAAAGTAGAAGTGTCACCTACTTTAATTAGTCCTATGATATATATTGTCTGTCTTTCATGGGCAAGGAGGGCTGAAGATGTTCTCTTGATTCCTTTCTTGCTCGACTTCTACAGGGTGATTCATAAGTCACTTAGCTATTTATTTTTGAAATTCTAAAGTTAAAAAATACGGTAATACAAAACAGAAAGTGTATTCAACAAATTCATTTATGGGAGTTTAAAATTACAACAAATTTTTAAAATTTCCACCTTAGTTCTGCATGCATAGCTCCATTCTTTTTTGCAAGGAATTTACGACTCTTTGTAGCATATTTGATTGATTGAGTGTGGTGCGAAGGAGGCTTTCTGTTCACATCACGTTTCCATTGCCTTTCAACAAGTGTGGGAGACTCATCAAATTTGGCCATATGAATAACAATAAAAATTCGCTCTTCAATTGTAAATGACGTACTGCCTGAAAAAAGCACATATGATGATTTACACAAATTTAAATGAATAAAAATAAATATATATAGAAACAAATATATAAACAAACAAATTTAAAATAACAAATAGCAGTAATTAGAGAGTAAGATAACAATCATCAAAAGTTCATAGTATGTTTGTGCTTCATATGGTAATCATTTTTAATAGCTAAGTGACTTATGAATCACCCTGTATATTCATGAAGAACGAATATGATTCCAATGTTTACTATAGTTTATTCAACTTAACTAATGGAGTTCTATTTTCTTTACTAGGTGTTGCTTTTGGTTGGACTATACCCACAGGGATCTAAGCGAACAGTATCTATCCAAATCTTACACAACACATTCTAAAGAAACTGGAATCTTAGGAAAATCTCCATCATACCAGTAATTATAGGAGCAACATGACTAATGAAGAAGAATTTCAAGAGCTATCTGGCGAATATACCCGGTGAACCGAGTGCAAGAGAAATACAAACAACTGCACTTAAAGAGACGGTTAGAATCTTAAAACGATCTCTAGGCTGGAGTGTCTGAAATAGCCAGTGAATGTCTGGCATCCGGTAGGATGCCCCATCTCCAGCAAAAACAGAAAGATAAGAAAAAAATAAAAATAAATAAATGTCGATGTGTGTTCCCTATAGAAAGGAAGGTTAGAGAATCTACATAAAAGCTAAAAATGTATTCTTATGTAAAATTTTCCTGGGAAGACAACGGAAGAGGTCCTGAATCTCTAAGTGCATGCCTAAGGGGTCTATGAGGGCAGAACTTCTCTTAAAACTTCAAATATATGCTATTTTAACTAAATTTAAATCATATCTATGAAATTCAGAGAGCTATGGGTGCTGGACCTTCCTTAAACTGCAAATATTTTGATGAAATTTAAATCATATGTATAAAATTATCTGTGGAAAACGATGGAAGTAGTCCTTAATCTCTACCTGTTCCTTCATGTGCCGACTCTCTATATACCCCCCTAAGACAGCTATGAGGGTAGAACCCCTTAAAACTTCAAATATGTATATCTGATTTAATGAAATTTAAACCATATGTATAATCCAGACAGTTGTCCTAAATTTCAGTTTCTTCTCGTTATATTAAGCTGTGAAACAGAGGGGGGGGGGCATGCAGTAAAAAATTTTTTAAAAAGTAATAGTATGTTTTTAAAAGGCTGTGGGCAATGCAAAATCCGGGTAAGATGTAAGCTGGAAGGAACAAAAATAATAAATCGAATACGAAATGTGACTTAGTATTTACTTTTTCTTAAAATCTTACATAACAGCAATGGTGGGGTTAGCTGTTAGTGTGATGTCCGGATGATTAATATTTCGGGAAAAGAAACTTCCCTTTGTCAAAAATAATTAATACCAGAGGAAATCTCTGACTGTGCAGAGAATCTGTCAAAACAAAATGGCTGCCATAAGGCAGACTAGCAGCAAACCAGTCCCGCAGTGAATAGAAATGAAAGATTTTTATAGATTTTTAAAGTTATGTTATGTATATAAATGTGGTGTTCAAAAAAAATAATATAGTGTTACGGGGAGAGTGTAAAGGAGTATTGTAGTGTTCTTCATTCAATCCCGAGCAACGTCGAGTCTTCCTGCTAGTTTGAAATATTTCTTACATCACGTTTTTAACTAATCCACTATCTATGCTTCCATCCAAGGCTCAAGCTGGCACTATGGCCATCTTCTGCATCAATCTATTTCTACATTTAACATTAAAAGCATATTCAACGAAATTATATGCAACACATGCCACCTTAACATAACCCTAACCCCCGGTTGTCTCCCCTTGAATGTTTTCTTGCACCACAAAAGTCATCTTGAATTGTAAGGCCTTATCGCTGTACGCCATATTTAAAAGAATAGTTGGCTGGAGTTGCCATTCTGGAAATTGCCATCCTATGTTAATTATCAATGATCGCACAACCCTCTCTGAATCATCTATATTAAACTTCTTTTTTTTTCAATCAGAATTCACTCAGTAACTCGATAGACTGATTTTTTAATATTCCACTCTCATACCAATTTCATTATTAGATCCCATCTCTTTACTTAAAAATACATCAAACAAAAAAGACGAGTAATTGCCATATTAATTAGATTTCTTTTTAAATTTCTTTTATAATCAAGAAAAAAAGTTAAGCACTTTCATCTTTGCAAATCGTTTGAATATGCAAATGTATCAATTCATAAGTATTCATATAAATAAACAACTCACCCACACACATACATACACACATACACACACATACACACACGCATACACATACACACACACATACACACATACATACACACACCCATACACACATACACATACACACACTCACATACATACACACACATATACACATACACATACACACACACATATACACACACATACACACACATACACAAACACACACATACACACACATACACATGCACACCCACACACACATACACACACATACATACACACACACACCCATACACACACATACACACACACATACACACACATACACACACACACATACACACACATCATGGATTCAAAAAGAAAAAAAAAAGAACCAAGTATTACTATTACACTATAAGTAAATTAGTTGACTGAAATCAGAATCAAACTGTTTTAGTCGTAAAAAAAACTATGTATGATTTTTGATTATTCGGACTACTGTTCTCATCTTGGATGTTATTCTCACAACGTTTCGACCGATGTAACCTCCCACGTTCTTCAGGTGTGTCTTGCCAAACTCGGGAATCTGTATGGAATTTAAAACCGAACCCTTTATTTAATCCGCGGGGGTAGCTTGCTCTCGTTCCGTCAGCCAAGTCTTAAGTGGTTTGCAATTGTATTTTTAGTATCGCCTTTACTGAGGATTGAACCTTCAACCTCCAGAAGACTGTCACTTAAAACTGATTATTGTTTGTATGACTTTTTTGACCGGCTTGATTTTGTTGTTGGCATTTGTTTTCCTGAACCATTTTTTTAGAATGGTATACGTACAGAAGGGACCGGGTGATGGTTGCCTACATCTATAAACGAAAGTGATGCCATGGAACAGACTGGACTCGAACCTGACACACCTAGGTCGTCAGTTTGTGCCGTTAATCATTTCACCAGCGCCACCTCCCATTTTTCGGTATAATTTACGATTAATCCTAACAGATCTTTTTAAAATAATACATGTATGGGGTATCTTTTACTTTACTCTGCAGAGTCGTGAACGGGGTAAAAAAAAAACGAACGAGAAAGTGTTTAAAAACATAAATATGCAACAAGTAAAGGCGACCTACGTCGAGAATAGATATTTTCCTACTTACCTATGACATTTGTTTGTATTTTTACGTAGTATACATGGGTTTTTATTAGATGTAAAAAAAATTCTTATTTGTTTTTTTTACACAAAAAGAAAATGGCGGACGGTGCTTATTCTCTTACATACCCCCTACGATCGCCATCTTGG
The DNA here is from genome assembly GCA_963556195.1 of Sepiola atlantica. Lineage (NCBI taxonomy): Eukaryota > Metazoa > Mollusca > Cephalopoda > Sepiida > Sepiolidae > Sepiola > Sepiola atlantica. The sequence continues at coordinate 73,312,375 of OY744534.1, forward strand.
ATTTTGCGATGTTTGTGTGACGAATACTTTAATTTCTAATAAATAGCACTTCGAACAGGTTAAAAATAGAAACAAATGCCACAGGTAAGTTCGAAAATAACTTTTATCACCTAAAGTTAATTTTATTTGTTGTATATTTGTTTTTTGAGCGTTTTTAGTCTGCTGAGTAAAGTAAAAGATACCCCATGTATGTATTTAAGAATTAATAATACACAGAAAAATACTTTATCTTTCTTCTCCTATGAAAATAATTGTCATTGTCAGCTAAAATTTAAATAAATATGTCTCATCTTTTAAAAAAATTATTCATTTAAAATTGTAACACTAAGATATGTATGAAAATGACATTGAAGTTAAAAGAATGCAAATAATAGTTTCTTTTTTTTTAAAGTTAAAATGGGACGACAGAAATCGATTTTGGAACAATTTATTTTAAAATGAGTAAAGTCAGACTTTTTACGTTAACAACACCGGTCCATTTTCAATTACTTTTTTTTTTGCATTGCATTTCATCTTTGGAAATCGAACGATCTCATTAAAATAGATAGGTGTGAAAGGTGATAACGTACGTACGAACATGAAGTGGTTTAGCATATTATTACATAGATGTCTAAATCAAGGATTAGTTGTTTATAAATTTTAAAAAAATGTAAAATTTATCTGTTGCAACTATTTTGGATAAAGAATGTTAGAAGTTGATATAATGTGTTCTGACCAAGGCGATCCATAATACAGGCCTGGCAAACATGCGACTGGGGTCCACGATTGGGGGTGGACATATGAAGACCAAAATTACTACTAAATAATAATTACAGAGAAAAGTTTTAGTAAGAAATTTCTTAGTAATGTCCAGTAATTAGCAACTATACATATTATTAAGAAGCAGTTTACAATAATTGATTTATTTCCATCAAATCAAATGTAAAAAGTACAAAAATATAAAAGAATTAAATTCACAAAAAAATCACTTTATTCGCCATGAATCAGACACATTTTTGATATTTCAAAAATCATGAGTCAATTTGTTTATATTATATTAACAAATTTTGTAAAAATTATCAAAATTGTTTCACTGAACATTTTGTTCACAAAATATTTTTGTAAAATGGTAGGCCACTTAAGACATGTAGAGGATCAGTTGATCATGACCTGATCCTAGCAGGTGACACAAGTGAAATGGCAACATATAAGAAAAGTTGGAAGTCATTCACGAAACATCTAAACTCAGCATGAGACAAGACGATGAAAAATGAAAATAATAATAACAATAATATATATATATATTCTCTCCAAATATGATCTAAGGTTAAGATCGGATTCTAACTCTGCCTGATGAGATCTCAGTTTATACAAACTGTTGATCGATAACATCGACATACCAGTGTCGCAGATTTTGTACATGTCTGTGTAAATAAAAATAATCATATATATATATATATATATATATATATATATATATATATATATATATATATATATTTCTAGCTCATAAATATTTGTGATGTAATGAGTCCAAGGCGACCCATAATATAGGCCTGGCAAACATGCGGCTGGGGTCCACGACTGGGGGCGGACATGTGAAAACCAAATTACTACTAAATAATAATTACAGAAAAAAGTTTTAAGAAATTTCTTAGTAATGTCCGCTAATTAGCAACTATAGATATTATTAGGAAGCAGCTTACAATAATTGATTTATTTCCATCAAATCAAATGTAAAAAGTATAAAAATATAAAAGAATTAAATTCACAAAAAATCACTTTATTCACCATGATTTAGACACATTTTTGATATTTCAAAAAATCATGAGTCAATTTGTTTATATTGACTACTTGATTACAGAAAATATAATGACAGAATACAATCAGAACGCAAATTTAACATTTTACAAAATCAAATACTTTGTGAACAAAATAATCTTCGGAGAAACAATTTTGACAATTTTTTGCAAAGTGTGTTATGTTTGTTAAATATACAATTTGTTTTTATAGAAGATGAAGAAAATGCTTATTTCTTCATAATACACAGATAAAATCAACTTACATTAACAAGAACATAAAACCAATAAAATATATGACCATTTTCCTTAAAGATTATTATAAGTGCTTTTTTGTGTCAATGAAAATGGGCTTTTGTGAAGCTTTGTCAATCAGTAGCAGCAGCAAACGAATATCTTTTGTAAAAATATCAACTGTTGATTGGATTAGAATTCAATACAGAAATTTTATTTCAGCCAATCGAAAGCTCAGAAAATTTACCATTTCACAACAAATTAAAACTGTCCACTTACAGCAAATCTCACCCCCCCACCTTGTTTAACAAGCCACTTATTATACCAAAGCGCCTTTTAATTTCAAGGTCAACATGTGACTATTTCTTACCAGTGACTGTATATTCGGTTATTTCTCCAAACTCGTTGTCTGTCGTAAATAAAAAAAAAAAAATTTCTGTTTGTATGGATAGACTTTGTCATTCTTTCTGATATTGCCTTTTCCTCTGCGCAATTTGGTAGCCCAGATGTTTGAAGACAAATCTAATTTTTTATACCATTGAGAAAAAAAGCCAGTTTACGTGACGCCATCTTTTTTGGAATACACGTGCGTGGAAAATAAAAACACAAACTTTTCTCAGGATAATTCTAGAAAATGAATCAAGACGACACGCAAACAATATTGGGAAACGAAACTAAGACACAGGTGAAAATCCCAAACATTTGGGGGGTTTTTTCTCCGTAAAAATTAATCCAAAACGGGAGTATTGTGAGTCTTGTTAAATCATCAGCGGCAAACGAATATCTCTTCTAAAATTATCGACTTTTGATTGGATTAGAATCTTAATACAGAAATTTAATTTCAGCCAATCGAAAGCTCAAGATATATACACTTTCATATCTTAAAAAAATAAACATTGAAACTATGCACTGGGAGCTACCTAATTGGTAATATCTCTTCTAAAATTATCGACTTTTGATTGGATTAGAATCTTAATACAGAAATTTAATGTCAGCCAATTGAAAGCTCAGAAAATATACACTTTCATACCTTAAAAAAATAAACATTGAAACTATGCACTGGGAGCTACCTAATTAGTAATATCTCTTCTAAAAATATTAACTTTTGATTGGATTAGAATCTTAATACAGAAATTTAATGTCAGCCAATCGAAAGCTCAAGAAATATACACTTTCATACCTTAAAAAAATAAACATTGAAACTATGCACTGGGAGCTACCTAATTAGTAATATCTCTTCTAAAATTATCGACTTTTGATTGGATTAGAATCTTAATACAGAAATTTAATTTCAGCCAATCGAAAGCTCAAGATATATACACTTTCATATCTTAAAAAAATAAACATTGAAACTATGCACTGGGAGCTACCTAATTGGTAATATCTCTTCTAAAATTATCGACTTTTGATTGGATTAGAATCTTAATACAGAAATTTAATGTCAGCCAATTGAAAGCTCAGAAAATATACACTTTCATACCTTAAAAAAATAAACATTGAAACTATGCACTGGGAGCTACCTAATTAGTAATATCTCTTCTAAAAATATTAACTTTTGATTGGATTAGAATCTTAATACAGAAATTTAATGTCAGCCAATCGAAAGCTCAAGAAATATACACTTTCATACCTTAAAAAAATAAACATTGAAACTATGCGCAGTAGCTACCTAATTGGTAATATCTTTTGTAAAAATATTAACTTTTGATTGGATTAGAATTTTAATACAGAAATTTCATGTCAGCCAATTGAAAGCTCAGAAAATATACACTTTCATACCTTAAAAAATAAACATTGAAACTATGCGCTGAGAACTACCTAATTCGTATTTAGCTGTTTGAAAGCTAAATTTTAGATGTGATAAAAGATGGGAACTGGACAAAGATATGTGGATTGGTTTGTGTAACGTTTCTTTTGAATGTGATACGATTGAACAACATGGTGCACAAACGGGTAATAGTTTTATGTGGAAGAAACACAGGAAGAGAATAAAGGTTATACAATGGGTTGATAGACAAAACGAAATAATCTTATCCTGGAGTTCGTCGACTCACCTACTGCAAGGCTGGTAGAGAGCACACGAATGTAAATCTTGTTCGTTCGAACTGGAACTGAGGGTTTTGCCGATCATGTGATCCAGCGTTAATGATCGCGCGTGAATCTTGTTACATGCAGACGCGCATCTGTTGAAGAGGCGATGATTACAATGATCGTAAAGCTAAATCACAACTGACATAGATCGACAGAAAATAGTTAATTCATGTAAACTGCTACAGATACTTAAGCCAAGCCCACAAAATATTCGAGACAGTCAGTCTGAGATCTTCCACTACGCGAATTCATGTCAAGACCCCCCTTTCATTTCAGGGTCAACACAAGACTGTTTCATACCAATGATTGTATATTCGGCTGTTTCTCCAAATTTGTTGTCTGTCGTCAATAAAATTAATTTTATTATTGCATGGATAGACTTTGTCATTCTTTCTGATATTGACTTTCCCTCTGCAATTTATTTTCTTTATATACGTCGACAATCAAATACATGACCGTGTTTAAACAAAGGAAATAAATATTTGTTTAATCTTAAAAGGAAATTGGAAATAATGAAAGAATTCAATTATTTTGAAAATTCGCCATCCGTGGCTTATTCGATAAACACATGAGTTTAAAAAGTATTAGGAAAGTTTTGTTTTCTTCTGTCTCTTTCTCTCTCTCTCTCTCTCTCTCTCTCTCTCTCTCTCTCTCTCTCTCTCTCTCTTAGAATTCTCAGCAGTCACGAATTAAAAGCCCCCCCTCCTCAAAAAAAGGAGAAATTGTGGAGAATAAAACATCTCTGCAATAAGTTTGAAAGCAGTAATGAAAGTATTGGTTGAAAATGGAAAAAACGTGTTTATGAAATGTGTACTTTTTATAAAAAAAAATAATGTGTTTACGAAATGTGTAAGTAATTTTTTGTTATAAGAGTGTCCATGTAAGTGATGATGTGACATCTTACTACTGAAAAAATAGTTAAATATGTGAAAAGTAACGTTTATTATTACTTAAAAAAGTAATTAATGTAAACGTAATGTAGGTATTAATATTAGCAATTAAAATTATTAGTTGACAGGAAATAGTAAATGATTTGAATTCTTACAAAAGGAAAAATAAATGAATATCGAAAATAAGAATTTCATTTACCTCTATGAATAAATTATAATCCAGCAATTGTAGATGCCATTTAGAAATGTTCATGCTGGCTGACACCAGTTCCTTCGAAGTATGTCTTGCAATTTTAATTTGCTGATGATTTATTCAAAATCTACTGTTTCTACCACTAAAAGAGTTGTAGGATGTAATCGATGAAATCGATTGGAATGTCCTTTTAGCAATATAAACAACACAGACTGAAAACGCCCGTATTTCACTGGCTAGGGAGCATCAAATAGCGATTTGCTAATTAGATTCAACTTGGAAAATCCAAATTAATTTTGTAGTTCCTGTCTGTTTGTTCACAAACCTCTTCTAGGGTTTTAGTGGTTGACACCCATAATCATATATATATTCTGAAAATACATTATTCAAGGTACTTTGACAAGTATATTTTATTTTGATAAAAAGGGAGCACAAATTTAATTTCTTTTATTTATAACTTGAAAATTATAGAAATATTTTTATTTAATATAGAAATATTAATAAGGGGTAGCATCAGCGATTCTCAGGAAACGCCGGATGTGCCTCGAGGGTGTTAAAGGCTATAAATTGACTGAAATTTATTTCAATTAATGTCACTTTACTTATGCCCCTTTCCCATTCAATCAATGCTAAGTACATATTTGAGCCCCACCCTCAAAATTACATATAAATGTAAGAACTAAGAATAAAATAGGTAATATAGTGTTATGGGCTGGGAGCAAAAGGACATTAAGTTCCTCATTCCACCCTGGCTCATGCTGAGCCTTCCTGCTTATATATATATATATATATATATATATATATATATATATATATATATAAAGCCCCTTTAAAGGTGTAATAGTCTTAAAAGTAGAGCCCTGTTTAAAATGAAAAAAAAAACTAAAAAAATAAACCCCGCTAGAGCGTTAAACACTGTAGACGACAAGACACTTCCCCCACCTCCCGGGTAAATGTATCTTAATTTCAATTACTGTATGTGTCGATTTCTCGTAGCTGCATGGTCCTGAGCGTTTGTCTCGTGATTCTAAACTGAATCTACGAACTGCGTTCGAGCCCATACAACTGCCACTCGTATACTGATGAGAGTAAGAGAGCCCGAAACGACGTAACCCTTAGGTGAAAAATATTTATAGTATATATATATATATATATATATATATATATTTGTGTGTGTGTGTGTGTACTTTTTATTCATATTTAGAATTTTTTCTATTCAAATATAAATTTTATAACATAAAGTAATTATAATAGCTCAATAGTGAAAGGCCAGACCTATACTATATTCAATATTTTTATGTAATTTTATACCATTTCAATGTTATAAAGGACAGATTCACGTCATTTCATAAAACTTATTTTTTATTCAGCATACAATTGTTTAAAACACCAATATATTTGTAAACCAGCAGGACATCCAATGAAACTTCCTGATGATTGCATGCTGGTTTCGGAAAAGGACATTTTATTAATTCATTATTATTTGCTTCCCTATTTTCCATCTGAATTTTTATTAGTTAACTATTATTTAATAGTTGTCGTTTCACTAGAGTTATTTCCCCTGTTTTATTAAAAGATTTGGTGCTTCTATAATAAAAAGCCGAAAAAAAGTTTTTCTTGTCCTTTAGTGTTGGAGGGGTAAATAAGGGGCAGGTAACTCTTACAACGAATTTCAAACACGATTTTCTCTGAAATTAGGATCATGGATCTTAACTCTTTCAAGTGCAGAATAGGGCTGTTCTCACGGTTGGAGCTCACAGACGCTGCCAGTCACCACGTTGACGAGACCTCAGATCAAGGGTCAATGTGCACCTGTGATAGGGGCTCTGTGACGTCACAGGCTTTTGTGTGGGAAGTTGTGTTTTGCCAGTCTGGGTTTTGGAAGCAAGCCGAACAGACGATTTCTCTATGTAGTCTTCAAATGATTAAGGGAATTTAATTCCCTAAGAGAATACAAGCAGAGATTTCTTCTTTCACCCCTCCTCGAATGGCTAAGGACTTAAGTAGGAAGTAACTACGATAGAGTAGTAATTTGGTCTCTCTCTCTCTTAACGTTGGTGAGGCATCTCCAAGCGACAGAAATCTAACGCCTGAAATAAAACAGAATTAAAAGTTTAAAAGATTGTTTGTCTTGTGAATCGGTGATGAGGGTTTTGTTGCAGACAGCAAACGGCGATGTTCACGGCAGTACAGAAACGAAGAAAGAATTCAACCAATAGACGACATCGAGACGGCGCCCCTCCACGCGACGAGGAAAGAGAGAAGGTACGAGAAGGGTATGCAACATATACTTTTTTGGTGTTAAAAATGACCAGTTGTTTAAACGAGAACTGCCACGGCCCGTTCCGAGACGGGTATACAAAAAGGAGAACTGCCACGGCCCATTCCGGGACGGCTATGTCACATGATGTTTTTTATGGATATGGTAACATTTATTAGAAGTTTCTGCTTGAGCTTTTCTTATAATATTTTAATCGTTTTAATTGTAGAGTTTGAGATCAATTAACGGGGGATGGTAGGTTTATTTTATCTCAAACAAAACTTTACAATTTGTTCAAAAGTCGATTCTGTTTGTTTGGTCATCGATTTATGGAGAACATAAAACTTAAAGTAATGAAGAAAAGTCAATAAAAAATCAATCGAAATGATTGTTGGAAAGAGACGACAATATGGCTCACAGAAATTAAATTTTTTAAATTTTTTTTTAAAACTTAGTTCACCCCAAACAAGGCTGGCCGCCATTGTAGACGTAAGGGGATACTGAGAATTATAGTAAGAATTTTTTTTAAGGGGGGGGGGGGCGGGGGAGGGGGGCATCCTAAATTGGGAGCTGTGCAGCGATATGCTTGTTCACATTAGTTTTACATTTTTGCATGTCGGTACGGTCGGAGAAACAGGGAGCAGGGAGGGAGTTCCAAAGGCCGGTAGCACGAGGGAAAGAAGCTATTGGAGTAGAAGGTTCTCCAGCATCTGTTGACCTTCACAGTGACTGGATGGGATTTAGTAGATTGTCGGGTCGGTCCGAGTGTGTTTATGTCGAGGGGGCACCAGAGCAGCAAGTTCATTGTATAAAAGAAAGGCAATAAAAATCAATGTTATTGCAAGAGATAGGGGTTAGGGTTAGGGTTAAGTTCAGGGAACTTCTGCCATTACTAACTAGCAGAGTGTTACCTCTATCGACCAAGGGAAGACTCTATTATGCATGTGTATGAAGTACGATGATGTATAAAAGTGAGACATCACCAGTGAGGGTTGAGGATAGGCGTTGCATGGAGAGAAAGGATAAGCTTAGATCTAATGATCTTAGAGGAAGATTAAATCTGGACAATATAGGGAGATGTGGGCAGAACAAGATACTTTGATGGTATGGCCATGTTGAAAGGATGAATGAGAGTTCTTGGGTTGGTAGATGTAGATCAGTTGAGGTAGCAGGTTCGGTTAACAGGGTAAAGCCCAAAAAAAAAACATGGGTCGAAGTGATAAAGATGGACTTGAGAGAAAAAGGGATAAATAAAGACCTGGCCAGAGATAGGTTAGTTTCGAAGTCAATTTCTAAAAGTTGGATGTAAAACCGATGATGATGATGATGATGATGATTTCTCAATAAAGATTCCATATTAATACAGAATTTTTAAGAATTCTTGTTCTTTTTGCTTCGTTCAATTTTAATCGGTAATTTAAGATCTCTGTTGAAAAACATTTGACAAAAGAGCCTGAACATAAAAATCAATCTCGTTTAAAATCCTACAAATAGTGATATATCAATTGCCAGTCCTTTGTTTTTTGTTTGATGCAACCATATTCTTTTATGCGCAAGGTGAAGATGTGCTGTATGTATAACAAAATGGCTATAAACAAATTCTGACGGTGGATCAAAAAGTTCATCACATGAATTTGTGCGTGCTTGATTGGCCTAATGGATACATTTTCAGATTATGGAATCGCCTCTGCCGAATACAAATCAATTGGATCTATTGTGTTCAATTACAGACGAATACTATTAGGAACCCACAATTTCCACCATCTATGTATAAAATCAATACTTGTATAAATCGTATACAGTGGGTATTATTTTTTGACAATAAGTAACTCATCAAGGGTTCATTGAATTTAGTAGTCAGAGCTCAACTGTCTGACTAGTTGAGCTCAACTGTCGGACTAGTTGAGCTCAACTGTCGGACTAGTTGAGCTCAACTGTCGGACTAGTTGAGCTCAACTGTCGGACTAATTGAGCTCAACTGTCTGACTAGTTGAGCTCAACTGTCTGACTAGTCGAGCTCAACTGTTGAACCAGTTGAGCCCAACTGTCTGACTAGTTGAGCTCAACTGTCGGACCAGTTGAGCCCAACTGTCTGACTAGTTGAGCTCAACTGTCGGACTAGTTGAGCTCAACTGTCTGACTAGTTGAGCTCAACCGTCTGACTAGTTGAGCTCACCCGTCGGACTAGTTGAGCTCAACTGTCTGACTAGTTGAGCTCAACTGTCTGACTAGTTGAGCTCAACTGTCTGACTAGTTGAGCTCAACCGTCGGACTAGTTGAGCTCAACCGTCGGACTAGTTGAGCTCAACCGTCTGACTAGTTGAGCTCAACCGTCGGACTAGTTGAGCTCAACCGTCTGACTAGTTGAGCTCAACCGTCTGACTAGTTGAGCTCAACTGTCGGACTAGTTGAGCTCAACCGTCTGACTAGTTGAGCTCAACCGTCTGACTAGTTGAGCTCAACTGTCGGACTAGTTGAGCTCAAACTAAATAAACTGAGATAGAGCTTAGAAAGTCGGTTTATAAGAAGGATGGGATGTTCCATTATGCTTAGATGGGCAAGTCCACTTTTGAGTTGTGATTGACTGATAGTCCATAAGTGGATAATGTGTTATTATTGGAGAACTGGACTATCCCCACATTGAAAACCGACCTTGTGTCTAACTCTGCCCTCGTGAGGAGGTAAGTAAATAGACACCCTTCCTTCTATTGTGTTTTGGCTCATCTACCCTTTTCTCTTAATCGCAAAAGTTGATGTGATGCAAACCTTACTTCCTGGCTTATTTGTCAAAAGCATTCCCCTGATGAGTCATTGTTTGGTTGGTCGAAAATAGACCTTAAACTTAAAAAGAAAAATGTTTCATGTTTTTCCACGTAGACATATGGAGAAGTGTTTTCACCGAAATTATGGTGGGAGAGATCTTCTGATACAATCTGACAGTCTCTCTCTCTCTGTATCTCTGTCTCTCTCTCTCTCTCTGAATCTCTCTCTCTCTGTCTCTCTCTGTCTCTCTCTCTCTGTCTCTCTCTCTCTGTCTCTCTTATCTCTTCTTTAGAATAATATTTGGTTCTTTTTGCTCACAGTGGCATGTAAAAAATTGAGTTGCTAAACACTCAGCATTGTAAAGTGAGGATCAAGGGTAAGCGGAACAATCCCGGGAAAGGAAAGTAGTGGCGCCCTCCCCTATATATCCATGTAGTAGCTAATGAAAAGGGAGCCTTCGAGTTGCCCTCGACTATTGTCGACCCCTTTTACTTTTTTATTTTAAATGCTCAAATAGAAAGTAATTTTTTGTCTTAAATTAAAGTTTAAAGGCAAAAGTCAAGTATTATGGTTATTTTGTGCTTCTAGACCAAAAAAAAAACAGTAATGTTCTAATTGGTATAGAAGAACCAATAATTTAAAAAACAGGTTTGCTTATAATTCTTGTATTTGCTTTGCCATTTGGGAAAGGTAATGGAAAGATAATAATGGAAATGAATAATAATGAGATAATAATCTGATAATAATAATGTGATGATAATAATGTGATGATAATAATGTGATAATAATAATGTGATAATAATAATGTGATAATAATAATGTGATAATAATGGAAAGATAATGGAAAGATAATACTTTGGAAAAATATGTCTTCGGAAATACTGTTGGGAAATTAGTCCAAAACAATTTGTTTTGCTTCACCTGCTCACTTGTGACTTATGTGAGTTTTAAAATATTAATATTTAATATTTAATATGAGGTATAAGCATTTCAAGTATTCATGAATATTGTTTCTGAGCAAAGTAGCCATATTCTTCAGCCACTTGTTTATATTATGGACCTTACTTCCTGTGACCGAAAAAATGGCTACTTTGTTCCGAATCTATATTTACGACAACTTAAAAAGTTTATATCTAATATTAAATGTGTATATTTTTAACGCAAATAGCTCACAAATGAATGAAACAAAATGAATTGTTTTTTACTAATTTGCCAACGGTATTTCCTTTTAAATAATTTATATCAGTAATAGTAATTGTAACAGCAAGCAAACTGGAGCAAAAATCTCGGACACAAATTATACTGATGAATATGTATTTATTTGCACGCACGTGAACTATAACATCTTTTCACCGTAAAACTGGAAATACATGAAAATAAACTAGTCTTACAAACATGTTCTAAGACAAAACGAAGCAAATTATAAAAGAGTAAAAATTCAAATAGGTTTAGAGAACTATGCGTTGCTTACCTCTATTTTTGCCAAGCTACTTGCCCCAGAGCCAACGTCTATCACAAGCGGAACAAACGTCCGACTCCGATGTTGACTGATTCGAAAAGACCGCCTCTGGGCAAGCAGGCGGTGTAGAGGCACAACAGTAACCCCGTGAGCATGTCTTCCGAAAGAGGCCGGTGCTGAATACAAAATGTCCCCTTCCTGAATTATGACTGGCCAACATGTGTAACTCCTACGTTTACAGTAATAATTATCCTGTCTCCCTAGCAACTATGAATTAAATACTAATCTAGACTCTCAAGCCTGGGAAGGGAAACAAGTCTAAGAGTGTTGGATATTCTTTCGTGTTCAAATAATCATTTGACCCAATCAAAGAGATATTATTTGAACTAACATATCAGCAAATCAATGAAAAGCAAATTGATATTTATCTTTTTTATTATATTTTTTCATATCTTGCCATATAAACTTGATGAAATTATAGAGAAGCACTACGATAGATCTTCCGTTATAGTCAGGATGGCTCTAATAATTATTTCTGACCTCGGGAGCTGTGTTCAGTTAGTTTACTTACTAAGATGCTAAAATGGCTACCTTCAGACCTATGACAACTGATGCCTCTACAGAGAAGAGGACAAAAACACATATCTATCCGTCAAGTAAAAATAAAAATAAAATAAAGTGATCGACCATAGTCGAGGGTGACCTGAACAAACAAAAATCCCATACGAAGACTTCAAAACAAAAATCAGAAACCAAATGGCAAGAAATGTGGAATCTTTTTCCAAGAAACAAACTACATTCCATAATGCCTATCATCAAAGAATGGCAACCAGGACACGGAAGACCGAGAAGGGAGCAGGTATTATTAGAAAGAATACGAATCGGTAGTACCCATTTAACTTATTCATATTTCCTGAAGAAAGAGAACTTCCAACATGCATACCATGCTAGTCACGTTTCACCGTTGAATGCATACTTATTGCCTGTAAAGATCTCCAACAAACCCAAAAAATACTACCAAATCGACAATTTGAAGGATCTGTTTAACAAAGTTCACATAGACAATATATTCAATTTCCTGAAAGCTACAGGACTTTACAAGAAAATTTGAAGAACATAAAAATCTCGATACCCATCTCCCAAATATCCCTACCACTGTACGTTTAAAACAAAAAAAAGCAACAAAAAAAAAACATACAACAAAAAACAAAAAACATAAAAATCTCGATACCCATCTCCCAAATATCCCTACCACTGTACGTTTAAAACAAAAAAAGCAACAAAAAAAAAACATACAACAAAAAACAAAAAACAAAAAAATCTCGATACCCATCTCCCAAATATCCCTACCACTGTACGTTTAAAACAAAAAAAAGCAACAAAAAAAGCAACAAAAAAAACATACAACAAAAAACAAAAAACATAAAAATCTCGATACCCATCTCCAAAATATCCCTACCACTGTACGTTTAAAACAAAAAAAAGCAACAAAAAAAAAGCAACCAAAAAAAGCATACAACAAAAAACAAAAAACATAAAAATCTCGATACCCATCTCCCAAATATCCCTACCACTGTACGTTTAAAACAAAAAAAGCAACAAAAAAAAAACATACAACAAAAAACAAAAAACATAAAAATCTCGATACCCATCTCCCAAATATCCCTACCACTGTACGTTTAAAACAAAAAAAGCAACAAAAAAAAAACATACAACAAAAAACAAAAAACAAAAAAATCTCGATACCCATCTCCCAAATATCCCTACCACTGTACGTTTAAAACAAAAAAAAGCAACAAAAAAAGCAACAAAAAAAACATACAACAAAAAACAAAAAACATAAAAATCTTGATACCCATCTCCAAAATATCCCTACCACTGTACGTTTAAAACAAAAAAAAGCAACAAAAAAAAAGCAACCAAAAAAAGCATACAACAAAAAACAAAAAACATAAAAATCTCGATACCCATCTCCCATCTGTACGTTTAAAACAAAAAAGCAACAAAAAAAACATACAACAAAAAAAACCCAGAAAAAGGAACAAAAAAACATGACTTAATTCTCCAAATAACCTTTCATGGCATTAAATGATATTAAAGGGTCGATATGCCGTTAAAAACCAACCAACCCTTTTCATTAGCTACTACACCAGAGGTCGCCACTCTATTTCCAGGATTACTCCACTTACCCTTGATCCGTGACCATATAATATTGAGTGTTTATCAACAGGGCATCAAGTACCATTCTTTGAGTCTTTGGTATGAGTCGACTGAGGATTGAACCCCGGTCTCCCAGACAATTACCATTATACTAAATGGGCCGGTCAAAGCCTCATATTTATTTTGCAAACCTCGGCATGCTTAGCAATAAATTTGGAGTTGATATCATGGACGGATAAGGAATTGGAACATGTGGCATCCCAGATCATTGATTTTGCATGTTCGAAGTGAAACACCATAATTATGTCTGGTCTTTTTCCATCATTATTGCCCAGACTGACCAGTTTAAAAATGGAAAAGAAACCGGCAGCATCAAAGGCTTGTCAAATACTTTCATCAATTGCTAATTGATGTGATACCCACATGACAATCAAACGGCAAGACAGAGAGTGAAGGCCAAATTCATTGATGACATGGCTACGACATGTACGATAGTTATCTATGTAAGACTAAAAACAACAAGAACGTTTTTAAGTAAAAACATGGTATTTTTTAGATTTAATATAATACCCCCAAATATTGAATTAAATTTGATCCATAGTCATTAGCCACTAATTTAAGCAAGATTATCCGAATTTCAATTTCCTCTTAACACCCCTTGAGCCTTAAATTTTAGACATTTTCTAGAATCAAAATCATGTAATAGATTTTGATCTAAATTTGAATAAGGATTCTAGACATGAGGTTTAGTAGCATTATATCTTGATTTTAATCTTCGTAAGTAGACATAAAGTGGTGGAAAACAGTTCGGCAAATTAATTTTAACTGTTCTGGGACACATATTCTTTTCATATATATATATATATATATATATATATATATATATATATATAACTAGCTATGGCCAAATAGCGTCGCCAATCCGCAGTGCCTAGTGTGGCAATTATGGCAAAACATACAAACATACATATAAACAAACATACATACATACAAACATACATGCATAGAAACATATATACATACATACAAACATACATACATACAAACATTCATACATACAAACATACATACATACATACAAACACACATAAAAACATACAAGCATACATAAAAACATACATACATACAAACATACATAAATACATACATACATACATACAAACATACATATATACATACATACAAACAAACATACATACAAAAATACATACATACATACAAACATAAAAACATACATACAAACATACATACATACATACAAACATTCATACATACAAACATACATACATACTACATACTAACATAAAAACATATATACAAACATACATACATGCATACATACAAACATGCATACAAACATAAATACATACATATATACATACATACAAACATAAATACAAACATACAAACATAAATACATACATACATACACACATACAAACATACATACACACATACAAATATACATACATACAAACATACATACATACATACATATATACAAACATAAATACAAACATACAAACATACATACATACATACATATATACAAACATACATACAAACATACAAACATACATACATACAAACATACATACATACAAACATAAATACAAACATACATACATACAAACATAAATACAAACATACATACATACATACATAAATACATACATACAAACATACATACATACATAAATACATACATACATACACACATACAAACATACATACAAACATACAAATATACATACAAACATGCATACAAACATAAATACATACATACATATATACATACATACAAACATACATGCATACAAACATACATATATACAAACATACATAAATAACAGCATACATACATACATGAAACAAGCAATTTATGAGAAAATGCCGTTAATGCCTAATATCTAAAGTTTCCATCTTTTTGTTTTGTCTTTTCCTAAAATACTGCTTCTTCAGCCAGACGCTCCAATACTTATTTCTGTTTCCTCATTTCACAAGGATTAAGTGTTTTGTCTGTAGATTTGACGGTTGCAATGAACAGGTGTGAATACTTGTCTAGTTGTAAGCAGTTCCAGTCTTTAACAAGATAGAAAAAGATCAATTTTGTGCAGGTGAGTGGCGA
The DNA here is from genome assembly GCA_963556195.1 of Sepiola atlantica. NCBI lineage: Eukaryota > Metazoa > Mollusca > Cephalopoda > Sepiida > Sepiolidae > Sepiola > Sepiola atlantica. The sequence goes on from OY744534.1 coordinate 73,328,331, forward strand.
ATAACAAGATAAAAACTTCTTAGGCGACTTAAAGTTTTCGTGAACGTAGTTCGCACACGGAGTTAAAATTAGACCTTTTAGTGCATATGCGCATAAAATATTAAAGAAAGTTTATATTATTGCATGGAATGCAAACTATGGGTTAAGGCGGTCATTTTATAGGAACAAAATTAGAATTAGTACAAAGTGACATCAGCAACTGAGTTTTCTTATACCACAATATATATATATATATATATATATATATATATATATATATATATATATATATATATATATATATATATTGTGTGTGTAGGCAGCATATTTTCAATTGTCTATCTAATGTTTCGGTCAAATTGATATAAATATGAAAGCCATGGATCATATTTATATCAATTTGACCGAAACATTAGATGGACAATTCGGAAAATTGAAAAAATAAAAAAAAGTCGCATCAAACAAAACCACTTCGTGTTATTTAATAATGTTTGCCTAAATATATATATATATATATATATATATATATATATATATAAAGATAAATGAAAGAAGGAAATAAAAATGTACGAATCACAAATCTATTTCAACTTTGATTGTTCAATGCAATGTGTACTCGGTAAAAACATGTTTATTTTTCTTTCCTTAAGCCAAGGCTTTTCAAAGATTAAAATCTTTTTACCGAGTACACCTTGCATTGAACAATCGAAGTTGAAATAGATTTGTCATTCGTACATTTTTATCTCTCTTTCATTTATCTTTATAATTGCTCTATCTCGTGTATTGAGCTTAAACTATTTCACTATAGGTTCTATCCTCTAAAAGTATACTTTTAGTTTCATATTTTATTTTATATATATATATATATATATATATATATATATATATATATATATATATATATATGGAAGTTTCTCAACTATATTTAAAAAAAAAAAATAACAAACTCGTTCAGTGGAAAATCACTCATGTAAGTAAATTTTACTTTTTTAGTTTGCTTCTAACATTATTTAAGGGATCATCAGTTGTTTACCATGAAAAACTGTTTCGGGAATTTAAAAACAAGACAGTATTTAATTTCATAATTTCTGAAGTACGACGGTACGATAAAACATGTGTCAGTGGATAACCATTTTATATCTATCTATCTATCAAAAAGAAAAAAGTAATAATATATAAGTAATAATTCAAAAAGAAAAAAGTAATAATATATGAGTAATAATTCAAAAAGAAAAAAGTAATAATATATAAGTAATAATTCAAAAAAAAAGTAATAATATATAAGTAATAATTCAAAAAGAAAAAGTAATAATATATAAGTAATAATTCAAAAAGAAAAAGTAATAATATATAAGTAATAATTCAAAAAGAAAAAAGTAATAATATATAAGTAATAATTCAAAAAGAAAAAAGTAATAATATATAAGTAATAATTCAAAAAGAAAAAAGTAATAATATATAAGTAATAATTAAAAAAAAAAGTAATAATATATAAGTAATAATTCAAAAAGAAAAAAGTAATAATATATGAGTAATAATTCAAAAAGAAAAAAGTAATAATATATAAGTAATAATTAAAAAAAAAAGTAATAATATATAAGTAATAATTAAAAAAAAAAAAGGAATAATATATAAGTAATAATTCAAAAAGAAAAAAGTAATAATATATAAGTAATAATTCAAAGAGAAAAAAGTAATAATATATAAGTAATAATTCAAAAAGAAAAAAGTAATAATATATAAGTAATAATTCAAAAAGAAAAAAAGTAATAATATATAAGTAATAATTCAAAAAGAAAAAAGTAATAATATATAAGTAATAATTCAAAAAGAAAAAAGTAATAATATATAAGTGATAATTCAAAAAGAAAAAAGTAATAATATATAAGTAATAATTCAAAAAGAAAAAAGTAATAATATATAAGTAATAATTCAAAAAGAAAAAAGTAATAATATATAAGTGATAATTAAAAAAAAAAAGTAATAATATATAAGTGATAATTAAAAAAGAAAAAAGTAATAATATATAAGTAATAATTCAAAAAGAAAAAAGTAATAATATATAAGTAATAATTCAAAAAGAAAAAAGTAATAATATATAAGTAATAATTAAAAAAAAAAAGTAATAATATATAAGTAATAATTCAAAAAGAAAAAAGTAATAATATATAAGTAATAATTCAAAAAGAAAAAAGTAATAATATATAAGTAATAATTCAAAAAGAAAAAAGTAATAATATATAAGTGATAATTAAAAAAAAAAAGTAATAATATATAAGTGATAATTAAAAAAGAAAAAAGTAATAATATATAAGTAATAATTCAAAAAGAAAAAAGTAATAATATATAAGTAATAATTAAAAAAAAAAAGTAATAATATATAAGTGATAATTAAAAAAGAAAAAAGTAATAATATATGAGTAATAATTCAAAAAGAAAAAAGTAAATATATTATATTAATAATAAAAAAATAAATGACCAAAAAAAACAAAACCTTAATGATTCGAACAAGCACTCTTCAGAGTGTGTTACCGAGCACTCAAACCTATATATAACGGAGCACTGAAATGTGCTTGAAGCATGGTCTAAAATGAGTGAAATTTACCCTGTTGTATCCGAACGAGTTCTTTAGTACTTACCTGTGCAAGCAATGAAAACTAAACATCGATCATGACTGAATGTCAAGCATGACCTACGAGTGTGCCTTTCTAATACGTCTCCTCGAATTGAGGAACTTGCTTGTCACAAACAGAAACACAGACCTCACGCTGAAGTTCATGATTGATTGATACTCAGAAAATATTGTTTAACCCTTGTTTCTGTAGCATCATTGTCAAATATTTGTAATACGGATGTTTCTTCTGAATAAGGTCATCAAAATTTGAATAATTTTATAATATCCTTTGCAGAATTATTGTAGTATAAATAAATTAGTCAATAAATTACCATTATGTTCATTGTCACATTATTGGGGGTTCGGGGAGATGGTTTTATAGCTCAGGGGGTACTTAACAGGAAAAAGGTTGAAAACCCATGCCCTAGAATATCATCCGACCGGTTCTAGACATCACTGGCTTCCCATTGATCCTTGAACCAGTTGGCCTTGACAGAGGGGATCTAAAATGGCCTGATGATATTTCTCTTTGCAAACAGCAAGTCGCTTATATGGGATATGACTTGTGTGGACACATTTATGCCCTCGTAACGGAATCGGCAACAATCCATGTGTTCCAAGCGATCGCCACAACGACATGTGAAGTGATAGGCTCCGTCACGCGTGACTTCCTCAACAACCTCGGTCTGTTAATTACATGCCACACTGAGAATAATTGTGAATTGACTTGGCTTTACGAGCGCCTCTCCATCGCCATTATTTGTCGAAACACTTTGAGCCTGCTCTTGGCCTGCCAAGCCAACAGGACATCCGATGAAACCTCCTGGTATTTGCATATTGGTTTTGCAAAAGGACATTTTATTAATTAACTATTATTTGTTGATATTGCAATTCAAATCCGTATTCATCAAAACAAAAATAAACAAGTTTGTTCAGATTAGTCCCCTTTGTTATTGAATAAATAGTTTTTTTTTCTGTAAGTTTTCCATTGAAGAAGGTGCATGATGAAACTCTTGTTTTAATATGGTATCAAACTGGGATTTACTAGTCTCTCCCTCTTAGACAAGGTCCCAAAAAGAGTCGCCAACTTAATAGGTCCCTCACTATCCACCAAGCTCCAGCCCCTGTCCCATCACCGCAATGTTGCATCCTTGCGCTTGTTTTACAAATACTTCGATGGACTGTGCTCCGATGAACTGGCTGCTCTGGTGCCCCCTCGACGTAAATACACTAGACCAACTCGACAATCAGCTAAATCCCATCAATTCACTATGGAGGCCCCCAGATGCCGGAGAGCCTTCTACTCCAATAGCTTCTTTCCTCGTGCTACCGGCCTTTGGAACTCCCTCCCCGCTCCCCGTTTCCCCGACTGTACCGACATGCAGAAATTTAAAACTAATGTGAACAAGCATCTCGCTGCAAAGCCAATATCCCAATACATCGTTCACATGAAGAAATAAGAAAGAAAAAAAGAAAACGTCTCAAATTGGAAAGTTAAAAAAAAGGAAAATGGAAAGATAAATAAACGTATAAATCGGTATAGCAGGAGAAAGGGAAAAAGAAAGAAAGGAAACAGAAAGAAAGGAAAAAGGAAAGAAAGGAAAAAGAAAGAAAGGAAAAAGGAAAGAAAGGAAACAGAAAGAAAGGAAAAAGGAAAGAAAGGAAACAGAAAGAAAGGAAAAAGGAAAGAAAGGAAACAGAAAGAAAGGAAAAAGGAAAGAAAGGAAAAAGAAAGAAAGGAAAAAGGAAAGAAAGGAAATGTCGGGCATTTTTAACGACAGCTAACAGAACAAAAAAGGGGTGAAAAAAACAAACAAATAGGAAACAAATAAATGGTACCAAAGGCAAGATAAGTTACTCTTCTGGATAAGTTTATTTGTGTTTTGACTCATTTTAAAGCGTTTTTTTAGTTCGATTTAAAATTGATGTCGAGACGTCACGTGGTCACCTGCGGCCATTTTTTCCCCATTCTACCGTGAAGTCTCGGCACTAATTTTAAATCGAACTAAAAAACGCTTTAAAATAAGTCAAAACACAAATAAACTTATCCAGGTAGGTAGAAGAGTAACTTATCTTGCCTTTGGTAACATTTATTTGTTGCACATTTGGTTTTTTTTTAGCCCTTTTTCGTTTTGTTAACTGTCGTTAAAAATGCCCGAAATGTCTAATTATGGAAATAGATTTGCGTCCTTCCTTCCCTTATTCGTCGGGCAGACTTTTGTGTGACGGGACGGATATATATTTACAACTAAATACACATTGCTCTTTATTGTGGAGTGAAGGATTAGCTGCGTCCTAGCACTTCTATAAGAGGTCCTGTCTGTCAGTATCTGAGGCTTCAGTTTAAAATAGCATTTTCATTGCTGACTGCACGGATTTAACGAACGCATCTTATTTTAGATGCGTCCAGTATCCTTGTAAGAGGCTCTGTCCGTCACGCTTGTGTTTAAAACAGCATTTTCATTGCTGACTGCACGGATTTAACGAACGCATCTTATTTTAGATGCGTCCAGTATCCTTGTAAAAGGCTCTGTCCGTCACGCTTGTGTTTAAAACAGCATTTTCATTGCTGACTGCACGGATTTAACGAACGCATCTTATTTTAGATGCGTCCAGTATCTGTATCACTTATGTTTAAAATAGCATTTTCATTGCTGACTGCACGGATTTAATGGGTGCATTGTAAGAATACACGTTCGATTTTGTTTAAATTTATACTGGCTTTCATTTGGATGCATGTTAGATTTCGGGCAGAGTTATTTGAAAATCCATGAATAATTGATGTGGTTTATAATTGTTAGAGTGTTCGCAATTGGACCAGGAGACCGAGGTTCAATCCTCAATCGAGTCATATCAAAGACTAAAAAAATGGTACTTGATGCTCCCTTTGCTAAACACTCAGCATTATAAGGTGAAGGATCAAGGGTAAGTGGAGTAATCGTCGGAAAGGAGTGACGCCCTCCCCTACATCTTGATATAATAGCCAATGAAAAGGGAGCCCTCAGGTCGTACTCGACTATGGTCGATCACTTTACTTTTACTTATATTGGTCACAACAACAAATTAGAATACTTTTGTATGTACTAAAAAAAAAAGAAGAAATTTACACAAAAGAGGATACAGTAGCCTAGCACATGTCTAAATTCACTTTGAATTGCTGTGTTGTTGGCGCATTTATTACCTCTCTTGGGAGACTATTCCAAGGCCCATGGATCCTGATTGAGAAGACGGCCTTCCTCTGGTTCAATCGAAATCGGTGATGAAATAGTTTTTGTAGTGTCCGCGTAGACCTCTTTCTGGTGCAGGAGTGAATAATAGGTTCTGCGGTATATCGTAATGACGATTGAGGAGATTGTAGGCCAAAATGAGATCACCGCGTAATCGTCGGCGCTCAAGGGAAAAAAGGTTAAGTTTCTTGAGTCTGCCGAGTTGAATGCTATCGGATATATTAATCATACCCAGCCAAGCGTTTACACGAAGCATTGTGCTTCAGCATTAACCCTAACCCTAAGTCAGCGAAGAAAAGTTGATTTGTTGTGTAAAAACATCTTGTTGGTAGTTTCTTCCAGAATGTGAGTGACCAGTCACTTGTGTCCGTGTGTTTATTTACCTCCTCTTCAGAAGGTTAGACACAAGGTCAGGTGTGGAAAGCCAGCGCACTAGGTTTAGCGCACTCGGACCTACAAAAAATGCCTGAGCAGCCCCGTCGGCATTCCCGGTAGGGGCACCTTAGGCGATTAACAATAAACTAACCTCTCCCCAAAGAGAAGGTAAAGCCTGGGAGGGTTGACCTCCTGAGACTGAACAGAACCGCACCTCAGCCCAACAGCAACAAAATCGGACTGATTGTCGAGGACGCATCCCCGGCCGGTAAGAACACACCTACTCAACCTGTGCCAGGTAAGTATGTACTAAAGAAATGAATGTTGCGTGACCCATTCGGAGTTAGGGTTTTTACTTTCATTTCTGTTTCGCCATTATTTTAACTCTGCGCCCCCCACCCCACCCCTGTACATGATTATTTTTTTAAAGTTAAATTTAATTATAACAGTATAGTTTAGTCGTTAAATTGTTAATTGAATCAAATTCTTCTAATAAAACTATAACTAATTGTTGTTTTAATCTCATTTTACAAAATCATTGGATTTGAATAGCTTCCAAAACTTTCAATCTTTTAATTAAATGAAGATTTGCTATGAATTGTAAAGTCAGTTGAAATGACTTTCTATTCGACAGTTTAAATGCTCCCAAATTCCATTCATATTTCAAAAGGTGACAAATTAATTTACTCTTTTTTCCCCCAATTATTAACTAAAGATTAAAATAGCTGACTTGACGAATAAACCGTAATGGATTCTGGTCAAGTTAATTTCGTAATTAAATTATTTTTTAAATAGGATTTGGAAATTTTCATTTAATTTTACACTATATAAGTAATTAAAATATATAATGGGTATAATATACATAAATAGTATATATAATGGGTACAAATATATATAAATGGTATATATAATGGGTATAAATATATATAAATGGTATATATAATGGGTATAAATATATATAAATGGTATATATAATAGGTATAAATATATATGAATGGTATATATAATAAGTATAAATATATATAAATGGTATATATAATAGGTATAAATATATATAAATGGTATATATAATAAATATAAATATATATAAACGGTATATATAATGGGTATAAATATATATAAATTGTATATATAATGGGTATAAATATATATAAATGGTATATATAATGGGTATAAATATATATAAATGGTATATATAATGGGTATAAATATATATAAATGGTATATATAATGGGTATAAATATATATAAATGGTATATATAATGGGTATAAATATATATAAATGGTATATATAATGGGTATAAATATATATAAATGGTATATATAATAAATATAAATATCATAAATAGGATTTTTAAATTATTGAATGTGAATAGCTTCCAAAACTTTCAATCTTATAATATAGGGTGGGCAAAAATAAGGGTCCTATTTTTAAAAATTCATAACTTTTTTATTTATTGATTTAAAAAATTTTTTTTTTTAGAATAAGTAAAGGACCCGTTCCGAAGCAAGCATGAGCCGTATTAGCCCTAAGGAACGTACCCTCATTTAGAAAACATTATTTTTGCTTAAAAACTCAAAACAGTGTAAAAAACAATACTTTAGTTTTTGTAAGTTTTAAGAAGTGTTTTTCGGCTAAAATTTGTTTTGTTTATTTCAAAAAATCTCGGAAGGGTCAGTCTACACACACATAAAGTTTGGTGAGTTTAACTTTTATTTTGTGGAAGTTATTCAAATTCAAGTTATTCAAATTTAAAGATAGGACCCTTATTTTGGCCCACCCTGTACATGAAGGTTTGCTATGAATTTTAAAGCCAGTTGAAATGACTTTCTATCTGACAGTTTAAATGCTTCCAAATTCCATTCATATTTCCAAGAGGCACAAAGTAATTGACTCTTTCTTTTTCAAATTATTAACAAAAGATTAAAATGGCTTACTTGTTTATGAATAAACCATAATGAATTCTGGTCAATTTAATTTCGTAATTAAATTATTTTTCAAATAGGATTTGGAAATTTTCATTTTATTGTACACTATTGCATTTTAGATTTCAACAAATAATCGATTAATAATAAATCAATAAAAATAATAATTCAATGTGTAATTATCAAAGTTTAGTTGATGCGCAAAATACGCAGAAACAGACAAAGGAGAAATGGTCATACAATTTTATTCAAATAGAGATTTCGATTTTGAACAATTTTGTACAGTTTTTGTCTTGATTTTATTTATCTTTAAAATTTTACAAAAAAAGTCACACTATAGTAAATTTTCTTTATAAAATAAGATGTGGCACAAGACAAAAATTGCTCTTGGTCTATTCTCTAAACTAGTTTCAGTCACCAAAATACCGCATTCACTTTATGGGTAAAGCCTACTTAACATTATCCCCAATGGTTTGACGTGTTTTCTTTACAAATATATATGTACAAATTCATCGATTGGGAGGTGAGGGTGCCAAAGAACAACAGAAATAATTATAGCTTTAGGTGACGTCATTGATTTATGATTTACGTCATGTTTCAAAACATGAATTCAAAATCATGTGTACAACGCTCTAGAGATAATTGATAATGGATTTTATTTATCTTTTAAGTTTTACAAAAAAGTTCACAATATAGTAAATTTTCTTTATAGAATAATATGTGGCACAAGGCCAACATTAGGTCGGTTAGGATTGGGGTCGGCTGTCGCCTTCTTGGTCGATTCTTTAAACTAGTTTCAGTCACCAAAATACCACATTCACTCTATTGGTAAAACCTACTGAATGTTATCCCCAATGGTTTGACGTATTTTCTTTCAAAAAAATATATGTACAAATTCATCGGTTGGGAGTTGGGGTTGCTACAAAAAACAAGAGATTGCTGAAAAATAAAATGCTAAGTGTGATGGTTAGTAGGACCCTTCCCAAATCTATCAGGGTATGAGCTGCTCAGTGTTTTCAGGGTTGTGTCAAGAGCCGAAACCAAGCAAGACAGTTTCTAAGTGGGGGGAATAAAAGTGGGCTAAGGGGCCAGAACTTATTTGTACCGCTAGCTAAGAGACTTTGGGATGAGGCATGATAAGACTTCAGGTCGGCGTGCACCATGCCTAGGCAGGAAACATGTACTCAAACTTGGTTCGTCCAAACACACATAAGCTAGCGGTGTGTATCCACCTCCTTTTAAATAGTGCATAGTGCAATCTCCTCCTATCACATCTGATTTTGACTTTAAGCTGATGTTTAAAGTGCAAAATTGTTTTGATACTTTTTATACATGACTATATTAAAAAAAAAAAACAGTGTCCTCTCTTGTTCACTTATCTTGATAAATACAACTTTTAGTCACCAAACTTTTTGAACAGATATTGCATGTTTTAAATGTGCACTCACATTTCTATAATCTGTTGGTCAATTAATCAGCTGGTCAGTCATACTTAAGCTTGTTCCTAACTTTGCATTCATTGAGTCAAGTTCATAAGTAAAACTGCTGCTGCTTCAGTGGGGGTTGTATCATCAAATTCTTTTTGGTACTCCATCCCAGCCGAGGATACGTCTCTGATGATCAGTCCAACAGAGGGTGAGCCATTGTGGTTTCTTCTGGCCCTGCTCTGTCAGGCTGAGGTATTTGTTCTGTGTAGTCCTAAGAGGTCACCCTCCCAGGCTTTACTTTCTCTCTTTAAGAAGGGGTTGGTTTATAGTCAATCGCCTGAGGTGCCCTTAGCGAGGAATACTGACAGGGTTGCTGGCCTAGCATCCCCATCTTTTGACGTTGTGCTACATCTTCCTGCAAGTCTGCCGCAAAGAAGGTTGGCTCCCTCTATCGTGCTAGTAAACTCCTCACACCTGACACTATCCTGTATCTCTACAAAGCCACCATCCGCCCATGCATGGAGTATTGTTGCCACATCTGGGCTGGTGCATCACCTACTACTCTCTCTCTCTCCTTGACAAGGTCCAAAAAAGAGTCATCAACCTAATAGGTCCCTCACTGTCAACCAAGCTCCAGTCCTTGTCCCATCGCCGGCCTCTAGAACTCCCTCCCTGCCCCCTGTTTCCCCGACAGTATTGACATGCAGAAATTTAAAATTAATGTAAACAGACATCTCGTTGCACAGCTCCCGGTTTAGGTTGACCCCCCCCCCCCCCCAACCTTCTCTCCTTTTCTTTCTTCTCAGTAGCCTCTTACGTCTACAGTGGCGGCCTGCCTTGTTTGGGGTGAACTACGTTAAAAAAAATTTTTTTTTTTTTAAAGTGAGAGAGAGAAGTAGATACCTGTTTTAGCAGATTTTTGTTTTCATCGATCTTATATTTTAAAAATATAGAAATCACTGTAAGAGGAAAAAAAAGCAAACAATTCGGTGATTAAAATAAAATATTTTATTAACTTTGGTAACTTAAAAATAATATTTTTACATACAGTATTTTTTTGTCCCAAAATTAGGGTAGACACATATATATATATAGTCATCCACACACATACTCTATCATTGTATCACAGTTTTTCAGTGTAGCTAGACTATCTACCAAGCTTCAGCCCCTGTCTCATTGCTGTAATGTTGCATTCCTGTGCTTGTTTGACAAGTACTTTAATGGAATGTGCCCCGACGAACGTTCTGCATCGGTGCCCCATCGACGTGAATACCCATGACCGACGCAACAATCAGAAAAATCACACCCCTTCACTGTAGAGACTCCCAGATGCTTTGAAGGCTTTCTACTCTAATAGCTTCTTTTATCGGACAGCTTGCCTTTGGAATTCCATCTCTGCTCCCTGTTTCCCTGACTGTACCAACATGCAGAAATTGAAAACTAATGTGAACAAGCATCTCGTTGCACAGCTCCTCTTCGGATGTCCCTATGGATATGGCCCCTAATCCACAGTGGCCCCTTATGTCTCAGCGACAATATACCTTGTTTGGGGTGAATTAAAGTAAAAATAAGTGTTTGTAAGTCATAGTCCCCTCCTCTCTCTCCATCTCTCTCTCTCTCTCTCTCTCTCTCTCTCTCTCTCTCTCTCAAGTCCCTTAGTATTCCACTTTCAGGGGATATCAGTTTCTCTTTCTTCCCCAGTCTCTTAATATCGTGACAGTTGTGTCAACACAGTGAGCGCCATAAGTCTGTCTCTCTTATTGTACATCTTATATCTTGATATGTCTGTCAACAACACACTTCTCCAGCCAGTTATTAACCGCAACAACCAGCTGACCTTTGTTCTGTGTGAGAAAATCGAATAATCTGTCTTCGTTCATAACGACATGTCCCTGTAAGTTTCCATCTCTTCTTCGATAATCTTGAGGTTTTCTTCAATACAAAATGAGGAGGGGCGGTTATTATGTCACACTATTACACAGTATCAGGCTCATATTTTCATTGTTTTCATCAGATTTTTTCATTCCATTCACTGCACAGACCGGGATCGTCTGCTCATTGTCTTCATCTGAATTAAGTGCTTGATTCCGACACCGGTTACAGTGTCGGTCATGTGGTATCTGTCACTGCTGTAACAATTGATTCTCCCACTAAACAAACACACAACTTCAGTTTAAAACAAGTAACACTGTTTTATTTTGAGATGTTACAATGATGCTTTCTTCTGCTGAACGTTAGATCTACAAATCAACACAACAAACGCAAAAGCTTACGGCCCATCTGTTTTTAAATCCCATAGAAACCCAACTGAACCCCTCTGTCCGCTCTGCTGGGATATATATATATATATATATATATATGTCCGCTCTGCTGGGATATATATATATATATATATATATATATATATATATATATATATATATATATATATATATTTTAATCTTAGCTTTCGAGAATATACTTCTCCTTGTCAAAGAGTGTTTTTTTTTTCTTCTTTTTTTTCATCGTCCGATGGAAATGGACTTCGGGTCAGAAAATCACGTTATGTCTGAAGGCGAGGTCGCGCCAGTTTGAATAAGAAAGGGTATTTAATTTATTTAACACCACCATTGTTATGGTTTTTTCAAAAAAAAATATAGTACTATTACGAAACAATGGTTTAAAAAATATGTCTAAATACCCTTTCTTTTTTTATCTAAGAAGACATTTTTATTTTAAAGACACCAGCCTATCTCTTGTGTGGTCCTTTCTCTTAGTTAAATATTTTCCACTTGCATGCCTGCTGTCTGCAGCATGCATCTTTTTTTTTTTTTTTAACATAGTTCACCCCCAAACAAGGCAGGCCGCCACTGTAAACGTAAGGGGCTACTGAGAAAAAAGAAAAGGGAGAAGGTTGTGGGAAGGGGTCAGCCTAAATTGGGATCAGTGCAGCGAGATTTCTGTTTACATTAGTTTTAAATTTCTGCATGTCAGTACTGTCGGGGAAACAAGGGGCAGGGAGGGAATTCCAGAGGTCAGCAGCACGAGGAAAGAAGCTATTTGAGTAGAAAGCTCTCCGGCATCTGGAGACCTCCACAGTGAATGGATGTGATTTAGTTGATTGTCGAGTTGGTCTAGTGAATTTACGTCAAGGGGGCACCAGAGTAGCCAATTCATGCATCCCACCTAACACGTGACATTATGCATGTTTACAATTAGTGCCGTGATCTTCTTTAAAGAAACCGAGGTTTCAATCAGTGTTCATTTTTCTCAATAATCATTTTTTTTTTAATTAAACGCAACTTGTATTACGAATAAAATTATAATGTTTATTCATTGTTTTGTTACTGTTTTCGTAATACAGTCTAAATCTTAATACTAATCTGGAATTCAAACAGCTGAATTCTTGTATGAATCCAAGATTGAACTTGTTGTTCACCAGGACTAGTGGAATGCTAAAGAGTAAGCAACTCGACACTATTTGTAGGTTCTTTCGAATCTCAGACACGGGTAACCAATTAAATGAACATTCTACATCCTCAAAATCACCAACGTTGAAATCTCCAGCCTTCTGTACCACTTCTCATATAAATATCTTCAACCTTCTTCTAATTAACACCTGCAAGAGAGGATCAAACTGATCTACAGTTGATTTATCAGTCTTATATAGTGATTATTTCCAGCAGATCAACTGCCATCCAAATCAGTCATGCACATTTGAGCTCAATGAACTGTGCAGTAACCAGGGGTTTTTACCCCACCCAATAAACCGGTATTGTCTGCACCTTCGGGTCTTGATTTACGCCAGTCTATCAGTTGTCCGTCCTGTTCTAGGAGGTGCACCCTCCCAGGCTTTGCCTTCTCACCCTTTGAGAGAGGGTTAGTTTATTGCTGATCGCCTGAGGCGCCCCTACCGGGGAATGCCGACGGGGCTGCCCAGGCAATTTTTAAAATGACCAAAGCGCTCAAATTCTCGGGCGCTGGTTTTTCAAATCCCACTTTCCCGACCTTGTGTCACATCTTGCCTTGTGGGAGGATAATAAATAAATAGAATCAGAGCCTGTGCTATCTACTTCTGAACAAGCGGTGAAGGAAGTCATCTGAAGAGCACTTTGGAGGCCTCCTTAATTTAATTTTTTTTGTTCCCTTACTTAAAATGTCATAAAGAATTTTATACGGTCCCTATTTGCTTACCTCCCTACGAGGGCAGAGTTAGACACAAGGTAGATTTTTAATGCGTGTGTGTGTGGGGGGGGGGGGTCCAGCTCCCCCAAAATAAGGCACTCTGGATTGGGACAAAAAAATTTTAAATTTGCCCCATTCTAGAAGGAGTTCTCCTTCACTGAACGAGGACAGAACAGATGAAGCATAACATCAGAACAGATACTACACTTTGCTTCTAGCTAAAAGGGCCAAACTGAGTCGATTTTAACAGTAATAATATATTAAAAAGACAAAAAAATGTCATTGTTTATTCGAGTGTATTAATCTGTACGAAACTTTAATAATTTCTACCTTTTTTTTGGGGGGAAATCGCTATGAGATTAAATTCGAACACTTGTATTCTTTATAATATATATAATATGATTTATTGAATAAATGCTGAAAATATAATTAAGTTTGGAGAATTCTGATTTTTTGTGATAGAAAAAAAAAAATTAACACAATTTATATGGGTCTGTTTACAAAATGTAGTCTCCTAGTGAGGGGGGGGGGCATATTTTAATAATATAATTGGGGGGGGGGGGCTCTAAGGCTCGTAGCACTTGCATTGGATAATGTTATTATATTTAATCAGCTGCGATGTTAGATAAAAAATAATGAGAAAAAAGTTATACAAGAGAGGGTCATTATTTTGGCTGAGATGTTACCATCTTTTATTTTGCAAAGAACCATTATTAGCAGAAGAATCGTTTGGTTGACAGACCTCATTATTTGATTGACAGACCTCATTATTTGAGATGCTTTCATCTCCATACGAGATTCTGCCCAATCTAATCAAAAGTCTTCTTTTTCTTTTTTTTTTCATGTGCACGAGGGGCGGCCCGTTCATCCTGGACATCCAAATTGAGTGGGGGGACATCAAATCATATTCAAACTATCTCCCTTTCTCATAATATTGCTCAGTACTAGGACTTATACTTGAGTCTTTGGGGCATCCAATCATATTCAAACTATCTCCCTTTCTCATAATATTGCTCAGTACTAGGACTTATACTTGAGTCTTTGGGGCATCCAATCATATTCAAACTATCTCCCTTTCTCATAATATTGCTCAGTACTAGGACTTATACTTGAGTCTTTGGGGCATCAAATCATATTCAAACTATCTCCCTTTCTCATAATATTGCTCAGTACTAGGACTTATACTTGAGTCTTTGGGGAATCCAATCATATTCAAACTATCTTCCTTTCTCATAATATTTCTCAGTACTGGGACTTATACTTGAGTCTTTGGGGCATCCAATCATATTCAAACTATCTCCCTTTCTCATAATATTTCTCAGTACTAGGACTTATACTTGAGTCTTTGGGGCATCCAATCATATTCAAACTATCTTCCTTTCTCATAATATTTCTCAGTACTAGGACTTATACTTGAGTATTTGGGGCATCCAATCATATTCAAACTATCTCCCTTTCTCATGATATTGCTCAGTACTAGGACTTATACTTGAGTATTTGGGGCATCCAATCATATTCAAACTATCTCCCTTTCTCATGATATTGCTCAGTACTAGGAATTATACTTGAGTATTTGGGGCATCCAATCATATTCAAACTATCTCCCTTTCTCATATTATTGCTCAGTACTAGAACTTATACTTGAGTCTTTGGGGCATCCAATCATATTCAAACTATCTCCCTTTCTCATGATATTGCTCAGTACTAGGAATTATACTTGAGTATTTGGGGCATCCAATCATATTCAAACTATCTCCCTTTCTCATATTATTGCTCAGTACTAGAACTTATACTTGAGTATTTGGGGCATCCAATCATATTCAAACTATCTTCCTTTCTCATAATATTTGTCAGTACTAGGACTTATACTTGAGTCTTTGGGGCATCCAATCATATTCAAACTCTCTTCCTTTCTCATAATATTTCTCAGTACTAGGACTTATACTTGAGTCTTTGGGGCATCCAATCATATTCAAACTATCTCCCTTTCTCATAATATTTCTCAGTACTAGGACTTATACTTGAGTCTTTGGGGCATCCAATCATATTCAAACTATCTTCCTTTCTCATAATATTTCTCAGTACTAGGACTTATACTTGAGTATTTGGGGCATCCAATCATATTCAAACTATCTCCCTTTCTCATGATATTGCTCAGTACTAGGACTTATACTTGAGTATTTGGGGCATCCAATCATATTCAAACTATCTCCCTTTCTCATGATATTGCTCAGTACTAGGAATTATACTTGAGTATTTGGGGCATCCAATCATATTCAAACTATCTCCCTTTCTCATATTATTGCTCAGTACTAGAACTTATACTTGAGTCTTTGGGGCATCCAATCATATTCAAACTATCTCCCTTTCTCATGATATTGCTCAGTACTAGGAATTATACTTGAGTATTTGGGGCATCCAATCATATTCAAACTATCTCCCTTTCTCATATTATTGCTCAGTACTAGAACTTATACTTGAGTATTTGGGGCATCCAATCATATTCAAACTATCTTCCTTTCTCATAATATTTGTCAGTACTAGGACTTATACTTGAGTCTTTGGGGCATCCAATCATATTCAAACTCTCTTTCTTTCTCATAATATTGCTCAGTACTAGGACTTATACTTGAGTCTTTGGGGCATCCAATCATATTCAAACTCTCTTTCTTTCTCATAACATTTCTCAGTACTAGGACTTATACTTGAGTCTTTAGGGCATCCAATCATATTCAAACAAACCCTTTTTCTCATAATATTGCTCAGTACTGGGACTTATACTTGAGTCTGTCAGTTGTATGCAATTTATTAACTTCTTGATCAGGCCGAGAACTTTTTCGCATGACTGTATTAATCACCTTTGGATTTTATCTTTCTTATAAAGAAAGCAAAAAGATTGGCTGGGTTGTTTTGTTTTATGGCATATCAACCACTTTCGGGTTATTTAATGACGAATCCGGTTATTTTGGTAAAAGGTTTCATGCTTCAAGTTCTTTATATGTTACAGATATTTATTTTCATGGTGCTTAGTTTGGTTGTTTTACAGCACATCACAGGACCGGCGGGACAGTTATAAAAGTGTGGTGGGGGGGGGGGCTCTCTTAAAAAGTGGGGGGGCCCGGTTAAACACATGCATATATAACTTCATTATTGATGACCGTAAAGTGGGGGGGGGGGCCAAGTCAAAAAGTGTGGGGGGGGGGGCTTGAGCCCCCCTACCCCCCCCCCCCCCCGGTGCCGCCGTCCATGCATCAACCCCTTTCAGGTTATTTGTATTTTGCTTGTTATGTAATGAATTTACAGAATGATGTATGTAAATGTTTACATTCTGTCATTATATTCTGAATGGTAGTCCCTCGATCACAAGGATGACGATCCTAAATTATAAGATGATCCTAAATTATAAGATGATCCTAAATTATAAGATGATCCTAAATTATAAGATCATCTCCACAAATCTATTTGATTATAGTGGATTATGGGTGCTTCTTGCTTAAAATGCCGAAAAAAAGATTTCTGTGTCTTTTAAATTTTAAGAGGTAAATAAGGGGCAATAACTCTTATCACCTGTTGTTATTACATGTAACGTAATTTACTGCGACATTCAATTAATTAGTAATAAATGAACAACAAATTATACGTAAATGGGAAATTTATGATTTTGAAAATTTTTTAGTAATAAATGAACAACAAAGTATACATAAATGGAAAAATTAAGATTTTATTGAAAATTTACGCATTTATGTTGCTTATACTTGGGTTGTTGACTGGGCTTGCAAAAAATCTATCTGCTTTGCTTTTTCTGACGTAAAATATAGCACATCTTCGAACTGGAACAATTTCAAATCCATAATTCCAGTTGAAGATAATATCAGTCTTGTTAAAAATTAACGATAAATTTTGGCTCAAAATAACAATTCAGGATAAAGTCTGGCTCAAAAATAAAATTAAGAGTTATTGCCCCTTATTTACCTCTTAAACTTTAAAAGACACAGAAATCTTTTTTTCGGCATTTTAAGCAAGAAGCACCGGATTATGCATTGTGGAGAACAAGACCCACTCTCCCCATCAATTAAGTAACAGTGATCGCAGGTGTTATTTCAGAGTTCTCCTTCTTCTACCTTAGTAAGGCTTCAGAGTCTAGTCTTATTGTTAATTTTTGCTGGAATGCTATGAAGAAGACGATTAATCACTCAGAGCTAGCAGCCTTGTGCCAGATTGTGGTAGATGCAAAATAAAAATAAAACAATATGTCATTATATTCTTAATGGTAGACTCTCGATCACTAGAATGACAATTATGAATTATTGGACAATTTCCATACATGAATTCGATATTTAAAAAAAATCTTTTTTTATGGAAATCGCTCGAGACAAGGCATGACGCCACTTGATGTAAGGAGCTAAAAAAAACTAAATACCACTTCAAGGTCAAAAACTAGCCAACGATAAGTGTTACATGGATAGATTCCGACCCAGAAAACAGCAATTCTTTCCCCTTTGTCAGAAACATCGCTCATGAAATGTGAGGACTAAAGGACAAAATAAGAGCAGCTAGAGTTACGAAGCTGCCTAAAGTAAACCCAAAGTCCACCTTCGCTGTGAGCTGAACTGTACGCCGTCACGCTGTCGGACAGGGGTTGTTACGGCAAATGTTTAGTGGAAACGGTGGTAGCAGCAATACGAGGAAAACTCAAAAGGGTGAAGAGCGGGAGTAAGCGTGACTCACTTAAGGAACGTGTGTAGAGGTAAAGAGCGCATTGACGAAAACAGATAAATAAACAAAACAGAAGAAAATTGAAAACGAGATATCGAAACGGAAAAGTCAAAGAGGTTAGCTGCGGGAGTCGGTTGGGTCGTATCTTACTCTTATATAGGTAAACGATTGCATCGGGAGGAGCCAGGTAGATTCCGGAGTGGTTGAATCGTCCAACCATTGCTCCAACAAGCGTAGATTAAGTACGAGCTTTTTGGCTAAGATGAAAGTGTAGTATCTGTTCTGATGGATACGACACCCTACAGACCGGTATCGTCTTGGCCTTCGGGGCTTGATTCCGCCGGTCTATGGGTTTGTACTGTGCAGTTCTAGGAGGTCCACCCTTCCAGGCTTTGTCTCCCCTCTTTGGGGAGGAGTAAGTTTATTGCTTACTGCCTGAGGCGCCCCTACTGGGGAATGCCGACGGGGCTGCCCAGGCATATTTTGTAGACCAGAGTGCTCACCTTCTCGGGCGCTGGCTTTTCAAATCCCACTTTCCCGACCTTGTGTCACATCTTACCTTGTGGGAGGAAGATAAAAAGGAAGTACGAGTCTTCAATTAAAGACCGCCGACATTTTATCGTTTAGATATAATCTACCTTTCGAGGAGTTTCTCACCTTAGTGTCAAGTCGTCGTCTCCACGGGACTCAGTAAAAGATGTACGATTGGTGCTTTCAGCGCAATAGAAGAAAAGCACCATTCTTTGTTCCTGGCACAGCCTACCAGAGAAGGCAATGACGATGCCTACAATATCTAAATTTAGAGTCGGACAAACATTCAGATTATTAATATTTGTACGCATCTTTTTACACGGATTTTTGCACTTTGCTATTTTTGCATTGTGGCTAACAATCCCTATTTTCTCACCATTCAAATAATGGCGACACAAGTGAGCCACATGCCAGAGACTTTCCTAGTCGCAAGTGTTATCTCCGAGGTTTTTCCCTCGCAATGATTGAGAGTCTCGTCTTCCCTATTATTTTGCCGATAGCTGAGGTAGGAAGGATGACTTCATATATTTCTCAAGGGTATTATTGAAATCAAATCAAATTTATTGGCAAAAATATCAAGGTGCAACAAGTCATGTAAAAGGACAAAAGATGCATAAATCTATATAGAGTCTGGATGTTTGTCCAAGGTGAATTTAAACTTGGATATGATAGGCATCGTCACTAACTCCTCTGTTAGGGTTAGGGTTAGGGTAAGAGTTAAGGTTAAGGATTAGAGTTAGGGGTTAGGGTTATGGTTAGGGTTTAAGGTTAGGGATAAGGGTTAGGGTTATGGTTAGGGTTTAAGGTTAGGGATAAGGGTTAGGGTTAGGGGTTAGGGTTTAAGGTTAGGGATTACGGTTAGGGTTAGGGTTAGGGTTTAAGGTTAGGGATTAGGGTAGGAGGTTAGAGGTTGGGGTTAAGGTTAGGGGTTAGGGTTTAAAGTTAGGGTTTGGGGTTAGGGGTTAGAGTTAAAGTTTGGGTTAGGGTAAGGGTTTAAGGTTAGGGATTACGGTTAGGGGTTAGGGTTAGGGTTAGGGTTTAAGGTTAGGGATTAGGGTTAAAGGTTAGAGGTTAGGGTTAAGGTTAGGGATTAGGGTTTAAAGTTAGAGTTTGGGGTAAGGGTTAGTGTTAGGGTTAGGGTTTAAGGTTAGGGATTACGGTTAGGGTTAAGGTTAGGGTTAGGGTTTAAGGTTAGGGATTAGGGTTAGGGGTTAGGGTTAAAGTTAGGGTTAGGGTTATGGTTTAAGGTTAGGGATTACGGTTAAGGTTAGGGTTTAAGGTTAGGGATTAGGGTTTAAAGTTAGGGTTTGGAGTTAAGGGTTAGGGATTAGGGTTAGGGGTTAGGGTCAAGGTTAGGGTTCCAGGAACAGAAAATGCTGCCTTTTTTTCTACTGAGACGAAAACGCAATGATGATGGAGTGAAAAACTCTTCGAAAGGTAGATTTAAATTTCTCGCTAATGATTTTCTATGCTAGAATTTGCCACTCAAATCTTTTGCTGATCAAAATGATGCAATAGATCTGGCAAAACTTTAGGACTTGTTCATAAATCTTTAGGACCCACAATCAAGTTGTTGGCCTTGTGCATCAACAGGGCATCACCAGACTTCTACATGCCACTGGGGGTGGTTGTTCATTATTTTGCAGCTGTAAAGTTGTAGTGTTCACGTAGGTTTGTGTATTTATCAAGCTTTTGCAATGGGATCATATCAGGCATTTTTTTTATTTGAAGTAATGAAGCATAATTCTTTCAAAACATCTAATTTCTTCAGAACTAATTTTCGTAGGACAAAAAAAAAAAAACCCACAAAAATATTCACCCAAGTTCAATTTCCACCAAAAACAAAACAAAAATCACAAATAGATCCATTGTCTAATACCTCGGTAAGATGTTAAATTAATTCACATCTAATAACATTAATGCATATTTTCTTAATGCAGGATAGAGGAATAAGAGACAGCAAATTCCACAATTTGTAATCCGAAAAGTCATATATATATATATATATATATATAAATATTTTTTATAGTTGCATTCCAATGACCATAGGAACAGTCAATCCATAACCATAACTTTCATCTGTTCTTTCAAGAAATTGAAAGAACAGATGAAAGTTATGATTATGGATTGATTGTTCCTATTGTAATTGGAATGCAACTATAAAATATATATGCTCTGAAACTTATAATACAACTTCATTGAGCTTGCAATTTGGAACATTTTCGGATATTATAAAGAGTATATACTTAAATATATTTTTTTCGTAAGAACCAATATATATATATA
>OY744534.1:73354575-73372075 GCA_963556195.1 Sepiola atlantica
AATGATTTTAGATCATTGGAGAATTAAAGATGAAACAGAAAATGACCAGTAATATTATCATACATTTAATATATAAAATTAAGCCGGTTGGATTTTCGAAGGTAGACATAAAAAGCATCTTACAAGTCAATATTTGATTCTGACTAACAATGTCTTCTTTTTTAATCTTGCAGCATGTTCTTTACATTAAAAATGTAATTCGCTTCAGTTTCTTTCAGAAAATATTTATTCCGTCTAGGATGTTTGTTAGATTTGGTCATTTTTCGTTTATGATCTAAACGTCACCAGCCACTTAAGAATTATATAAAGAAAAAATATAAAAATCATGACAATTTATTAATGTTTTTTCGTAAAAAAAGTAAATAAAATAATTAATAGAACTGAAATCACGTGTATTTAATTTTTACTGTCTCTTTTCTGTAAATAAATAATTTATTAATAGTAAATAGATTTCCAACAAAAAAGAAAAAAAAGC
The DNA here is from genome assembly GCA_963556195.1 of Sepiola atlantica. Taxonomy (NCBI): domain Eukaryota; kingdom Metazoa; phylum Mollusca; class Cephalopoda; order Sepiida; family Sepiolidae; genus Sepiola; species Sepiola atlantica. Next base: position 73,355,051 of record OY744534.1, read on the forward strand.
AGATGCCACGATCAGTAAATGAAACCGCAACCTTTAGATCTTCATTCTGATGATCTCCCATCTGAGCTACTTCGTTTAGCTATTTATCATGCAAAGCTAACTAGTTGTATTTTTACTAGCAGCTGTTGCTGCCGCTACTACATAGGTCATTATTGAAAAATGCGTCCATTTTAAAAATCTTCCGATGTGGATAAGATATTTTTTTAAAGAATTTGAATCAAAATTTTTTGTTCTTCGTGAGAACGTAGACAAATGTTCTACGAAAAAAAAAAGCCCCTGAGGAATCAGAATCAGAACTGATTTTGTAGGGAGAAAGATTTGAGATTCAGATAATTTTATTATATAGATATAAGTTATATGATACGTACATGTTTATACACCGACCTGGCAGAAGTAAATAGGCACCCTTATGATCATTAATAACCAAGACTGTTGCCAGTAAGTCCTGATCGGCCTACACGAGATGATATTGATTATTTTCCCTCTCTGATGAATTGGACGATCATTCAGTTAACAATGGAAAGTGGAATCCTATGATTTGTGACGATTTAACGCTGATTAAGTCCACCGTCAGATTAACCTATAATATGGCTCTTTTGAAACTCTGAGAATTCTAACGTTTCTTCGGCCTTGTGTCATACTTAAATGGTGATATATGATAGATATATTGATGTCTGAAACACAAAAAATGTGAATTAGTATAAAATAACGATGTTTCAAACTCTTACGGAGAAGGTAATCCTGGGAGGATGGCATCATGAGGAACAAACATATACTATACAGGGGTGCATGTGGGATATATTTAGTTTATGCAAAGAAATAAAGAGTGAGTGGAAGCCATTCGTAAAATTCAGATGTTACCTCCAATTTTTGTGAAATTTTAACAATAGGTATGAGACATGAGTTAATAAATATTTCCCCAATTTCAGTTTCTTTGGAGTATTTTGAAGGGATATTATTAGGGGGCATAACCTCCAATTTGAAAATTCAAATATTTCAGATTTGCATTGAATTTAATTCATAATCATTAGACACCAAGATACTCTGACTTTCCGTTTCTTCTTAAGACTCCTTAAGATTAAGCCTGAAATTTTAGACACTTTCTAGAAACAAAATCATGTAATGGATTTTAATTAAAATTGGAATAAGGATTCTAGACATAAGGTTTAGTATCATTATATCTTGATTTTAATCTTCGTAAAGTAGACATAAAAGTGGTGCAAAACTGTTTTGTTTGTGGAATTAACTTTGCTACCTGTGGGATCGGTATTCATCCAGTATATATATATATAGGAAGAAAAAAAAATCGGTTTCGATTTATTATTTTTCTTTTTTATAAAAAAAAATTGATATCGCATCTTAATGCTTCAAAAGGTATTTATTTACCTATTCCTTCTTAAATTTAACAATAGATGCTTTAAAAAAAATATGAACCTAAAAACACTTATACAAATCACGTGCTGCATTCACGTTCTTAATATTTGATAGTGGGAAACAACAGCTAACCCATTTGGCCCGGCTGTAATAACAACAAGCCGGTAAGAGAAAAAAAATACAAATCCGATGACATCAGGATATATTACACACCGAGGATGCCAGGTTTTGGCGAAATATTTGTATCACTTTAAACTAACAAAAAAAAAATGCTAGTTTATAATAATAAAAAAAAAAAAAAATCGGTTTCGATTTATTATTTTTCTTTTTTTATAAAAAAAAATTGATATCGCATCTTAATGCTTCAAAAGGTATTGATTTACCTATTCCTTCTTATATATATATATATATATATATATATATATATATATATATATTCGATATATATATATATATTCGATATATATATATATATATATATATATTCGATATATATATATATATATATATATATTCGATATATATATATATATTCGATATATATATATATATATATATATATATATATTCGATATATATATATATATATATATTCGAAATATATATATAAATATATATATATATATATATATATATATATATATATATATATTTGTGTTATAATGGGATAATTCCAGGAGGAAATCTGGGTATGAGAGCTCAATGTAGTAAACAGAGCAAGAATAACATAAAATATAATAACACGAAATCACATAATTGTCGATGCAATAATTTATTTCAACCGTGCGGTTTTTTCAAGCATCACTCAGACAATTACATTTTTGAGACTGATAGAAAATTGAATTTCCCTACGACAATTTAAACACAACCAGAGAGAGTGGTGGTAGCAAGCAATTTGATACATCTTTTATAGAGAGGGGGAAATTTAAAACTTATATTTAACTATGGCGGTCGAAGGGGAGGGATCTTTAAGTTAATCAACTAAAAACTGCCGTGTCAAAATTATGACACATACGACTTGATGATATCATACATATAGACAACTTTACTCACGCGCATACACAAAACTAAATACGCACACGTCCTATGCGCACGCACATACATAATCTCACTCGCACATTACCATAACTAAACATAATCACATACACAACTTTTATTCATACATCTCTAGCCGAGACGAAATGCGTCCGGCAAAACTCGTGTTCTCAAACTCGGTAGGAGAAAAGAAAGAAAGAAACAAGAGAAGAAATAGACAAACCGCGTGTCTATGACACGCGGTTTGTCAGCCTTCTTAATATATTTATTACAATTCCCAGCAATGCTTCAAGCAAACTACCATTCTCTCTCTCTCTCTCATATATATATATATATATATATATATATATATATATATATATATATGGGGTAAGGTACACGATATGTCATGAAAATGAAATGCCGTGGTAGACAAAATGTGTGTAAAAAACAAACGGAAAAGAAGTTAAAATGCAGGAAAAAAACAAAAACAAGAGATCTGCCCGGTTTCTGAAGACGTTTGTTAATAAGAACGAAACCGGTCAAATCTCTTGTTTTTGTTTTTCTCTTGCATTTTAATCTGCTTTCCGTTTGTCTTTTTTCACACACACACACACACACACACACACACATATATATATATATATATATATATATATATATACATACATAAGAACTTAATCATGCCTTCTTGAAAACTAATAAATTATTTAATCAAATCATGTATCTGAATTCGATTTTACTCAAATAGGAAAAATGTCCCCATTCTATTTTTAGTAGCTCTTTTACCAAAATGCCTTAATCCCTTTTAATCCTTCTACCAATATATATATATATATATATATATATATAGAGAGAGAGAGAGAGATAGATAGATAGATAGATAGATAGATAGATAGATAGATAGATAGATAGATAGATAGATAGATAGATATAGTGATTGTTTATATCAAATGCCCAGAAAATTCAATCTTTAACTAAATCATTTATTTTTATTTTACTATGGCAGAATTGCTTGTGGTCTTACAATTGTTTCTCACCAAATATAATGCAGACATAAACCTCATTTACTCGCTGTTTCTCAGAGGCCTAAATGGAAGGCATATATAAAGTGTCACATTAAGCACAAAGTTCGTGGAGAGAAAAAAAAACAAACAAACAGAAAACAGATATCAATTACAATGCCCCCTCCCCCGCCAATAGGATGACATAATTCCAATCCGATCGCCATTTTGAAATCATATATATATATATATTTATTTATTTAATTTGGTACAGAAAAATTAGTACAACATTCGTACCATCGGTTTCAAGCACGGAAAGACTTAGCCATCCGGCTCTCTTCAGCTTCTGTTGTCATCTGTTTCGGAAATGTGAAGTCACGTGACACTCTCGTTGGGACGCGTTTTTTGCTTAACGTGTTGTGTATGTTTTTTTGAATTTTAATTTAGTGTAAGAAAACGGTTGAGATTTAAAACCGGAGGAGATATGAAGAGATATAAGAATATAAAAAAATAAAATTAAAATTAAAATAAGACTAAAAATTTTAAAAATTAAAAAAAATATTTTTAAATAAAAAAATAAAAAGATAAAAATATAAAAAAATTTTTAAATAAAAAATAAAAAATATAAAAAAATATGAAAAAATATAAAATTATATAAAAAATATATAAAAAAATAAGATAAAATAATAAAATATAAATAAAAGTAAAAATAAATAAGAATAAAAAAATAAAAAAATAAAAAAATAAAAAAATGTTTCTATATAATTCCCGTGAGTCAATTTTATGAATTTTGTACATTTGGCCGTTACTGTTTTGGGGTTTGATGATATGATATATATATATATATATATATATATATATATATATATATATATATATATATATATATATATATATATATACCAAATTAATCCGGGGTTAATGCCGTCTTGAAAACAGATAAAATTATTTAATCAAATCATTATGTATTTGTATTCATTTATATTCAAATAGAAAAAATATCAGCATTCCGTCAACAATATCACCCCTTTTACCAAAATGTCTTCATTTCCTTTCATCTTTTTTACCAAAATTAGAATCTTAAAGACTGGATAAATCAATAAACATCTTATAAATAATTTATTATCTCCTTAAATGAAGATTCAATTAATATTTCAAATGTAGGCTGTCGAGAAGAAAAAAATATGAGATCAATATATGACTAAAATGTCCGTCACTTTCAGTCTTGAGAAACAATCGAAGCTCTCTGAGATGTTACCTGTGTGATGAGAAGTTTATAGTAGAGTAAGGGTTGCGCAATATCCAGCCTCATTTTCTTTTGCGTCGGTATTAAGTCAAGTGAAAAGGAGAAATCCAAGATGGACAGAAACATTGCTCGTATAAGTAGAGTATTTCAGACATCTCGGCTATACGTTCTCGACAATCAGTCCGGCAGTGACTTTGTTACTGTTCGACTGAGGTATTGTCCTGTTCAGTCTCTGGAGGTGCACTCTCCCAGGCTTTACCTTCTCTTTGAGTATTTATTTACCTCCTCTCCAGGAGGTTAGGCACAAGGCCAGTTTTATCTTACTCCCACAAGGTAAGATGTGACCCAAGGTCGGGTCGGGAAAGTGGGGTTTGAAAAGCCAGCGCCCGAAAAAGTGAGCACTCTGGCCATTTAAAATTGCCTGGGCAGCCCCGTCGGCATTCCCCGGTAGGGGCGCCTCAGGCAGTAAGCAATAAACTTACTCCTCCCCAAAGAGGGGACGCAAAGCCTGGGAGGGTGGACCTCCTAGAACTGCACAGGACCGACCCATAGACCGGCGTAAATCAAGCCCCGAAGGCCAAGACAATACCAGTTTATGGGGTGTAGTATCCATCAGAACAGATACTACACTTTGATCTTAGCCAAAAGGTCAAGCGCTAATCGCCGGAGGCTCCATACCAGGGAATGCCGACAGGGTTGCTTAAGGTGCACTAATCCTAGTGGACTGGCTTGTGTCTAACCTCCTGGAGAGATAAATAAAATAAGTAGAGTATGACTGATCTTTCTTTCTCCTAGACGAGTTACTCTGCCAAGGCTTGAGAATCTAATTTATCTTATTATTTTACCCTATAGACTATAAAGTCTATTCATAGCCATCTCAAAAGTTTTAGTTAAAGTGATACAATAGCACTGACAGAATAACAACATTCCAAGTTTTTCTATTATTATTTTATAGTCGAAATTTTTATATTTTAACAACATTCTAAGTTTTTATATTATCATTTTATAGTCTAAGTAACTAAAATTAAAACCTTAATTCCCCCCCCCCAAATAATCAAAATAGAATCCTTACACACCTGAACATTTTACATTTTCACAAATACAGATGTGCTATCTTCAAATCATACATAAATTCCATGTCTTTTCAAAGTGGATATTTTTATTATTATTATTATTATTATTATTATTATTATTATTATTATTATTATTATTATTATTATTTGTACTGACTAGGAGTTCTCACACAGATCATCGTCAGTGATTGCTCACCAACAACAACCAGTGGTATTTCCTGGAGTCTGAGTGACAACAAGCCTCCCCAGATTTCTAGTATTCTTCACCTCTTTTCGATAACGATGTGGCATCGCAACAGCCCCTTACCATTGATTTCTCGCTGGTAAGGACCATTGGTCTTCTCTGGGATTTGAGTGGCAATAAGCCTCCCCAAGGTCCCAGCATTCTCTGCACTTTTCCAGTGGAGGTCTGGTTTGTGCTATCGCTCCTCGGTCTTCTCATCCTCCTCGACCCTCTACAAATATTTTGTCTGGTGTCATCCTAGGCCGGCACATTTAAAAAAAAAAAATTTTTTTAATTTTTATAAATTTAAAAAAAAAAAAAAATAAATAAATAAAAAAAAATAAATAAATAAATAAATAAATTAAAAAAAAAAAAAAAATAATAATAATAATAATAATAATAATAATAATAATAATAATAATAATAATAATTATTATTATTATTATTATTATTATTATTATTATTATTAGTAGTCTCAACATTTGGATGTTTTTAGTTGGAGTTGTCTTTTTTTGAACATCAAGTCAATCCCCCTGACCTTAGACATTCAAGCTGTACCTTAACACGTTCGCTGTTCCTAACAGGCAAGCCTTTTGCAGAATTGGAAAATAAATTGTCTCGTCAATCTGTTACAGCCATTTATGGTGGCTTTTCGTTATGGTTTCAAGCGTTCCAATTACAACGGGAATCACCTTTACTTCTTTACATTTCCATAGTCGAATTAATTCCCAGTTTAGATCTTGATATTTTTTTTTTCGTGTTCTTTCTCCTGCACTCTGGTATCGAAGAGGCAGGCTATATCAATGAGAAAGCAAGTTCTCTTGTTTTTGTTTAGAAAGATTAAATCAGGTTTTATTATTATTATTATTATTATTATTATTGTTATTATTGTTGTTGTTGTTTTTTTTTGTTTTTTTTATCTTCTTTCACTTTATGTCCATCTGCAATTAATAGGAGCTAACATATTTTTATATTTCGTCCTGAGGCCTCTGGAAAAAAAAGGTTTCAATTATGATATGATTGGCAAGACTAGAAAAAAAAGCAAAATATATCATTGGTTTGTTAAGCCACTGCCTTTCCTTCTCCACTCGTTTTGTCTCACTCTTTCCTTTTATTTCCTTTTCTTCACTTTTGTTGTGGACTGATCCGGATTCACCCACAGTGACAGGATGGATTCGTCCGGTCACTATGCAGTCGACACCTTTTCCCTTACCAAGAAGAACCGCTTAGCAAACCGCTTAGCACGTCTGCCTAGAGCCGGTAATAGCAACCAACTTATTGTAATTAAGTATTCTTAATACAATTCCTATTTCTTTTAATTCCTGTCTTGGGTTTCTTATTTACTTATTGTTATTCTTACGATATAACACTAATATAACGTTTTTGAACACTCATGCATCCCCAACTGCTACACCCATCACATGATATCGGCTATGTACTTACGACATAACACTAATGATATATCGACAACAGACAGATTAACAGAAAAACGATTATAATAATTGTCGGTGCTTATGCTGATTAGCGGCCATATGAAAAATTATTTTTATATAAAAACAATAACATATACTTATTAAGCATTATATTCTTACCCACTGTACGAAGATTTCAGTTATCTGCCCTTCAAATCTTTTAAAAAAACAAGATGGAGGCTTACTGAACGAGTCGCTGTTACGATACGCAGAATGGAAAAATACTTGTAATTAAAGTTCTAGTGGATAATCTTTTCTACTTTTTCGTACAGTGAGTAAGAATATAATGCTTAATAAGTATATATTATTGTTTTTATATAAAAATAATTTTTCATATGGCCGCTAATCAGCATAAGCACCTAATTGTCTAGTAATTTAGTTGATACAAGAGTTATGGCCCTTTGCCAGACATTTTTTTTGTCAAAATGTAAAGTTGTTGTGGACTGATCCGGATTCACCCATAGTGACAGGATGGATTCGTCAGGTCACTATGAAGTCGACACCTTTTCTCTGACCAAGGAAAACCGCTTAGCGCATCGGCCTAGAGCCGGTAATGGCGACCAACTTATTGTAATTAAGTATTCTTAATACAATTCCTATTCCTTTTAATTCCTGTCTTGGGTTTCTTATTTACTTATTGCTATTCTTACGATATATAACGTTTTTGAACACTCATGCGTCCTCAACTGCTACACCCATCACATGATATCGGCTATGCACTCAATGTAGCCACGCCCCATCCGGAACTTCACCTGTATGGATTCCAGCTATGTATTGTGTATTCAGCAAACGGATGTATTACTTCAGATATCTCTGTGTCAACAGCCGGATGCTATTCTTATGGCCAGGTGTTATCTGTACAACTTCGTATCATTATGTTAGACCAGAGACTGATATTCAACAGCCTTATGTAGCTTTTACTTCCCGTTTTAGTTGATCAGATATAAAGATTCATCACTATTCAAATTACAAACTTTAAAAAAAATAAATGTCTAGTGGTAGACAATTTTATTAAAGCAAGGAATATTGTTGGAATTTGTTAAAGCCCCCCTCACTGATTGGCTGTTGCCATGTCCCTTAAGAGCCTCACGGATTGGCTGTCAGGCATTGCAACCCCTTTTTAGTAAAGGTGTCACGTGAGTCAGCCCTTAAAAACCCTTGTATATGGCTTCCCGGTCTCTTTTCGGCATCTCCGCTCAAGTCAGCAATACATCGGGCGGTCTTCTCAGTAAAACAGCCCATGACGGCCTCACAGCCGATACCCGAACTCTATACAGGCTCTTTTTCGACAACATATCGGCTGGTCTTCTCAGTGATACAGCCCATGACGGCATCACAGAGAATGACCTCCCACCTCTATACAGCTCTTTTCCTACGACTCTGCTCGAGTCGACAACACATCGGCTGGTCTTCTCAGTGAAACAGCCCACGACGGAATTACAGAGAATGACCTCCCGCCGATACCCGAATTCTATGCAGGCTCTTTTCCACGACTCTGCTCGAGTCAAGAACACATCGGTTGGTCTTCTTAGTGATACAGCCCACGACGGCATCACAGAGAATGACCTCCCGCCGATACCCGAACTCTATGCAGGCTCCTGTTCAACGACTCCACTCCAGTCAACAACACATCGGGCGGCCTTCTCAGTGATACAGCCCACGACGGCATCACAGAGATTGATCTCCCGCCGTTACCAGAACTCTAAAACAGATAAGTTCTAGCAAACCACGTTTTCGCAACAAACCTCAAACCCACCTCTCTACCATCCTCTTTTCCATCCTCTCTATGATTTACCAATGCCTAAATGAACTTTATGAAACTGTAAATACTCGATCCAACTTTCTCTTTATTACTAAATTGATATGAAATTACACCCTTGTGTTTTGTGTTCCTTCTTCAGACTTCCGTCCTATACATATCGTTGATGATTTTATCTGCACATGGTTACCCCATTCTCACGTGGGAGAATTGAACTTTATTTCAGGATTATTTTAATCCCAACATTATAGACGTTTGTGACATTTTTTGGGGGGTGAAATGAAATTGAAAAGTGTAAAAACGAGAGGAAAAAAAACAATAGATGAATATACTAAGTCGGCTTTCGTCCACACTCATCAGAGTAAATATGTTGAAATAATTCAAGCATTATGACCAAAAACTTAAAAAAGTAGAATAAAGACCAGTGACAAGTTTAGGGGGGGGGGGGTCACAAGTGGATCACATTGAGTCCTAGAAACTTGTTTTTGTTTTTTGATATAATGTCCTTGTTAATGTTGTTGGTGATTATTTTACTTTAAACTTATTAATTTCGGAATAATATTAAAGTTTGTTTATTTTTATTTTTTGAAAAAAAATGACACAATACTGGTCAACTCTGATGATGAATATTTTCCGAAATTAGTAAGAAAAAAAAAGAAAAATTAATCTTGCATTGATAAAGGCTTCTATTTTCAATTTAATAATACTGACCCACCAATGCTTTGAAATGAACGACCCATCTTCTTAAACTTCGAACATGCCAATGCTTTCTTCGTTCTACAACCAGAATTTGAATTCATAACCGCCAAGAACATCTCCGCGGATAAAAAACAAATAAAAGTTTGTTTGTTTTTATTTTTTGAAAAAAATGACACAGTACTAGTCAAATCTGATGATGGAATATTATTCCGAAATTAATAAGATTAAAGTAAAAAATAAATAAATTAATCTTGAATTGATAAAGACTTCTATTTTCAATTATAATATATATATGTATATATATATATATATATATTTCACTTTAATATATATATATATATATATATATATATATATATATAGTAAGCTATGAAAATATATTTATGGCAATTAAGCTACACAGAGGCTCCCGCGTTTCATCCCCGGGGGAAATCTTCAGGCTAAAATGCATTTTAACCTGAAGATTCCCCCCAGGGATGAAACGCGGGAGCCTCTGTGTAGCTTAATTGCCATAAATATATTTTCATAGCTTACTACCTAGCTCTACTTACGTATCGAGCACTGTTGAAGTAAATACTGAAAATTGATGCATAAAAAATTATATCTCCTTATAAAATTTTATGTGGATACATGAAATAGTAATATATATATATATATATATATATATATATATATATATATATATATATATATTAGTTTTTACCCAGTCCTTGAGAGGTGTTGGTTGCAGTACCTGGGTATGTCAATTTCCATCTTTACCTAGCTTATACCGCTTCATAGCTAGTTCAAAGAAAAATATTTGTGAAATTCAGTGGAAAAAAAAATGTTACTTAATATTTTTACATGAGAGAGTAAGTAACTACGATTAATGTATTTACATATTATTTTCATTGGCAAAAAAAAAATACTAGAACTGATCTTTTTAAGCAAAAATAATTCGCTTGTAACTAATGCTAAATACCATTTATGTCTATTTTTGTGAATTATAAAAAGGTCACTTAGTTTTTAAAAAAATATTAATGGGATGTTTTTTTTAATGTTGTTATGTTATGTTTATTTATTTACGTTTATAAAACAGGTATCCAGTTAAAAAGAAATCCTTAAGACTTATGTGACATTCAAACTCGGATATGGACAGTGTAAAAACTACTGCCTTAGTAATGTGTACTCTGCCTATTCCTTTTTTATCAACTGAGCAGATGTTGTTATTTGCACACGAACAAACAAACTCCCAAACACCATAACTTTTTAAAATAATATATAGATAAGTATTATAAAAATGTCAATTCGAACATAAAATGACCCAACAAGGTTTTGACATGTCGTAAAACTCCCAAAACAAGCAAAGAAACATTTTCTGTTGCAAAAGTTATTGTTCATATCTAATATATTTCAAACAGCCTGTATTGCTAAACAAAAAAAAACAAAAAACGGGAACGGATATTTGTAAGCTGCGTTCTTTTCAATCTGTCCATTTAGTAATCAAAATCTTTTCAATCTGTGCATTTAGTCATCAAAATCTTTTCAATCTGCGCATTAAGTCATCAAAATCTTTTCAATCTGTGTATTTAGTCATCAAAATCTTTTCAATCTGCGCATTAAGTCATCAAAATCTTTTCAATCTGCGTATTTAGTCATCAAAATCTTTTCAATCTGCGCATTAAGTCATCAAAATCTTTTCAATCTGCGCATTAAGTCATCAAAATCTTTTTAATCTGCGCATTAAGTCATCAAAATCTTTTTAATCTGCTCATTTAGTGATCAAAATCTCTTCAATCTGTGCATTTAGTGATCAAAATCTTTTCCATCTGCACATTTAGTGATCAAAATCTTTTCAATCTGCGCATTTAGTGATCAAAATCTTTTCAATCTGCGCATTTAGTGATCAAAATCTTTTCAATCTGCGCATTTAGTCATCAAAATCTTTTCAATCTGTGCATTTAGTCATCAAAATCTTTTCCATCTGCGCATTTAGTGATCAAAATCTTTTCAATCTGCGCATTTAGTCATCAAAATCTTTTCAATCTGTGCATTTAGTCATCAAAATCTTTTCAATCTGCGCATTTAGTGATCAAAATCTTTTCAATCTGCGCATTTAGTCATCAAAATCTTTTCAATCTGTGCATTTAGTCATCAAAATCTTTTCCATCTGCGCATTTAGTGATCAAAATCTTTCCCATCTGCGCATTTAGTGATCAAAATCTTTTCAATCTGCGCATTTAGTGATCAAAATCTTTTCAATCTGCGCATTTAGTGATCAAAATCTTTTCAATCTGCACATTTAGTCATCAAAATCTTTTCAATCTGTGCATTTAGTCATCAAAATCTTTTCAATCTGTGCATTTAGTAATCAAAATCTTTTCAATCTGTGCATTTAGTCATCAAAATCTTTTCAATCTGCACATTTAGTCATCAAAATCTTTTCAATCTGTGCATTTAGTCATCAAAATCTTTTCAATCTGCACATTTAGTGATCAAAATCTTTTCAATCTGCGCATTTAGTGATCAAAATCTTTTCAATCTGCGCATTTAGTGATCAAAATCTTTTCAATCTGCGCATTTAGTGATCAAAATCTTTTCAATCTGCGCATTTAGTGATCAAAATCTTTTCAATCTGCGCATTTAGTCATCAAAATCTTTTCAATCTGTGCATTTAGTCATCAAAATCTTTTCCATCTGCGCATTTAGTGATCAAAATCTTTTCAATCTGCGCATTTAGTCATCAAAATCTTTTCAATCTGTGCATTTAGTCATCAAAATCTTTTCAATCTGCGCATTTAGTGATCAAAATCTTTTCAATCTGCGCATTTAGTCATCAAAATCTTTTCAATCTGTGCATTTAGTCATCAAAATCTTTTCCATCTGCGCATTTAGTGATCAAAATCTTTTCCATCTGCGCATTTAGTGATCAAAATCTTTTTAATCTGCGCATTTAGTGATCAAAATCTTTTCAATCTGCGCATTTAGTGATCAAAATCTTTTCAATCTGCACATTTAGTCATCAAAATCTTTTCAATCTGTGCATTTAGTAATCAAAATCTTTTCAATCTGTGCATTTAGTCATCAAAATCTTTTCAATCTGCACATTTAGTCATCAAAATCTTTTCAATCTGCACATTTAGTCATCAAAATCTTTTCAATCTGTGCATTTAGTCATCAAAATCTTTTCAATCTGCACATTTAGTGATCAAAATCTTTTCAATCTGTGCATTTAGTCATCAAAATCTTTTTAATCTGCGCATTTAGTCATCAAAATCTTTTTAATCTGCGCATTTAGTCATCAAAATGCTATTTCAAATTTAATCGTGACCGATCCACAGAAAATGCTGAGACGCATGAAAAAAAGAAATGAAATTTAATATCAGATTTGAATCTAATAATTTACAAAATAAATTATTTGTTCAACTAAAATCTTGACACTGATTAGACATTTAATAAGCCTTCAAGCAGATTGAAAAAAAAAGAAATTTTTTTTGAGAAATTTTAGGAACGAAATACAGATTGATATTTTTTTTTTTTTTTACCCTTAATTGAACTCAAAAGTTATTATACAAATTATTCATATTTTATTTGCTGCAATTTTGACAATAAACATGAAGATGCCCAAGGAAATTCATACATTATTGAAATGAAAAAAATAATAGTGCCCAAAATACAAATACTTTCATATTTTTATATTAATTATTAAATAAAGAGAAAAACATAACATGAAATGGTGTTTCTACCCATTAGAAAGTGGGCGAGGTCCTCACTGGGGAGCCAAAGTTAATGAGTGGGTCTGAAAAGGGTTGGCCTAAAACCCAAAATGTGTGTGAAAAGAATTCACTTTGATCTCGCACTGTGGTTGAAGGATTAGCTGACATGGAAATTATCCTGGAATTAAGTATTTAAATAATTGAAATGACTCAAAATCTTGCTCACTTATATATTTTCTAATATAAGAAATGTTGTTCTTGGTTTAGAAAGCATTGTTTATATGGTAATATGATTTATTAAAAATAATAATGAGCAATTAGAACGCCATACAATGCCTTTCAGTTTTATTGGTCCCCCGATTTATAAAATCGGGGGACTTATGTTTTGAGGCATGTCCGTCCGTCCGTCCGTCCGTTCGTTCGGATTTTTCTCCGCAACCATCCATTGAATTTCTCTAAAATTTTGCATGAAGTTGTAACTTTGGTCAGGTTAGAAAGTGACATTCTCCGATTATTGAAAAAAAATCTGGTTAGCCCCCCAGGTAGTCAAAAGGCCCCATAATGGCAAAAAATGACGTCCTTGATATCAGTCCATTCATTCATTCATTCAATTTCTCTGAAACTTGGCCAATGAGACATGATACATTGTAATATCCATGATACAAATCCATGATACATATCCATGATACATGATACATATCCATGATACATGATACATATCCATGATACATGATACATATCCAGGATACATAATACATATCCATGATACATGATACATGATACATATCCATGATACATATCTATGATACATATCCATGATACATGATACATATACATATCTATGATACATATACATATCCATGATACATATCTATGATACATGATACATATCCATGATACATATACATAACCATGATACATATCCATGATACATGATACATATCAATGATACATATCCATGATACATGATGCATAACACATGATACATATCCATGATAATATCCATGATACATATACATATCCATGATACATGATACATATCCATGATACATATCCATGATACATGATACATGATACATATCCATGTTACATATCCATGATACATGATACATATGCATGATACATATCCATGATACATGCTACATATCCATGATACATATCCATGCTACATATCCAAGATACATGGTTCATATCACTGATATACATCCATGATACATATACATGATACATATACATGATACATATCCATGATACATATCCATGATGCATATCCATGATACATATACATAGTACATATCCATGATACATGATACATATACATAGTACATATCCATGATACATGCTACATATCCATGATACATATCCATGATACATATCCATGATACATGATACATATCCATGATACATAATAGATATCCATGATACATTATACAACATCTATGATACATGATACATAACTATGATATATATACATGATACATATCTATGATACATAACACATATCTATGATACATGATACATAACACATGATACATGTCCATGAGATATGATACATATCCATGATAAATGATACATAACACATGATACATATCCATGATACATGATACATTGTAATATCCGTGATACATATCCATGATACATATCCACGATACATATCCATGATACCTGATACATATTTATGATACATATCTATGATACATGATACATGATACATATTTAGTATACATATCCATGATACATATACGTATCCATGATAGATATCAATGATACATATCCATGATACATGATACCTATCCATGATACATATACATATATATGATACATATCCATGATACATGATACATATCCATGATACATGATACATATCCATGATAGATATCCATGATACATTATACATTATACATATCTATGATACATGATACATAACATGATACATATACATGATACATATCTATGCTACATGCTACATATCCATGATGATACATATCGATGCTACATATCCATGATACATGCTACATATCACTGATACATAGCCATGATACATATCCATGATACATATCCATGATATATGATACATATCCATGATACATATCCATGATACATGATACATATCCATGATACATATCCATGATACATGATACATATACAGGATACATATCCATGATACATATACATGATACATGATACATGATACATATCCATGATACATATACATATCCATGATACATGATACATATCCATGATACATATCCATGATACATGATACATATCCATGATACATATCTATGATACATAACCCATATCTATGATACATGATACATGATACATTTCTATGATACATGATTCATAATACATGATACATATCCATGATACATATACATGATACATATCCATGATACATGATACATATCTGATAATGCTACATAATGCATGATACATGCTATACATGATACATATACATGATACATATCTACCTGGGCGGCGATAGGTACGTATTTAGCATTCAGGGGTGGCGATAGGTACATATATAGCATGTGCACATGGGCGGCAAAAAGTATGTATATAGCATGTGCACCGGGCCGGTGATAGGTATGTATTTAGCATGCGCTCCAGCACGTGCACCGGGGTGGCGATCGGTATGTATATATAACGGGCACCGGGGCGGCGAAAGGTACGTATTTAGCATTCGAACCAAGGTGGTGATAGGTACGTATTTAGCATTCGGACCGGGGTGGCGATAGGTACGTATTTAGCATTCGCACCGGGGCGGCAATAGGTACTTATTTAGCATTCGCACTGGGGCAGCGATATGTACATATTTAGTATTTGCATTGGGGCAGCGATAGGTACTTATGCAGTATGCACACCGGGCGGCAATAGGTACGTATTTAGCATTCGCACCGGGGCGGTGATAGGTACGTATTTAGCATTTGCACTGGGGCAGCGATAGGTACGTATTTAGCATTTGCACCGAGGCGGCAATAGGTACTTATATTGTATCTGCACCCAGGGCGGCGATAGGTACTTATATAGTATCTGCACCCAGGCATCGATAAGTACTTATATAGTATCTGCACCGGGGTTGCGATAGGTATGTATATATTATGTGCACTGGGGCGGCGATAGGTACGTATATAGTATGCGCACCGGGGTGGCGATAGATATGTATATAGTATAAACACCGGGGCGAGGATAAGTACCTATATTGAAGGTGCAGACAGAGGTGGTACTTTTTATAGAAATATGTCACACTTTTGCCCTGGGAAACGTAGGATGAAATGGTGCGGAAGAAACAGCTTTCGCAAAAGGCAAAATTAAAAAGTAGCGGTGAAATGGGGCGACTAGGGAAGAGAAAAGTAGAAAGATAAAGAGACGGCTATAGAGAGAGGGGGGAAATAGAAATTTTAATATAAAGATGTTACACACGCGATTTTTTTTCAATTATATGTTTTTATGACCCCGAGCA
>OY744534.1:73374575-73492075 GCA_963556195.1 Sepiola atlantica
TGTAAAGTTGAAATGTACATGAGAGCGTGATGGCGTTCTACACATACGAGAGATTTAAAGTTTGACTGTTTAAACCGTTAAGAAATTGATGACGTTAAATAAAGTGCATACAATTCAAACGCATAACTATCTAATGGCTAAGAATTTGGTAATGTTAATTATTATGCTAGACACTTTAAAATGTTTCGACTAGTTTCATAATTGACATTATTAATTGTGGGATGTTTAGTTTTTATGTAGAGGGCTTCGAGTATTTTTAATTTTTTGATATTGGTATCATGGTGTATTATTTTGGTATTGTTAACAAGGATGTTTCTATATTGGGAGGGGGTGCAATTATGTTTTTTAGGTGTTGGCATATAGAGCTAGTGTCGGAGAGATGTAGGGTGAGTCTTCGGGATAGTGTTGTGGAAGTGAAACCTATGTAAGAATTAGTTTTTTTATTGTGAATATTTTTTAATAATATTTTTCATATTTTTCAAATATTTGAACTTTGATTTTTTCGAAAGCCAACTTATCCATCTGTATTTCTCCTCTGATGATAAGATCTCGATCTTTGAAAAGACTTGGCTTAAGGAAAGAATAATAAACACTAGTTTATTACTGAATACACATTGCATTGAACAATTGAAATTTGAAATAAATCTGGACATTCGTCGCATATTTATCACTCTTTTTTCTTCTTTCTCTAAATATATATATATATATATATATATATATAAATATATATATAAATATGTATATAAATATATATACATATAAATATATAAATATATATAAATATATATATAAATATATTAATATGTATAAATATATATATATATATATATAAATATATATATATAAATATATATATATATAAATATATATATATATATAAATATATATATATATATAAATATATATATATATAAATATATATATATATATAAATATATATATATAAATATATATATATATAAATATATATATATATAAATATATATATATATAAAGATATAAATATATATATAAATATATATGTAAATATATATATATATATATATATTTAAATGTTGAATTAAATTAAAGGTAGTTGAATTATCGTTTAATAATAATCTATCGTGATGATATAAAGCTCAATATATTGAATAGAGCAATCCATTCTAGAGATGAAAAATGAGAATAAAGAATTGTAAAGATACAATATTTATTAGAACATAAAAAGTTCAGAATTCATTTCCAATACAACATCTGTTCTTATTTTGACGTGTTTTTGGACAGCATCCACCCTCACTCTAAGCTCTCATCTCAACATAAGACTCTTTACCTTTTGGTCTTGATTTTGTTTTTTTTCATGTAAAATTTTCAAAGTTAAATGTTGCCCATAATATTTACAATTACATTGTCGGTTTTTCCCTATCCTCTGATGAAAAGAGTTTATCTTTGAAAATCCATGGATTAAGGATATGAAGTCTTGGAAGTTTCTCAACCATTAAAACTATATTAAAAAAAACCAAAAAAAAAAAACCTTAAGTCCCAAGTCGTTCAGTGGAAAATCACTCATGTAAGTCAATTTAACTTTTACAGTTATTATATTAGTTTGCTTCTAACATTATTTAAGGGATCATCAGTTGTTTACCATGAAAAACTGTTTCGGGAATTTAAAAACAAGACAGTATTTACTTTCATGGCTTCCCAGCAGAGTTGATCAGACCCCACTTCCTTTAAAAGACAAAAACATAAACGTTCCGTATACTAAACCTAAGTTTATATATATATATAAATGTGTGTGTGTGTGTTCTTCTATACATAAATATCGATAGTTAATCTAACTAGTATTAGTTGAACATTAGTTAGAATATAGTCTTCTCATGAATGAACCTTGTCAATGACTGAGTATTTGATTAGTTTTTAACTACAGAAATACAAATTGACAAGCCTGGTTTGAGAAATGATGCACAAATTGAAATCTGGGTAAAAGATTTAAATGAATTCCAATTTAGTTGTCAACAAGTTATGCCACAAAAATTAATTCTTGAAGAAAGATGACAGCGTCTCACCATATTTTAACATTAAATAAGAAAACTCCTTTCGTAAATATACAAATTTCAAGATTTTCTGCTGACATAACAAGGGAAAATTTTCTCAATTTTCTAAATTGTTTGAACAATTTTTTTCAGTCAATTGATAAAAAAATAATAACGGATATTTTAAGACGTGCCTATTCAATCTACGTGATTAGCAATGAAAATTATATTTCAAATTACAGCACAGCAAACCAACCCACCCATCTACCTATCGACCTGAGCTTCTCATTGACGAACCAAAAAAGAGAATAGGGTAAATTTGTATATTAACACCCATCCCCTGCACTAAAACGGCTCGAAAATGGGTGATCATTTTACGTCAAATTTATATGCAAAACTGATCCTCCACTTTAAATTCTAAATTCATTTTTTTTTTAAATTCTATCCACCAAGCTTTTCATGGTGTTCATATGTAGTTGCCTAAAAAAAGTAGAATCTCATTTTATTTGGAGATGTAATGGGGTTTAGCAGAGGGTGTTAATCTACAATAATACCGAAAATAGAGATGAATATCCACACACCATTCTTTATAGTGCTTATTAAGATGCTCATCCTCATGACCACCTGGAAAAAAGAAATAAGCAGTGTAGAGTCGTAGGACCTTTTGAGGTACTTGTTTAAATATTGACCCTAATTTCCGTGACTGCCCGGCAGCAGCAAGCCGACAGCTAACGGAAGCGTCCGAGACCTGCCGAAATCGAAAACGAGGCTGGCAGACGATAGCGATTTGAAGGAGAGACGCTTGGCACTTGTAGAAAATGAATTTCGAAGTGCATTAACTTTTGCCAGCAGAAAGCTCTGCTGGCAAAAGTTATGCGATGTATGCGATGCGGCCGACTTTGCCGGCTGGTACCGCGAAAGACTGTGACGGAGAAATATGCCTGGAGATGCCCCACCCAGGAATGCCGGGCTTGGATTTCGTTGCGATCGGGGACATTTTTTTTCGCGGTCAAAACTCGCAATTTCAACAATTTTGAAGATGATATACCTGTGGTCCCAGGATATGGCGACCGGGAAAAACTTATTAAAGGAATGCGGCGTACTGTCTAGAGCCACGCAAGTGGACTGGAAAAAGTTCCTGCTCCATCCTCCTCTTCTGCCTGTATTTCGCTAAGCCCCCCTCAAAAAACGAAAAACAAGCCCTTACCCCTCCAGGAAAAGAATGTAATGAACGAAACAAATGCCTAATGCAAAAAAAAAAAAAAAAAACCTAAAAAAAAAGCTAAAATAATGAAAAAAAAACAATGCGTAATTGCAACAAAAAAAAAATGGTTTACAAAAGTTACAAAAAAAAAACCAGTTTCTATTATTTTCGCGTTTTAAAGTTAAAAAAAACAGTTTATTTCAGTTTAAAAATAATAATAAAAAAAAAGTTTGTTTATTTCAGCTATGGGTTTGTTCATTTATTTCATTTTTTGTATAAAAATATATGCATTTCTTTTTTCGTATATTCATCGTCTTACATTGTTGTCGTCTGCCGACTCGGCAGGTCTCGGACGCTTCCGTTAGCTGTCGGCTCGCTGCTGCCGGGCAGTCACGGAAATTAGGGTCAATATCTAAACAAGTACCCCTTTTGAATCAATCCATAAACTGGACACTGATTATAAAGTTTAATAAACAAATTAATATTTTAAATATTCAACATCATTTGCAACAATCAGTTCATCTTTAATACAACTACTAGTTAATAAGAATGGAATCTAAGATCACGCCTTTTCCGGAATTCATTTCTTGGGATCGACTACCTTTGATGTGGATGCGTTATTTATAGTGTAGCAGTTACCTCCTCCTTTCAAAACATAACTACACCGGTTTGCCGGTAGGTGTCGCTTTTTCACCGACAGGTGGCGCTGTAAAGCGACACCAGAGTTATCTGCCCTTCTGACTATAAAAACCGTTGCAAACGGAAAATCAATCTCTTCTTCACCGACCAGTTTCGGCAGAACAACGCTGGCACCAGCGCTCCGTTTCACTCGCTTTTTGGCCTCGATAGAACGACACTGACACTAGCGTTCCGTTTCACTTTTCTCTTCTGGTCGATTGGCCTCGACAGAACGACGCTAATACACTAGCGCTTCGTCTAACGCTTTTCTCTACAAATGGCATCGGCATAACAACTACCAACACACGTGGTCAAACAACGGTAAGAGTTAACAACTCATTTTCTTTGTGTACGGCTTTCAAAGACTTTCCTCTTGCCGGATTCATTTCTTCTTATACCTTTTTCAAGAACTGTTTTTCCATCGACACACATGCATACATCACACACTTCATCATTCCACGTACACACACGTTCAATAAACCTTATTTGAACTACTTCATTTTGTTTATTAATTATTACTCTGTCTTTTGCATGCAACATTGCTTGATTTACTGAACACGTCTATAATCGGGGGAACACGACCCTCGATCCGAACAATAGCAAGTTGAACAATTGACAGTAATTAATGATGATCGAACTTTAATGAAGTTTATTCTAGTGAGAAATAATATTTTCATTGTGTCGATGGACTAGCTCGAACAGATTCGTAATCAATTCTATCAATAACCGCAATGATGAGATGTGTGTGTCTCTATGCATCTTTTCGTCCGATCACTACCGAGATTGATGTAACAGGTGACAATGAAGGGCGAACAGGTCGAGAACTGGTAGAAGGAGGAGGAGGAGTAGGGAGTAGGGAGAGTGAAAAATGAAAGTAAGTAATAATTGAACTAACTTAAAAAATAAAGAATAAAATCTCTGTGTTAAGTTTGATTCTTTGGCATTTCGTTGCATGAAAAAAGTTGAAGAAACAATTTTATGTGATAAAAATTATCAGTTTGTAAACAATATTTTTGTATACTAATGTTTTCCCACTAAGGCCAAAAGCCACTCGAGGATAAGGGTTAGTGATATTTTCAGTTGGATGATGGAACAGTACTATGAAAGGATTGAGAACTATAATTAATTCACAGGACGACTTGACATATATTTGTAGGCACTGGAATTGGAAACGATCATGTTGTAGTCTGTAGTGAAGCATTGATGCAGTAATGTGTTTCACAAGCGGGACTAGGGTTAAGGGTTGTTAGCAGCAGAAAATAGCAGCAAGGATTGAAAAATATGCCTTGAAGATGCTTCGAGGTGATTCATCTGTGATGTGTTGACTTCATCACTTGTTTCGGGGTTTTCAACATAATACCAGCTCTACCAGTAATCCTACCACGCTTCTTTTTGTTGACACCCTAAACAAGGCATATTGCCACTGAAAGCGTGAGGTCTAAGCCGTTGGTTCGAAAGTTGAAAGGTGCTAAGTTCAATCCTGGGCGAAGGCAGTGAAAGTAACATTCAGCGACAGCAGCAATATGACGATAAGCAGCAACAGCAGCAGCAGAACTGAAAACAATGGAGAATTAACAAGTTCGATACAGGACACCTGAGGAGGGCAGAACGGACGAAACGTTGTAAGCATGTCGCTGAATGTTACTTTCACTGCCTTCGCCCAGGATTGAACTTAGCACCTCCAGATAACTTGCAAATTTCGAACCAAAGACTTTGACCTCACGGCCATGTGTCACTAGTGCTAGTGAAACATGCCCGCAATATGACGAGCAGCAGCAGAACTGAAATCAACGGAGAATTAACGAGTGCATCCCAGAGCCAAAAAATGGAATCCGTGACAATAAAGGGATTGGGTTCAAGAGTCCAGACAGACGGTTCCCGAGTTCGGTACAGGACACCTGATGATGGCTGGAGGGCAGAACGGCCGAAACGTTGTGAGCATGGCAGCCAAGATAAGGAAGTCAGTCCGAACACTGAAATCCATAATGAAAACACCTCATCTCAGAAATACAGACAATTACAAGTCTTAAGCAATTTTTATTTTATTCTTAGTATCTCCTGTAGTGAGGATTGAACCTTTAATCTCCAGAAGACTGTCACTTAGAACTTATCAACATTTTATCCGTTATGCCATATGTCCATGTGGGTAGATTTCTGAGTTCAACAAAACGTGCCTGAAGAAGGTCAGAAGTTACATCGGCTGAAACAATGTAAGATTAACATCCAAGATGAGAACAATAGTCTAAATAATCCAAATAAATTATTTATTTATTAAAATTTGTTGTTCAGCAAAAGAACCATAATACTTGACTTTTGTCTTTACACTTTAATTTAAGCTAGAAATTACTTTCTATTCGACTGGTTTAAACGCTTGGGAATTGCTATCGAATAATAAAGTGCCATGAGAGAACAAATATTTGAAGCGGTAAAGAATGTGCTGAAAAAACGGCAGCCACACGTTTTAATCAAAATATTGTTTACTATATCATATAACTTTGTTATACGAAAGTAATTTTCAAGCCTTTAAGTTGCTAAATAGAAAGTAATTTCAGGCTTGAATTAAAGTTTTAAGTCAAGTATTATGGTTCATTTGTGTTCCCAAACCAGAGAAAAACAATAATTTTCTCAGAATCAAAAATTAAACTTCTCCACCAACCAAGACCTCGCGACCCAATCTTATATATAAAGTAAAGTGAATTTTTGTCCTATTTAAGTTACCATTATAGCTTTCAAACCGAAACCGGCATCATGACTAAAATACGCGAAAGTAAATTATATAAAAATAAACAATGGAAAACTATGGTACATGTTAGACTGATGAAAAGAAACACCGTAATATTTTTTTCTGGTTTTGACATCCTTAATTACAGTTTCCGCTGAGGAAATACAAATTTATATTTCACGTTAAACACAAAACCTCCGCCTTATTTTTTTTTACTTTTCTGATTGCTGTTTTACATTAACATCGTGGGGTCTGCATTCGCACCAGACAACTATAACAGAAAATAATTAAATAGTTCAACGTTGGGGCCTGAAATTTCTTGAGTTAATCTACTTTCCTCGACAACGCTGGGACACGAGTCAGTTTTAAATAAACAGACCATCTTGAATTAAAGTTTTAAGTCAAGTATTATGGTTCATTTGTGTTCCCAAACCAAAGCAAAACAATCATTTTCTCATGTGTAATAAAGGATCGAAAACCCAATCTTATATATAAAGTAAAGGGAAAATTTTCCCTATTTCATTGACCATTATAGCTTTCAAACCAAAACTTACATCATAACAAAAATACGATGAAGTAAACTAACAAAAAATAAACATAGGAAAACTATTTTATTTATTTTCCTCCCACAAAGTAAGATGTGACACAAGGTCAGGAAAGTGGGATTTGAAAAGCCAGCGCACGAGAATGTGAGCACTCTGGCCTACAAAAAATGCCTGGGCAGCCCCGTCGGCATTCCCTGGTAAGAGCGCTTCAGACAGTAAGCAATAAACTTACTCCTCCCCAAAGAGGGGAGGCAAAGCCTGGGAGGGTGGACCTCCTAGAACTGCACAGGACAAACCCACAAACCGGCGGAATCAAGACCCGAAGGCCAAGACCACACCGGTCTATAGGGTGTAGTATCCATTGGAACAGATACTACACTTTGATCTTAGCCAAAAGGCCAAGAAGGAAAACTATGATATATATAAAACTGATGAAAAAAAAAACAATGTAGTATTTTTTAATGGTTTTGACGTCCTTAATTACAGTTCCCACTAAGGAAATACGAATTTACATTGCATCTTAAACACAAAGCTTCCATCTGCTTGTTTTTTTTTACTTTTATGATTGCTTTGCTCAGCGGTAAACACTATGCCACAAATATATAAACCAGTTCGATACATTAATTCTTTGCATCAGATGTTAGGAATGGAGTGGAAAGACAATTCAAGAGAAGGCATATCCTTAGGAACTGCATCATCTTTGGCTTAGAAATATTCCTAATTAGGAATCAATTGAGATGGGCAAACCACCTGCTGCAGTTGGCAACTATTCCTGAGAATCAAACATTTACTTCCTGCGGCCAATGGACATTGTTATTTTTAATGGAAAAATCATCCATATACACCCACATACACACACACATATATATATATATATATATATATATATATGATGGACTCTCCCGTCGATTACGACGTATGAGGATCCAATATATATATATATACGTATGCATACATATATTAGGGAGGGCCTGTGGACGAGTGGTTATAGCACTTGTCTTTGGGCTGGACGACCCGGGTTCGATCCCACTCACGGCATGCGGATTTTCGGGTCTGAAAACTCCCTCTGTCCACCCAGCAGTAAATGACTAAAACTCAGGGAAGGTTCAAGGCAGCGGAAGGAGAGGGATGGGCTCCGCCTTCCATATGCTGTGCCCTAGACACGGTGATTCTTAACAAATCACCGCCGCTACAGTGTGCGATGTCGGCAACGACACTCATGTGCGTCCAGGCTATGCGACCTTTACCTTTTACCTTTTGCATACATATACATATACACATATTTACAAACATAGATATATATATATATATATATATATATATATATATATATATGCAAATATGCATACAAATATGTATACACACATGCATACAGCTATATATACACATATGTATATATATACACATACACACCCATATATATATATGAACATATATAGATACACAGGGAGAAATTCATATATATATATATATATATATATATATATATAGATAGATATATATATATGTGTGTGTATATGTGGCATAATCACGTTGACACACCGGTTCCTGTTAGATCACCAAAGTTAAGTGACGTGTAGCCTGGTCAGTACTAAATGGGTGACCATTTGGGAATACCAAGCGCTGTATGTGGAAACCTAGCTATGGGTAAATAGCGTCGCCAACCCGCAGTGCCTAGCGTGGCGACTATGGCAAACAAACCCTGAATGACAGTCACCAATAAGGTGTCGGAAAGCAGGGACGGGTTCCTGCTCCAGGAGTGATCAAAAACCCTGATGGTGATGGTGATGATGTATATATATATATATATATATATATACTAGCAAGACATGTGCGCAGGCGTTGCCAGGGAACATTGAAGAACCAAAGAAACTCATGCCCATGCTCCAGCCTCTGAAACCGATATAAGTATTTTTACTCGATATTTTAACTATCTATAGGTATTAATTGTAGTGTTCTGTAATTATTAAATTTCTAAATAATAATAAACATTTAAACACTTGTATTATTTCATAACTATGATATGAAAGAGCATCCTTGCAGCAACATACTTACATAGAGGTGAGAAGTTTTTCTTTTTGATATTTATTGGGGCAGGGGGAACTTTTTTTTATAATAGTGTTTATACACAAACACTGGAAAAAGGTACTATTTTTTAGGAATAAGAGTACTTGTAAATACATCCAACACGGAATGGCGGATATTCTACTTTAAGCAGATATTAGTGCATTATGTACATGGATTAGGGCAAGAATTACCCCCTTTTTCACTGTTCTACAACTCTAACAGTGCATTTTGGGGGTTAGGGTTATTTCAGTTTACTGTTCCTGCAGTTATTCCAAAGAGTTTGCCCTTTATTTGTTTTTGTAATTTTTAATTTTTGTTGTAGATTCCATTGGAGCATAGGGTGGATCAGGTGCTAGCATGATTGCGAGAGTTAGGAGTGGGTGGCATAACTTCAAAAACTTATGCCATTACTAACCAGCAGAACGTTACCACTGTTGACCAAGGGAAGAGGCATGTGTACGCAGTGTGATGATGTATGGAAGTGAAACCTGGCTAGTGAGGGTTGAGGGGATGTGTTGCTTGGAGAGAAATTATATGAGAATAATACGATAGATGTGTAATGTGAATCTTCAAACAGACTTAGATCTGATGACTTCAGAGGAAGATTAGATCTGGACAGTATAGGGAGATGTGTGGAGAACAGGAGACTTTGATGGTATGGCCACGTTGAGAGAATGGATTACATTTCTTGGGTTAGTAGATGTAGAACAGTTAACGTAGAAGGGTCAGTTCACCAATGAAAACATGGGAGGAAATCACAAGAATGGACTTGAGAGAAAGAGAAATAAATAAAGACCTATCCTGAAATTAATTGGTTTAGGAATTTATGTAAAACGGATGTTAAACCGATCATGATAATGATGATGATGATGACAGTGATGATGATGTTGATGATGATGATGATGATGATGATGATGATGATGTTGTTGATGATGATGCCGACAGTGATGATGATGTTGATGATGATTTTGTTGATGACGATAGTGATGATGATGATGTTGTTGATGGTAATGATGATGATGACGACAGTGATGATGATGATGATGATGACGACGACAGTGATGATGATGATGATGTTGATGATGACGAAAGTGACGACGACGACGATGATGATGATGATGTTGATGATGATGATGATGATGATGACGACGACAGTGATGATGATGACGACAGTGATGATAATGATGATGATGATGATGCTGCTGCTGCTGCTGCTGATGATGATGATGATGACAACGACAGTGATGATGATGATGATGATGATGATGATGATGATGATGATGATAATGATGATCCGTAGATGGAATTATGGTGCTAGTTTTTATACTGTGTAGCATTTCTTTTGTAGCTTTATTCACTTTTTCGTTTCCCAGAATGCCAATATAGCTCGGTAGAAGATGATTGTTTTTGTTACAGCCCTCGTGTAAAACGAATGTTAAACCGATGATGATGATGACGATGATGACGACGGTGATGATGATGACAACGACAATGACGACGACGACGACGACGATGATAATGTTTTTGTGTTAGTCGAATCTGATGGTTAACAATGAGAAAATGAAACGGCTGTATCTGATGTCATCACAAAAAGTAGAAATGTTATATTAACACCAACACTATCTATGGATCTGAATATTCCCGATCAAACTCTGCGGGCGTTGCTTGTCATCGCGCATTTAATAACTTTAATTAGAAGAAATTACTCTTTTAGGACAAGTACTTTAAAGATTAAAAGACAGCCGTGTAAAATATTCAAATCTATTTATCTATCTATATTTATATACTATCAAAACTGTGTGGCTCTTGCGTTATCTTATTTGTTTGTGTGTTCCCATCACAAATTATGATGCCATAAAGGATGACGTCAAAGCAGGATGACGTCTTAATAACAACGTCACTAAAGGGATAAGCATGCACATGTGATGACGTCATCCATCAAATCAGAAAGCAAGAGAGAGAGGGGGTTGGAAGAGATCAGAATATGTTAGTACTAGACTCCACTTGGGTGTTTTATCAAGGATTTCAGAAATGGGATATCGTAAGCCTAAATAAATATGATATCCTCTCTTCGTTTAGTTTGTAAGTCCCAAACTCACAATTCTCACTATTGTTGCGTTATATAGTCTTTAGTAATGCAAACGCCATAAAAATACATACAAGAAGTGATTATTATCATCATTATTATTTTAGCTAGATTCAATTCAAACAGATCAATCAAGCATTGAAAAAGATTTGGTACTCGGTAATAATTAAATAGATGATTAAGAAAAATTTAGAGGTCACAGGTCAAATGACTGTCAGTAAAGGTCACAGGTCAAAAATGAGGTGCGTTAGAAATTAAATGATATTGGGGTATCCATTTTTAAAAATGCATGGATGTAGGTGTCTTTTATATAAGAGAATTAGTTCTGTTCAAAGCAGTAATAAATATTGTTATCATACCAAAGCTCAAATATTTCAACCAAGCAAAACGCAAGAGATATTGAGTCCCGAAAACCCACACATACTATAAAACCCCAAACACATAGCTTTCTTCCACTTTTACCTCTTTTTTTTTCGGAGACAACAGATATGCGTACGGCAAAATCCTGCCTAGTCCCTTTGGAGCAAAGTGCCCCTCGGCAAGCAGCACACACATAACAAGAAACTTTCACGGACTTCTAAACACAATGCCCGACAACAGCAAACACATATGTAAGGCAAACACGTATATAAGGTAAACACATATATAAGACAAACACATATATAAGGCAAACACATACATAAGGCTTTGTAGATATGTTGCATTACCCGTTCTTTCGGGGTACCCGGTAAGATCCAACAAGAATGACAAAGAACATAATGTATATGGAAAAACTTTGGTTTTCTTTATTTCCCATCACCGGATGGTTTAAGCCGGCTATGCACACACATATAAAAAAAGTCTTTTGACATACTTTTGTCTCATGAAAGTCTTTTTCTTGCTGAGGTCACAGACTTGGTTTCCGCTAGAAACTTGTTCATATATACATTCGATTGGAAAGCAATTTGCTCTGCATTGTCTATCCGAGCGTGAACTGAAGCAATTGTTCCACAAGCACTTCCAATTGTCTGTTTGATGAAATACAAGTCAGAGGATTCCTTCACTGTACCAACTTGCTTATCATTAGCATTTTTAGTCAGCAGGCACGAAAGCCTAACAGCAAGACGGGCTTGGGTATCATAGCCAATAAAGCTTCATCGGTGCCATAAACATCGGTAAACTCCCATTCTTCCGGTACTTCAATACTCCGATCACCAAGCTCTCCGGCTCTTTGCGTTTCTGAAACCGCCGCCTTTCAAGTCTCGCTTGCACTGCGGAACCTTCTCCTTTTTAACAGTTATCAAGTCGATTTCTTTCTTTCTCGACGTCCCATCCAACAATGGACTCGTCCATGGTTCATTTTTGCCACTCTTCATTATCTTACAGATAGACAAGTGACAATCCAGTGTGTGTGCGTGTGTGTTCATATGAATAAACAAAAGGTTCCCTTCTGTTTATTTATATGAACATGCTGCGACTTAAGCACCACTATCTTCTGTAATTGTCTAATGAAGGGTTAGGGTAAGGGTTAGTGTTAGGGTTAGGGTTAGGGTTTTTTGTTGTCATTGTTTTTTATTTACTTTTAGTCACCTCAAACAAGGCATATTGTTACTTATGTGTAAGGGTCTACTGTGATAGGAGCCAGATTTATAGGAGAACAATCTGGGTGGGGAGTTGGGCAGCAAGATGTTTGTTCGCATTGTATTTAAATTTTTGAATGTTGGTACAGTCGGGGAAACAGTAAGCAAGAAGGGAATTCCAAAGGCAAGCAATCCAAGAAACGAAACCATCAGTAGAAAATCTTGCGGCATCTAGAGACCTCTACAGTGAAGGGGTGGGATTTTGCTGCCAGTCGGGTGAGTCGAGGTATTTTCGTCGAGGTGGTTACAAGTGCAGTAGTGCTACATGCTCATCCTTAATCCTAATTAGAATTAATGAGATTTGGGGGGGGGGGATCGGGATTTACAGTATTTACTTATGCAGGTAAACATCTAGGAAGACCTGATACAGGGAAGATGAGGATGGATACGGAACCGCATAGACCCATAAAGAAATAACAATATAGGACATCTCTCAAAACGGAGAAATTTAGTGGACAAGGCTATTTTTTTTTATGGAAATCGCTCCAGACAAGGCATGAAGCCACTTGATGTAAGGAGCTAACAAGAACAAAATATGATTATCGCAAAGACAGGAGATGCCTATTGGCCTTAGTTGTGAAAAGACCAAGATTATAGGTAGGAGGAAAACAGTCAGCAGGAAGAGAGTTCCACAAGCCTGCAGTTCCTGGAAAGAAGCTACTGGAATAAGAAGCTGTATTACAATGAGGTATCAAAACAGCGAATGTATGGTGACCACTAGATCAGCGAGTTAAACGAGCTGGAACGAGACACAAGGATATTAGAAAGATCGAGGAGTGTATAAGGCTTTCAATAGTTTTGTTGGAGGAAGAAGATGGCAGTAAACGCTTCTGCATAGACCTTAGAGAACTAAACTACATTAGGGTTAGAGTCAGGAAAAACAACACACTGTCAGTTATTGGTGATATTATTTCTGGGTTCAGCAAAATATTTTTCGAGGCTAGATTTGAAGTCGGGATACTGACAAGTACAATTAAATGACAAGGATAAAGAAAAAGCAGCATTTGTTTCGTGTAAGGTCTCCTTCAGTTTAGGATGATAGCATTTGGGCTTGCAAATGCACCCGAAATATTAATTTTTATTTTTCAGAACTAATGTTTATTGTTTTGCAGTGTCAAGAACAGTATTCTTTGGCTTATTTGGATGATATTTGAGCATTTTCAGATACGGTCGAAGACCATCCAAAACACATACAGAGTTCATTAAGGAGTTTAAGAAAGCATAGCTTGAAATTGAAACCTGGTAAGTAAAATTTAGGGTTCATATTTTTTTTAAAGCATCTAATTGAAATTTAATAAGGAATAAGGTAAAATAAATACCTTTGAAGCATTTAAAGATGCGATATCAATTTTAAAAGAAAAATAAATCGAAACCGATTTTTTTTCCCTTTTATAAACTTTCATTTTTGTTTTAGTTTAGATCGGGATTTACAGACACATTGAAAAGGCCAAGTTTTCAATTGGCGAAATATTTGTATCACTATAAACTAAAATAAAATGAAAGTTTATAAAAGGAAAAAAACAAAACGGTTTCGATTTATTTTTCTTTTAAAATTGATATCACATCTTTAAATGCTTCAAAGGTATTTATTTTACCTTATTTCTTTATTAAATTTCAATTAGATGCTTAAAAAACACATACAGAGTTCATTAAGTAGTTTAAGAAAGCATAGCTTGAATTGAAACCTTGTAAGTTTTATTTTCAGGAAGAAACTCAATATCTAGGATTTAGAATTAGCAAGAAAAGGATACAGCCTGATTATGCAACGGTTAAAGCAATGCCGGCGGTATCAAATTCAACCATTCTCAGCTGATAAATTTTGAATTCCACTTTTCCTTGTATGCGGGGGATATATTGTCTCGATTTTAAGTGCTGGGTGGGCACCAAATCTTGACACGACTTCACTCGTCCGCTTCTGAAAACTGACTGTATTGTTTTTTCTTACATGAGATTTTACCACTATTTCTCTAGGACCTTTCCTGCCTAGCAATAGGTTTTCCTCCAATCTGATTGGCTGCCCTACCCCTCCCCCCTGCAAACTGCGTGGGTTGATATCCTGGCTCTTGCATTTAGCTGTCTAGACTACATCCAGTAATATGTGTTCGCTTCTTGGCGAATTACACTTTATTTTTTTAATTATTATTGTAGGGGAACATGTGCTAACAAGTCCCCTACTCTTCTTTTCATGCTTTATGGGGCAAAATATGTGGATATAACATAGTCGAGTCCTTAATTCATCTAACAAGG
This sequence comes from Sepiola atlantica, assembly GCA_963556195.1. Taxonomy (NCBI): domain Eukaryota; kingdom Metazoa; phylum Mollusca; class Cephalopoda; order Sepiida; family Sepiolidae; genus Sepiola; species Sepiola atlantica. The sequence goes on from OY744534.1 coordinate 73,389,753, forward strand.
AAATATGTTCGCTGTCAGTAGAATGACGAATGTCAGTCTGCTTTTGAAAAATTAAAAGGAATGTTGGCAGATATAGTAACTCTGGCATATCTTGATCTCAATCAAGGGTTCTCTGTCTCTGTAGAGCTTTTGCGATTGTCTCATTAATCTCTATACGGATGCATTGGGAATAGTAATTAGTGCGTGTTTGACACAAACCGTATTGGATGAGACACAGATAAAGAAAATAGAGAAACGTATCTACTTCTTGTCCCACAAGTTAAGTGATACAGAAACAAGATAGTAGACAATAGAAAGGGAAGAATACGCCATACATTATGCATTACAGACCTTTAATCACTACCTATCCAGTGTGATGTTCACTATCTTTACAGACTACTGGCCATTATTGATAACTTCCTGGACCATAGAAAAAGGCAAATGACATCTAGTCCAAAGAAAATCTTTTCAATGGAAATTTACCACCCGGACAAACCACATATCTTTTTTTACGGAACTTATCTTTCACTGCATTTTTGTTAATAATATTTTTCATATATTTTTCAAATATTTGAACTTTGGTTTTTTCGAAAGCCAACTTATCCATCTGTATTTCTCCTCTGATGATAAGATCTCGATCTTTGAAAAGCCTGGGCTTAAGGAAAGAATAATAAACACTAGTTTATTACTGAATACACCTTGCATTGAACAATTGAAATTTGAAATAAATTTGGACAATCGTCGCATATTTATCACTCTTTTTTCTTCTATCTATCTATATATATATATATATATATATATATATATATATATATATATTACCCTGGGACAAATCACTACCTATCCAGTGTGATGTTCACTATCTTTACAGACTACAAGCCATTAGAGTACCTGATGAAATCATCTATGTGAAATAGGCAAATACAGCAATGGCTTCCTGTATAGCAGGATACAATTTTAGGATAAAGTATTTGAAGGGTACAAAAACGCGTATGTGCATTCTTCCGTCATTCCGTTTGATGATTGTAAGCAGGTAGAAGTGATAACTAGTAACTCCAATCACTTTGAACCGCTGCAGTTTGCGTCCCAATGTAAGGAACCCCTAAGCTGTAGTTATGAACGATCAACATTACCAGAGGTTGATATGATCGTGGAGTAGGCTTCAGATAAAGATATAGTCGAATGAAAAACCAAGGTTGAAGAGAGGTAAAGCTACTATAGCGATAGAAGAGGAACATACTACAATGCACAACTCTTTGTATGCCACCATGTAATTTCCTGCAGACTGAAAGAGAGAGAGAAGGGGTAACGCTAAGTATAATCATCGAGTTACTATTAGCCCTAGCTAAAGTGAAGAAAAAGGCGTAATCTTTTTTTATGTCACCACATGAGACACAGCATCCTCTGTTGTTGGAGCCAATTATCTCCCCAGCAGTCAAATTGGCTCCTACAATACCTCTCCTTAAACGGGTTTCCAAACTCGAAACCAGTTATGCATACGATACAAAGCAATCATGACGAAAGGAGAAAGAGAGGAAAACTTATGCATTTAAAAAATAGAAAAAGAAAGCATGTACCTAGGAATGAAACGTTTGTTCATCAGTGGTGAACGAAAAGAAAAACAGCAGTGTACTAACAGGAGAACACACAAAAAAGCATCTAATTAAGTTATTAATATATATATATATATATATATATATATATATATATATATATATATACAGGGCTTTACGGAGCCCTCCAAAAAGGAGCGCGCTCCAGGAGCATGCTCCTTTTTGCTGGAGCGAAGGAGAGGAGGGCTCATTTTATATTCAGCGGGAGTAACTCCATTTGGGACTAAAGAGCGGTGGTTCTATCGCTCCGTGCTCCTCGCTCCAAAATTATTTTATTTTTTTTTAAACATTAGTTTTTTTATTCAGCAATATAAAGGAAAAGTAAAGAAAGTCTCAGAGTTTACTCTGAATTATTTTTTAAAATTATATCTCTGGTAGAGAGAGGGAGGTGGCTCAGGCGGAAGACGATTTAATTGTAATGTTTTTAACAATCTTTTTTTTTATTGTTTTATTCATTACCCCCCCACCAACCCCGTCGACTTGCTATCAGGAGAACAAACTAAAAGGCATCTTATTAAGTTACTAATATATATATACACAGTTTGCAGGGGGGAGTAGGGCAGCCAATCAGATTGGAGGAAAACCTATTGCTAGGTAGGAAAGGTCCTAGAGAAATAGCGGTAAAACCGTATGCAAGAGAAAACAAGACAGTCAGTTTTCAGAAGCGGACGAGTGAAGTTGTGTCAAGATTTGGTGCCCACCCAGCACTTCAAATCGAGACAATATATCCCCCGCATACAAGGAAAAGTGAATATATATATAATATTTGTTTTGTTTATTATCTATGTACGTATACGTTTCGTCTTTTATAATCGAACCTCATCAGCATAGAGATAAAACTATTCACTACTGGTCATGCGATTTGAAACCCCGGATTACGAGTATTTTGCAACTCAAATCCGACGCCTCAACCACACGGACAATTTTGAACAGCGAATAAACTGTGATAATTTTAACACTTTATACGGCGGCTTAACGTCTAGAGCGTTCTACATTTTTAATGAAAAGAACGATGCATTTAAAGCTAGTAAGTAATAAATGAATATATGTAGTAATAAGTAGTGATCTATAGTGATAAATAGTAAGACTGCATATCTAAAATACAAGAATAGGCTTACGGCTCCAAAAATTCATAATAGAACGTTTTTCCCCATGCTCATGCACATGTGGATATCACTGAACCACTCCCCACAAGCCAGAGACAAACATTACTTGCTGACATGTGTGGATCGTTTCTTCTGCTGGTGTCAAGCTCTTCTAATATCTGACCCTGTGCCAAGCAGCTTTTCACAGTAACTAAATCTACGTTCGTTGCGTTGGGACTGGTAAAACAATTTTATCATAGATTTCTGCCAGATTGCACGTAGAGTGTGAAACTAATAACAGACGTTTTAACACACGTTAAAAATGGCGGAACAATCCTGCCTGACCCCGTGCCAAGCAGCTTTCAGATTAATTAAGTTTACGTTTGTCCCTTGCAGTCGCAGTGTCATGTTTACCTTTTCAAGAAAAGTTGTCCGTGACAGTATACACGTCAGGAGCAGCAATGCATCAGAGATGGACAACCATTAGAAAATCGTCCCTTAATTCGTCTGGGGACTTCCCACTATGGCAAAAGAAGGACATTTTTCTTTGTCTCTTCAAACTCGGGTAACACATGCATTTAATATTGTATGAGAACCAATCAAGGGAGGCGCGAGAGCGCTCTATCCCTTAATAGACTACACGAATGGCCTATGCTGGAAATCTCATTTCTTTGATCAATCATAACTCAAAAACCAATAAACCAAATTAGTTAAAACTTTGCACAAAATTTGTATTTGATAGGTTCTATAAGTGTGTAGAATTTCAGCATCATTAGTCAAGGCAACCCAGAGATCCAGAAAGTTCAATCATGAAATCATGTTATCTGTGTGTACGTACGTACGTACGTACGTACGTATGTGCCACCCTGTATCTCATCAACTATTTGATGGATTCAGCTGATTTTTGGCAGAGATAGAGGTTCTAGGGTCTAGTTGATGGCATTTTAATTTCAGTTTACCATATACCTTAGTTTTCCAGAAAATTCCAAAAAACTTATGAGAAGGCGTTGTATTGAGGCATAGCCTTTACAAAAGTAGTGACATTCCATGAAAAATTAAGGGTATGACTACATATCAACCAAACCATTTCATTATCACATCACTACAGTATAAATCTCTATGCATGAGTGGATGAAGTGTGTGAGGTGCGCTGAAGAAAAATTCCTACCAGTAAAATACATAGCCCTGTTGTGTTCGCATACCCTTAATGACAATAAAAGTGTAAAAATTTGGGAATTTCATTGCTTTCGTACATTTAGTGTATATGAATTTTCATCTTAACCCTATTAAGGGCATATGATTTCAGTATACTGGCATTTTTCATATCGTATTTAGGTGTTACATTTATTATTCATGTATTTCCTGTAAATTCACGCCGTTCCTTAATTAAATGCATTTTGTTTTGTCATTATTATATTTATAACATTGGAAGTTATTAATAAACGTTTTGTAAAATAAAAATATTTCATATTCGTCGGGTTTATATTTTTGTAGCAAGCATGAGTATCTTCTCCAGGGCACATGGTCGCCATTTTGAGTGCAGTGTTTCCTTGGGGTACACACACGATGGTCGAAATGAATAAAGGAAAAAAGTTAATAATTAAGAAACAGTTAAATTTAAATATATAAACTTTTATAATCACATAGACGGTTTGTCAAAGACAAACATAAAAAAGAATATACGAAACATGCTACATAAAGGGGTGAAAACCAAAAACGTAATTACTGATGGTAAGACTATGTGAATGTCCCAACACAATTGATAAAGGACATGTATTACCAGGGTCAAGGAATAGAAAGAGATGTATGAGTATTGATTTACTCCTCTCCAGAAGTTAGGCACAAGGCCAGTTTTTATCTTACTCCCACAAGTAAGATGTGACCCTAAGGTCGGGTCGGGAAAGTAGGGTTTAAAAATTGCCTGGGCAGCCCCGTCGGCATTCCCCGGTAGGGGCGCCTCAGGCAGTAAGCAATAAACTTACTCCTACCCGAAGAGGGGAGGCTAAGCCTGGGAGGGTGCACCTCCTAGAACTGCATAGGACAGACCCATAGACCGGCGTAAATCAAGCCCTGAAGGCCAAGACAATACCAGTCTACGGGGTGCAGTATCCATCGGAACAGATACTGCACTTTGATCTTAGCCAAAAGGCTAACTTTGTCGATGATGTTGTTGTAGTCTATGCGAATGCTACCAGGAAAGAGAGAGTCTGGAAATGACTACTACCAGAATATGTGAAAGCCATGGCCTGGGGATTAGAGTATGTTCAATTGCTTGAGTGTCTAATCCGGAAAAGAGAGAATCCGGTTTCTATATTCTCCACTTGGAGTGGAATTAGATCTTTTTTATTTCCAGAAATGGAGAGTGCATTCTATCGTTGCTCAGTATAATTCAGGGGATATAACTCGGATATGGTCCAAGGTAGAACACTAATAATTCTGCACCAACAGTTTAATATTATTGTTTATAATTGTTCCAATTGTCTTCATTTTTCATCTTGTGTGACGTATCATTAATGGCATAAAACACACGGACAGTGTTGCCATGTGGAAATAATAAAATAGTCTCAACAATGAGTCACCACTTATCAAGGCCAAAAACACTCGAGGATAAGGGTTAATAAAATGGATGGATTGTCAGTTGAATGATGAAGAATAGCATGAGAAGATTGAAAATGATGAATGGGATGAACAAAGTTTTATTACATATGGGGACGATTTATGGCAAGTATTTGATGACATTGGATTTGAAGACGACCATGTTGTAGTCTCCAGGGAAGTAGTCTCGTGTAAATGTGTTCCACAGACAGGAAGTTCTTGGAAAGAAACTCTTTTCATAGAATTTCCGCCTGATGCTAGGCACATAGACGAAGCAAAGAAAAGTAGTGCAACATTTTTTGTAGCCAATTCACTTTTGGCTCCTCACGTGTGTAAACTTCCTGTTGCTCACTTTCTTCAAAACATCTGATGCAATGATTCTAGATTAATCGAGTTTCGACTTGTTCTGCCATAAATATTCAGCAGATGAGAGGCATTTTATTCTTTTCCTTATTGATCACTTGTGTCACAATGAGTTAAGTGAGGGGTGCTCTCTCGTTTGTTCAATTCGACTAAACTTCGTATTTTAAGTTGTTCCAATTAACTCTGATGATTAGACATTTGTAAAGCCGAGGAGATCAATACTTAAAGTGATATCGATCATCGGCCGTCTCGAGTGTCATTAATGCTTGTAATTGAACTCAACTGTAGGATTACACTGGTAACATAACAGGATTATATGTTCATTGGCCGTGCCTCTGACCACATTATGGTCTGGGACTGACCGAATATTCTTGGCTCTGTTGCTGAAACTCTTGATCACGTAAATGATAGATTTGGAGACAACGACAATTTAATTTTGACTATATATTTGTTGTGACCCTATTTAGGGGCCGAAATGAAGACACAGAACACGGGGTTAGGTGAACAATATATATTGAAGAAAAGATATGTACAGAGAATAAGAGAAGTGGTATATCACTCCTGACTGCCAGGGTAGACTGGAGTTCAATCCTATAACTCCTATTTATCTACGTCCCACAAAGTAGAATGTGACACAAGGTCGGAAGGTGGGAATTTGTACTCTAGAGGAAGAGTACGGAGTTTCTTAAAAAATTGCCTGGGCAGAGCGCCTCAGACAGTAAGCAATAAACTTACTGCTCCCCAAAGAGGGGAGGCAAAGCCTGGGAGGGGGTTAACCCTCCCAGAACTGCACAGGACAGTGGGAACATATACTACACTTTGATCTTAGCCAAAAGACCAAGGAAGCATCCGAAACGCGAAGCCTAAATGCTTGCAGTCTCTTATTAGGAATGGACGAGTCCAACTGTTCGTCATGTAGGTACGGCAATATAACAATATTTTATTTATTTAACCATGGATCTATCTTCCTTAACTAAGAGTTTCTTTCTGGCTACTATCTTCAGAAGGTTTTTATTACTTGGATTATTTGGATTATTATTCTCATCTTGGATGTTATTCTCACAACGATGACACACCATGTCTTTGTGACTTCGCGTCGTCAACGTTCGGGCAGGTCTCGGAAGCGCCCGAGAGTTGACGAAGACAATCAGGCTAAACCAAGCAGCCGATAACTTTTGGAAGAAATTAATCGCGTTCAATAAAAAAAAAAAATGAAATTCTATCATCGCTGTCAGCTTGTTGAAGCTCCCGAAGGACTGATTGAGTTCTGCCAGCAACAGAACCAGTACACAAGAAAACTTTGGACCAGCTGCAACCCTAACACTAAACCCTAACCCAGAAACTGTTATAAAAATGGGAAAAGACATAGAAAAAACATTAGAAAAAATAAATGATTTGTTTTAAAACAGTTCGTTCGTTAAGAAAAAAAGAATTGCTTAGTGTTGTGAAGTTGTTCAACAGTAAATAATAAATAAAGGAAGTCAAGTCGAGGGTTGGTTTAACAAGTGTATTAACAAAGTAAGAAATTGACTAGCACTTGGCTAGACAGTTACAAGACTGTGCTTTGTCTTCTCTGTGTCTCTGGTGACTCGCACTATTTATAGTGACAACCGGTGTAGTTTTTCCTGTGTAAGAACGGCCGGTGTAACACTTAGAAACAGTTGTTTCGGTGTTTATGTTAACAACAAAAAAAAAACATTGACAAAAAATGTAAAAAAAAAACATTGAAATTTTTTTTAAACATTGAAACCTCTTCCCCAAAAAGCAGAAACGTTTGCTTAAAATATCAAACAAAATCACCTTATATATTTAACAACATTTCACTAACCACTTTCCTTTGACGAAACTATTAACCAATCAGGTTGCAGCAGACATTATACAATCAGGCTACAGCAAGCAGACGATAACTTTTGGAAGAAATTAATCGCGTTCAATAACACAAAATGAAATTCTATCATCGCTGTCAACTTGTTGAATCTCCCGAAGGACTGATTGAGTTCTGCCAGCAACAGGACCAGTACACAAGAACTCTTTTGGACTAGCTGCAACCCTAACCCTAAACCCTAACCTAGAAACTTTCATAAAAGGAGAAAAAAAACATAGAAAAAATAAACGATTTGCTTTAAAACAGTTCGTTTGTTAAGGAAAAGAAAAAAAATTGCTTAGAAACGGTTGTTTCAGTGTTTATGTTGACAAGAATAAACACATAGACAAAAAATGTAAAAAAAAACATTGAAAATAATTTTTTTTTAAATTGAAAAAACAAACAAAAAACAAACGTTTGCATAAAATATCAAACAAAAATCATATTATATATTTAAACACATTTCCTTAACACTGTTAAATTTGACAAAAAAATAACTAGCTTAAAAAAATAAATAAATAAATAAACATCTAATTAATAAACCCTTGTTTAGCTATGTTTTTTTTATCATCGTTTGCTAGTCTTTCATTTAGCGTTTAACAGTTTTCGCCTCGTCAACTCTTGGGCGCTTCCGAGACCTGCATAAACGTTGACGACGCGAAGTCACAGAAACATAGTGCGTCATAATGGATCTATCTTCCTTGACTCAGAGTTTCTTTCTGGCTACTATCTTCAGAAGGTTTTTATTACTTGGATTATTTGGACTACTATTCTCATCTTGGGTGTTATTATTCTCACAACGTTTTGGCCGACGTCACCTCCGACCTTCTTTCGGGGCATCTTGCTGAACTCAGGAATCTTTATATCAAACTCGGAAATCTGTACGGAATTTCGAACTGAATCCTTTATTTAATCCATGGAGGTAGATTGCTCTCGTTTGGTCAGCCATGATTGGGTAGAAATCTTAGTAATTCTTAATTGTATATTCTTAATTGAAACTGCAAGACTCTCACTTAGAACTGATTATAACTTAGCACTTTTATCCGTTGCGTCGCAGGTCCCAAAATTCCTAAGCATCTTCAGAAGGATTTAAACGCTCCTTGTTTAACCGTAACCTAGATTATTGTAAATAAATGCGAAGGTTTTTGTCTCATGTTTACAATAAACTTATGAATGAAATGTTTTTTATTTTAAATTTTGGTTTCGAGTAGTGAACTTTGTAAAATGATAGCGAGCTAGCAAAGCCAGCTAGTATATATATAGAGAGAGAGAAAGAGAAAGAGAAGGGGAAAGAGAGGGAATGAGTAAAAGAGAAGGGGAAAGAGAGAGAAAGAGATGGGGAAGGAGAGGAAGTGAAAGTAGCACCAAATTTTCTTTTTTATTGTTTTTAAAAGAGACCCCACCCCCACCTCCACACAGTGAATAAGAGAGAGAGAGAGAGAGAGAGAGGGCAGTTACTCCCCTCTCTTTCTCTATGAATTATTATGCCTCATCGGTATATCTTTCTTTCTAGCTAGCTAAGGTACATTAGTTTCATTTAAATTATTTCCCTTGCAAATTAATAAGCATATTTTAAGATAAATTTTGCAATTTATCTTTTTTTTTATTAAATCACTTTAATTAATTACTGTTAATATCGACGAAACTATGTTATATATATATATAGTAAAAATAGACCAATAAAATTACAAATGAATAACACCAAACATTAATTTATTATAGACTATTTAAAAAGTATTTATGCAAATTAGGCATTCAAATAGATATCTTTTGGTCTTTCCTCTGTACTATAGTTATAGTATTTCAAAATGTTATGTTGTATTATTGATACACGCCATAAACAGGTATCGTCTTGGCCTTCGGGGCTTGATTTACGCCGGTCAATGGGTCAGTCCTGTGCAGTTCTAGGAGGTCCACCCTCCCAGGCTTTGCCTCCCCTCTTTGGGGAGGAGTAAGTTTGTTGCTTACTGCCTGAGGCGCCCCTACCGGGGAATGCCGACGGGGTTGCCCAGGCAATTTTTAAATGGCCAGAGTGCTCACCTTTCGGGCGCTGGCTTTTCAAGTCCCACTTTCCCGACCCGACCTTGGGTCACATCTTACCTTGTGGGAGTAAGATAAAACTGGCCTTGTGCCTAACCTCCTGGGGAGGTAAATAAAATGTTGTATTATTAATTTCGTGTCCCCTGCCTAAGCATGGCACACGCTGACCTTAGGTCTTTCATGTTGACCCAATTTTTTACCATCCAAGTGTTGGATCAGTCCCTCTAGCTAGTAGTAAAAATGAGTCCTGTGTCCCCATCTTTATTTTAGGTGTCACAACTCATCCTGGACGCCAGCTCCCAGATTTACTTTTATCCCTGACCTGCCCTAATGGTATTTATCCTGGAGGACACCGCACATCTCTAAAGAATCCATCCCACTATTTCTTTTGTCCGGTAGGCAACGCCCACTCCCACTTAGAGACTGACTCTCTTGCTTTCGGTCTGACCGGAAGACAGCGAGCAGTTCATACCTTAGATAGGATGGGGGGGGGGTCCTACTAACTTACGATGATTAGCATTTTATTTTGTTCGTTATTTTTCCACCCCTTTTATTTTTATTTATTTTTGGGGGATTTTTTAAAGGCTTATTTTTTTGTTCTCCCACTCCCAACATCATACACATTGTAAATACTGTTTTTGTAAATAAAAATTTCATCAAACACCTGGGGATATTTTAAGTAGCTTAGTCCATAGAGTAAATGTGGTATTGTGGTGATAGAAGCTAGTTTTTAGGGTATAGACTAGTGGACGACCCCCGACCCCCATTCCCCCCCCATACCCATTTTGGCCTTGTGCCACATCATAGTCTTGTATATTTTTGTATAAAATTCTTTGATAAATAAAATATTGTATTATTGATTTAAATAACAGTAACCCGTTTTGATGATAATTGTTACACCGGCCGTTCTTACACAGGAGAAACTACACCGGTTGTCACTATAAATAGTGCGAGTCACCAGAGACACTGAAGACAAAGCACAGTCTTGTAACTGTCTAGCCACGTGCTAGTCACTTTCTTACTTTGTTAATACACTTGTTAAACCAACCCTCGACTTGACGTCCTTTATTTATTATTTACTGTTGGACAACTTCACAACAATAATATAGAAGGGGTGAATGAAAAACACTTTTGCGTTTATTTATTTAGATATATGCAAGTGCACAATTTCATTGGACAACAAAAAAAAAGGTTAGCAAGACCCTCTCAACCCTTTCTAAGAAATAGATGGCCCACTGTTTGCCAGTTTGTTTAGAATCGAAACAAGTGAGTCGATCTCTAAATGGGAGTGAGACGTAAGTGGGAGGAAATAAAATAGGGGTGGATTTTTGGAGTGGACGGTGTCCTTCCAAAAATAAGAATCAATTGGGGAGATCAAAATAAAAGTGGGGAGTAGGTATCTTGGAGGAATTCTATTACACTCACCCACCACTCCCCTCAAAAAGAAAATTACAGATACTACACTTTCATCTTGATGATCAGTGTCGAATAGCTGGTTGGAGAGACAACATTCTGTTAGTTCACTGCTGAATGTGTGCTTTAATAGGCAAGTCAGAAAGGTCACATCAGAAATGTCACATCAATTAAGAGTACCTGGTTTGTTACCAAGGGAGTGGTTATTGTAAACAGACCAAGACAAGATAGTATTACTTTTTAAAATTATTGTTTTCCAGTCTCAGTTGCACTATTTGTTGTCCGTTATCATAGAATGCCATAAATGACTTATGATATCTATTTGTAATTGAAAAAAAAGTGATTATATAGAAGAAAAGTGTTGTTAAATTGAGGATAAAATTGAATGAGTCTCAACATAGGTTTAATGTTGAACAGAAAAAAAGGTTTTTGTTCATCTCTGAATTGGGCTTCATGTCAAGTTGAATTACTTGCTTTTTCTCTCCTTTCTTTTATTTATTTCAACGCAAGTTCAACGCATCTTCCTCTGTTTTTAGAGAGAGTTAATGTGTCACTTAAAGTGGCTAACAGCGAATCTTTTTACATAGACAAGCACTTAAAGCGTTAAGTTGTCTTATGTTAACCGTCACAAATAGCAGAAATCAACATGGCCGACAAAAGCAAAATGTTGGATAATGGCACTATGGGAATGGACGTATCTGTTGGAGATCGTTGGTTTGACTTGCGTGAATTAACGCGGGGTGGACCCATCAGTCGAGTGCAGAATAGGGCCTGTTCTCACAGTCGGAAATCACAGACGTGACAAGGTCACCGCGTGACGAGACCCCGGATCAAGGGTCGGTGTGCACCTGCGAGAGGTTCTGTGACGTCACAGGCTTTTGCCTTGGAAACAGAGGGATCCGTGACATCACTCGTTCTTCGTGAGAAGCGAGTTTGGCCAGTCTAGGTTTTAGAGGCGAACCGATGAGACGTGATTGTTACCATGCAAACTACAACAGATAAGGGAAATATTTCCCTAAGAATATACAAGCGAGAGATATCCTTTCCCCCCTCCATGAATGGTTAAGACTTATTTGATAAGTAACTACGATAAAGTAGTGATTTGCTCTCTCTCTCTCTCTCTCTCGACATTAGTGAATGTCCCCAAGCCGATAAATAACTAATGTTTGTAATAAAAAGAATTGAAAGTTAAAAAGATTGTGTTTGGTGAGTCGGTCAGGAAGCTTTTGTTGCAGACAACGGACGGCGTGATTCACGACAGGAAGGAAAGAAGAAAGAATTCATCCACTAGACGACATCAAAACGTCAACTCTCTACACGGCGAGGGAGAAATCTAAGGTATGCAAACAATATATGAACTATGTGATTTATGATGTTTAAAAATGACGAGTATTAAATGTGAACTGCCACGGTAGATACAGCTAGTACTTTATATATATATATATATATATATATATATATATATATATATATATTGAATAAAGCAACAAATGATGTTGCTAAAATGACTTATGCGTCATTCCATTGGGAGTTTGATAATTTCTGTCCTGAAACCCATTTAATTATAGCGACATCCAATGTTACTTTATTTGGTTTTATTCCTATTCCTATTCTCAGGGAGGTGACAGTGGTGAAGTGGATAACGACACGGACTGACAACCTTGGTATGTCAAGTTCGAATCTAGTGCATTCCGTAGTACCACTTTCACTTCGGGATGTTGGCAACCTTCACAGCAGAATCAAAAGCCGATCAAAAAGTTTGATTCAGACGAATTTACTTTACTATTCCTATTCCCAATGTCCTTTCGTAAAAGTGGTGGATCACTTTCTTTTCTAGCTGGGAATATCTGACCCAGAACGGATTCATAATAATAATGTGACATAGCCTTGTCAGTACCAGATGGGTGACCAAATGGGAATACCAGGCACTCTATGTCGGAGGAGAGTGACACATCTCTCTGCAAAATAACTGCAAAAACTAACATGGTCATCTCCCCTGACCAAAATATGCATCTGACGGGGAACTGCTTGTAAATTTAATATTTCCTAGAAAATTTATTGTACCTGAGTATTCCTTTTCCAAATTTATTTATATATAACAGCATTTTTGTTGGATTTTTAGGATTATTTTAACCAAAAAGTTTTGTATATATATATGTGTATTAATTTTCAAAGTTTGATGTTACCGGTAATATTTGCATTACCGATTTTTTATTCTCTGATGAAAAGAATGTTTTCTTCGAAAATCCATGGATTAAGGATAACGAGACTCCTTGTTCTTGAACTTCTGATATTTTAATAAATTTTGTATTTGCACAATTTATTTTTCATCATTCATCTTCTGAATTTATTGCTCTATTCACTACATTGAGCTTTCTATTATAACGATAGAGTATTATTTAAGGATACACCATTTATCTTTAAATTCGTATTCAAGGGTGATTGCTGGACCAGGTACAGGTACTAGGACACATTTAGGAAGAGATTAGACTTTCGAAATATTTCAAAGTAATCAAAAACATCTTGCTATGGTAAAAGTATGTGAAAATAGAGATTACAGGATCGAAGATATATGATCAGACGCATCCATAATTTCTCTAGTGATCCACATCTGACAACAACAATATTTCTAGTGATCCACATCTGACAACAACAATGTTTCTAGTGATCCACAACTGACAACAACAATGTTTCTAGTGATCCACAACTGACAACAACAATGTTTCTAGTGATCCACAACTGACAACAACAATGTTTCTAGTGATCCACATCTGACAACAACAATGTTTCTAGTGATCCACAACTGACAACAACAATGTTTCTAGTGATCCACAACTGACAACAACAATGTTTCTAGTGATCCACACCTGACAACAACAATGTTTCTAGTGATCCACACCTGATAACAACAATGTTTCTAGTGATCCACAACTGACAACAACAATGTTTCTAGTGATCCACATCTGACAACAACAATGTTTCTAGTGATCCACATCTGACAACAACAATGTTTCTAGTGATCCACAACTGACAACAACAATGTTTCTAGTGATCCACATCTGACAACAACAATGTTTCTAGTGATCCACATCTGACAACAACAATGTTTCTAGTGATCCACAACTGACAACAACAATGTTTCTAGTGATCCACATCTGACAACAACAATGTTTCTAGTGATCCACATCAGACAACAACAATGTTTCTAGTGATCCACAACTGACAACAACAATGTTTCTAGTGATCCACATCTGACAACAACAATGTTTCTAGTGATCCACATCTGACAACAACAATGTTTCTAGTGATCCACAACTGACAACAACAATGTTTCTAGTGATCCACATCTGACAACAACAATGTTTCTAGTGATCCACAACTGACAACAACAATGTTTCTAGTGATCCACATCTGACAACAACAATGTTTCTAGTGATCCACATCTGACAACAACAATGTTTCTAGTGATCCACAACTGACAACAACAATGTTTCTAGTGATCCACATCTGACAACAACAATGTTTCTAGTGATCCACATCTGACAACAACAATGTTTCTAGTGATCCACAACTGACAACAACAATGTTTCTAGTGATCCACATCTGACAACAACAATGTTTCTAGTGATCCACATCTGACAACAACAATGTTTCTAGTGATCCACAACTGACAACAACAATGTTTCTAGTGATCCACATCTGACAACAACAATGTTTCTAGTGATCCACAACTGACAACAACAATGTTTCTAGTGATCCACAACTGACAACAACAATGTTTCTAGTGATCCACATCTGACAACAACAATGTTTCTAGTGATCCACATCTGACAACAACAATGTTTCTAGTGATCCACAACTGACAACAACAATGTTTCTAGTGATCCACATCTGACAACAACAATGTTTCTAGTGATCCACATCTGACAACAACAATGTTTCTAGTGATCCACAACTGACAACAACAATGTTTCTAGTGATCCACAACTGACAACAACAATGTTTCTAGTGATCCACATCTGACGAAAATAATTATTAACCAAATAATTTAAGTCATTTTAGGACAAAACTGGAATTTGTATTATTTGGATCATTCGGAAAACTATTCTCATCCTAGGTGTTATTCTCACAACGTTTCGGCCGATGTCACCTCCGACCTTCGTGAAACTCAGAAATCTGTATGCTGAACACGGGAATCTGTACGTAACCATTGATTTAATCAACGGGGGTAGCTTGTTCTCGTTCTGTCAGCCATGACTGTGTAGAAGTCTTAAGTGATTCGTAATTGTATTCTTAGTATCGCCCTTACTGAGGATTGAACCTTCAACCTCCAGAAAATTGTCACTTAGAACTGATTATTAATTAGCACTTATATCCGTTGCGCTACGTAATCTGAATAATCCAAATAGTACTAATTATCAATCCTCATCTCAAACATTGTGAAACATAAATGAAATTATCATTCAAACACCTTTATTATTTGTCGCACCAAAAAAAAAGTATCAAATGAGAATCAAAGTAATGCTACTTTGCTCCATTCCTTTGTGAAACTCAAAAAACCTGAGCCCTGGAAACATGCGGCAGCAAGCCGTAACAAATTGTTTACCCATCTGAAAAGCTTGGACACAAATTCTAACATCTTTGAGGTAAAATCTCATTTCAGTTTTCCATCATTAAAGTTTTAGGATTTCTATTCATTCAAATGTTGTTTTTTATTTCTTTTACAGAACTGCTTGTTGAGTTATTCCCCTTGTTAGATTGGCAGTTTCGAGAGTGAGAAATATAGCTGGCGCTGTAGGATGAATTGATTAATAATAACTTGATCGGAATCTGAAAAATGAAGCTCACCATTACTTCATAAAACCATCATATTTTATGTTTTGGGGAAAAACAAAATTTGTGTAATGTAATTTAATAAAGGAGAATTATGATCCATGTTTGTCACGCAAATGGAAGCCATTTTTCAAAAAAGCAAACAACTTTCAAATTTTTTTATGAGATTCATGCAGTTGTGCACAATTTTGCACAATTTTGATTGTTAAATCTTGGCCTTTTGGCTAAGATCAAAGTGTATTATCTGTTCCGATGGATACTGCACCCCATAGACTGGTGTTGTCTTGGCCTTCGGGTCTTGATTTACGCCGGTCAATGGGTTTGTCCTGTGCAGTTCTGGGAGGTCCATCTTCCCAGGCTTTGCCTCCCCTCTTTTGGGAGGAGTAAGTTTATTGCTTACTGCCTGAGGCGCCCCTACCGGGGAATGCCGACGGGGCTGCCCAGGCAATTTTTAAACCCTCCTTTCCCGACCCGACCTTGGGTTACATCTTACTTGTGGTAGTAAGATAAAAACTGGCCTTGTGCCTAACCTCCTGGAGAGGAGTAAATCAATACTCTGAAATAATGCAACGTTTATCACGCTCCATTGATAATATGGTTGTGTAATGTCAACGAGGTACACCTGGAGTATGTCAAACAATTGGCAACCAGGATGGGGACGCGATTCTCTACATTTACCTACAAAAAAACTACTTCAAGGAGTAAATCTGTCCTCACTTGATCATCATCAAAGGAAATTTAAATCTACCTTTAGAGGAGTTGTTCACCTCGACACCCAGTCTCTGTCTCCTCGGTCACCCGCAGAAGATGTACCATCGTCACTTTCATCTCAACAGTAGAAAGGCAGCATTCTCTATCCGTGTTTTTGCTCCCTGGAACAGCCTGCCAGAGGAGGTCGTGATGATGCCTATCATACCCACGACTCATAAGTGTAGCATGACCTAGCGAGATTCGAAACCGAGATTCCAGTAACTGGCGACCAGTGATCTACCAAGTGAGCTAAGAACTTGCTAGTGGCAGTGGGAGAAATTGTATCGCATTATAAATAATGCTATTCATTTATTTATATATTTTCTTTTTACAATACTGATAGATAAAAGTATTCAATAATTTTTTGTGGAAGAGCATTGCCTCAGTGCTAAGTGGAAATCATTATTTCTATCACCAGAGTGCTTCACACATAATGGAATATATATATATATATATATATATATATATATATATATATATATATATATATATATATATGAGGTTTATGTAGTTTGCTTGAAGCATTGTTTATTGGTATATAGAAATGTGATACTTAGAAGGCAATACAATGCAGAGGTGTGACGGATAGACACAAGTTGGAGCAAATAAGACATATAATGGTGGAACAAATTAAATAGTTTCACCCTTAATACAATGTATACATACACACATATATATATATATATTTATTTATTTTTTTTTTTTTTTTCACAAACACACATATATCTGTTTATCTAATCAATGTTACAATGTTATGTAATACCTGCATCAAGATGGTCTGATGGAAACTCCGTATGATATAATATTTCGGGAACTCTTCCCTTCTTCAGAACTGTGCTCAACTCAAATTCAAGCGTGCATATGAAGATAGCCGTAGGATGCATATATATAGCTCCTAGAAAAAACCCTAGATGGGCACTGTAAGTGTAGTATTAACACAGCATGACATCGCTAGCTATAAATGCATCGTTCCTTTCATTAAGTTGAACGCTCTTATGACGTCAAGCCGCCGAAATTAATGTTAAAATTATCACTATTTATCTGGCTATTCAGCCGTGGCCGTGTAGTTCTGGATGTCGCGATTTGAGTTGTAAAATACTCTAAGCCCGGGTTTTGGAATCGCGCGACCAGTAGTGAATAGTTATATCTCTATGCTGACGAGTCCCGATTAAAAAGGACGAAACGTATACGCACATAGATAATAGAAAAAAACAAATATATATTTACTATATTTTTTTTTTGAAAAAACCATAACAATGGTGGTGTAAAATAAATAAAATTTATTTTAATCTTAGCTTTCGAGAATATACTTCTCATTTTCAAAGAGTGTTTTTCTTTTCTACTTTTTTTTCATCGTCCGATGGATATGGACTTTTTGGTCAGAAAATCTCGTTCTGTCTGTAGGCGAGGTGACGCCGGTTTGAATGAGAAAGGGTATTTAGACATATTTTTTAAACCATTGTTTCGTAATAGTATTATATATATATTTTTTTAAACCATAACAATGGTGGTGTAAAATAAATAAAATTTAATACTATTACGAAACAATGGTTTAAAAAATATGTCTAAATACCCTTTCTTATTCAAACCGGCGTCACCTCGCCTACAGACATAACGAGATTTTCTGACCAAAAAGTCCATATCCATCGGACGATGAAAAAAAAGTAGAAAAGAAAAACACTCTTTGAAAATGAGAAGTATAATCTCGAAAGCTAAGATTAAAATAAATTTTATTTATTTTACACCACCATTGTTATGGTTTAATATATATATATATATATATATATATATATATATATATATATATATATATATATATATATATATATATATGTATATATATATATATAGTTATCCACAGACAAGTGTATTGTCGTCTTTACAACTCATCAGTGTGATATAGAAAGATTACAAACCGGTATCCAATATATATATATATAAAACACTAAAAGCATTTTCATTTCATTAATAGTTATATTATCTGTGTCAACTATCACTCATTGAGCTTTACTCAGCCTGGCTTTGCTTAAATCCTGTGATGAAAACCAATTTGTACCATATTCAGATGTAACAAGTTTAGACGACATAATCGTGAAACTGTATATTAGTATTAAGAGTTTCTTTCTTTTGTTGTCTTGAAACTGAATGCAATTTGCAGTTATATTTGATGCGTCATCACAGCTGTGTTCAGGCTTATTCTAAGATATTTGAAGAGAACCTGACAGATCAGAATATTGGTGTGTGCGTGTGTGTGTACTGGCTTTAATAAATGGCAATAAAAGCTGCCTTCATGTAATAACGGCTGAAAGTGTCTAAGCCAGAATCACTACCAGTGTGATGACAATATTACACATCTTGTATATAAAATAATGACAGTTTTCCCCCGTTTCTTTATGATCAATAGATCTTTTACAATACGGTACATAATCAAATCTGTTTCAACAGTCACATAAGGCAACTATTGGTCTGTGTTGTTAAAAAATAAAAATCATATTACTGATCGATTTTAATATTTAATCCTGATCATATTTTATTTTTTAATTATTAGTAATAAATAGATGAAGGGGGAGGGACTTTTACTCTCACATTGAGATCTACTCCCACTCTCGTTATAATCACCAGCATTTTTCCAGATTCAACGATTTTGCATTTTATCAATGGTAAAAAATACACGTGATATACTCATAGACACATTTCTTTTAACTAAAAGAAGTAAAATTTTCTATAAAACGAAAAACTTTTTCATTCACAAAAGCAAAGACATTTTAATTTTGAATAATAATTATCATCTGCTGAACTGCACAATGGCTAAATTTAATGTAACAAATTTATTAATTTATTTTCTGTTCTTTTTCAAATATTATTTCATGTATATTACGAATTGCGAACAAAATAAAAATGTCCGTATTAAATACATTTTTAAGTGTTGAGAATATGCAATGTTTAAAAAGACTATGCACTTAAATTGGCTTTTACTTAGTTATAAATTTTCATATATATATATATATATATATATATATATATATATATATATATATATATATATATATATATGAAGAATACCTGTCCCCGTGCGTGTAAAATTAATTCCCTGAACAGAACAGTGTCGTGCTACTTTTATGTTCCCGTTATGAAGATTAAAATCAAGATATAATGATACTAAACCTTATGTCTGGAATCTTTATTCCAATTTTGCTCAAAATCCATTACATAATTTTGATTTTATAAAATGTCTAGAAGGCTTCAGTTTAAGAAGAAAGTAAAATGTCTAGAAGGCTTCAATTTAAGAAGAAAGTAAAATGTCTAGAAGGCTTCAGTTTAAGAAGAAAGTAAAATGTCTAGAAGGCTTCAGTTTAAGAAGAAAGTAAAATGTCTAGAAGGCTTCAGTTTAAGAAGAAAGTAAAATGTCTAGAAGGCTTCAGTTTAAGAAGAAAGTAAAATGTCTAGAAGGCTTCAATTTAAGAAGAAAGTAAAATGTCTAGAAGGCTTCAATTTAAGAAGAAAGTAAAATGTCTAGAAGGCTTCAATTTAAGAAGAAAGTAAAATGTCTAGAAGGCTTCAATTTAAGAAGAAAGTAAAATGTCTAGAAGGCTTCAGTTTAAGAAGAAAGTAAAATGTCTAGAAGGCTTCAGTTTAAGAAGAAAGTAAAATGTCTAGAAGGCTTCAGTTTAAGAAGAAAGTAAAATGTCTAGAAGGCTTCAGTTTAAGAAGAAAGTAAAATGTCTAGAAGGCTTCAGTTTAAGAAGAAAGTAAAATGTCTAGAAGGCTTCAATTTAAGAAGAAAGTAAAATGTCTAGAAGGCTTCAATTTAAGAAGAAAGTAAAATGTCTAGAAGGCTTCAATTTAAGAAGAAAGTAAAATGTCTAGAAGGCTTCAATTTAAGAAGAAAGTAAAATGTCTAGAAGGCTTCAGTTTAAGAAGAAAGTAAAATGTCTAGAAGGCTTCAGTTTAAGAAGAAAGTAAAATGTCTAGAAGGCTTCAGTTTAAAGGGGTTTTAAGAAGAAAGTGAAATTATTAAAATATTGCTTAATTGGTATTTAATGGCTATCAACAAACTTCAATGCAAATTGTGTCCATATTATGCCCCTTAATATTACTCAAAAGAAAGTGAAATTTAGGGAATATTTATTGACTGATGTCTAATACTTATTGTTAAAATTTCACAAAATTCGGAGTTATCTGAATTATAACAAAAGGACTACCACTTCCTTTTTACTTCCCTGTGCATAAAACTAAATATAGCCCACATTTAGACCCCTTACGCCTAGTAGCTGTGTTCCAAAATTCATAATTATCGGTTATTTAGTTTAAGAGTGAATCTTGCGCATACAAATATATAAACATATACGCGTACCTAACTTTATATAGATAGAGAAGAGATATATGGAAATGGCAGCTTTCAGATAAATAGAAATGCAATAAGGAGGAAGGACGTAATGAATCACTATCCTCTGGTAGTAACTTTTATATAATACACTAGTAGGGTTACCCGGCGTTGTCCGCGGCAAAACTGTAGCATATGTCTATTAAAACCTCTATTTCTTTACCTCTCTTTCTCTATTCCCCTCTCTCTGCCGTTTCCACCCTCCTTCTCCTTACCTCCTCTTTCTCCTCGGTCCCGCCCATTCCTCTATCTGGATACACACACAACTCTTTTTTATAGATTCCTAGAGGAATCAGTCAGCATAAGGGAAGCAACTCCTTGATTAAAAAATCAGAGTTACTTCCCTTTAGTTAGTACATAAAAATAGCTGAAAAACCTACACCCCCTGACGAAATCTGTGCCAGGCAGTCTTTCTAGCAAAGTATTAAAAGAATTTTCTGTATTATAGTGGCCTTAAAATAACCTTCTCATTTTTTTTTTTTTACTTATATTGACCCTAAATAAGGCACATTGCCACTGAGACTTAAGGGGGCTAGATTTATAGGGGTCATCGTAAGTGAGGAGTTGTACAGCGAGATGTTTGTTCACATTACATTTAAATTTATGCGCGTTGGTACAGTTACGGAGACAGGCAGTAGGGCGAGAATTCCAAGAGACGTAAGGGGCAACTGTGATTTAGGGGCCATATTCATAGGGGCATCCTAAGTGAGAGAGTTGTGCAGCAAGATGTTTGTTCACATTACATTTAAATTTCAGCATGTTGGTACAGTCGGGGAAACAGGAAACAGGGAGTAATTTCCAAAGGCAAGCGGTTTGAGAAAACAAGCTATTAGAGTAGACAGCGTTCCGGCAATCTGGTGACCTCTACAGTGAAGAGGTGGGATTTTTCTGATTGTCGGGTGGATCGGGGGTAATTATGTTGAGGGGGAAACAAGTACAGCAAGTTCGTTGGAGCACATTCCATTGAAGTGCTTGTAACAATTGTAATTTATTTGTTATTTTGATCGTTTGTGTTTTGAACTTTTATTCAATTTTGTTGGTTGTGTAATTTACAACATCTATGAAAAGTAAAAATGGGTTATTTATTTCTGAGAACCAATGATCCATCCAGACGACCACATAAAGAATTGCCACCTGACACAGGACCGGCGGGACAGTTATAAAAGTGGGGGGGGGGGGGCTCTCCTAAAAAGTGGGGGGGGGCGGTTAAACACATGCATATATAACTTCATTATTGATGACCGTAAAGTGGGGGGGGGGGGGGCAAGTCAAAAAGTGGGGGGGGCTTGAGACCCCTGCCCCCCCCCCCCCGGTGCCTCCGTCCCATGTGACAGTGTCCTATCCAGTAGATGAGAAATACCGGCAGGTCGGAAGTAGGCTTCAAACCATTCCAACATCTTCGTATTGACCCCCTAAAGAAGAGATACTATTTAACAAATTGATGTAATAAATAACTGGTGTCATCCTACCTCCTAAGTTGATGACCTCTTAAGAGCCCTCTTATTTTTTCTTCAAGTTGTCCGTTTTCTAAAATAAAATTGACAAAATAAAATGCATTAATATAATGATCCGTTTCTTGTAATTTGGAAAAGCTTCTGTAGTAGTTATAGTTTTATAGACTATTTTCTTTCCATGTAAGCTAATGTTTCTATGAGGAGTGATTACTTTATTATCATATGAAAACACTTTACATGGGATGCACTTTCGTTGCACGACTTATACATTTTTTCCCATGCCTAAAGTAGTTGGACTTAAGATGTCAACCTAGGCAACTCACAGTGACATGGAAGCCTATTTATTGTACCATTTCTTTTTCTCTTTATTTTGTTTGTTGAGCGTAGACGTGAAATAAAGTTGATAAAATGATTGAATAGATGTTGGCGTTAATTCACTTGTAACCAAATACCTCTTTTCTACACGTCTATATACTATTATAAACATGTTTCGACTAGAAAAATATTTTTATGTGAAAAAGACTTTATTTATCAAACTATCAAAGTATCTCTGCTCTCGAGGAGAAATCGACTCTAAAACTTCTTGGTCTTTCTTTCTCATCAAATCTTTGTTGGAGTTCATATATTAGATCCATTTCTCTTTCTGCTTCTCGTAAAGTCGCTTCTCTCTATCGCTTCAAACACTTTCTCACACCTGAGGCTATTCTGTATCTCTATAAATCTACTATCAGACCATGTATGGAGTACTGTTGTCATATTTGGACTGGTGAATTTCTGTCTCATTTGAGGGTTCTTGATAAAGGGCAGAAACGTATCTGTAATTTGTTTGGCCCTACCTTTTCTTCTTGTCTGTGCTCTCTCTCATAGACGTGATGTTGCTAGTCTCAGTCTTTTCTATACTATTATGTCATGTGTTCTTCAGAATTGTGTGATCTATTTCCTGCTTCTTTTGTTCCAGCTCGTTTGACTCGTTGGTCTAGTGGTCTCCATCAATTCGCTATTTTGATGCCTCATTGTAATACAGCTTCCTATTCCAATAGCTTCTTTCCGATAACTGCAGACTTGATGAATTCTCTTCCTGCTGACTGTTTTCCTCCTACCTACAGCCTTGGTCTTTTCAAGACTAAAGCCAATAGGCATCTCCTGTCTTTGCGATAACCATATTTAGTTCTTGTTAGCTCTTTACATCAAGTGGCTTCATGTCTTGTCGGGAACGATTTTCATAAAAAAATAAAAAATACATTACAAAAGTAACGTAACTTCAGCGATTTTTCAGTATCAATTTAATTTGACAATAAACTTCTTTTAACAATTAATGGGTACACTAAACGTACTTTAGTGCCCTAATTTCAAATATTGTGTAATTCACACAGCTCCTGTCCATTTTAATATAATTCCAATTGATAGATAAAAAAAATTCATAGATATTTTAAATAGATCTCCATATGATTAGTAACAACAGTTCAAAAAGAGACAATAAGAGTAGAAACTCTCCATCTTTCGACAGAACCTTATCAATCGCCCCCCCCCCCAAAAAAAAATAGCTCCTGTCCTATTGGCATTTCCTGCAGCTAAAAACACAGGCAAAAGTCAATAAACCTTTCCCTTACCCATTTCGAGGTACTGTCTGGGAGGAAGGCCTTCTGTTATTGTGCCACTTACGGTAGTTGGTAAGGCAATGTTTACCTGCCAAGGAGAGTAAAATGATCCTTTAACTTCATCACTTTTCTGCTCTCTCTCTCTCTATCTCTCTCTCTCTCTATCTATCTATCTATCTATCTATCTATCTCTCTCTCCCTCTCTCTATCTGTCTCAATCTATCTATCTATCTATCTATCTATCTATCTATCTATCTATCTATCTGTCTGTCTCTCTCTCTCTCTCTATCTCTCTCTCTCTCTCTCTATCTGTCTCTATCTCTATCTATCTATATATATATATTTATATATATCTATCTCTATCTCTCTATCTATCTGTCTCTATCTCTCTCTATCTGTCTCTATCTTTTTCTCTATCTTTCTCTCTCTCTCTCTCTCTCTCTATCTTTTTCTCTCTCTCTCTCTCTATCTTTTTCTCTCTCTCTCTCTCTATCCTTTTCTCTCTCTCTCTCTCTCTCTCTCCTTTTCTCTCTCTCTCTCTCTCTCTCTCTCTCTCTCTCTATCCTTTTCTCTCTCTCTCTCTCTCTCTCTATCCTTTTCTCTCTCTCTCTCTCTCTCTCTATCCTTTTCTCTCTCTCTCTCTCTCTCTATATATATATATATATATATATATATATATCTGTCTCTATCTCTCTATTTATCTATCTATCTCTATCTCTTTTTCTCTCTCTTTCTCTCTCTCTATCTATCTATCACTCTTTCTCTCTCTCCTTCTCTCTCTCTCTCTCTCTCTCTCTAATATATATATATATATATGTATATATCTGACTCTATCTCTCTATTTATCTATCTGTCTCTATCTCTATCTCTATCTCTCTCTCTTTCTCTCTCTCTCTCTCTCTCTCTCACACACACACACACACTCTCTCTGTTTTTTAATGTCCATTAAGTACTAAAAGGAATATGTACCGGATGTCAATAGTTAGAAGTAGTTATTTGCTTTCAACTTGTGACTTTACAAAGTTGTGCTGTCGCACTTAGAAATAAAAAATAAAAAAATTATAAATACACCATATAAGTAATTCTCAAACACATTCTATAGAAATTGGCAGGGACACATCCATGGGTAATATATATTATCTCAGATTCTAGTATGCATATAAAGAAAAACATCAGCATTATAGAGTGGGAACATTTGTGTTCAATTTTGTGGTGTCTTTTTGCATTTTCATTTTATTGCTCGCATTGTGTATGTGCATTAACATGTATTCATGTTTATAATTGCGAGTTCCTTCCCTTGGATTGTCGAACAGATTCGCTGACTATGTGTTCACTTAAAGAATAATAGACTTTATTTCTTTTCATTCTGTGTAGTTGTTACAATGGTCATGGCGATAAAGGCGTCGGATTTGTGTCAAAGGTAACTTGGGGATTCATGCGACCAGTGGAATAGTTATATCTAGCCACACTCATGATTCTTGGTAAAGATGAAACATATATGTATGTGGATATTAAATATATATATATTGTTTTTAATTAATTAATCTATAAATTAATTTATGCATGCATTTTTTAATTAATTAACTTATAATTAACTTCTTTTTGCGTGTTTCTAGCTATGAGCTGTCATCAGGTATCGAACCCTCCATGTAAATACTCGTAGTCTAGCGTTTTACCGCTAGACCAGAGTAACCTGACTTTTTATTGCCTATAATGTTATGCTATATATATATATATATATATATATATATATATATATATATATATATATATATATATATATATATATAATGCAATTCTCTGCATCTTAATCACTTAGGAAGTGAGACAATCGAAGTAGTAGTGAGCAAAAAAAAACAACGAACGCTGCAATCACTAATAAAAATAATTACATAAAAATACATTAAATATTTAGGTGATAAAAATCGTACATATTTCTAGACAGGGCGTCTTGATCCGATGGTAAAACGCTTGACTATAGGCATCAATATCGAAGGTTCGATCCCTGCCTAAGTTAGCCATGCTGATGACGGCTGTGAGTCAGAAACACGTGTCCATGGATTACTTTTATGTACGTATAAAATAAATATATATATATATATATATGTGTGTGTAAATAATTAAAAAAAACAAAGAACGTAAGTTGTACAAGAGCTAATATAAATTATTTTATTCAAATACTATATAGTGTATGTTGAGGATACCCGGGTTTCTTCAATCTGATCATCCTGGATTTATGATAACATCTGGCTGGTAATTGCAGAATGATTCGTCAGTCTCCCTTTGATATCGAAAAGATTTCGGAATCTTCGGTACTGACGTAGACTGACGAATCTTTCCGCAATGACCAATCATATTTTATCCTGAATCCAGGATGACTAGATTGAATAAACCCGGGTATCCTCAACAGACACTGTTTTTATTTCAACTAATTTGTGATACAGGCTATATATATATATATATATATATATATATATAAAATAAAATATGAAACTAAAAGTAAACTTTTAGTAGATAGAACCTATAGTGAAGTGGTTTAAGCTCAATATACAAGATAGAGCAATTATAAAGATAGATGAAAGAAGAGTGATAAACATGTACGAATGTCCAGATTTATTTCAAACTTCGATTGTTCAATGCAAGGTGTACTCGGTAATAAAATTACTCGGAATTTTATTACCGAATATACCTTGCATTGAAGAATTGAAGTTTGAAATAAATCTGGACATTCGTACATGTTTATCACTCTTCTTTCATCTATCTTTATATATATATATATATATATATATATATATATATATATATATATATATATATATATATATATAAATGAAGAAGAATGGAAAGGAATTAGAGAAAGCAAAAGCCAAATCAAAATTCAATTCAAAAGTTCAAAGCAAGGTATATTCCGCAAAAAGGCAATTTATTCAAGTTAAATTTTCCTTAAGCCAGGCTTTTCAAAGATCAATCTTTATATATATATATATATATATATATATATATATATATATATATATATATATATATATATAACATACAACGTATGATAGCACGTACAATACCCTGTCGTCATCGGCCACTGCCACTGCCGCCCCCGGCGCCACTAGCAGCCTTTGCCACCAAACGGGGTATTAAAAACGCCATATATAAATATTAAGCATAGGTTCATCTTTTCTGTTTCATGATAAATGCAATTTGGATGTTCTTAAAAATGGTGTTAATGACATTCTGCGCTCGTAGCAATCATCACTAATGAACTTGATATCACATGTTGAGTTGCATTGCATGCAGGAAGTGATGACGTCGCGAATATTTTGTAAATGATTCAAACGTTAAATATTGGTGTGTGTACATCGACTAGTAACTATTTGCTTGAACTATGTTGATACAGAGATTTAACACGTAAACAGGATGCATTGTAGACAAGGGTTCAGCCGGGGTTCATCAGAATTGACGTCAGACAAGGAATGTGAGAAATCAGTGATTCGTCAGTCTGGATGGAAGCGACCATGCGTATTTTGAGATGTCCTGAAATCGGGTTTTAACGAAGCGATGCGCTTCTTAGGATCTCATTCTGTCCTCCTAACCGTGACCTCCCCTATGTAGCTTTACAGCCCAAATACGAACTCGGCTAAATAAACCATCTTCTTCCATACGAATGTGTTGATTGATTGATTAATTGACTTTGTTTTGTTGTGGCCAAACTGACTTTTATTGCAGTGTGAGATTGTCCACTTCCAGGAAGATCACTATGAGACACGTGAACGTTGAGATGCCGATCGAGAAACCAGGTATGTCTTTTGATTAATTGATGAACTGTATTTTCAGTGGCTGGTAAAATGGGGATCGGGGAATCCTCTAGGTCCTTGATTGTATAACAGTATGTCCATCTCTTTTTAACACAGGTAGCATATATTGATTCATATCAGCTTCTCTTTCACTTATCTGCCTCCTCTCCATTCTCTTTCAAAGGAACAGCCACATTTATTAAGAAACCGCTCTTTCTTAGCCACATCATTTTCTCGTTACAGCATGTGTAGATTATGATTGACCAAATGTAATAGCATTAATCATATCAATTAATTTTTTTTCCATGTCAATTATTTGACACTATTTTTTT
Source organism: Sepiola atlantica (assembly GCA_963556195.1). Classification (NCBI taxonomy): domain Eukaryota; kingdom Metazoa; phylum Mollusca; class Cephalopoda; order Sepiida; family Sepiolidae; genus Sepiola; species Sepiola atlantica. The sequence continues at coordinate 73,417,844 of OY744534.1, forward strand.
CCATGTCAATGATGTGCCACAATTTTTTTTTCCATGTCAATTTTTTTACACTATTTATTTTTTACATGTCAATTTTTTGACACTATTTGGTCTTTACATGTCAATCATTTGACACTATTTTTTAAAATGTCAGTTATTTGACACTATTTTTTTAAACGTCAGTTATTTGACACAATTTTTTTCATGTCAATTATTTGGCACTAATTATTTTTTACATGTCAATTATTTGACACTATTTATTTTTTTACGTGTCAATTATTTGACATTATATGTTTTTTACATGTCAATTATTTGACAATATTTATCTTTTTACATATCAATTATCTGACACTATTTATCTTTTTACATATCAATTATTTGACACTATTTTTTTCCATGTCAATGATGTGGCACAATTTTTTTTTTCCATGTCAATTTTTTTACACTATTTATTTTTTACATGTCAATTTTTTGACACTATTTGGTCTTTACATGTCAATCATTTGACACTATTTTTTAAAATGTCAGTTATTTGACACTATTTTTTTAAACGTCAGTTATTTGACACAATTTTTTTCATGTCAATTATTTGGCACTAATTATTTTTTACATGTCAATTATTTGACACTATTTATTTTTTTACGTGTCAATTATTTGACATTATATGTTTTTTACATGTCAATTATTTGACAATATTTATCTTTTTACATATCAATTATTTGACACTATCTTTTTACATGTCAATTATTTGACACTATTTTTTGATAGCAGATCTAATATTATAATCTAATCTAAATCTTTTATTAACAAAAGGACAAAAAGATTGTTTTTTTATATCGCAAAATAGCTAGATTATATTAATAGTGAACATAATTCAATTTAAAAAATTAATTTAGTTTAAAGGGCAAGTTATGTGAAACCAGATGAAACTGATTGCATAAAATATATTTTAAAATATTAAAATATGAAGCAAATTTGATAACTTCTGAATCATAATTTTACACCCTGAACTTTGTGTCTATGATAACCTTTGAAAGCCTAAATAAAATAAAAAAGTATTGAATCATATATTTTTTTGCGTTCTGCATAATTTGTGAGATAATTTAATAGAAAGACAGAAGTAATTTCACATCTTTTATTAATTTTTCATGATTAGTACCAATATGATGACATGGAAGTACCGTATTCTAATGTAAATTCGGTACAAGAATGGGACTGAGTATAGTGCATGCCTCCACCAAGACACAACTTCCCCCTTTTATTCAATCAATTCTTAATATTAGATATACATACCATTCAAGGTAGGAACAAGCCAACCATATTTAAACGAGCACCAGGTGACTTGGCGCCACGACAATTAATACAACAATCTCATATCTTGTCCTCATGAAGAGGCAAGTAAATATTACTTTGCCAATTACCCTGCCTGGCACAATCACAGAAAGTGGAAAATGTCAATGAAACAGGGACCATTTTTCTTGTACTGAATGACAATAAGGTGCTGCCCCTCTCATCACTTGCTATAAAAACGACCAATTGTCACATCTCTCCCTTATTTAAAAAAAAATTTTTATTTTTATTTTTTTGAACATATTTCACCCCAAACAAGGCAGGCCACCACTGTAGACGTAAACGGTTACTGAGAATTAGGGTGTAGGTTTTGGGTGTCATCCATAAGTTGGGAGCCAGGTAATTTTTTTTTGTTGTCTTTTTTTTATGGAAATCTCTCCAGGCAAGGTATGAAGCCACTTGATGTAAGTAGCTAACAAGAATGAAATATGATTATCGCAAAGACAGGTGATGCCTATTGGCTTTAGTCTTGAAAAGGCCAAGGCTATTGGTAGGAAGAAAACAGTCAGCAGTTCTCGGAAAGAAGCTACTGGAATAGGAAGCTGTATCACAATGAGGTATCAAAACAGCGAATTGATGGAGACCACTAGACCAACGAGGAAACGAGCTGGAACAAAAGAAGCAGAGAATAGATCACATAATTCTGAAGAACACTATTACATACTTACTATTATTTGGATTGTTCAGACTACTGTTCTCATCTTGGGTGTTATTATCACAATGTTTTCGCTGATCTAACCAACGAGCCTTCTTCAGTTTCGTTTTGTCGAACTCCGGAACTTATATTGAATTTCGAACCGAACCCTTTATTTAATCCACTGAGATAGCTTGCTCTCAATCCGTGCGCCATGACTTGGTAGAAGTCTTAAGTGTGTATAATTTTGGTTATTTGGACTACATTTCTCACCTTGCAAGGATATAGTACTAAGTTAACTTCAGTGATAGTCATCTGAAGGTTGAAGGTTCAATCCTCAGTGCGAGCGATACAGAGAATTGCGAATTACTTTTCACAGTCATGGCTGACGGAACGAAAGCATGCTACCCTACCGTGGATTAAATAAAGGGTTCGGTTCGAAATTCCGTCCAGATTCCCGAGTTCAACAGAAATATTCTCGAGTTCGAAGAGATACACCTGAAGAAGGCCGGAGGTTACAGCGGCCGAAACGTTGTGATGATAACACTCAAGATAAGAAATGTAGTCCGAATAACCAAAATTATGCAAATTATCAATCGTCATCTCAAAAATTCAGAAATATAAGTCTTAATTCGTAATTGTATTCTTAGTATGACCCGTACTGAGGATTGAACCTTCAACCTCCAGAAGACTGTCGCTTAGAACCGATTATTACTTAACACTTATATCCGATGTGCCATGGGTCCTTGCCAATTGCCTTGAGAAGCTTTGCTATTCTCAACGAGACATTAGCATCCATATTGTTGTTGACTTTTCTCTCACTGGACTTTGTTATGATTGTCACTTTTCTTTTTTTTTACTTTCTTTTCACTTAAAACAAAGCATATTGCCACTGAAGCATAACATGCTACTGCAATAGGGTTAGATTTTTAAGGGATCAACCTGGATGGGGAGTTGAGCAGCAAGATGTTTCTTCACATCACATTCAACTTTCTGGATGTTGGTACAGTCGGGGGAAACAGGGAGTAGGGACGGAATTCTAAAGGCGAGCGATCTGAAAAAAGGAAGCCATTAGAGTAAAACACCTTCCAGCATTTATGGACCTTTACAATGACGAGGCGGGATTTTGCTGCAAGTCGGGTGGACCAGGGGTATTTACGGTGGGGGAATACAAGTTCAGTAAGTTCATTGGAGCACATTCCGTGAAAGTACTTGTATAACAAGCACATGGATGTAACACTGCAGTGATGCGACAACGGCTAGGGTTTGGCAGACAATGCGGGACCTATTGAATTAGAAATTCGTTTTTGCACCCTGTCCAATAAGAAGAGGCTTGTGGTTGGTGCACCAGCACAGATGTGGCAACAATACTCCATTACACATGGTGTTTTCATAGAGATATAAGATACTGGCATGTGTGAGAAGTTTTCTAGCCCGATAGAGGGAGCCTATCTTTTTTTGTGGCAGATTTGTCCACGTTCATATTCTTTTCGAATACCTGTAGTTTTGTGGACTTTGGAATCATCAATGCGGAATTCAAAAGAGAAAGTTATTTTTTTTATATACAATTTTTCGTTTAATGGAAAACCTGTGTTAGCTATAAGATTGGATTGCAGTTTTGCTGAACGAAAAAGTGACAAAAATGAAAATTATTATTTTCTTAGTTATACTTAAATCATACGTATGCAGGTGAATCATTCCCAATTGGGAATAGGGTTGATAAAAAAAGATAAAGTTATACAAACTGCATTTATTTATGCATCAGCCAATATCACCTCGCCACATTGATTGGGAATGAATAAGAGCTCATGTGTACTCCTCCCCCCCCCCAACCTTGAACCCTATATTACTATTTTTATTCTTTAATTTCTATAGTTTTCAATGTTTAAGTTTTAAATAAAACAAAGTAAATTGTTGCCTTTGTTGTTTATGGATGTCCCGTGCAAATGCAAAACCCCACAATTCATGGCTTTTATTCAGTCTTGAGAGAATGGATACCCCCTGTAAGGGTATTGATTTACTCCTCTCCAGGAGTTAGGCACAAGGCCAGTTTTTATCTTACTCCCACAAGTAAGATGTGACACAAGGTCGGGTCGGGAAAGTGGGGTTTAAAAATTGCCTGGGCAGCCCCGTCGGCATTCCCCGGTAGGGGCGCCTCAGGCAGTAAGTAATAAACTTACTCCTCCTCAAAGAGGGGAGGTGAAGCCTAGGAGGGTGGACCTCCTAGAACTGCACAGGACAGACCCATAGACCGGCGTAAATAAAGCCCCGAAGGGTGCAGTATCCATCGGAACAGATACTACACTTTGATCTTAGCCAAAAGCCCAAGAGAGTCATACCCCCTGTAAGGGTAGCTGCGCATGTAATTTTGAAGCAAGGGTTGCACATGCGCAATCTCCAACCACACCTCTCTTTAATCGGAACTGCTTGATTCCAGAGGCAAAGAGAAGTCCAGGACGACTGGAAACAACGCCGAGATAAGCGGAGAGCACATACAGCACTTGGTGTTCCCAAATGGTCACCCATTTTAGTACTGGCCAGGCTCGACGTCGCTTAACTTCGGTGATCTAACAGGAATCGGTGTGTTAATGTGATTATGCCGTATACATAGATGCACCATAATAGGTAGATTGGAGTCAATACAAAAACGTTTATTTGATGAAAACAACCTAAGCGCCGCCATCTACCACCAAAAGTCAAACTCCAGATACCAAACACCAAATAAAGAACAAGTTGTAACCAACATGTCTGTCTAGAGATCAAACGTATGCAAGAAGAAACCTAAAAAAACAACATTACCATGACGTAAATAGGGAATAACTGTATTACCTTCGCGAAGGACATAACCCTACCATTAACCAATACCCTCCTGACTTCATCTACCCGATTTCCAATCTGTCTAAAATTGCCCCTTTCAAATTAAAACGAATGGATTTTAAATAAAAACAAATAAATCCCAAATTAAAACAACTTAATCGCAAATCTCTATTTATATAAAGTTTATAATAGCCTCCGTTCAGTTTTAAAAAACAATGGGTACCCTCTGTAAAGATGTCAGCACGTGTAATTTTTTTTTTTTTTTTTTTTTTTTTTTTTTTGGCTAAGAAAGCATACGCACAAGCCATGTAAGATAGGCAAAAATTTAATCAGTGTACAAAAATAAATCAAGTTTTCTCTTGAAAGCACTGATAGTAGGCGCTTGGATGACCTCAGCGGGAAGCCTGTTCCAGGGGTTGACAGAACGAATTGAGAAGGATGCTTGACGCCTCTGAAGCCGAAATTTACGACAGTAGAGCTTCTGGTCATGACCTCGAAGGCCTCTGTCTGGCGCACGAGTAAAGAATTCGTCAGCGGGGAGATTGATGAGCCCATTCAGGATTTTGTAAACTAGGATGAGGTCCCCTCGCATCCTTCGAATTTCGAGCGTCGGAAGTTGAAGACGGTGGAGTCTTTCTTCATACGAGAGATCGGCAAAGCCAGAAATCATTTTGGTTGCACGCCTCTGGATGCGTTCAACATGAAGTATATCCTTTCGGAGATAGGGACTGCACGCCTCAACACCGTACTCCAGCAAAGGTCGAACAAGTGTCAAATAGAGTGGACGGAACACTTCGGCCGTCAGGTTGATGAAGGAACGTCGAATTTGAAACAAGACGCCCCGGGCTTTGCTGGACATTTCAACGCAGTGACGAGACGGTTTGAAAGAGCTATCCACTCTTACACCAAGATCAGTTGCCTGAGATACTGAGGCCATTTCATGGTTGTTCGTACCGATAGTGAAGAGCTGGGATGGTCGCGCGCCAACTGGAAGATGACTGCATTTGGCTGCGTTGAGTGGAAGGTCCCAGTCTGAGGCCCAGTTTGCAGTACAATCCAGATCGGTTTGCAGGATGGCATGATTGCGTCTTTGCGCTATGAGTTTGACATCATCAGCGAAAAGCAAAACTTTGCCCTGAAGTAAGTCTGGAAGGTCGTTGACGAACAGGAGGAACAAAATCGGGCCAAGCACTGAACCTTGTGGTACTCCGCTGCAAGCATTTGCTTCTGCTGAAGTGCATCCACTCACAGAAACTCGAAAAGTTCGTGCTTGTAGAAACGACCTAATCCAGCTGATGATGGACCGGTGAATCCTGTACCGATCAAGCTTGTGAAGGAGCAGGCGGTGGTTTACGGAGTCAAACGCCTTGGAGAAGTCCAGAAACAGGATATCCGCAGCATCGCCATCATCCAAAAACTTGGTTATCCATTCTTCCGTAAGAAGGAGGTTGGAGAGGCAGGATCGCATTGGGACGAAACCATGCTGGGTCTGAGTCAAAGATTTGGTTCGTTCAAGGTGGTTCATCAATGCATTTTTCAGGATTTTCTCCATAACTTTGCAGATGATTGAAGTCAGGCTCACGGGGCGGTAGTTAAGAGGGTCGGTTTTAGCGCCTTTCTTGAAAATGGGGCATACTGTAGCCACTCTCCAGTCCTCTGGTACGACACCGTCTGAAAGTGAGTGATTAAACAGGTCCGCTAGTGGAGTTGCCAGAACTTGCGCCAAAACACGAAGGACTGCTGGATGGATATGGTCAGGTCCTGGGCTTTTGTTGGTTTGAATGCTGGAAAGGGTCACAAAAACTTCTTGAGGAGTGACTTCAATAGCTTGCATTGGCTGAACATCATAAGTCGGCAGTGGAGGAGGTTGTTGCTCGTTGTCCACCCGGTATATTGAGGAGAACCTGTCGGCAAATAGCTCGCACTGTTTACCAGGGTCGCTAATCGTTCTTCCATCTGGAGTTCTCAACGTTGCTATACGGTTCACAAGTCTCTTGTTCCGCTTAACGTGGGCGTAGAATCTTTTACGGTTTGAGTTCACTTTGGATGCCAGACGTTGCTCATATCGAAATCTTGAAATTCTCAGCATGTACTCTGCCCTGTTTCGCTGTTCACGGTACACTTCATATGATGCATGAGTCCCAAGCCTCAAGTATTCGGCCCATGCAATGCCTCTCAGTCGCCATTCTCTTTTGATTCTGCTAGTTATCCAGGGCCGAAGGCGCCTTCGAGGAACAGTGAATGGAACAGCCAAATCAGTCGCCCAGAGAATAGCCTGTTTGGTGGCTAACCATTTTTCTTCAACTGAGGGGAGATTGGCTATGGCATTCCAGTCGATTGTCGAAGCTGCATCAAGAAGAGTGGTATGATTCAGTGCAGCATAATTGCGTATCGGCAACTGATCTGGTGATTGAGTAACAGGTTCCGTGTGTAGGATGAAATCGATGACAGCGTGATCGCTGCGCGACAAGGGTGGCTGGAATTTTACATCTGACACCGTCATATCGTATTTTGAGAACACCAAATCGAGCGTCGACGCCTGTTGACCACGAAAGCGGGTGTTTGATGCAACATGCTGGACGAGAAACTGCTCTTCAGCTGTTTGGAGAAGTTGGCAGTCAAAGTTCGAAGCGGGGTTGCATACATGGTCGCTCCATTCAATAGAGGGTGCGTTGAAATCTCCAACAACAAGACAATCAACAGAGGGACTCGAAAAGTCTTCGATAGCCTTGCATAATCTCTGGTTATCGTCCTCGTTTGCTTGTGGGCTACGGTAAAGGGCGAGAATAGGAAAGGAAGATCTGCGAGTCTCTATTTGACACAGAACTGCATTGAAAAATTTTGTAGGGAGCGCATGAGGAGGCAATTCTAGCTGAAGGGGTTTCAGATGATCTCTGATGTAGACGATAACTCCACCGCCTCGGGCACCTTCGCGGTCGCAGCGAAATGATACAAAACCGGGGATGTCCACCTCGGAGTCCTCGACACAACTCTCGAGCCAGGTTTCAGTTATGACAATGACGTCTGGATTGGATTCTTGAATTCGCAATTGCAACTCGGAAAATTTGCGAAGAAGGGAGCAAGCATTGGTATATAATACTTTTAGGGCAGACTCATGGGTGGGCAGCTCATTTGATTGGCAGATTTTGGGGTGCTGGTGAGTTAGGACTCCACCCGTGTTGGGGATTGGGAGGGGGCTCTGACTATGAGAGGATTGAGCCAAAGGAACCGCTTCATAAGGCGACCGTCCTTGATGAAGAGACCCTTCTCTCCCTTCGCTTGGCGTTCGGTTAACTCGCGTTTTACAGTCCTCCGTTTTATTCTCTCCTCGGGGGAATATTCCTCTCGAAAACCCCACGTTTGGTTGACAGTGCGGATTTTGTCTCCGTTTTTCAGGAATAAGTCAGTTTGTTCACGATCGGCGAAGATGATCTTGATAGGTCTTGGTCGCTGGGACGATGGGTTGTTGTTGAGCGTACCGATTCGCATAACCTTGCGGATGTGCGCAACTTGATCGTCTGACTCGAATGTAGCACCGATGCACTGAGAAACTGCGTTTTTGTCGTGCTCTAAACGCTCTTTGTAGTCGGCCGAGGCCGATTCTTCAACCCCATAGATAACGACTGCACAATTCTCAGGCACTGGGATCTCTAGAGGGACTTTGGTTTGGTTAATATTGTGCTTATGATGACGCCCGTTTGTGGAGGTTTGCCAGGCAGCTAGGTCATTTACATTGGACCTGGCACTTTCGAGGGAAACCGTGGAGGGGTTGACACTAGCGGCCTTGATCTCGTGAGCTGGTTGAGTGGCAGAGGTTTGGTTGGCGGGCAATGTCTTTGGCTTAGAGTTCTGTTGGCTTTGCTTGGCTGCTCTCTTCGATTTCGGTGCAGCTTTAACTTTCGTGGCTTTTTTTTTCGTAGCTTTTTCGTTTGCAATTGCGTCTCCCTTTTCTTGACTTGAGGATTCAGTGACACAGGGAGGAGCTTCACAAGGAAAGAGTTCGGGTAACAGTTCTGCATGCCGAGAAGGTGGTGCTAACTGCGCTTCAACTCTCAATTTCCACCGCATTAAGCATTGCAAGTCTTGGCTGAGAGAAGTGATAAGCGAATCGCTTTCTTGTTTGGATGCGAGTAAGCAACTGAGTTGTTCTTTGAGGCGGCAGTTTTCGGAAATGAGTTCGTTCAGTAGACCCCTCAGGACATCTAATTCGCTTGCATCATCATCATCGGTGTTGGAAGAAACACAGCGCACAGATGTAGATCTTGTAGATGCAGGCATAGTGAACTGGAATCAGAATTTGATGAGATGATGCAGAAGTGATGACTGAATAGATCTGCCGGGAACGGATGATGATCCTCAATTGAGAAGGTATTTTTTTTTTTTTTTTTTTTTTTTGAATTGCTTTCGGAGTTTTTTTTTTTTTTTTTTTTAGAGGTAACGTTTAGAGGTAACGTTAATTAAACTAACTTGTAATGTACTAAAAGCATGAATTAGGTAGTAATTAAACTAACTTGTAATGTACTAAAAGCACGAATTAGGTAGTAATTAAACTAACTTGTAATGTACTAAAAGCACGAATTAGGTAGTAATTAAACTAACTTGTAATGTACTAAAAGCACGAATTAGGTAGTAATTAAACTAACCTGTAATGTACTAAAAGCACGAATTAGGTAGTAATTAAACTAACTTGTAATGTACTAAAAGCATGAATTAGGTAGTAATTAAACTAACTTGTAATGTACTAAAAGCACGAATTAGGTAGTAATTAAACTAACCTGTAATGTACTAAAAGCACGAATTAGGTAGTAATTAAACTAACTTGTAATGTACTAAAAGCACGAATTTGGTAGTAATTAAATTAACTTGTAATGTACTAAAAGCACGAATTAGGTAAACTAGCTTGTAATGTACTAAAAGCACGAATTAGGTAGTAATTAAACTAACCTGTAATGTACTAGAAGCACGAATTAGGTAGTAATTAAACTAACTTGTAATGTACTAAAAGCATGAATTAGGTAGTAATTAAACTAACTTGTAATGTACTAAAAGCACGAATTTGGTAGTAATTAAAACTAACTAGTAATGTACTAAAAGCATGAATTAGGTAGTAATTCAACTAACTTGTAATGTACTAAAAGCATGAATTAGGTAGTAATTGAACCAACTTGTAATATACTAAAAGCACAAATCAGGTAGCAATTAAACTAACTTGTAATGTACTAAAAGCACGAATTAGGTAGTAATTAAACTAACTTGTAATGTACTAAAAGCACGAATTAGGTAGTAATTAAACTAACTTGTAGTGTACTAAAAGCACGAATTAGGTAGTAATTAAACTAACTTGTAATGTACTAAAAGCATGAATTAGATAGTAATTAAACTAACTTGTAATGTACTAAAAGCACGAATTAGGTAGTAGTTAAACTAACTTGTAATGTACTAAAAGCACGAATTAGGTAGTAATTAAACTAACTTGTAATGTTCACCATTTCGTTGCAAGCAAACCTGTATGGTTTTAGGTTAGATCATGCTGACCCTGAACGCCTTTTACATTTGGCGAGTTCAACTTCCTGCACTTGTAATTGTGAAGCAAGGGTTGCGCAATCCCAAACCACACCTCTCCTGAGTCGACACTGCTTGATTGCAGTGGCAAGGAAAAGTCCAAGACGACTGGAAACAATGCCGGGATAAGCGGAGAGCACATACAGCATCTGATATTCCCAAATGGTCACCCATCTTTTGCAATCTTCTTTTTCATTTCTTGCTTGTGGAATAGTGTCTGCTTCTAAACTCCAGGATATTAGTAAACATCATATTCCCAAAGTGCTCTTGGTTCGATAGTTCAATGCCCTCTGTTGTCTTGAGTTTTCCCCTTTTAATCTCTAGTAGTGCACAAATTTCCCTCCCGAATTCCATTCGAATGTCAAATTCTGGTTGTGTTTATTAGCTTTTCTAGGTTTTGTTTGTTTGTGTAAATAGCTTGAGTGCGTCTATGTGCGTGAGGCGGTGGCATCATCATCATCATCTAGATGTATATATATATATATATAAACCCTCAATACAAAACACCACCATTAGACTCCTTGTAAAATGTTACTTGATAAATGTGTTGTTTGATCTTGATATAGTGTTTTGTTTTCAATTTCATCCCCAGGAAGAGAAATAGACATCACTATACATAAATGAATGATAAATCTGTTTTACTTTGTGTGAAATACTACGATTTATGAAGAACGTTAATGTTGTGCTGCTCTGTGGACCTTGCGCTTTACTCACACATGGGAGATATATACCGTACTGAAGTGAAAAGGCTCCATGGCTACATGATGCGTCATCTCGGGGAGATTATGAATGTAGTTATGGGGGACAAAATCACCAACCAGGAAATACGGGAACGCGCAGGCTTGCCATCTATGGGGGATCAACTGATACAGAATGGATATGACACCTGGATCTTTTGGCTGGGAGCAAAGTGTAGTATCTGTTCCGATACTACAATTCATCTTGTCTGTCCTCAGTCAGCGAAGAAATCCTTCTAGGCTGAGGCAATTTTTAAAAATTTTTTGTCCGAATCCAGAGTACCTAGTGGAGCCCATGTCCTCTTCAGGCCACATACAGCACCTGGTATTCCCAAATGGTCACCCATTTAGTTCTGACCAGGCTCAACGTCGCTTAACTTCGTTAAACTAACGGGAAACCTGTGTGTCAATGTGATTGTGCCGTATATATACTATTTAGAATTTTATAGAAAAACAGGGGATACAATAAGAGAGATATGACACCTGGATCTTTTGGCTGTTCCGATACTACAATTCATCTTGTCTGTCCTCAGTCAGCGAAGAAATCCTTCTAGACTGAGGCAAATTTTTTAAAATTTTTTGTCCAAATCCAGAGTACCTCTTTTGGGGAGAGCTGGGTTTTTCACAGATTAAAATCCGACCTTGTGTCAGACTTTGTCTTCGTGGGGAGGCAAGTAAATAGGGGCACTTGGATAGAATGAAACCTGGATGACTACCAAGGCAACAGGTCTATTCTCAACTGAGTGAAAGAAAAAAGAATCAAGGAACGGTCAGACTAAGATTCAATGATAGCAGTAAAAAGAAACTTGGAATGGAGGAATATTAACACCAGCGATTGGCAAGATCGTGAAAAAGACATAAGTAATTGAAGAAGTATAAGCATGGCTTAGTGGCCTTCATGAAACTGCCATCGGTGCTTCTATAGATTACACTAAACGATGATGGCAAGTTTTATACTATTATCATATCATAAAACAGTCGTCACACAAAAGGAAAACAACACCTATTTTATGAACAACAAGGAAAATTTATGTATTTAAGTTACCTACACCGTTGGGTGTAGGTTGGAGAAAGTTGCAACACAAGTGAAAAAAGTAATAAAGTTTGTGGGCTGATGCTTTTCTTTGAGCTGTATTTCTTCCAGTGGAGAATAGTTTTGCTTAGCTGTCCAGTAGACGGAGGCAATAGAGAAGATAGCGACGTCTTTGTTCGCATGGTGCCAGGGAACACTCTGTGCTGTTATTCGCGATTTCCGAAGGAGCTGAAAGAGTTCTTCAGGAGACGGATTGAAATCAATGCGCCCTGTAAGCTGATTGGTTATCGCGTAACCTAATCATCTCACAGGGCTGCTCTCCGCATGAAGAAATAAATGTTTATGACTGCTATATCTATCCAAAACATGTACATAATGTTAATAAAAAAATGTAGGGAAATCTTAAAAGTCAGGGACATGATAGAATCAGAATCAAGCTAAGTTCTATGGTAACAGAATTTGGTAGGCGTTCAATCAGACAATAGCAATATGCGTTCAATCAGACTATGGCAATATGTGTTCAATCAGACTATGGCAATATGCGTTCAATCAGACTATAGCAATATGCGTTCAATCAGACTATGGCAATATGTGTTCAATCAGACTATGGCAATATGCGTTCAATCAGACTATGGCAATATGCATAAAATCAGACAATGGCAATATGCGTAAAATCAGACTATGGCAATATGCGTTCAATCAGACTATGGCAATATGCATAAAATCAGACTATGGCAATATGCGTAAAATCAGACTATGGCAATATTCGTTCAATCAGACTATGGCAATATGCGTTCAATCAGACTATGACAATATGCGTTCAATCAGACTATGGCAATATGCATAAAATCAGACAATGGCAATATGCGTTCAATCAGACTATGGCAATATGCATAAAATCTAACTATGGAAATATTCGTTCAATCAGACTATGGCAATATGCGTTCAATCAGACTATGGCAATATGCGTTCAATCAGACTATGGCAATATGCGTTCAATCAGACTATGGCAATATGCATAAAATCAGACTATGGCAATATGCGTAAAATCAGACTATGGTAATATTCGTTCAATCAGACTATGGCAATATGCGTTCAATCAGACTATGGCAATATGCATTCAATCAGACTATGGCAATATGCATAAAATCAGACTATGGCAATATGCGTTCAATCAGACTATGAAAATATGCGTTCAATCAGACTATGACAATATGCGTTCAATCAGACTATGGCAATTTTTGTTCAATCAGACTATGGCAATATGCGTTCAATCAGACTATGGCAATATGCATAAAATCAGACTATGGCAATATTCGTTCAATCAGACTATGGCAATATGCATTCAATCAGACTATGGCAATATGCGTTCAATCAGACTATGGCAATATGCATAAAATCAGACTATGGCAATATGCGTTCAATCAGACTATGGCAATATGCGTCCAATCAGACTATGGCAATATGCGTTCAATCAGACAATGGCAATATGCGTTCAATCAGACTATGGCAATATTCGTTCAATCAGACTATGGCAATATGCGTTCAATCAGACTATGGCAATATGCATGAAATCAGACTATGGCAATATGCATAAAATCAGACTATGGCAATATGCGTTAAATAAGACTATGGCAATATGCGTTCAATCAGACTATGGCAATATGCATGAAATCAGACTATGGCAATATTCGTTCAATCAGACTATGGCAATATGCATTCAATCAGACTATGGCAATATGCATAAAATCAGACTATGGCAATATGCATAAAATCAGACTATGGCAATATGCGTAAAATCAGACTATGGCAATATGCGTTCAATCAGACTATGGCAATATGCATAAAATCAGACTATGGCAATATGTGTTCAATCAGACTATGGCAATATGCGTAAAATAAGACTATGGCAATATTCGTTCAATCAGACTATGGCAATATGCGTTCAATCAGACTATGGCAATATGCATAAAATCTAACTATGGAAATATTCGTTCAATCAGACTATGGCAATATGCGTTCAATCAGACTATGGCAATATGCGTTCAATCAGACTATGGCAATATGCGTTCAATCAGACTATGGCAATATGCGTAAAATCAGACTATGGCAATATGCGTTCAATCAGACTATGGCAATATGCGTTCAATCAGACTATGGCAATATTCGTTCAATCAGACTATGGCAATATGCGTTCAATCAGACTATGGCAATATGCGTTCAATCAGACTATGGCAATATGCGTTCATTCAGACTATGGCAATATGCGTAAAATCAGACTATGGCAATATGCGTTCAATCAGACTATGGAAATATCCGTAAAATCAGACTATGGCAATATGCGTTCAATCAGACTATGGCAATATGCGTTCAATCAGACTATGGCAATATGCGTTCAATCAGACTATGGCAATATGCGTAAAATCAGACTATGGCAATATGCGTTCAATCAGACTATGGCAATATGCGTTCAATCAGACTATGGCAATATGCGTAAAATCAGACTATAACAATATGCGTTCAATCAGACTATGGCAATATTCGTTCAATCAGACTATGGCAATATGCGTTCAATCAGACTATGGCAATATGCGTTCAATAAGACTAGGGCAATATGCGTTCAATCAGACTATGGCAATATGCATAAAATCAGACTATAGCAATATGCGTTCAATCAGACTATGGCAATATGCGTAAAATCAGACTATGGCAATATGCGTAAAATCAGACTATGGCAATATGCGTTTAATCAGACTATGGCAATATGCATTCAATCAGACTATGGCAATATGCATTCAATCAGACTATGGCAATATTCGTTCAATCAGACTATGGCAATATGCGTTCAATCAGACTATGGCAATATGCATTCAATCAGACTATGGCAATATGCGTTCAATCAGACTATGGCAATATGCGTTCAATCAGACTATGGCAATATGCGTTCAATCAGACTATGGCAATATGCGTTAAATCAGACTATGGCAATATGCGTAAAATCAGACTATGGCAATATGCGTTCAATCAGACTATGGCAATATGCATTCAATCCGACTATGGCAATATGCGTAAAATCAGACTATAGCAATATGCGTTCAATTAGACTATAGCAATATGCGTTTAATTAGACTATGGCAATATGCGTTCAATCAGACTATGGCAATATGTATTCAATCAGACTATGGCCATATGCGTAAAATTCCATGAGAAAATAACTTAAGTTTGAAAAACAAAAGAAAAAAAAGAAAGCTTAAGATAATATGACGATTGGAAGATTTCGATTCAGTTTAGTCTGACTTGCATAAGTTATTTATAATTTTAAAAATAATTATCAGTTTTGACAAAGAAAATAAATAAAAACAAAACAAAACGAAAATCATAAATTTTGAGAAAAGATAAAGTAATGTTCATTTGGTGTAAACGTAGAAGTTTCACATGTTGGCCGGTCATAATTCAGGAAGGGGACATTTTGTATTCAGCACCGTCCTCTTCTGGAAGACATGCTCACGGGGGTAACTGTCGTGCCTCTACACTGCCTGCTTGCCGAGAGGCGGTCTTTTCGAATCGATCAACATGGGAGTTGGACGTTTGTTCTGCTTCTGATAGACATATGCTCTGGGGCAAGTAGCTTGGCAAAAATAGAGTTTTACTGTAACAGCAAGCAAACTGGTGAAAAGATGTTATAGTTCCGCGTTGGCCACGTGCGCGCAAATAAATACATATTCATCAGTGTAATTCGTGTCCGAGATCTTTGCTACAGTTTGCTTGCTGTTACATTTGGCATATTTTTTTGTACTAATGTGTCACTGTTTATCAAGGCAGAAAAACCACTCGAGGATATGGGTTAATGACATTGTTAATTGGATGGTGAAAAACATCTTTAGAGGATTTTAACCGATAGGTAAAATGGGCAGAATTAGATTATTCAAGTAGACGGCTCAATCAGAATTTATTAACGTTGGACTTGTAAATGACGATGTTTTAGTCAGCTGGAAAGCAGCCCTGTGATACTGTGTTCCACAGATAGGAAGTTCTTGGAAATAAACTTTGTTTATAGATTTAGTTTTAGGTACACAGAGGGAGAAAGGAAAGTTCTTTACAAGGGTTGTAGCTGTGAACGTTTTACAATGGGAACTACAGATTGGAGCTCATTCCAGAGCCTACATGAAAATAACGATAGAGTAGAGAAAGACTAGCATCGTCTCTTCTGTGAGAAACGGACAGTGCAGAAGACAAGAGATCATCCCCCACTAGATTTCGAAATCGATTTTGTACTCTGTCAAGGCAGAAAAGAGTGCTCTGAGCAGCACTTTCAAGACATATTTCTATCTGTCTGGGGAAAAGTAAAATTTTCCCTTCGCAAAAACACACTCCAATTTTCTTTTGGAAAATATTATTTAAAAGAATAATAATAAAATTGAATAAAAAAAATAGAAATCTTTAAAACTGATCTAGAATCTATGTCAAAGTATATGTGTATATGATGTTCATATAAATATTGAAGAATAAACAAAATAAGGGTTTAGGAATAATGAAAAAAAAATTTTTTTTATATGATATTTCACCCCAAACAAGGCAGGACGCCACTGTAGACGTAAGGGGCTACTGAGAATTAGGGAGTAGGTTTAGGGTGTCATTCTAAGTTGGGAGCTGTGCAGCGAGATGTCTGTTTACATTTGTTTTAAACCTCTGCATGTCGATACTGTCGGGGAAACAGGGGAGCAGAGAAGGAGTTCCAGAGGCCAGCAGCACGAGGAAAGAAGCTATTGGAGTAGAAGGCTCTCTGGCATCTGGGGACCTCCACAATGAATGGATGGGATTTATCTGATTGTCGAGTTGGTCTAGTGAATTTACAAGAGCAGTTTAAGTTTCTTTTAGAAAATATTATTTAAAAGAATAATAATAAAATTGAAAAAAAAAAAAGAAATCTTTAAAACTGATCTTGAATCTATGTCAAAGTATATGTGTATATGATGTTCATATAACTATTGAAGAATAAACAAAATGAGGGTTTAGGAATAACTACAGCAGGTTTATTTTTAAGAGCAATTTAAACTTAATTGTGAAGAACTCTATTGGTCTAAATGCAGCATTACCGAATAAATGCGGCATCTTTAAACATTTGTAAATTGAACAGTTATCTAAAAATAACCCGTTTACAATCAATATGTCTGCTGCAATTTTATCAAGAATCATATTTTTATTGCTTATTTGGCATCATTAAATGTTGTTATATTTATAAGATAGCAATGTCCACCAAGAGAAAAGTCTATATGCATGTGTGTGTGTGTAGTGTGATCATGTATAGAAGCGAAACCTGATCGGTGAGGGTTGAGGACATGCGTTGCATGAAGAGAAGCGATATAAGAATGATACACTGCATGTGTAATGTGATTCTTAAAGACAGGCTTAGATCTGATGACATCAGATGGAAGATTAAATCTGGACAGTATAGGGAGATGTGTGCAGAACAGGAGACTTCAATGATATGGCCACATTGAAAGAATGGAGGAGAGTTCTTGGGTTAGTAGATGTAGAACAGTTGAGCTATCAGGTCCAGTTTATGGTGGACGGCCATGGAAAACCTGGGAGGAAATGATAAGAATGGACTCGAGAAAAAGAGGGATAAAGACCCGGTCAGAGATAGGTTGGTTTGGAAGTCAATTTCTAAAAGGCGCCATATGCTTGCCAGCATGTAAAACTGACATTTAACCGATGATGATGATGATGATGCTGATGATGATGATGATCATCATCATCATCATACAAAAGAAAAAGAAGTTCTTTATTTTTCTTGAAAAGATGCTCCCTACAACATCTATAAATATTTCCTCATCCTTGAAGTTATCATTATATTTCTGCAAACAGCACACAAGTCTCTTTCAAAGTAATACATCTCACTGACTGTCTTAACTATTTCAAAACCCTCCTCTTCAATTTAAGAATTGATCTTGTTGACTAATCACATTTTTATGTATCTCAGCTCCACCTGACTATTTAACGTAATTAGTTTTCCACGGTGGATTTATAACCACTCAGTTCCCTAAGTATATGAGAATGTAAGAACTGGTTCTGAGAACTTGTGTAAATCTAATGCTAATGGAGATTAGGTGTCTGTCTGAAGCCGAAGTTATACTATTACTTCTATTAATCGTACTCTTGTACTATCTTTTAACGGTCAATTAAGTTTACTATACAATTTCAGACTAATGTACTATCTTTCAATGCTCAATTTGGGAGAGGATTAGTGTAGTATCTATTCTATTGTCATGTTACAATCCTCACAGGCATTACCTCCTCCTTGTTGAGGGGGTTAATGTAGTATATGTTCTGTTGTCATGAGACCACCCTCCCAGGCACGAAACCCTCCTTTAGGAGAGTAGTGTAGTATATGTTCGTTTGTCATGAGACCATCTTCCTAGGCAATACCTCTTCCTTTGGAGGGAAGTAGTGTAGTATATGTTTGTTTATCATGAGACCATCTTCCCAGGCAATACCTCTTCCTTTGGAGGGAAGTAGTGTAGTATATGTTTGTTCCTCATGATAGCATCCTCCCAGGCATTATCTTCTCTTTGGGGAGAGGTAGTGATATACTAGCAAAACTATGCGATCAGAGGTCGCATATATTTGCTAGAATTGTTAATGAATTCTTGCAAACCGGTATGGACACTTTAATTTTCCTGATTCTAGGTAGAATGCAAAAATAATTCTATGCTTGACAGGACCCTGACCCTAGGCACGATGCACAGACACCCTTTCCTTCGGAATAGTGCACAGGTGCCCTGATTCTAAGTAAAGTGCACACATACCCTAATCTTCAGCTGGGTACATAATGCCAAGATTCTTTGTAGGGTTCCAAGATGCACATACCATGAGCAGGGGATGGCACAATGGCTAAGTGGTTAACAATGCAGACAGAGGACCTGGGTGTGCCGGGTTCGAATCCAGTTCGTTCCACAGAAACACTTTCATCAAAAACCCATATCTGACCTTGTGTCTAACCTCCTGGTAAATAAAATAAGATACCATGAGCAGTGTACATAGATGCACATATCCTTGGAAGTGTGCACAAATGAACTGTTCCTAAGTAGGGGGGACAAGGTGTACAGTACAGATGGTCTGAACCTAATCAAAGTGCACAAATATTATCCCTGTTAGAGTATACAGACATTTTCACCCTAAACATTATGCAAATGAATATGCAAAATCTCTTATCAAAGGTAAAGTATGCTCTGATCTTAAACATAAATTCTATACCCGTACATAATCAATCATATAAATTTTGACAGGTAATCAATTTTGTGCTTTCATAATCAATATCAGTTATGTTCTTTGAATTGTAAAACAGTTTCGAAATTATTATTCAATATTTATGGGAAAGAACTGATATTGTATTAAAGGTGTGTGTCGGTTAGGGTTAGGGTTAGGGTTGGAAGAAGAATAAGAAGAACAGATATTTATAATATGCGTCTATTCGATCTGGGGTTTTTACAACGAAAATGCTATTTTAAACTTAAATCTGACAGAACAAGGAAAATACTATGTTAAACTTAAATCTGACAGACCAATGAAAATCCTATTTTAAACATAAATCTGACTGACAACTAAAATGCTATTTTAAATTTAAATCTGACAGACCAATGAAAATCCTTTTTTAAACTTAGATCTGACAGACCTACGAAAATGCTATTTCAAACTTAAACCTGTCAGATCAGCGAAAATGCTATTTCAAACTTAAACCTGTCAGATCAGCGAAAATGCTATTTACAAACTTTACAGTGATAAATTAAACAACATTTCATTCCACAATTAAGTGTGACAGAACCTTTTATATAGATGCACTGACATGCAGGGATGGGGGCATGGACGAGGCATCAAAATTGGGGGATGGGAGCATTCAATCATATTCAAATTATCTCTCTTTCTCATAATATTTCTCAGTACTAGAACTTATACTTGAGTCTTTAGAGCATACAATCAATGAGTTGGCCCGGACATCATCAAACCTCAACATGCCAATGCATAGAGGCATCTAAAAGATGCACTCATTCAATCTGCACGATTAGTTATCGAAATACTGTTTCAAACTGAAGCGTGTTTGATTAACTGACCGACTGATGGCCCAAATCTCTTCTCGGGATGCGTGGACGCACCTAAAAACATTTTTCAGATGACTGACTAAGTATAAAAGGTGAACTGTATCTGTACTGTTGTTGGATTCTTTCCAACTATTCAACAAGCAATAAATATTATAGGCTGCCATTGATTGTTTCGATGAAGGAGCCACATTTTGTTCCTGAATTCTCTATGCTACGATGCCGCATTAAATCGAAATAGGTCAAAGATGAGGCTTGACCACCCGAGAGACTTTACTCGTGGAAAAATTTCATTTTGCAATGAGGAAGTATTTGGTGCACTTCGAATCTATATTTTACAAAAAATATATTTAAACGACACGCAATTTTAATACTAATAATGTTTAAATCACTTTTTTAAGTTAATATTGCAGTAATAAAGCATATGGTGCAATTCTGATGCATCATTACTCTAAGTATTTAAAGCATGTGGTGCAATTCTGATGCATTATTAATCTAAGTATTTAAAGCATATGATGCAATTCTGGTGCATTATTAATCTAAGTATTTAAAGCATATGATGCAATTCTTATATACAACCTCCTCATCTAACCAACTAACTTAAGAAGCAAACATTAAAATACTTTTCTCCAAATTTTTACAGACTACTTACAGAGCTGTTTCATGCATTTATAGATGCACATGGTACAATTCTTATATACAAAGTTCCATACAAAAACCAAAAAATTTAGCACAATCAATTCACACATACATAACCTTTTGGGGGGTCAACAAAGGGGCATAAGTTATCTGTATGATGTGGCCTATGTAATCAGTAATTAGTTTCATCTGAACAGCAGCATTCTAAATGGATAATTGCCATTACATGTTGTCTGATGGGAGGCCAAATAAGAAACAAACGATTTACCGGACTAACATCAGTCATACATCATTGTAAGTGATTTACTGCTGAAATCTGAGGATCTGTAAAGGTCATAACTGGCATCTTTTTGTTATTGCTATGCCAGATATGGAGAGATGTTAAATATTAATACTATTACTACTGATAATAATTTATCAAAATACATGTAGCTTAAAGCGTATTGGACAAGCTTTTACAGAATATTGCTCTAACAGACCCCCGCTAAAACCTCCTCATGAGCAATTTTCTTCTTTTTTTCACCTGCTCGTTTCATTGATTAAATATATATATATATATATAGTACATGTATTGTATTAGTTTCTGTAAATGTAAATCCGTAGAAACTCAAGTGTTTATAAAAAGTGCTCAATAACAAGTAGAGCTGTTTATAAGTATAAATATTTATTTATACAAACATTATTGGTTACATATGTGCATACATGTTTCGGTTGCACTTTTCCCAGAAAGTCAACCTCATCAGACCAAGAATTTCAGAGAAATGGATGGATTTGAAGAATTTTCTCTCCTAAATAAATCTTTTTGGGGTTTAGTCATTTTCTATTTCTTATGAATTAGTATCGGATTACCTATTCCACTTGCTGACTTTTTTTGCTCGTGGTTGTCCTTTTTATTACTTTTTATGGCGTCTCCATCACCTTTTCCTTTCCTTATTTTATTGCCCACTTCTTTCTGGGTTTCTTTAAACTCTTTAACCTACCAAGTTTTACAAACTCACTTCAGTATAAATATCTTATCTATATATCAAGAATCACACATATATAAACAAACTCTAATAGATATGAAAATACAAATAAATAAACAGACATTGATATACATACACATCTAAACATGGACACACACACAGATCCACTATCAATCAAGCATATATTCAAAATACATACGTGCTTATAAATATATTCTAAATGTATAAAAAAATTCAATACAAAAATCCATACTTCTACACAAACACACATATATACAGCTATATGCACCTACACACGCATATCTATACACACACACACACACACATATATATACACATATATATATATACATATATATACACACGCACACACACATATACATGCACACATATACATACATACACACACACACACACATATATATATATATATATACATACATATACATACATAAATCATACATGAGCATATTCGTAACATAGATATACACGCATACACACATACACTTTTAGTATTAATAGTTCCTAAAAATACGTACATATATGCATATATATATACATACACACACACTGACATATATATATATATATACACATATACATATATATATATATATATACACATGTACATATATACACATACATACATACACACGCATAGACACACATATACACAGGCGCCGACATTTCACACCTATACATATATACGAATACAAATACATACATACACACCTATACTTATACAAAGTGCACACAAATTAATATATACAAGCACATACCTAGAATATATATAAACTAGACTATGCAAATATAAAAACTACCCACAAATGTATACGTGTATATTCATAGTCAGATATACACACCACACACACACAACGTACACATACACAAACATACACACGCACAAGTCCACATACATGCATACATATACACATATATATATACACACATATATATATATATATATACATATATATATATATATATATATACATATATATATATACAGATACACACACAAATACATACATATATATAAAGTACACACCTAGGCATATAAATATGTGCATTTATCAACGTATACGTACACAAGAAATGAATATCAAAATCGAAATAAAAATAAAATGACATGAAAATACACCTTTTGCTGCAATATAAAATATCAGTCGAAGTACCTATACCCATACATACATATATATTTTAGTCCAATTATACACACCCACGTATGCACACATACACACACACACTTATTCTCACCAATATATATACATACATACCTAAACCATACGATTCCAAATGTATATACCATTACAGATACAAGTATACTGTCATACCTGTATAACATAAATATATAATGTCATTATATATACGTACACAGACCACGTACACACATATGTGTATGTGCATACAAATACCAACATGTATGCAATCAAAATAGATTAAAATGTATGCAAACATCCATATTTTAGCAATCAAAACCATTCATTATTGCTTCAATCTATCTCAGTTCAAATTACTTGCATTTATACCTGCTATTGTTTTAATATAAAGATGCAGTGTATGCAATTACAGTTAATTCTACACATGCCTACGCACATACATACAGAAAAAAATAGAAAAATACGTAAATGGAAAGAACAAAAAAACATTAAACAAAGGAAATAAAGTTTTTGAAATAAATGAAACTTTTACACTGGGTAAAATTGAGCAATTTGTTCAAAAATAGTTCCCAGTGCAATGTCCTATCTCTGATTAAATATAAAATATCTTGCAAGTTCAGAGTGTCAAAATCCATTTCAAGATAAAACCATGGTTGAAAAACTTTATTTGACTCTTCAAAATTAAAGATTTTTTTTTCGCCCTACCAAAATAAAATTATTGCGGTTTAAAATAAAAATTAAAAAAATACAATTTTCGTTTGAACTGACGTGCAGAAGAGAAAGGTTTGAGATACCCGACGTTGACGGAGACTTTATCTAGAGTTGTAAGGAGATGATGAGAGGGGTTCTCCTTTTATCTTCTCGTAAAGAAACGGAACAACGAAAAGTATTTCTGTAACTATAACAAAAAGGGGTTTTATTCTACCTATACCGTTTGGTATAGGTAGAATAGAGTGGGACGGTGTCCGTCTGAGGAAGAGGAAGAATATAAGAGTTCTTAAGGGCCGCCCGTGATTTTCTTCAGGTGAAGATGGTAGTAGTCGTCGAGTGGCGACGGCGGCGGGAGAGAGAGCGTTTCCTCGTTCCTCGCAGGTGCTCTCTGCGATGTGTCCAAGCTGGTGCCAGGAGGTCGTCTGATCTTTTTCCTCGAACCCTAAGGGGACATAAGTAGTCCCTTAGGGAATTAACGACAATACTGCGCCCTGTGATTTGATTGGACAAGCCAGCTCACAGGGACAGTGATTACGCATTCAAAAGTAGTCCATAGTGGTGACTGCTACATAACCCCCTGCTTAGGCTGAAAGTGACTGCTACAGAGTTGTGTAAACCAAACCGAACCATAGGTTCGCAGTATGATTAATCCAGAATTTACATAAATTACTTATAATCCCTGATAATGTTCCCATTCAATAACATTGTATTGGTAAGATTCCCTGTTGTGCAGTAACATCAAACACATCAAACACAGAAAGCAATTACTTCCTCGACGAAACAGCGGCCACAATATTGATCAAGATGTCATCATTTTATATTTATGGTTCGAGAAAGTTTAACTATTGTGTAAACGCATGCTGCTGCAGTTCCGTTTACTGACAATAATTTGGACCATATCCCAAACATACGCAGAGATAAAAGACAAAATAAATTTAAAAAAAGAAATATAAAACGAGATCAACAACCGGACGCCTTTGCTCACAACATTTCTGCTTAAAGATTTAATAAAAGCAGTTTGAATTGAACAAAGAGGGGGGGGGGGAATGCTTCATTCTTATTGGTTGAGAAATAGTTTAATTCTTACTAGTCAAGTTTTAGCACGGCTGTCGTAAAAAAAGGCCAGAGCACTGGAAAATGACGTCATGCTATAAAGTAACAAACGAGATCTGTCGAATAGTCAGACCATGGGTATTTTGACACCTCTTTTCACTAAAAAATTCATTAAAATTTAGAAAATCAACCATTTTTAATGAAATTTTCAGTATTTATTAATTAACGATCAATATATAATTACCCCATTACTTTATTAGAAATCTTAGTGCAAATGTATTATTTCGTGTAATTTATTAATTAACGATCACAATATATAATTACCCGATTACTTTATTAGAAATCTTAGTGCAAATGTATTATTTCGTGTAATTTATTAATTAACGATCACAATATATAATTACCCCATTACTTTATTAGAAATCTTAGTGCAAATGTATTATTTCGTGTAATTTATTAATTAACGATCATAATATATAATTACCCCATTACTTTATTAGAAATCTTAGTGCAAATGTATTATTTCGTGTAATTTATTAATTAACGATCACAATATATAATCACCCCATTACTTTATTAGAAATCTTAGTGCTAATGTATTATTTCGTGTAATTTATTAATTAACGATCACAATATATAATTACCCCATTACTTTATTAGAAATCTTAGTGCAAATGTATTATTTTGTGTAATTTATTAATTAACGATCACAATATATAATTACCCCATTACTTTATTAGAAATCTTAGTGCAAATGTATTATTTCGTGTAATTTATTAATTAACGATCACAATATATAATTACCCCATTACTTTATTATAAATCTTAGTGCAAATGTATTATTTCGTGTAATCTGTGTAGGCTAGACAGCAAATTAAATTAATACTTAATAATAAAATAGTGCTGTCATAAATTTTTTAATTGTTAAAACATGAACATTTTTCTTTGAAAAATAATTTGTCTGATTTAATATTCATTCTTAAAATAAGTTCATTCTTTCCGGATTATTTTTAATGTTTGGGTTGATTGTTATGATAACCTGGTCTCCATCGAATGAGTATCAGTTATGCTGCATGGAAATATCTCTTGGTTTATAAAAACAAGAAGAAGACAAATAAATCCCTTTCTTTAGGCAGTTTTATTCTTATATGAATATTTCATTATCATTAGTTTTAGCTGAATAATTTGATAAGAGTTGCTCTCATTTCCGAAAAAAATAAATGATGTTTATTGATTTTTTTAAACTTAAAAGTAAATCAAACATGAAAAGTAAATCAAACAGTTTATTTACAATATATTATTATTTGAATATCTCACTTATTTCGTTGGATTTTCGCATACATTTTGGATGAAACTTATTAATTAGTCTAAAATTGTAGTTTTTATCCCGAAATAAAATTCTAATTTTTTTTTCAGACTTGAAAATCGAACTTTAAGGCAATGCCTTAATCCTTGGGGGCTATGTTGTAATTTTCTTATTTCATTCGTGCGTGACATCTATAAAAAAGAAAATACGTTTGAAAAAAGGAACAAGTGAATGAATAATCATTAGGAGGGTAGCCGTGTTCTTGGCAGGGGGAATAAAGTCACAATAGCAGGAACAAGTTAACAATAATTTCCAACTGAATAAATAATCCTATGGAACTGAGTCTGCTTGTTGGATTACTTGCTCTGATTACAGATGGACGCATGCGCGTTAAGCGTTCCGTGGACTTCCGGTCCTCATTGATAATGGTTCTTACTCCCACTATCAATGACATCACCAGAAAAAACCCGGAACAAGTTAACAATGATTTCCAAGTGAATGAATAATAATATGGACGTGAGTCTGTTCGCTTTGATTATTTGTTGACAACAGATAGACGCATACATGTTAGCGCATTTGGGCACTTCCGGTTTTCATTGATAGTGGTTCTTTCTCCCACTATCAATGACGTCACCAGACAAACAGTTAACAGGCCTTATATTACGACGGCCATGGTGTTAGCCTGGCTCCTTTAGATGACTTTTTTAGCTTCATTTAATCACTAGAATAGCAATGTCTAAAATTTAAGGCTTAAGTTTAAGGAGTCTTAAAAAGAAATTAAAATTCAGGGAATCTTGCTTTATTGGTGTCTTATGACTATGAATCAAATTCAATGCAAATCTGAAATATTTGAATTTTCAAATGGGAGGTTGTATCCATATTATGTCCCCTAAAAACCCTTTAAAATAGTTCAAAGAAACTGAAATTTGGGAATATTTATTAATTGGTCTCTAATAAATCGGAAATAATTAGTTTAAGGGTGGATTTTGTATATGCAACTATATATACGTATTCACATACCTAACTTTATATAAATAGAGATTATAATTAGTACGAGCTGCACATAGTATTTGAAATTTATGCATTAAGATCCCTTTAGTTCACCACTTAATTTAAAAGAAGAAAAAAAGCTAATTAACAATAAAAATAGACAGAATTATCGAAAGTTACAGTAATTTCGTAATTTATACTTTAATATAGTTTTTAATGTGTAATTATCCATTCGCTATAACTGAATAAAAACATTGTTACTGTTAATCTCGTTTCAATTAAATTGATGTCAGATATAAATTAGTTAAAAAAAAAAAAAAAATTTTTTAATAAAATTTAGAACATTGTTGATGAAATGGCGTCGAATTGATTCTGTTTTTTTATTTTATTTCAAGGAAGATAAATATTTTTTTTCTTTTTAAATTGTTGATTAAGAAAGTCATTTCCTGTTGAACAAACGTCGAGGTAAAAAAAGAATTAAATGAACGTCCCTGCAAGTTACTGTCAATCTAATATCTCTCTTGCCCCACTTCCTCTCCTCCTCTCTCTATATACTACTCTCTCTTTTTAAACATTCATATCCCCTCTCTCTATCTTGCCATATCTCTCTGTTTCTCTCTCTCTCACTCTTTCTCACTGAAATAAAGCAGCGTACAAAAAAAAAACGAAAACTGCGGGACAATCGTCTAACAATCAACCGTCGTTCTTTCGTTCCTACTTAAATCCTTTCGTTTTATCAATTCACTTGGACGCTATGCAAATTTCATGCATGGCACAGGCTATTTTTTGTCGTTTATGTCGGGGGGGGGTCTCAGTCCATCTATCTCACATACACACACTACACACACCAAACCACACCAGCACACACACACATCACATCACACACTCACCACACATCACACATACACCAGCACACACACACACACACACCCACACACACCCACACACACACCACACTCCACCATACACATACACACACACCACACACACACCACACACACCAACACCACACACACACACACACCACACACACACACACACACACACCACACACACACACACCACACACACCAACACCACAAACACACACACACCACATACATCACACATACCCCACCACACACACACACACCCACCACCACCTCACACACACCATTCAAGACCGAAGAATAGGTATAAAAAACAGTACATTATTTGCAGATAGAGAAAAAGAGAACCAGGGGATGAGAGAGAGAGAGAGAGAGAGAGAGAGAGAGAGAGAGAGAGAGAGAGAGAGAGAGTTTGAGAGGGAAAGCAATAGTGAGTGTTGTGATCGTTTATTTTGATGAAGAAATTAAAATGTCTAGAAAGAAAAGCAAATTCAAGATGGCTACCATAAATAATGTTCGCGTAATAAATGGGAATGATTTCGTGGAAATGTCGAACTTTTTCGATAATAATGACTGAAATTATCATTTAAATATAACGACAAAAGTGTTATGAGTTATAGTAAATGATCTTGAAAAGGGAAAATTATGTATAAATCATTATTGTACTTAGCACCGAGATCGTAACACTGGCTAATTCAAGATGGCTACCATAAGTAATTTTCACATAATAGATGTGGAATTATTTTATGGAAATGTCGAACATTTCGATAATAACAACTGAAATTATTTAACAAGAACATTAGTCAGTAGTAAGATAGGCCAAAGTCTTATCTGGGCCGCACTTCTCCATGTTGTATGAAGTATTCCTGAACTTATACCATGGAAACGTTGATAATTCAAAAACTATTAATCTGATCAGGCTGAAATTTTGCATGGTGGTTAACTAATGTTATCAAAATCGGAAGTTGAAATTCAGTCAAAATTTCGACCATAACCAGCCGTTTTCTGGTCATATAAAATGCGAGACTTCATCGGTTATAATATGGGCCAAGTAGCGAATCTTTGCAATAAAAAGAACTGAAGTCATCGTCAAAATATGACTTTATCCTTTTCCGTGGCCTTGGCCGCTACCTTTGACCTAGATATCCTAAAATTAAAGCACTTCTAAGTTAGACAATGATCAATATTTTGAACTAAGTTTGGTGACGATTTGTCACGCTTTGTGGACACTTGACCAAAAACATAACCTCAACCTTAGCGGAGGTAAATATAATGACAAAAGTGTATGAATTTTATGAAATGATCTTACAGATCGAAATAGGAAAATTATATATACATTATTATTGTACCTAGCCCTAGTAGTAGGCCTTCGTCGGTCAGAGTCGACCATGGGTGATGCATTCTTAGCCTAGTTATCCCGGCTGTCTGCACGGCTGGAGCAGAACTGCTTGTGGCTGAAGAGACCAATGCGAGAGTAGCACTCTCTGTTGCAAAGGTCACAAACATGTTTAGTCTCTGGACTATTGCCATTGATGCACTCCTTTCTGTGTGCGCGCTATACTGCAGCAACATCTATCAGCTTCTCCTTCCTTGCTTTCAGATGTTAGTTCAGGGTTCCTTTCCATCTTTAGCGGTCATCTGCAATGCTCTCCTAAGACCTAATGTCGATGTGGATCGCTTTCACAACAGTCGGGGCGGCCAATGAAACTGCTCTCAGATTCCGGCTCATTTGGAATGCGCCCATCCTCCATGCGGTGAACATGGCTCAACCAGTGTAGTCTGCATTGCTTGAGGAGGGTGAACATGCTCGGAAGGTTTATGCGAGACAGGACCTCTGTGTTGGACACCTTATCCTGCCAAGATATGCCAAGGATGCGGTGGAGGCTTCGCAGGTGGAAGGTGTTGAGTCTCCGCCTCTGTTTGGTGTAGGTGGTCTACGACTCTCTGCCATACAGCAGTGTGCTGATGATACAGGCGTTGTACACTTCCATCTCAGTCTTCACTGTAAGCTTGGGGTTCTTCCACACTCTGAATATGTGACGAGCAAGTGTTGTAACTGCTTTCCCGATCTTCTTGTCAATTTCAGTGTCAATGGAAAGGTTGTACCTAGCACTAAGAGATTAAGAACGAATTTTTTTCTTCTTTAGGCAATAAAGTAGTAATGAACGTATTGCCTAAAATTATAGATATGTATTGACGAAATGTGTAAGTAGTTTCATATTTGAAGAGTATCTATTAAAATAAAGGTGACTGATGATCTGACGTCTTACCAAAAAACGAAGTGAATATTTGAAAAGTAGAGTTTGATTTTTGCAAGTAAATAACGATGAAAAAATGTTTACGTAATGTAGTCCTGAATATTATTAGTTAAGATAAAATAATTACTTGAAAGGAAATAGTAACTGATGTTTTGAATTTTTAAAAAATGAAAAATAAACGGATAATTGGAAATAAGAATTTGGTTTATTTACTTAGGTAAATCATGATAATAATAAAATTCTTACCGAAAGTATAAGTGATCGGATGGAGGAGAAAATCTCAAAGAAAAAGAATAAAAAATGTATTCAATGCAACTAAGTAAGCGATTTATTAAAAAAAAAAAAACGATTTATGAAAAAGCGTTAGAGTTTTCATTATTTGTGATATAACTTGGTAAGTAGTTATAAATAACAAAATAACCAGAGTGTAAATGTCTTAAAATAATCGGTTTATTCCAACGTATATATCTTGTACAAACAATAGTAACTACATAATCCAATAGGATTTAACAGAATACAATCGAATCCCCCCCATATTACTGTTCGTAGTTGTATTTATTGTCCAGACTAGTTCACTTATTTAGTGACTGAGGGGAGTCCAATATCCCATCACAACAATTTGCAAGTTTGATATAAACAAGCTAAAAGAGTAATCTCCCTTACTGTTTAGTCGTGATGACGGAAGCAAAGATTTTGTTTACTTTCGCTCTAGGAAGGGTAGACACAAGGTCAGGTGTGGGGTTTAATGAAAGTGTTTCTGTGGAACGAACTGGATTCGAACCCGACACACCCAGGTCCTCAGTCCGCGTCGTTAACCACTTAGCCACGGAAACAAAGATAGTACTATGAACTGTGAGTTATTTTGTCTGTAGACACCGTTTATGAAGGTCGAGTCACGTGACTTGACTGGACATAGGAATGTAAAAGTTTCAAGATATTACTTATGTGTTAGCACAACAGTTTCTATTAGAATAAAAATTCTCTTTTTTTCAATAGTTAAGTATCACCAATGAAACAAGGAATTGTATCAGTATGACTAATCTATATATTAATACGCAAGCGTCTACCTACCTGTGTCATGCTCTGAGACCCCTTTCTAAAAAGGTGGGATCACCCGATCGCCGGAGATGTACAGTGTAACCCGGATATAAGAGCACCGGATATAAGAGAAACCCGAATATAAGAGACAGTGTCTCTGGTCCCAAATTACAGCCTGTGTTAATGTCTATAAATTAGATCTCGATATAAGAGACCCGGATATAAGAGAAACCCTACTATAAGATACTTCTTCTCCGGTTCCGTCCTCCCCAATATAAGAGAGTTCGTTTTGAGTGACAGTGTTATGTCGTAAATCAGTCAAAAGACGTTGCTAAATGTTCTCACCTCATTGGTGAGGCTTTCACTATAGCCATAATCGTAAAATATTCGTAAAAAAAGTTTCTTTTTTTGTTGTTGTTAGAAGGCGAACCCGGATATAAGAGACATATTCTCCGGTCCCGACAGCTCTCTTATATCCGGGTTTAACAAAGAGATTTGTGTACAATCAAAAATGACTGCCTTTTTTAAGAAAAAGTAATTTTTGACTGAATTATTTGTGAAAACTGATTGAAAAGTATTTTTTATGTCTATAACTGTTAAATAAACTAGTGTTCTGTGCGTAAAACGCGTTATATGTGGTGTTTCCATACTTACATAAACAAAATAGACAATACCCGTATATAAGAGGAACCCGGATATAAGAGACTTATTCTCCGGTCCCGACAGCGCTCTTATATCCGGGTTACACTGTATTTATTTTTTAACGGTGACCTAAATATACATCGAAGGAAGACAGAGTTAATACTTACGTTTGCCCCGGGCAATGGAAAGAGGGGAAGCGGAGATGAGGGAGAGGGAGAGGAGGAATGGGCGAGCAAGAAGACAGTGGGGCGAGTGAGTGGAGGGAGGAGGCGACTGGAGTGAGATGGCAACCACAGAAGACACAGCTTTTGCCCCGGGCAACCGGGTAATATAAATAAATATATATACTTCCATTCCATCACGCAAGAATTAGCAAGTAGAATATGTGCATATTCCTAGCCACCGGAATATTATTAACAGAAACTTATACAGATTGATGGAGAAAACACCGTGGAATTTCCACGGGTCTCGCTAGTTAATATTATTATTATTAATTAATTATTAGTTAATTTTCTGCTGATAGCTTAATTAGCTTCCATCTTCATTAATTGAGCCTGATGAAAAGCAAACGTTTTTTGTGTAGCATATTTTTTTTTGTCTCCCAAACTTGTCACTAGTTTTCATTATAAATTTCTTTTAAGTTTTTATTCGTATTTAATTACTTCCACGTTAATACTCTGATGAGTGTGGACGAAAGCCGGCTTAGTACATTCATTAGTTTTTAAAATTTCCTCTCGTTTTTATACTTGTTCAATTTCATTTTACCCCCCAAAAAATGTCCCAAACGTCTGCATTCCTCGCCGTTATTAAATTTGTTACCACGAAAAATGTATTTATATATATATATATATATATGTACCTTTTGTGCACACATATATTAATTTGTAAATTAATTATGAAAATCTGTATACAATAAATATTAAATATTTAAATATATATATATATATATATATATATATATATATATATATATATTTAAATATTTAATATTTATTTATAAAAATATTATTGTTTATCAGCCCCCTCCCACGGAGGCTGGGCACTTTTCGAGGAACTTTAATAACAAGCAGTACAAATAGCTATATGCATGGTCCGACGTTTCGTAGATCACTCTTAGCTGCTTGGTGAATAGTAGTAGCCGAATTCCGCTATTTACAGTTAAAATTCCTCTCTATTTACTAACTGGTTGGCAATGGCCTGCGGGTAAGATCTCCGACTACGAATCAGTGGTGATTTGTGTTCGGGGTTCGCGCCCACCGACCGTTGAGAATTAGTTCCTAGACTGAAGATTGCGTTAGCATGAAACATCGATGTCTCTAGGTATTTTAAATATTTAATATTTATTTATAAAAATATTATTGTATATATATATATATTAAAAACAATTGTAAGACCACAAGTAATTCTGCCATGGAAAAATAAAAGCAAATGATTTGATTAAAGACTAAATTTTTGGTCATTGGTTTTAACAATCATTATAATATATATATATATATATATATATATATATATATATATATATATATATATATATATATATATATATATATATATATATTATAGTGATTGGTAAAACCAATGACCAAAAATTTAGTCTTTAATCAAATCATTTGCTTTTATTTTTCCATGGCAGAATTACTTGTGGTCTTACAATTGTTTTTAAACGAGTAAAATGCAGCCATTAACTTCATTTTCTCGCTGTTCATCAGAGACCTAAATGAAAGGAATATATAAAGTGTCATATCTAGTACAGAGTTCGGGAAAAAGAAAACAAAAAACAAACAAAAACAAAAACAACAGAAAGCATATAACACCCACAATGCATCCCACTCTTCTGGCCAATAGGATGACAGAATTGCTGTCAGACTGCCATCTTGAATTATCACTCAGATCTACGTTTTCAAAAATCCTTATAACGAACACTAACTAATTAGGGAAGAAAATCTCAGTTGAAAATGTCGTTGGTTAATTAAAGTTCGATATTAAGGCGGATAATTAGTATTGTTATAATAAAAATAAAGGTGTAAGATAAATTCGAAAATACGGCTTAAAGTAGTGGATTTAAATAATTACTTATACAGGGTGGGCAAAAATAAGGGTCCTATTTT
The DNA here is from genome assembly GCA_963556195.1 of Sepiola atlantica. Taxonomy (NCBI): domain Eukaryota; kingdom Metazoa; phylum Mollusca; class Cephalopoda; order Sepiida; family Sepiolidae; genus Sepiola; species Sepiola atlantica. The sequence continues at coordinate 73,451,791 of OY744534.1, forward strand.
TAAAAATTCATAACTTTTTTATTTATTGATTTTTTTTTGATTTTTTTTTAGAATAAGTAAAGGACCCCTTCCGAAGCAAGCATGAGCCGTATTAGCCCTAAGGAACGTACCCTCATTTAGAAAACATTATTTTTGCTTAAAAAACTCAAAACTGTGTAAAAAACAATACTTTAGTTTTTGTAAGTTTTAAGAAGTGTTTTTCGGCTAAAATTTGTTTTGTTTATTTCAAAAAATCTCGGAAGGGTCAGTCTACACACACATAAAGTTTGGTGAGTTTAACTTTTATTTTGTGGAAGTTATTCAAATTCAAGTTATTCAAATTTAAAGATAGGACCCTTATTTTGGCCCACCCTGTATAAGAGAGAGCTTGCCTCCCCTCTTTGGGGAGGAGTAAGTTTATTGCTTACTGTCTGAGGCGCGCCTACCGGGGAATGCCGAGGGGGCTGCCCAGGCAATTTTTTAAAGTCCCCTAAATACTCTTCCTCTAGAGTGCTGACTTCTTAACTCCCACTTTCCGACCTTGTGTCACATTCTGTTCCGTGGGAAGTAGATACATAGAGGTTACAAGTGCGAATTCCGAGAGTAACCTGTTTACATATTTTTTATTTATTGGCCCCAATATAATAATTTAAAGACTTGGAAATTTATATTTTGCCATAATTTACATTTAGTTCAAAGCTGAATGAAATTAGTTACTACTAATTAAGATAAAAAAGTGGTCTAAACGAATTTATATATATATATATATATATATATATATATATATATATATATATATGTATATATATATATATATATATATATTAGTGTTGCAGAGTCGGAAGGTATAAGGTCTGACTTCAACTCTTAGGATTGCAAAAATTCTGAATCTGACTCCTAGAATTCTAAAATATCCGACTCTGACTCCAACTCCTTATTTTAAAGTCTTTCCATATTCAGATTGTCTATTGATTCTTTGGAGATTAAAAAAATCCGACTCTGACTCCTTTCAAAACCTATGACTCCAACTCCGCAATCCTAATATATATATATATATATATATATATATATATATATATATATATATATAATTTATTTGAAAACTATATGTTACATATTTCAGAAACGTACCACGGTTTCACCCAGATGGGCTGACTTTTTACATTTTTTTAAAAATTCTATGCCCAGTGGAATCGTCAGCGTTCTGAATGAGGTCAAATCACAATGAGAAAATTATATGTAACATAGTTTTCAAATAAATTATATTAGCTCTCACTCCCCTGTGATCGAGCACTTTATTGATTTCTTTTCAATATAACCTGACTATATATATATATATATATATATATATATATATATATATATATATATATATATATTCTATATATATATATATATATATATATATATATATATATATATATATTCATCATGCTTGATAATGACTAGTTATCTTAATGGAATATCTTTACTAGTTTCAGACGAAATAATCTAAACACTGTGATTACCAAACTATACAAGGCAAATTTGAATGTCAAAATGTCTTTCAAAATGTATGTTATAAATAAGAAAGGATTTATAAGGAAATTACCCGGAAGTATTCATGACATGTTCAGAAAGAAAACCAATTTAATTCTTACAAGACGCAATCAGATTTGGGCAAATCTATTCAGCGGCATGGATATGCTGAACTAAAATATAGTATATACGTTTAACTATAAATTCATTATTCAAATCAGATAATTAGTATTCAAGTAACAGACATTGTTTTATTTGGGAAAGGTTTAGGTAACTGTAAGACAATGAAACATTGCACAAACAAAGGCTTCAACCGAAAGGTAAATTACTCAAAAACCTATTGTACAATCTATGTAGAAGTCACGATTTTTTTTTTTTTAATCACAAAAAATCTGCAAGTCAACAAAATAATCAAAATGTCCATAAGAAAAAAAAAGATTTCGTTATACTATATGTAAAAGTCACACAAAAAAAAGTCAAAACATCACAAAAAAGTCAAAACATCACAAAAAAGTCAAAACATCACAAAAAAGTCACACAAAAAAGTCAAAACATCACAAAAAAGTCAAAACATCACAAAAAAGTCAAAACATCACAAAAAAGTCACACAAAAAAGTCAAAACATCACAAAAAAGTCACACAAAAAAGTCAAAACATCACAAAAAAGTCAAAACATCACAAAAAAGTCAAAACATCACAAAAAAGTCAACAGGTCACAAAAAAGTCAAAACATCACAAAAAAGTCAAAACATCACAAAAAAGTCAACAGGTCACAAAAAAGTCAAAACATCACAAAAAAGTCAACAGGTCACAAAAAAGTCAAAACATCACAAAAAAGTCACACAAAAAAGTCAAAACATCACAAAAAAGTCACACAAAAAAGTCAAAACATCACAAAAAAGTCACACAAAAAAGTCAAAACATCACAAAAAAGTCAAAACATCACAAAAAAGTCAAAACATCACAAAAAAGTCACACAAAAAAGTCAAAACATCACAAAAAAGTCAAAACATCACAAAAAAGTCAACAGGTCACAAAAAAATGAGTCAGTCACCAAAATAATAAAAATAGAAAAAGTCATAACAATATGAAAAAGTCATACAAAAAAAATGACAAAGGTCTAGAAAATTGCTATGGTGTATTGAAAAATGGAAAATGGCAGTTTCGTGTGTTTCTATAGGATATTTTTTTCTGTGTATGTTTATTTCTTTTCCTTTCCATGAAGAACGTATCTGTATATAGAATTAAAATAAAACTATACTATGAGGTATTGTTTTTATTTATCTTCCTCCCACAAGGTAAGATGTGACACAAGGTCGGGAAAGTGGGATTTGAAAAACCAGCGCCCGAGAATTTGAGCACTCTGGCCATTAAAAATTGCCTGGGCAGCCCCATCGGCATTCCCCGGTAGGGGCGCCTCAGGCGATTAGCAATAAACTAACCCCCTTCTCAAAGGGTGAAAAGGCAAAGCCTGGGAGGGTGGACCTCCTAGAACTGCACAGGACAGACCAATAGACTGCCGTAAATCAAGATCCGAAGGCCAAGACAATACCGGTCTATGGGGTGCAGTATCCATGAGGTATTGTTGCTATTTACATTATCTATACTAGCAAAAATATGCTCTTTCCGGTCGCATATTTTTTGCTAGCCTGAGAGGATGGTATCATAACAAGCGAACATATATTACAATATAACAAAACGTAAAGGAGTGATAAAAAAGCGTTTCCAAAATGATATCACAGAGACAGTATTTGTTTTGAAAAATAGTAAATTTTGTGATCCTATAGTGCCCCTGATAGAAGAAGGTCATGCCTGGGAGGATGGTATCATGACGAACGAACAGATACTGCACTACCCCTCCTCCCTCCAAAGGAAGAAGTAATGCCTGGGAGGATGGTATCATGACAACAAAACAGATACCCCCCCCCAAAAAAAAAACAATATTAAGATTAAGATGTTATTTTCGAGTGTGAAACATAATCCCCCCCTACTATTTCAAGCCATACTACACTACCTCCCCCCCACCTGATACTATTACATACTAAGTACAATAGTATAATAGTTTTAAATGGAAGGTGACGGTGGGTAAGTGGATAACGACACGGACTGAAGACCTGGGTGTTCCAAGTTCGAATCCTGTCGGTTCCACAGTATCACTTTCACTTAGGAATGTTGGCAACCTTCTTGTGGTCCTTCCCGTAAGTACACGATGTCTTTCTAACTAGAAATGCCAACACGAAAGAAAGAAAAAAAATAGTCTTAAATGGGATAGTTTCGGTTTCAGACAGATACATAATCTCCATCATTAATAGATGTTTCAGACTGTGTTCATCATCTCGATTGTTGAAAATCATCACAACCAAGATGAGGAAAATAGTATAGAACGTAAATATTATAAGCTATACTTTTATTCACCCCAAACAAGGTATATTACCACTGAGACGTAAGGGGTTATCATGATTAGGGACAAGATTTATAGGGGTCACCCTAAGTGGGGAGTTGTGCAGCAAGTCGTTTGTTCACATTACATTTAAATTTCATGCATGTTGGCACAGTCAGGGAAACAGGGAGCACGAGGGAAATTCAAAGGAAATAGATCCGAGAAAAGAAGCTATTAGAGTAGAAAATTGTCCGATATCTGGGGATCTCTATGGTGAAGGGGTGTGATTTTGCTGCTAGACGTGTTTCTTAGGGGTATTTGTGTCTAGGGGGTATAAGTGCAGTAAGTTCATCGGAGCACATTCTGTGGAAGTACTTGTAAAACAAACACAGGGGTTAAAAATTGCGGCAATAAACGGCAAAGATACGTTGATCAAAGAATGTTCCAGAGAGACTCAACCAAAGCTCAAACGATTATGGAATCAACAATCCAATAGATGAAAAACATTGCAGCATCACATCTTCATCTTCCTTATCTAACATTTGTCCACAATCGTAATATGAAGAACCAACACCAGCAGATATTGAATTTGCCAACTTTTTTTGTTTGTATATTTACTTATATACTTAGAGAGGGGGAGAGAGAGAGTCAACAGATGACGATTAGAACGGAAGTGACGCCGCCGTTACTAACATAGCGTTGCCACGAACGATAGCCAGGGGGATGCGTTGGAACAACCAACTGATTGTGTATGAATGTGTATCTGAGTTATTTCAGATTAGGTTGTGTTTTTTTTTTGTTTGTTTCATGAGTGCAAAGACAATGACGTTCTAAAAGTGTCCATATATTTAATTTTATTATAGCATTAACAAAAAAAACAAAATGGCTAAAATAAAAAAAAGTACTGGTAAAAATAAAAATCACTTTCAGAGTCGGTTATTTGAATTAAGAGTTCATTTACTGAGAGACAACATATCTGACCACTTCTGGCAATACTTAAAATCATAAATCAACTATATCTCACCACAAAGCGTGTTATAATTTTAATAGCAGTTTGTTTTCTTTCTTTTTCTCAAAGGAAAAAGAGGAGAAAATAGCAGCCCCCCTCCTTCTTAAAGTATAACCCTTCCTCACCATGGTAGGGGTGGTGACAACATGGTAGTGTCAGAACTATGCCATCTGGAACTCCGGTCCCTGGCAAGGCCACCCATGACGGACATGTTTGACACGAAGTGATATTAGGGCTGCAACCAGGCTAACAGGGCTTTGATGAAAATCTTATAGGATTCGGTATCAGGATCCGTCGTCCTCTGGTCGTCTCTACCTCTGCATGGGGCAAGCAAAGACGTTTCATGCACGGAACTGTGAATCGATGTAGTAAAAGTGGAAACGTTGCTTCTGCGCCAAACCTTCCCTGACTTTGAATGTAACCACTGGGCTTTGCTGTTCTCGGTGTCAGAGGCAAACACCTGTAATCCTGCAGGTTAACAAACAGCTGTGATCAATGAGGAGTACTTCATGCAGACCATACAACCCTGAGGCACGATCTTTGTGAGCTCTATGCAGAAGTCCGACTCACCTAACGAACAAAGGCACAAAGCATCAACAACAATAAATAAGTCGGAAGTTCCCAGGAAGAAAAATGATATCACGTAAAGGATATTGTAATATCATTGGATACATAGAAAATGATAAAAAATTCTTATTGGGATAATAGAAAGCATGATTATTTTGCCACCTCCTCTACCACGATGAGGAAGGGTTGGATGTTGGGTTTGTGTGTGTGTGGGCGTGGGGATGCTTTTTTTCTCTCTCTTTTTCCTATGATAAAAGAAAGAAAACAAACTGTTAGGTTGGGCGTTCAAGTGTGAACAAGACTAAAGAGTCTGCTGGTTGGCATCTGTTAACAACGCACTGTAGTAAAGAGTTTGCAACCACAAATAGCCGTTTATAGGGATCAAGTTATGTGGAGGGGAGAAAAGGAGATAAGAGGAGCGACAAGAGGTGAAAGAAAAAGGGGGAGAGAAGAACAACACAGAGAAAGAGAGAAGGAGAGGCGCAAGAAAAAAATAGAGAGAAAAATAGAGAAAGAACGTGTGATGAGGAATGTGTTTGGTTGATGGAAAGAGAACGTGTATCAGATCTTTTTCTTCTTTCCTTCTCCTTGTCCTATTTATTCTCCTTGTCCTATTTATTCTCCTTGTCCTATTTACCCTTCATTGTTGCCTGTTACATCATGTTCGGTAGTGATTGGATGAAAGGACAGACGGACAGAGATGGAGGGAAATACGTATAGACACACATACACATCTTGTCAATGTAGTTATTGATTATTTCAACTAGTTTGGTTTTATTTCGTAATTTTTGCGATGAGGATCGATAATTTGTATTATTTAGATTGTCATGTAGAAGCTGTACAGAATTAACCGGTCATCTACACGGTCATGGCTGATGGAATGAGAACAATCTTCACGGTCATGGCTGATGGAACAAGAACAATCTTCACGGTCATGGCTGATGGAACGAGAACAATCTACACGGTCATGGCTGATGGAACGAGAACAATCTTCACGGTCATGGCTGATGGAACAAGAACAATCTTCACGGTCATGGCTGATGGAACGAGAACAATCTACACGGTCATGGCTGATGGAACAAGAACAATCTTCACGGTCATGGCTGATGGAACAAGAACAATCTTCACGGTCATGGCTGATGGAACGAGAACAATCTACACGGTCATGGCTGATGGAACAAGAACAATCTTCACGGTCATGGCTGATGGAACGAGAACAATCTACACGGTCATGGCTGATGGAACAAGAACAATCTTCACGGTCATGGCTGATGGAACAAGAACAATCTTCACGGTCATGGCTGATGGAACGAGAACAATCTACACGGTCATGGCTGATGGAACAAGAACAATCTTCACGGTCATGGCTGATGGAACGAGAACAATCTACACGGTCATGGCTGATGGAACAAGAACAATCTTCACGGTCATGGCTGATGGAACGAGAACAATCTACACGGTCATGGCTGATGGAACAAGAACAATCTTCACGGTCATGGCTGATGGAACAAGAACAATCTTCACGGTCATGGCTGATGGAACGAGAACAATCTACACGGTCATGGCTGATGGAACAAGAACAATCTTCACGGTCATGGCTGATGGAACGAGAACAATCTACACGGTCATGGCTGATGGAACGAGAACAATCTTCACGGTCATGGCTGATGGAACAAGAACAATCTTCACGGTCATGGCTGATGGAACGAGAACAATCTACACGGTCATGGCTGATGGAACAAGAACAATCTTCACGGTCATGGCTGATGGAACAAGAACAATCTTCACGGTCATGGCTGATGGAACGAGAACAATCTACACGGTCATGGCTGATGGAACAAGAACAATCTTCACGGTCATGGCTGATGGAACGAGAACAATCTACACGGTCATGGCTGATGGAACAAGAACAATCTTCACGGTCATGGCTGATGGAACGAGAACAATCTACACGGTCATGGCTGATGGAACAAGAACAATCTTCACGGTCATGGCTGATGGAACAAGAACAATCTTCACGGTCATGGCTGATGGAACGAGAACAATCTACACGGTCATGGCTGATGGAACAAGAACAATCTTCACGGTCATGGCTGATGGAACGAGAACAATCTACACGGTCATGGCTGATGGAACGAGAACAATCTACACGGTCATGGCTGATGGAACGAGAACAATCTACACGGTCATGGCTGATGGAACGAGAACAATCTTCACGGTCATGGCTGATGGAACAAGAACAATCTTCACGGTCATGGCTGATGGAACGAGAACAATCTACACGGTCATGGCTGATGGAACAAGAACAATCTTCACGGTCATGGCTGATGGAACAAGAACAATCTACACGGTCATGGCTGATGGAACAAGAACAATCTTCACGGTCATGGCTGATGGAACGAGAACAATCTACACGGTCATGGCTGATGGAACGAGAACAATCTTCACGGTCATGGCTGATGGAACGAGAACAATCTTCACGGTCATGGCTGATGGAACGAGAACAATCTACACGGTCATGGCTGATGGAACGAGAACAATCTTCACGGTCATGGCTGATGGAACGAGAACAATCTTCACGGTCATGGCTGATGGAATGAGAACAATCTTCACGGTCATGGCTGATGGAATGAGAACAATCTTCACGGTCATGGCTGATGGAACGAGAACAATCTTCACGGTCATGGCTGATGGAACGAGAACAATCTTCACGGTCATGGCTGATGGAACAAGAACAATCTTCACGGTCATGGCTGATGGAACGAGAACAATCTACACGGTCATGGCTGATGGAACGAGAACAATCTTCACGGTCATGGCTGATGGAACGAGAACAATCTTCACGGTCATGGCTGATGGAACAAGAACAATCTTCACGGTCATGGCTGATGGAACAAGAACAATCTTCACGGTCATGGCTGATGGAACGAGAACAATCTACACGGTCATGGCTGATGGAACAAGAACAATCTTCACGGTCATGGCTGATGGAACGAGAACAATCTTCACGGTCATGGCTGATGGAACGAGAACAATCTACACGGTCATGGCTGATGGAACAAGAACAATCTTCACGGTCATGGCTGATGGAACGAGAACAATCTACACGGTCATGGCTGATGGAACGAGAACAATCTACACGGTCATGGCTGATGGAACGAGAACAATCTACACGGTCATGGCTGATGGAACGAGAACAATCTACACGGTCATGGCTGATGGAACGAGAACAATCTTCACGGTCATGGCTGATGGAACAAGAACAATCTTCACGGTCATGGCTGATGGAACGAGAACAATCTACACGGTCATGGCTGATGGAACAAGAACAATCTTCACGGTCATGGCTGATGGAACAAGAACAATCTTCACGGTCATGGCTGATGGAACGAGAACAATCTACACGGTCATGGCTGATGGAACAAGAACAATCTTCACGGTCATGGCTGATGGAACGAGAACAATCTACACGGTCATGGCTGATGGAACGAGAACAATCTACACGGTCATGGCTGATGGAACGAGAACAATCTACACGGTCATGGCTGATGGAACGAGAACAATCTACACGGTCATGGCTGATGGAACGAGAACAATCTTCACGGTCATGGCTGATGGAACAAGAACAATCTTCACGGTCATGGCTGATGGAACGAGAACAATCTACACGGTCATGGCTGATGAAACGAGAACAATCTTCACGGTCATGGCTGATGGAACAGGAACAATCTACACGGTCATGGCTGATGGAACGAGAACAATCTTCACGGTCATGGCTGATGGAACGAGAACAATCTACACGGTCATGGCTGATGGAACGAGAACAATCTACACGGTCATGGCTGATGAAACGAGAACAATCTTCACGGTCATGGCTGATGGAACAAGAACAATCTACACAGTCATGGCTGATGGAACGAGAACAATCTACACGGTCATGGCTGATGGAACGAGAACAATCTTCACGGTCATGGCTGATGGAACAAGAACAATCTTCACGGTCATGGCTGATGGAACGAGAACAATCTACACGGTCATGGCTGATGAAACGAGAACAATCTTCACGGTCATGGCTGATGGAACAAGAACAATCTTCACGGTCATGGCTGATGGAACGAGAACAATCTACACGGTCATGGCTGATGGAACGAGAACAATCTTCACGGTCATGGCTGATGGAACAAGAACAATCTTCACGGTCATGGCTGATGGAACGAGAACAATCTTCACGGTCATGGCTGATGGAACAAGAACAATCTTCACGGTCATGGCTGATGGAACGAGAACAATCTACACGGTCATGGCTGATGGAACGAGAACAATCTTCACGGTCATGGCTGATGGAACAAGAACAATCTTCACGGTCATGGCTGATGGAACGAGAACAATCTACACGGTCATGGCTGATGAAACGAGAACAATCTTCACGGTCATGGCTGATGGAACGAGAACAATCTTCACGGTCATGGCTGATGGAACAAGAACAATCTTCACGGTCATGGCTGATGGAACGAGAACAATCTACACGGTCATGGCTGATGAAACGAGAACAATCTTCACGGTCATGGCTGATGGAACGAGAACAATCTACACGGTCATGGCTGATGAAACGAGAACAATCTACACGGTCATGGCTGATGAAACGAGAACAATCTTCACGGTCATGGCTGATGGAACAAGAACAATCTTCACGGTCATGGCTGATGGAACGAGAACAACTTACACGGTCATGGCTGATGGAACGAGAACAATGTACACGGTCATGGCTGATGAAACGAGAACAATCTTCACGGTCATGGCTGATGGAATGAGAACAATCTTCACGGTCATGGCTGATGGAATGAGAACAATCTTCACGGTCATGGCTGATGGAATGAGAACAATCTTCACGGTCATGGCTGATGGAATGAGAACAATCTTCACGGTCATGGCTGATGGAATGAGAACAATCTTCACGGTCATGGCTGATGGAACGAGAACAATCTTCACGGTCATGGCTGATGGAATGAGAACAATCTTCACGGTCATGGCTGATGGAACGAGAACAATCTTCACGGTCATGGCTGATGGAATGAGAACAATCTTCACGGTCATGGCTGATGGAATGAGAACAATCTTCACGGTCATGGCTGATGGAATGAGAACAATCTTCACGGTCATGGCTGATGGAATGAGAACAATCTTCACGGTCATGGCTGATGGAATGAGAACAATCTTCACGGTCATGGCTGATGGAATGAGAACAATCTTCACGGTCATGGCTGATGGAACGAGAACAATCTTCACGGTCATGGCTGATGGAATGAGAACAATCTTCACGGTCATGGCTGATGGAACGAGAACAATCTTCACGGTCATGGCTGATGGAATGAGAACAATCTTCACGGTCATGGCTGATGGAACGAGAACAATCTTCACGGTCATGGCTGATGGAATGAGAACAATCTTCACGGTCATGGCTGATGGAATGAGAACAATCTTCACGGTCATGGCTGATGGAACAAGAACAATCTTCACGGTCATGGCTGATGGAACGAGAACAATCTTCACGGTCATGGCTGATGGAATGAGAACAATCTTCACGGTCATGGCTGATGGAATGAGAACAATCTTCACGGTCATGGCTGATGGAATGAGAACAATCTTCACGGTCATGGCTGATGGAACGAGAACAATCTTCACGGTCATGGCTGATGGAATGAGAACAATCTTCACGGTCATGGCTGATGGAACGAGAACAATCTTCACGGTCATGGCTGATGAAACGAGAACAATCTTCACGGTCATGGCTGATGGAACGAGAACAATCTACACGGTCATGGCTGATGAAACGAGAACAATCTTCACGGTCATGGCTGATGGAATGAGAACAATCTTCACGGTCATGGCTGATGGAACGAGAACAATCTTCACGGTCATGGCTGATGGAATGAGAACAATCTTCACGGTCATGGCTGATGGAACGAGAACAATCTTCACGGTCATGGCTGATGGAATGAGAACAATCTTCACGGTCATGGCTGATGGAATGAGAACAATCTTCACGGTCATGGCTGATGGAATGAGAACAATCTTCACGGTCATGGCTGATGGAATGAGAACAATCTTCACGGTCATGGCTGATGGAATGAGAACAATCTTCACGGTCATGGCTGATGGAACGAGAACAATCTTCACGGTCATGGCTGATGGAACGAGAACAATCTACACGGTCATGGCTGATGAAACGAGAACAATCTTCACGGTCATGGCTGATGAAACGAGAACAATCTTCACGGTCATGGCTGATGGAACGAGAACAATCTTCACGGTCATGGCTGATGGAATGAGAACAATCTTCACGGTCATGGCTGATGGAACGAGAACAATCTTCACGGTCATGGCTGATGGAATGAGAACAATCTTCACGGTCATGGCTGATGGAACGAGAACAATCTTCACGGTCATGGCTGATGGAATGAGAACAATCTTCACGGTCATGGCTGATGGAACGAGAACAATCTTCACGGTCATGGCTGATGGAACAAGAACAATCTTCACGGTCATGGCTGATGGAATGAGAACAATCTTCACGGTCATGGCTGATGGAATGAGAACAATCTTCACGGTCATGGCTGATGGAACGAGAACAATCTTCACGGTCATGGCTGATGGAATGAGAACAATCTTCACGGTCATGGCTGATGGAACGAGAACAATCTTCACGGTCATGGCTGATGGAATGAGAACAATCTTCACGGTCATGGCTGATGGAACGAGAACAATCTTCACGGTCATGGCTGATGGAATGAGAACAATCTTCACGGTCATGGCTGATGGAATGAGAACAATCTTCACGGTCATGGCTGATGGAACGAGAACAATCTTCACGGTCATGGCTGATGGAATGAGAACAATCTTCACGGTCATGGCTGATGGAATGAGAACAATCTTCACGGTCATGGCTGATGGAATGAGAACAATCTTCACGGTCATGGCTGATGGAACGAGAACAATCTACTCCCATGGATTAAATAAAGGGTTCCGCTCTAAATTCAGTGCAGATTATCAAGTTCGACATAAAGATTCCGGAGTTCGACAAAATGCACCTAAAGATTATTGGAGGTTACATCGGCCGAAACGTTGTGAGAATAACATCCAAGATGAGAACTGTAGTCTGAATAATCCAAATTATACAAATGGTTTGGCTTTGTTTTTCTATTTCATGCCATATTGATGCATGTGTTGCATTATCCGTTCTTTCGGGTACACGGTAAGATCCAACAAGAATGACAAAGAACAGAACGTATATGAAAAAACTTTGGTTTTCTTTATTTGCCATCACCAGATGGTTTACGCCGGCTACGCACACATATTAAACAATCTTTTGACATACTTTTGTCTCATGAAAGTCTTTTTCTTGCTGAAGTCACAGACTTGGTTTACGCTAGAAACTCGTTCGTATATACATCCGATTGGAAAGCAATTTGCTCTGCATTGTCTATCTGAGCATGAACTGAAGCAATTGTTCTACAATCACTTTGGTGAAGTACAAGTCAGGGGATTTCTTTACAGTACCAACTTGCTTATCAGCCGCATTTTTAGTCAGCAGACACAAAAGTCTAACAGCAAGACGGGCTTGGGTACCATAGCCAATAAAGCTTCATCAGTGCCATAAACATCGATAAACGCGCATTCTTTTGGTACATCGATACTCCGATCACCAAGCGTTTCGGCTCTTCACGTTTTTTAAAACCGCCGTTTTTCAAGTTCCTTTGCACTGCGGAACCTTCTCCTTTTTAACAGTTATCAAGTCGCCTTTCTTTTTCTTTCTCGACGTCCCACCCACAATGGACTCGTCCACGATTCATTTTTGCCACTCTTCGTTATCTTATACATGTTAAATTCATTATAATTAAAACATTGACAGTTTGAGACGCATGTAACAGACACAAGGAATAATACGAATAAAAAACTTCGGATCAAATTATTTATATCAAGAAATATAAAGCGAATATAGATTGTTCATGCATTAACAAAGAAGTGTTGATTGCAAAGTTCAAACTCACTGAACAAAACATCAGAATACAACATTGATTCTTTTCCAAAAAGAAACTACTGAGAAGAATCGTTCAAGTCAGCTGGTCAAAGACAATCTTGAACAAAGACCTCTACATTCGCACTGGACCAATACAATAGAAATGCTATTATACTAAAAAGAAGACTGTCATGGTTTGATCATTCAATGATACTGTAATCAGAAACATGGATGGATGATGGGCGCATCCCTAAAGACCTTCTCTACAGCGAGCTTGCCTTAGACTCAAGAAAAAGGAGTCGTCGCTATCTCCGTTTCAAGGATGTCTGCAAGCAAGATATGAAGGCTTGCTCAATTGACATTAATACATGGGAAGCCTCTGCAGCTGACAGACCTGCCTGGAAAAAACAGATACGCCAGGGAATGATCATCAGTGAGAAGATCCTCCACGATGAAAACGCTGCGAAGAGAGCTAGGAGAAGAGCGAGTCTACAGGCAGACCAACAAGCCGAGGTGACACATTGCACAACAGCTTTCGTATGTTAACGGTCTTATTAAAGAATTGGTCTCAACAGTCACACAAACAGATGCACACAAACAGGATCTTAATACGGCGCTGATCCATAGTCGTTGTGACTGACGGATGCCAATACAAATATAATACAATACAATCAGAAGCACCTGCACGTCAAGCACTTCAAGCCTTCATAAAACCTACCAAAAGACCAGTAGGACGATCAAAGATGATATGACTCGACCAAGTAATAAAAGACTTCAAATTGGCTGCTCTGGTGCCCCCTCGACGTAAGTTCACTAGACCAACTCGACAATCGACTAAATTCCATCCATTCACTGTGGAAGTTCCCAGATGCCGGAGAGCTTTCTACTCAAATAGCTTCTTTCCTCGTGCTGCTGGCCTCTGGAACTCCCTCCCTGCCCCCTGTTTCCCCGACGGTACTGACATGCAGAAATTTAAAACTAATGTAAACAGACATCTCGCTGCGCAGATCCCAATTTAGGTTGACCCCCCCCCCCCCTCCCCAACCTTCTCCCTTTTTCTTTCTTCTCAGTAGCCCCTTACGTCTACAGTAGCGGCCTGCCTTGTCTAGGGTGAACTATGTTAAAAAATTAAAAAATTACTATCAGACTTCCACTTTGAAAACAATAGTATCCTCTAAGTTAAGATACTATAGTACCTATTTAGATATCATGAAAATATCAGTATTAAGATACTATTGTATCTATTTAGATATGAAATATTCGGTATAAATATACTGTTGAATCTATTAAGATATTATGAAAAATTTGGTATTAAGATATTATCATATCTATTTAGATATCATGAAAATATCGGTATTAAGATTCTATTGTACTTATATAGATATTATGAAAATATCGGTATTAAGATAATATTGTATCTATTTAGATATCATGAAAATATCGGTATTAAGATACTATTGTATCTATTCAGACATTATAGAAATTTCGCTATTAAGATACTATCGTATCTATTTCGATATTTTTGAAATATCAGTATTAAGATACTATTGTATCTATTTAGATATGAAATATTCGGTATAAAGATACTGTTGAATCTATTAAGATATTATGAAAAATTTGGTATTAAGATATTATCATATCTATTTAGATATCATGAAAATATCGGTATTAAGATTCTATTGTACTTATTTAGATATTATGAAAATATCGGTATTAAGATAATATTGTATCTAGTTAGATATCATGAACATATCGGTATTAAGATACTATTGTATCTATTCAGACATTATAGAAATTTCGCTATTAAGATACTATCGTATCTATTTCGATATTTTTGAAATATCGGTATTAAGATACTATTGTATCTATTTAGGTATTATGGAAATTCGGTATTAAGGTACTATTGTATCTATTCAGACATTATAGAAATTTCGCTATTAAGATACTATCGTATCTATTTCGATATTTTTGAAATATCGGTATTAAGATACTATTGTATCTATTTAGGTATTATGGAAATTCGGTATTAAGGTACTATTGTATCTATTCAGACATTATAGAAATTTCGCTATTAAGATACTATCGTATCTATTTCGATATTTTTGAAATATCGGTATTAAGATACTATTGTATCTATTTAGGTATTATGGAAATTCGGTATTAAGGTACTATTGTATCTATTCAGACATTATAGAAATTTCGCTATTAAGATACTATCGTATCTATTTCGATATTTTTGAAATATCGGTATTAAGATACTATTGTATCTATTTAGGTATTATGGAAATTCGGTATTAAGGTACTATTGTATCTATTCAGACATTATAGAAATTTCGCTATTAAGATACTATCGTATCTATTTCGATATTTTTGAAATATCGGTATTAAGATACTATTGTATCTATTTAGGTATTATGGAAATTCGGTATTAAGGTACTATTGTATCTATTTAGGTATTATGGAAATTCGGTATTAAGGTACTATTGTATCTATTCAGACATTATAGAAATTTCGCTATTAAGATACTATCGTATCTATTTCGATATTTTTGAAATATCGGGATTAAGATACTATTGTATCTATTTAGGTATTATGGAAATTCGGTATTAAGGTACTATTGTATCTATTCAGACATTATAGAAATTTCGCTATTAAGATACTATCGTATCTATTTCGATATTTTTGAAATATCGGTATTAAGATACTATTGTATCTATTTAGGTATTATGGAAATTCGGTATTAAGGTACTATTGTATCTATTCAGACATTATAGAAATTTCGCTATTAAGATACTATCGTATCTATTTCGATATTTTTGAAATATCGGTATTAAGATACTATTGTATCTATTTAGGTATTATGGAAATTCGGTATTAAGGTACTATTGTATCTATTCAGACATTATAGAAATTTCGCTATTAAGATACTATCGTATCTATTTCGATATTTTTGAAATATCGGTATTAAGATACTATTGTATCTAGTTAGATATCATGAACATATCGGTATTAAGATACTATTGTATCTATTCAGACATTATAGAAATTTCGCTATTAAGATACTATCGTATCTATTTCGATATTTTTGAAATATCGGTATTAAGATACTATTGTATCTATTTAGGTATTATGGAAATTCGGTATTAAGGTACTATTGTATCTATTTAGATATCATGAACATATCGGTATTAAGATACTATTGTATCTATTCAGACATTATAGAAATTTCGCTATTAAGATACTATCGTATCTATTTCGATATTTTTGAAATATCGGTATTAAGATACTATTGTATCTATTTAGGTATTATGGAAATTCGGTATTAAGGTACTATTGTATCTATTTAGATATCATGAACATATCGGAATTAAGATACTATTGTATCTATTCAGACATTATAGAAATTTCGCTATTAAGATACTATCGTATCTATTTCGATATTTTTGAAATATCGGTATTAAGATACTATTGTATCTATTTAGGTATTATGGAAATTCGGTATTAAGGTACTATTGTATCTATTCAGATATTATAGAAATTTCGCTATTAAGATACTATCGTATCTATTTCGATATTTTTGAAATATCGGTATTAAGATACTATTGTATCTATTTAGGTATTATGGAAATTCGGTATTAAGGTACTATTGTATCTATTTAGATATCATGAACATATCGGAATTAAGATACTATTGTATCTATTCAGACATTATAGAAATTTCGCTATTAAGATACTATCGTATCTATTTCGATATTTTTGAAATATCGGTATTAAGATACTATTGTATCTATTTAGGTATTATGGAAATTCGGTATTAAGGTACTATTGTATCTATTCAGACATTATAGAAATTTCGCTATTAAGATACTATCGTATCTATTTCGATATTTTTGAAATATCGATATTAAGATACTATTGTATCTATTTAGGTATTATGGAAATTCGGTATTAAGGTACTATTGTATCTATTTAGATATCATGAAAGGTGTTTCAACAGATACGACTGGAGATCTGTTGTTAACAGTATGATGTTAACCAGGTTAAGACAAAGACAGCGAAAATGCAGTTTTGTGCAGCAGGAATAATTAGCTGTTTTCCCTGTTGACTGTTGCGCTTTTATATCTATGTTCTTTTTGTTTTTGAGAAATGGATCCTGTTGTAGACCCGTGCTAGGGGTCATAAAGATAACAACCACAAATTGTGACAGGTTAAAATATACAATGTATTTATTCATAGCAATACAGTAATGCCACTAAATGTGGTAGGAGATGACCGGATTCCTACCATGCGCTAAAACATGAATAGGAATGTCCTTTATTTAACACCTACCCACTATAGGAGTATGTGACACAAGGTCGGAAAGTGGGATTTGAAAAGCCAGCGCCCGAGAAGGTGAGCGCTTTAGCCATTAAAAATTGCCTGGGCAGCTCCGTCGGCATTCCCCGGTAGGGGCGCCTCAGGCAGTAAGATATAAACTTACTCCTCCACAAAGAGGAGAGGCAAAGCCTGGGAGGGTGGACCTCCTAGAACTGCACAGGACAGACCCATAGACCGGCGGAATCATGCCCCGAAGGCCAAGACAACACCGGTCTATAGGGTGTAGTATCCATCGGAACAGATACCACACGTGGTACGAGGACTTTCACAGAATAGGAATGTCCTCGATATTTAACACCTACCCACTATAGGAGTATGTGACACAAGGTCGGAAAGTGGGATTTGAAAAGCCAGCGCCCGAGAACGTGAGCGCTTTAGCCATTAAAAATTGCCTGGACAGCCCCGTCGGCATTCCCCGGTAGGGGCGCCCCAGGCAGTAAGCTATCAACTTACTCCTCCCCAAAGAGGAGAGGCAAAGCCTGGGAGGGTGGACCTCCTAGAACTGCACAGGACAGACCCATAGACCGGCAGAATCATGCCCCGAAGGCCAAGACAACACCGGTCTATAGGGTGTAGTATCCATCGGAACAGATACCACACGTGGACACTCACATGATAGGAATGTCCTCTGTTTGAGTCTTTGCAACCATGGTATTTATTATAGATGGTTGCTTCCATTAGTTCTTCAATAGGGGTGATTTGTACCCCACAACAGATCCGTATTTCTTATTCACGCAGGAAGCATTATAATTGGTCTATCACTTCATCATATTCGGTTTAACGTCTTTATTTACCGCATGGTCGAATTTGTTCTTCAACTTTTTATAGTCTCCACCATTGTGTGTGGGGTTTTACCACTGCCATGCCCCGATTACAATTTTGCACTACTAGAGACCAAAACCGGATGTTAACCTTTCAACGGCTTTGATACATGTTATTTATCTACCTCCCACAGCGGTAAGATGTGACACAAGGTCGGGAAAGTGGGATTTAGAAAAGCCAACGCCCGAGAAGGTGAGCACTCTGGCCTATAAAAAAATGCCTGGGCAGCCCCGTCGGCATTCCCCGGCAGGGGCGCCTCAGGCGATTAGCAATAAACTAACCCCTTCTCAAAGGGTGAGAAGGCAAAGCCTGGGAGGGTGGACCTCCTAGAACTGCACAGGACAGACCCATAGACAGGCCTAAATCAACCCCCAAAGGCCAAGACAATACCAGTCTATGGGGTGCAGTATCCATCAGAACAGATACTGCACTTTGTTCCTGGCCAAAAGGCCGAGAAACAACAGATAAACATTTCATCTCTCTGCACGCATCTTCATTGTTGTCGACCAATCAAATAACAGAGATCGCAGTTGTTACTTTATTAAATAAAATTAACATGAATACCAGTGGAAAATGGCGGCCTTAAAAACAAGATGGCCGTTAATGATTACAAAAGAAAATAATAAAATCAACAAATAATATTTAAATCATCATCATCAACAGCAGCATGTGTTGGACGAATTTTAGAAATTGATTTCTAAACTAACCTATCTCTGGACAGGTCTTTATTTATCCCTCTTTCTCTCAAGTCCATCCTTATCACTTCCTCCCATGTTTTTCTTGGCTTTCTCGTGGGCTGACCCTACTATCTCAACTGTTCTACATCTACTAACCCAAGAACTCTCATCTATTTTTTCAACGTGACAATATCATTGAATTCTTCTGTTCTGCAAGCATCTCTCTATACTGTCCAGATTTAATCTTCCTCTGAGCTCATCTGATCTAAGCATGTCTTTAAGGAAACGCATGTCCTCAACCCTTATTGGCCAGGTTTCACTTCCATACATCATCACTGTGTACACATACTTGAAAGACTTTGTAACACTCTGCTGGTTAGTAATGACAAAAGTTCCCCGAACTTACTCCATCCACTCCTATTTATTGCTATCACACTAGCACCTGCTCCTCTCTGTGCTCCAATCGTATAACTAAGGTAAGAAAATCTCTGAACTGTGTTTATTTAATGTGATTATTTTTTTGTGATTAAAACTACTTACTGACTTTGGCAAACATAATGTCGCAATAAGATCAAATATCATAAATATGACAAACCATTGTTGGCAAGTGGTGTTCCCTTTTCTCTCGGTGCGAACTTCCACGACAAAGAAATGGTTCTTACCTGAAAGTAGAAGAGAAAGAGAAAATAACGTTTAGAAACTAACAGCAAAGAATTTAAATGAGAAATAAAAGTTAATCGGGTAATATGTGTCAGAAAAACAGTGTAGTTAAGAAGTAAGTCAGTAAGGAGAGTAGAAAGTGACTAACTTGGTTTTACTTTCATCAGCCTCGTAACTCTCGCTTCCCTTATTTTGTCCTTTTGTCCTCACATTCCATGAACGATGTTTCTGACAAAGGGAGAATAATTGCTGTATTCTGAGTCGGAATCTATCCATCTAAGAAAAGAGAGTATTGATTTACTCCTCTCCAGGAGTTAGGCACAAGGCCAGTTTTTATCTTACTCCCACAAGTAAGATGTGACCCAAGGTCGGGTCGGGAAAGTGGGATTTAAAAATTGTCTGGGCAGCCCCGTCGGCATTCCCCGGTAGGGGCGCCTCAGGCAGTAAGCAATAAACTTACTCCTCCCCAAAGAGGGGAGGCGAAGTCTGGGAGGGTGGACCGCCTAGAACTGCACAGGACAGACCCATACACCGGCGTAAATCAAGCCCCGAAGGCCAAGACAATACCAATCTATGGGGTGCAGTATCCATCGGAACAGATACTACACTTTGATCTTAGCCAAAGAGAGTAGAAAGTGGACCTTGGGTTTACTTTTTACACACTCGTAACTCTCGCTTCCCTTATTTTATCCTCACATCCCATGAGTGATGTCGCTGACAAAGGGGGAAGAATTGCTGTTTTCTGGGTCAAAATCTATCCATCTAACACTTATCGTTGGCTAGTTTTTCACCTTGAAGTAGTATTTTTTTTTTTTTAGCTCTTTGCATCAGGTGGCTTCATGCCTTGTCTGGAGCGATTTCCATAAAATAAAAGTCTGTCCTATAGACAACAACAACAAAAAAAGGGATTTAAAAACTGGAAAAATAAATTATTTGAACACATTTTTAAATCAGATTTATGTACATTTTATGTTCAAATCCTCATAACAGAAAATTATAATTGGCTGAAATTAAAAGTAGGCACCTCATTTATTCTGCTAAGCTCATAACATTGCTGTAAATGTGTGTACGTTATCACCTTTTGATTGTTTGCCCACTATTAATTAACAAAAGGGACATCAGCTTCCACGCAGATGCTTTTTCGGCACTAATTAATGAGAGGACTTTTTAACCTCGACACTTAGCCTTTTTGAAACAACCAGCATGCTGGAAGGAAGATAATGTTTTGCATCCAAGCTAATTAAATTATCGAGGCAAAAAAAAGGCAAACATGCAAATCTTCTTTAATTAACCTGTATTCAACTCAAATTATTATTGGTTTAAGAAATGTTGTTCTTGGTTTAGAAAGCATTATTTATATGGTAATATGAACTGTTAAAAATAATAATGAGCAATTAGAACGCCATACAATGCATTTTAGTTTTAACTTTTTTTTTTTTTTCAATCTAATTTTCGAAGATATATTTCATCATCAGAATTTCTGAATTTCAAAATAAAGATATATTAAAATAACTTTTTTTTTTTTCAATTTAATTTTCGAAGATATACTTCCTCATCAGAATTTCTGAATTTCAAAATAAAGATATATTAAAATAACTTTTTTTTTTTCCAATTTAATTTTCGAAGATATACTTCATCATCAGAATTTCAAATAAAGATTTATTAAAATACCTTTTTTTTTCTTCTTTTCTTCGTCTCGTTTTTTGGTGTTATCAATTAAAAAAAAAGGTATTTTAATATATCTTTTTATTACAAATAATAATGAGCAATTAGAACGCAATACAATGCATTTTAGTTGTATTAACTTTTTTTTTTTTCAATTTAATTTTCGAAAATATACTTCATCATCAGAACTTCAAATAAAGATATATACCTTTTTTTTTCTTTTCTTCGTCTCGTTTTTTTGGTGTTATCAATTAAACTTTTTGTTTAAGGTATTTTAATATCTTTATTTGAAATTCTGATGATGAAGTAAATCTCTGGAAATCAAATAAAAAAAATAAAAAATAAAAGTTAATAAAACTAAAATGCAATTGTATGGCGTTCTAATTGCTCATCATTATTTTCAATGATTCATATCATTATTGGTTTGTTTTAGAAATTCTCATGGAAGTTCATTTGTTTATTTCCAGTTTTCACGAAGAATGAATATCTGACCATGTGCGTTTCAAATAAATATTCTTCATCAGTCCCAGATTTTTGGCCGAGGTTGTTATCGTCCCAAGTACGTTTTAATAATACATATTAATGACAGAATTCATTTTGAATTGAATCTATTCCAGAGAGCACACAGATAGTAACACGAATATTAATATTAAAATAGGACAATAATTCTTTATGTTTCAGAATTGAAAAAAAATATTTTAGGAATGACATAATATCTTTCAGAAATGTGACATAGTTTCAGTTACGATCTCTGTGTAAGTTAGCCATGCTGAGCCAGAAACACGTGTCCATGGATTGCTTTCTGTGCGTTTTAAATAAAATTTTATATATATATATATATATATATATATATATATATATATATATATATATGTATGTAAAGGGAATTTAAGTTATATTTATGTGAAGGGCGGCAAAATTATTTTGTTATTTTATTTTATTTATAAAATTATAAAATGATAAAATAACAAAATAATAAATAAATGAAAAAACTTTTTTACAAATATTGGTAGCCTTACTCCTTTACATACATAATTTTCTCTCGTTGGAACTGCACTAATACTGCACTACCCTCTTTTATAAATATATATATATATATATATATATATATATATATATATAACTTCTTTGTAATATAGCAGGAAAAATCCCAGCAGAGTGCTCGATTAATTAAGAATTAAAGTTAAAAATTAAGTGCATAATATTTATTTATTTTGGTGCAGAAAAATTAGTACAACATTCGTACCGTCGGTTTCAAGCACGGAAAGACTTAGCCATCCGGCTCTCTTCAGCTTCTGTTGTCATCTGTTTCGGAAATGTGAAGTCACGTGTCACTCTCGTTGACTTGCCCCCCCCCCCACTTTACGGCTATCAATAATTAAGTTGATATGCATGTCTTTTACCGACCCCCACACACTTTTTAGGAGAAGTCCCCCCCCACACACTTTCATAACTGTCCCGCCGGCCCTGATATATATATATATATATATATATATATACATAATGTTTATGTATATTTATGTATGTATACACAGAGATGTACATAAATATATATGCACATATATATTTTATAATAAAAAATGCAGTACAAATGAAAACAGTATATAAAAAAGTACATTTTATCTGCCAGCCGAAATAAGAAAAAGTCGTTTTTGTATTGTTTTCCTAAAACTAATTGGGAGAAAAAGTAACTAATGAATTTATCCTTGCCAAAATAAAACGTAATTATTTTGAACACATTGAGTTGAATTAAAGTTTCCCAAATCGACATTTGGGATAAATCACAAGTGTAATTATTTTTACTTTTTCTTTTAAAGACACATTAATTCTAATCATATATATATATATATATATATATATATATATATATATATATATATATATATATATATATATATATATATATATATGTGTGTGTGTGTGTGTGTCAGGTTTATTCTATATTCCAATAACCATGTTTTTTTATTTATCTATTTGTTATTTGTATTTTTTCGCACTTCCAAAAAACATAACATTTCTGTGAGATGTATTTTTACGGTCCGTTTCTTTTGCCGTGGGCCAAATAATATTTTTATGTTAATATCGCCTCTGCAACACTACAAATCATCAGAAAAATTCACAAAGAATAAAAAAAATTCTTGAATCGAAATGTCTTGATAAAACCTACACCACAAAGTGGGTCATTGTTGGCGAAAACAAAGTAAAAACAATGAAAAAAGCAAACTCACACGTGGGGAAAAATTCGATACATATATATATATATATATATATATATATATATATATATATATATATATATATATATGTATATATATATATATATATATATATATATGTATGTATATATATATATATATATATATATATATATATATATATAAATACATATATATATATATGTATATACAAATATATATATATATATGTATATATATATATATATATATATAAATACATATATATATATATACAAATATATATATATATATATATAAATATATATATATATGTATATATATATATATATATTAGTATTTCATTTATCCACATAAAATATTATAAGGAGATATAATTTTTTATGTATCAATTTTCAGTATTTACTTTAACAGTGCTCGATACGTAAGTAGAGCTAGGTAGTAAGTTATGAAAATATATTTATGGCAATTAAGCTACACAGAGACTCCCGCGTTTCATGACTGAAGATTCCACCCGGGGATGAAATGTGGGAGCCTCTGTGTAGCTTAATTGCCATAAATATATTTTCATGGCTTACTATATATATATATATATATATATATATATATATATATATATATATATATATGTGTATATGTATGTGTGTGTAGCTGACTACATATGACCCCGACCATCGACCCCGACCATCATGGGTTGAGCACTCTGGTGAGTGAGATCATCGGGGCCATTGGTGATAATGCATAGTACTTCATAAAACAATAAAGCAATTTCAACTATTGAAAATGTTTAATATAAGCAAAATCCCAGTTCAAGGTCAAAAACGATAAGTCTTAGATGGATAGATTCCAACCCAGAAAACAGCAATTCTCTCCCCTTTGTCAGAAAAATTACTCACGGAATGTGAGGACTAAAAGAACAAAGTAAGGGAAGCGAGAGTTACGAGGTTGCCGAAAGTAAACTCACGGTTCACTTTCTACTCTCCTATTTTAGATGGATAGATTACGGCCCAAAACACAGCAATTCTTCCCCCTTTGTCAGAAAAATTGCTCATGGAATGTGAGGACTAAAAGAACTAAGTAAGGGAAGCGAGAGTTATGAGGCTGCCGAAAGTAAACTCAAGGTTCACTTTCTACTCTCCTATTTTAGATGGATAGATTACGACCCAAAACACAGCAATTCTTCCCCCTTTGTCAGAAAAATTTCTCATGGAATGTGAGGACTAAAAGAACAAAGTAAGGGAAGCGAGAGTTACGAGGTTGCCGGAGGTGAACTCAATTATATTTGTATTCGGTTAATTATTTTCCAAACGCAAGATAATTTGATGTTATCCCATCAATTCTAAAATAACTTTCTATTTTTTTATTTTCACATTCTAGAAATGGAATGTTAATGTTAATCTTAGACCTGAGAAAAATGTAACAGGCTTCTTTTTTTTACTCTGCATATTTTATGCGCATAATTTCAACATTTCAAGGTTATGGATTTGGTACCATAAATTTGCGATATATCTGCGAGCCGCCTCTATTCCTTAGGCAATTCCAAACACGTTCTTGAAAGTCCATTTTTTCTCAGTCAGTAATTCTTTTAAGGTGTTTACATAATTTATGCCACACGCAATTCTGCCTCGTAGCATCGTCCCTCAAACTGGTAGCGTAATTACATTTCTCGCACAAATGCTTCAAACACTTTCGCACACCTTAGGCTATTCTCTATCTCTACAAATCTACTATGAGACCTTCTATAGAGTATTGTTGCTATTCCCTGCTTCCTTTGTTCCAGCTCGTTTGACTCGTTAGTCTAGTGGTCTTCAGTTGCTTAGAGACTTCTGACCGCGACGTACCAGTTGATGATACGTTCTCGATAATCAGCTCAGCAGAAACTGAGCCGTTTCGATGGCCTTTTATCTGTATTTGTCCTAGGTAGTCCTTAAAGGTCCACCCTTTTATGTCTTGCCTTTCTTTTCTTTTTTTTGGGGTAGTTTATTGCAAACATCCTGAGGCACTCCGACTGGGGAATGCTGATGAGGCTGACCAGGCAATTTTTAATAGGCCACAGTGCTTCTTCTTTAGGAACACTGGCTTGATTTTCTCTATCTTCCGTCCTTGTGTCACATCTTCCTTCAACGTCAATAACTAGCCAATGATAACTGTTAGGTGGATAGATTCCTACCTAGAAAACAGCAATTCTTCCCCCTTTATCAGAAACATCGCTCATGGAATGTGAGGACTAAAAGAACAAAGTAAGGGAAGCGAGAGTTATATATATATATATATATATATATATATATATATATATATATATATATGTATGTGTGTAGCTGACTACATATGACCCCGACCTTCATGGGTTGAGCACTCTGGTGAGTGAGATCTTCGGGGGCCATTGGTGATAATGCATAGTACTTCATAAAACAATAGAGCAATTTCAACTATTGAAAATGTTTAATATAAGCAAAATCCCAGTTCAAGGTCAAAAACGATAAGTCTTAGATGGATAGATTCCAACCCAGAAAACAGCAATTCTCTCCCCTTTGTCAGAAAAATTGCTCATGGAATGTGAGGACTAAAAGAACAAAGTAAGGGAAGCGAGAGTTACGAGGTTGCCGAAAGTAAACTCAAGGTTCACTTTCTACTCTCCTATTTTAGATGGATAGATTACAGCCCAAAACACAGCAATTCTTCCCCCTTTGTCAGAAACATCGCTCACGGAATGTGAGGACTAAAAGAACAAAGTAAGGGAAGCGAGAGTAACGAGGTTGCCTGAGGTGAACTCAATTATATTTTTATTCGGTTGATTATTTTCCAAACGCAAAATAATTTGATGTTATCCCACCAAAGCAGCAGAACAGATACTACACTTTGATCTTGGCCAAAACCATCAATGCAAAAATAACTCTCTATTTTTTACTTTCACATTCGATGAAATGTTAATGTTAGTCTTAGACCTGAGAAAAATGTAACAGGCTTCTTTTTTTTTACTCTGCCTTTTTCATGCGCATAATTTCAACAAGGTTCACTTTCTACTCTCTCGCCAATATTATCCGCCGCGAGTATACACTCATCATAAAGTGGCAACGAAAAAAATATATTATAACCTCCTATGAATAAAACACGAAAAATCACCATCAGTTATTACAAACATGTTATCTAAATTAACATAACAATAATAACTTTACTAAATAAGTATGTAATAAATAGTATTTCAACTCTCTTATTAAATGCAGTTAATATAAAATATTTTAAAGAAGGAAAGATGAAGATAAAAAATTGCATAAAATTACATAAAATTGATACAAATTTTATTACATCGAAAGTTCAGATGCAAGGAGTTACACTAATCCTTAAACCATGGTTTTTCAAAGATAAAACTCTTCTCGTCAGAGGATAAAATTCGGTAATGTGGTATTTATAATAAATAAATATTACCTGTTCCATGTAACTCTTTGCATCTGAACTTTCGATGTAATAAAATTGGTATCAATTTTATGTAATTTTATGCAATGTTTCATCTTCATCTTTCCTTCTTTAAAATTGATTGCTCTACTCAACGTATTGAGCTTTACTTTATCGCGATAGATCACTTTACGATACTTCACTTATCGTTAATTCTATTATTATTATTGTCAATATAAAATAGACAATTAAATAAATAAATAAAAACCTGTAGTAAAAAGTTATATATGCGACTTCTGTTGTTCAGACACGTGTAACTGGAAGATACCAGTCAAGATATTAGTCCTGGGTAGTCCTAGGAGGTCAACCCTCCCAGGCCTTACCTCCCCTCTTTAGGGAGGAGTTAGTTTATTGCTAACTGCCTGAGATGCCCCGACCATGGAATGCCGGCATTTTTTAATAAGCCAGAGTGCTCTTTCTTTAGGGGTGCTGGCTTGATTCTCCCCACTTTCCGGCCTTGTGCCAGACCTTCCTGCGGTGGGAGGGAAGTAAATAAATTATAGTATAATAGGGTTATAAATTAAATTCGTGTTATCTCCATTATGATATATACAAGGAAAAGTTTATTAAGAATTCATGGATTTTCAATGCTATAATATTTAATTATGTAGATTTTTTTTGTGAATACGTATTTACATGTATGCATGTGTCTGTGCATATTTCTGCATATGTTTGCATAGGTTTTACAGAATTTTATTTGGGTCTGTGTGGTAATTCTGATGCTTTATGTTTCGTATGCTATTAGAGCCTGTGTGGTTATTCGGTAGCGAGTGTGTATATGTAGGTATTTTCAAAAGGTTTTTAAGTTAATAGTAGGTATTTATCAACCTCCCACATGTAAAATGTGACACAAGGTCGGGAAAGTGGGATTTGATAAGTCAGCACCCTAGAGGAAGAGCACTTATGACCCTCAAAAAATGGCTGGGCAGCCCCGTTGGCATTCCCCGGTAGCAATAAACTAATCCTAACCCTTTCTCAAAGGGGGAGAAGGCAAAGCCTGGGAGGGTGGACCTCCTAGAACTGCACAGAACAAACCCACAGACCGGCGGAATTAAGGCCCGAGGGACAAGACGGTACCAGTCTGTAGGGTGTAGTATCCATCGGAACAGATACTACACTTTCATCTTCTATTTATCTACCTCCCACAGCGGTAAGATGTGACACAAGGTCGGAAAAGTGGGATTTGATAAACCAGCGCTCGAGAATTTGAGCACTCTGGCCATTTAAAAATTGCCTGGGCAGTCCCGTCGGCATTCCCCGGTAGGCGATTAGCAATAAACTAACCCCTTCTCAAAGGGCGAGAAGGCAAAGCCTGGGAGGGTGCACCTCCTAGAATTGCGCAGGATAGACAACCGATAGACCGGCGTAAATCAAGCCCCAAAGGCCAAGACAATACCAGTCTATGGGGTGCAGTATCCATTGGAACAGATACTACACTTTCATCTTGGCCAAAAGGCCGAGAACCGTATCATATGCACAGCATGTATATGTACATGTATTTCGCTCTGTTGCTCGTGTCTGTATGTATTTGCACACAGTTAAATTAATGTGTAAGCTTTCAAGACTGAAGTTTTGAAAGTGAAGGAGAAATTCTTCTAGATCGAAACAATTTTTTAATATCTTTGTCTCAACCAAGATTGCCCATTTTTCTTGTGGTGGTTCGATTTGCCTGCACATCGAGAATATTCTTCACTAATTCATGTACAGCCTTCTTTATTTACTGCTGATGAGTGGTTTTCATCTCGTGTAATTAGAGGTGCCGGTTAAGTGGATATCGACACGGACTGAAGACCTGGGTGTTCCAAGTTCGAATCCAAACGGTTCCATAGTACCACTTTCACTTAGGGATGTTGGCAACCTTCTCTTGGTCCTTCCCGGTGTCTTTCCAGAAAGATTTCTAACTAGAAAAACATCGGGGAAAGTAATGCCAACACCTGAATCATCTGATTCACATGAAAGAAGAAGATATGTAGTTATAACACTTAGTGTTTATTATCGTATATCCTCACACATTTGTCTTATACTTCTATTAAAATAGAAGAAGTATAAGACAAAAGTGTGAGGATAGTGGTCATTATACAAGTCATGTCTTTTTTCAAGACATTCGAAATTGTTATTAGGGGTGGGACGTAATGGGTGAAAATTTCAGATTCATGCGAGTAGTATTTTTTTGTGTTCATTTATACATAAATAACACTAAACAATCAAACATTTTGAAAATTTTGCAAAATTCAGAAGGTGCGGGCCAAAAATAGCCGTTAGGATTTCATGCGACACTGCAGGTCCTAAAACATCCTCAAAAGCTATGAAGCGATATAGATGGTTAAATCTGATATAGTACTTTAATTTAGGACCATTTTCAGGCTGTGAAAGGGTTTTCATGAATGTAAAATAGCCAAAAACTAGTGAAAAATAGCCCAAATTAGCCAAAATCCTTTTGGCCTGCACCTTCTGAGTTTTGCAAAATTATCAAAATGTTTGATTGTTTAGTGTTATTTATGTATAAATGAACACAAAAAAATACTACTCGCATGAATCTGAAATTTTCACCCATTACGTCCCACCCCTATTGTTATGTTGGTTAAGTTTAAGCAATGGCTTCGATCAATTATCCATTTTTTCTGGGTCGGAATCTATCCATATAACACTTATCATTGGCTAGTTTTTGACCTTGAATTACTATATTTTTTAGCTCAAGTGGCTTCATACTTTGTCTGGAACGATTTCCATTAAAAGAAATTCCTCTCATTTAAAACCGACTTTGTGTCCAAGCAAAGTTTTGAAAGAAGTAAATAAATAAAAGACGAGGGGAAGTTGATTTGGCAAGTTAGAAGGTAGGAAAGAAAGTGGCAGCTTTTGACACCGACGAGGTACAAGTAGCATTGAAACGTAATTGCATTTATGTAGGCCATTTTAAATGTTTATATAATGTATATTGACGAAGCTGTACCTTCTATTGAGCACTTTTGAAAAAATATTGGTTTTAGCTTCGTTTTATCAATATTGAACTTGTTTAATTATATATATATATATATATATATATATATATATATATATATATATATATGTACTATAAATATTTTTTATTAAATATTGAAGTGTTTTTGACCTACAGACAATATCGTTTCGACCTTTTTACCCTCATCAGTGTAGGAGTAGTGGTTGCAGCCAGTCGCATGGGATCGAACACAGTTCGTAGATTCAGGCTAGAATCACGAGACAAACGCTCAGGACCACACGGCTATCGGAAATCACACAGACAGTAATTGAAATTTAGATACACTTATCCGGGGAGGCAGGGAGAAGCGTTATTGCTGTCCACAGTGTTTAACGCTCACGCAGAACTTGCTTTGCTGCGAGTGAAAAAAAACTTTTTCGCAATTGCAAACGGGGCTCTACTTTCAAGACTATTACATCTTTAAGAGGGTTTTAACTATAAATGTGTTTTATTAAATAATTATATATATATATAGACATATATATATATATAATTATTTATAAATAAATAATATTTTCAAATTAACCCATATATACATGCGTTTCATGCCAAACCTGCAATCATCAGTATGGGAGGAGATAATCCCTGCCGGTCACACGGTTCGAACCCCAATACGAAAGTCATGTTTAACACAGTAGCCGGGGTACGTACCAATGCTCCACTACGCATTGTTTAGAAATGGGAAGTAAATTAACATCTAAATTGCAAATACGGCGGCTATCCAACAAGCAGTCGAGAGTTATAAATTACGCAGAATGACGGCTGGTTGTTAACTTAATTTAAAGTGCTCTATCTTGCGAGAGCTTTGATATATATATATATATATATATATATATATATTTATATATTTAGATTTTTCACTTATAAAATAGATTATTCAGTGAAGACCGGGATTATGCCAATAAAAACAAGCTCGATGATACTCGATTACAGGGTACAGAGCATTTATATGCGATTTTATGAAGGCTTACCAAAGCATTCCGTTTTTTTTTAGGGTGGGGAGAGATTTTTTCATCTTTGTGCCGCCTGGGGTGAAAGTGTATTCTTGCACATTGTTACGTTTTTTTTGTTTTTTTGAATGCATTTGGGACTAATTATTTGCTTGTTGGCTTAGTGGCTGAAATAATGCACGAGCTACTTTTCTAAGACATTTTCTATGTTTTCATTTTTATCTTTGTACTTTTTTATTTTTTATTTTTTTCTTCTTCTCTTCTTAAGTGACCTCAATTAATGCAACGCCACATTGTGTATCGTCGGTTGCTGCAACCTCTTATTCCAGATATTTAATTTCCCTGATGATCTGCCAAACAAGTACCTGCTTGGTAGTGAAACACGTGTAGGAAAAAACATTTAATTTGAATAAATAATATTTGTAAGAAAAAGCCTTTTATGGTGATCATTGGTCTCCTAAATGGAATGCTTTGGTAAACCTTCATAAAATCGCATATGTATATGTATATATATATATATATATATATATATATATATATATATATATATATATATATTCACTGTTATTATATTCTAAAGATGCTTAAGCGCATCTAAAATAAGATGCATCCATTCAAATCCAATTTGTGTGTTTAGCAATGAAAATGCTTTTCCAAACTGAAGCGTAACAGACTGATCAATCAACGGTCTTTTGTGACTAAGAGCAAAGTGTAGTATCTGATACTACACTTTATCTTTTCTGTCGTCGTTCAGTGGAAGAGAAATTCTTCTTAACTGAGATAATTTTTAAAATTTTTTTCCCAACCCAGATTGCATTTTTTTGTGTGTGTGTGTGTGTGTCTGTGAGGGGGGGGGGGGGTTCCTCTCAGTTAAAACCGACTTTGTGTCGTGGGGGGGGGGGATGTCTCGTAAATAGGGACTGACCACCAGTTTGACAGACGGACCAATGCATAGAACCTCTTCTAAAGTAAGATGCATTCATTCAATCTGCAATAAAAAACAGACTGACCAACCAACGGACAAAGCCTCTCACTGATGTGCGAGGACGCATCTAAAATTAAATGAAAACGATGATATTTTCATGGCTTTCAATCAATTTTATCTCACAGAAACAAGCCAAAAAGAAAACTGTATTAACTTGAATAAAGTGTTTACAAATAATAAAAGCGTTTGCTTTGCATCCCATTAACATTCGCTATCTTGTCGGACATTGATATCCACAGAACCAATCATTTTAAATTCTATGGAAAACAAACTTTTTTAATTTCATTTATTTTATGATTTAATATTTTCATTTTTTTTTTCATTTTCTTTTTTAAGTAATAAATATTGAACTTCTAATCGCTCGATTAACTCTTGACTTTTTGTACAGCACAACTGACATACCCTAATCCTAACCCTGACATACCTCCATCAAAGACAGCAGGGTTGTGGCAACAGGTAGTGTCAGGGCTATGCTGTCGGGAACTTTGGTTTTAGTCAGGGCCACCCAAGGCAGATTGGCCTGACACTTAGTCATATTCCATGATAAATGCCAGTATACTGAAATCATATGCCCTTAATAGGGTTAAGATGAAAATTCATATACACTAAATGTACAAAAACAAGGAAATTCCCAAATTTTTACACTTTTATTGTCATTAAGGGTATGCGAGCACAACAGGACTATGTATTTTACTGGTAGGAATTTTTCTTCAGCGCACCTCACACACTTCATCCACTCATGCATAGAGATTTATACTGTAGTGATGTGATAATGAAATGGTTTGGTTGATATGTAGTCATACCCTTAATGACAATAAAAGTGTAACAATTTAGGAATTTCCTTGTTTTTGTACATTTAGTGTATATGAATTTTCATCTTAACCCTATTAGGGGCATATGATTTCAGTATACTGGCATTTTTCATGGAATGTCACTACTTTTGTAAAAGCTATGCCTCAATACAATGCCTTCTCATAAGGTTTTTTGGAATTTTCTGGAAAACTAAGGTATATGGTAAACTGAAATTAAAATGCCATCAACTAGACCTTAGAACCTCTATCTCTGCCAAAAATCAGCTGAATCCATCAAATAGGTGATGAGATACAGGCTGGCACATACGAACGTACACACAGATAACATGATTTTATGATTGAACTTTCTGGATCTCTGGGTTGCCTTAACTAATGATGCTGAAATTCTACACACTTATAGAACCTATCAAATAAAAATTTTGTGTAAAGTTTTAACTAATTTGGTTTATTGGTTTTTGAGTTATGATTGATCAAAGAAATGAGATTTCCAGCATAGGCCATTCGTGCGGTCTATTAAGGGATAGAGCACTCTCGCGCCTCCCTTGATTAGGACGACAACCCGGCTAAAGAGGATCTGGTGACATCCAAAGGCGTCTGCACTGGGATCCAACACCCTCTGGTCGTTCTCACTAATGTGTTTGTGGACAACCTACGGCAAACAAAGTCGTTCAGTCATCTATGCAATGTAGAGTCATCATTACCATCATCAACCGGTTTATTTGTTTGTTGAATCAGGCTGCAATTAATCCTCTGATGAGGTTGGAGCTTGATTGTCTAGTCTCGATTTAAGTTTTCCCTCCATTTTTGTCTTTAGTGAGGCCCGACAGAATCCATACCCATGGCTTTCCTATCAGAATGACGATAATAACGTTGTGCCGATGTACGCAATGATGACAGATGACAATGTTCATCGACGACTTGAAGTTACCGCTTGTTGATCTCGTTGTTGGGTTAACCTGAAATCTTTCAGGAGCATAGAGCGCTCCAAATCTGAGAAGAACCTCAATCAAAAGTAGATGCTCAATGTCGATGTTCGATGTTGCATTTGGATCTAACTTGCTCAATAACAATCAGAGACGACAATATACACAGACATGAAAGAAGTAAATAGACACCCTTATGATCTTTAATAATTAAGACTGCTATCAGAACATTCTGATGGACCTACAAAAGATAATATTGATTATTTTCCCTCGCTGATGAACTAGATTAACTCTGAGAATTCTAATATTTCTTTGGCCACTGTTATACTTAAATGATAGATATATTTATATCTGAATTGCAAAAAATGTAATTGACCAGTATATATGCTTTGAAGCCGGAAACTTCATTGAGCTTGTTTTATTAAACAATTTGGATGGTATTATAAGGGATAGTTGTATCACATCTCAATACGACCCCCACCTCCAAAATTAGCTATATACATGTCACATTTCGTATTATTTAGATTATTTGGACTACTCTTCTCATCTTGGATGGTATTTTCACAACGTTTCGCCCAATGTAACCTTTGACGTTCTTCAGGTCCATCTCGTCGAACTCGGGAATCTGTATGAAATTTTGAACAAGATGAGAACAGTAGTCTGAATAATCCAAATAATACAAATTATCAATCCTCATCTCAAAATTCCCTACAGATTTCCAAGGTCAACATACAGATACCCGGATTCGACAAAATGTACCTGAAGATGGTCAGAGATTACATCGGTAGAAACGTTGTGAGAATAACATCAAAGATGAGAACAGTAGTCCGAATAATCTAAATAATACAAATTATCACTCCTCATCTCAAAAATTCCGAAACATACTAAATTAAGTAATTTCACTCACGTTCTCATGAAGACTGTTTTTACTTCTGCCGAGGAGTTTATGTTTTCAGTAGAGTTTGTTTATTTTGACGGAATTTCAACTTCCGATTCTTCGAAATTCGATGTATGGATCTGATGCTCGTTGATAACAGTAATCGCTATGCAAAATTTTAGATTGATCAGATAAATAGTTTTTAAGTTATCAACATTTCAATGACATAACTTTGGAAATACTTCATACAATATGGAGAAGTATGGCTAAGATAAAACTGTCCCATCCATACATTACTTGGTGGAGGTGTACAGTCTCCCGACTGACTTATTACTTTGTTTTATGCATATAAAAATGGAATACTTATTTCCATTTTCCCTAATATAAGTTGTGAAATAAATTTCTTCTTATAAAAAAATAGACTAAAATATTGCCACATAGTACATTTGTAACCTCTCAGCTGATAACTGATGAAGAATATGTGGTGGTGGTGTTGTTGTTGTTGGTGGTGGTGTTGTTGGTGTTGTTGTTGTTGGTGTTGGTGTTGGTGTTGTTGGTGTTGGTTGTGTTGTTGATGTTGTTGTTGGTGATGGTGGTGTTGGTAGTGGTATTGGTGTTGGTGATGTTGGTGATAGTAGTGGTATTGGTGTTGGTAATGTTGGTGGTGGTGGTTGTGTTGGTGGTGTTGTTGTTGTTGTTGTTGGTGGTGGTGTTGTTGTTGTTGTTATTGTTGTTGGTGGTGTTAGTGATGGTGGTGTTGGTGTTGGTGATGTTGGTGTTGTTGTTGTTGGTGTTGTTGGTGTTGTTGTTGTTGTTATTGTTGTTGGTGGTGTTAGTGATGTTGGTGGTGGTGGTGGTGTTGGTGGTGTTGGTGTTTTTGTTGGTTGTGTTGGTGGTGTTGGTCGTGGTGTTGTTAGTGGCGTTGGTGGTGTTGGTTGTGTTGGTGTTCGTTGTGTTGGTGTTCGTTGTGTTGGTGATGTTGGTGGTGGTGTTGGTAGTATTGTTGGTGTTGGTGGTTTTGGTGATGTTGGTGGTGGTGTTGGTGATGTTGGTGGTGGTGTTGGTGATGTTGGTGTTGGTGTTGGCGGTATTGGTGATGTTGTGTTGGTGTTGTTGGTGTTGGTTGTTTTGGTGGTGATGTTGGTGGTGTTGTTGTGTTGTTGTTGTTGGTTGGTGGTGCTGGTGCTGGTGGTGGTGTTTGTGTTGGTGGTGTGTAAGTCATGTTTCTTTCCTGTTCTGAAGACTGAAGAACTCGAACATAGTTTATTGGTGGATTACCTGTTGTTTTCACTCGTTTTATCTGAGGTCAAGGGTTAGGTCAAGTTCAATATTGCTAATGCTAAAATCTGGAAAAGGCGAGGACAAATTTATTGGACTGAGGAAAATTTGAGGAAAATATTTGTTACAGAACTGGCTTAAAGTCAGCTGCAGAAAGACAGTTTGCAAGCCGCATGTTGCCCATGGGCTTCATGTTTGTAACCCCCACACTAGATGGTGTTAGTTACTCAGTCTTTAGGCAGTAGTTTTAATGCGTTTTAAAAAGCAGTCCATGTCGCAGCTTCAAAGGGACAGGACGTTGATGCATAGAACTGAATAAAAAAATGCCTTCTCTCATTTTTATTACTTTTGCGATACTGGATTCATTTTACGAGTCATCTCCGTTTAAGTTGTTTTATTTTTATTTAAATGCAGGAACTTCCTGTTTGTTTAGTTTTGAATGTCCAGTTCAACAGACTCCTCCTAAAACGTGTGGTTCCTGCTTATTTTACAGAGAATATTGATGGTATATATTGATGTTAGGGTTAGGGCTAGGGCTATATGTTACTAATGATGAGATAAATAAATGGTACTGATCTAGTTCATCTTGTTTGGTGACATGTCTGATAAATCTTTAAAAAAATCAATACTGCTGCTGGGTTCTTCCAAATCTCAGGCACAGTGTAACCAGGTAACCAAATCTTTGGCGTACTGAAAATCACCAACGTGAAATGATCCAACCGTTTCTAACACTTCTCCTGTAAAAGGTTTCAGTCTGCTATTCTACAATTCATTCACACTTTGAAACAACAATTTTTATATATCTGCGGTGAATTATGATTGACTAAAAACTAAACATCACCATTCCTATACAAATTAGTGCCTCGGTTGCCATGCAACTTATAGTGACAAATTATCTTCTCCAAACTACCAATTATTGAAGAGGACATAACACTTGATAGAAATCTATTACTAATTAAAAGTTGGTATTTGGCTGTCTGAAGCCGAATCTATACTATTACTTCTATTAATGTACTCTTGTACTTCTATTAATAATGGAGATTTGGGATCTGTCTGTCTGAAGCCGACCTATACTATTACTTCTATTAATGTACTCTTGTACTTCTATTAATAATGGAGATTTGGGATCTGTCTGTCTGAAGCCGAACCTATACTATTACTTCTATTAATGTACTCTTGTACTTCTATTAATAATCGAGATTTGAGTTTTATCTGTCTGAAGCCGAACCTATACTATTACTTCTATTAATGTACTCTTGTACTTCTATTAATAATCGAGATTTGAGTTTTATCTGTCTGAAGCCGAACCTATACTATTACTTCTATTAATGTACTCTTGTACTTCTATTAATAATCGAGATTTGAGTTTTATCTGTCTGAAGCCGAACCTATACTATTACTTCTTTTAATGTACTCTAGTACTTCTATTAATAATCGAGATTTGAGCTGAACCTATACTATTAATTATATTAACATATTATTGTACTTCTGTAACTAATGGATATTTCGGATGTGTGAAGCCAAACTATGCAGCAACTAAAGTTTACCAAACTGGTTTATGCATTTGTTACCATGTGTTAACCCTAACCATGTGTTAACCCTAACCATGTGTTAACCCCAACCATGTGTTAACCCTAACCATGTGTTAACCCCAACCATGTGTTAACCCTAATCATGTGTTAACCCTAACCATGTGTTAACCCTAACCATGTGTTAACCCTAACCATGTGTTTCCTTGTAACAAGATTCTCTGGAAAGAGTCACGAAATCAAAATAATAATAATTCAGATAAATAAAATTCTTCATCTGCATACGTGATATTCTGTTGTAAATTAAATTTGAAATTGCTGACATTCATAACCTTTTTGTATCCATCCTTCGATGTGACGTTTTCTGTAAATATAAATATAATTTGAAATTGCTTACATCAACAAATTTTTTATCGTAAATTCTGAACGGGATTAAATATTCTTTCTTCTAACATATAAAATTAAGTCGGTCGGATTTTCACAGTTTGATCTAAATTCCAATGCGTCACACAAATCGATATTTGATTCTGCTGCCTAGCCAGTAAAATATAGACGTTTTCAGTCGGTGTTCTTTAGATAACTAAAAAGAAATTCCAATCAATTTAATCAATTAAATATTCTATCCGACCTGATAATTCTTTCAGTAGTAGAAACTTACAGAGATTTAGAGTTCGTTTTCAGTGGGTAATCAGCAACTATGAGTATCTAATGAAATCACTCCATTTGTTAAAATTGGTGGACAGACTTCGAAGGCGCCAATGTCAGTCAGCATGAAAATTTTAAAATGGCGTCTATAATCGCTGGGTACGTATTTATTCAGATCTTTTACATAATATACACTTATAATACGTTTTATTTCTGGATTATCTGAAATTTTCATTCCGCAGCAGGTGACATCAAAGTCACTTTGTCGTGGGTGCCTACACAAAATGACCTCATACCCGAGATTTTCTCCTCCGTCCGATCACATATACTTTATGCTAAGAATTGTGTTGTTATCGTGATTAACTTATCTAAATTCATATTTCCGTCGTTTATCGAGTTCTTTTTCGTTTTGTAAGAATGCAAATCATGAGTTACTATTTCCTTTCAACTAATTATTTTAACTAATAATATTCATAACTGCATTATGTAAGCATTTCTTCATCATTACTTAACTTACAAGAATCAAACATTACTTTTCACAGATTTAATTATCTTTCCAGTGGTAATAAAACACAATCACTAATATTTGTTTCAATAGATACTCTTCAACTAAAAAATATTTACACTTTTTGGTTATATTTAACCAATACATTAATAATCACCGTCATAATCGTCATCGTCATCGTCATAATAATTGGTACCCCAATTTATAAAATCAGGGGACTTATGTTTTGAGGCATGTCTGTCCGTCCGTCTGGATTTTTCTCCGCAACCATCCATTGAATTTCTCTGAAATTTTGCATGAAGTTGTAACTTTGGTCAGGTTAGAAAGTGACATTCTCCGATTTTAGAAAATAAATCTGCTTAGCCCCCCAGGGGGTCAAAACGCCCTGAAATGACAAAAAATGACATTTTTTGCCCCATAACTTTTCATCCATCCATTCAATTTCTCTGAAACTTGGCCAAAATGTGGAGGCAATTGTTCCTAATAGAAAATAAGTATCGCTGACCTTGGAAAAAATCCGGTTCGCGCCCCAGGCGATCAAAAGCCCCCAAAATGGCAAAAAATGACCCTTTTCTCCCATAACGTTTGATCCATCCATTCAATTTTTCTAAAACTTGGCCAAAATGTAGAGGCAATTGTTCTGGATATAAAATGAGCATCCTTGACCTCAGAAAAATTCTGGTTCGCGCCCCCAGGGGGTCAAAAATGCCCCAAATTGCCCAAATTTATTGCATTTTACACTCGCCACATCGAGTCACATACAGAGGGGGACCACGCATGCGCGGCTTGTTATATTCAGTTTAACGTTCATTTTACATGGCGGCATGCATTGAAGAGCTTTTAGAAATCAACTACAAAACTAACCTATCTCTGGCCAAGTCTTTATTTATTTTCCTTTCTCTCAAGTCCATCCTTATCACTTCCTCCCATGTTTTACTTGGCATTCCCCTACCAACTGACTCTGCTACCTCAACTGTTCTACATCTACTAACCCAAGAGCTCTCATCTATTCCTTCAACATGCCCATACCATTGAAGTCTCTTATTCTGCACCATATACTGTACAGATAGTTTTTTTCTGGAAATTGCTCCAGACACGGCATTAAGCCACTTGATCTAAGGAGCTAAATAAAAATACTATTTTAAGGTCAAAAACTAGCCAACGATAAGTGTTAGGTGGATAGATTCTGACTCATAAAACAGCAATGCTTCCCCCTTTGTCAGAAACATCGGTCATGGAATGTGAGGACTCAACTACAAGATAAGGGAAGCAAGAGTTACGAGACTGCGGAAAGTAAAAGAAATTTAATCGTCATCAGATCTAAAGCTGTGTTTAATACCCACACTACGCATCTCAATCTCATATAATTTCTCTCCATGCAACACATATCCTCAACCCGCATTGGCCAGATTTCTCTTTCATAAATCATCACGCTTTGTACACATAAAAATAGATTGGATAATT
>OY744534.1:73502075-73524575 GCA_963556195.1 Sepiola atlantica
CCTAGGGATACTAACTAAATCTGCATATTGCAGACTTAAAATTGTATGAGTCGACTTACTGCTTGAAAAGTCACAAATACAAAAGGAGACTCAAAAATATAAGTAGTGAAACATAAACAGGAGACCTTACAATCGTTAAATAGAAAAGCAGTATCATCAGATGTTTACCCTGTAACTGTTTCGAAGATGTACAGTCACAGAATTAATAGTAACTCTTCCAATCTAGAAATATGAAACAACGCTAGTAACACCTGTAATACAGCATTACAAAACAGTGGCTATGAGAGAACTAGGATTGAATAAAAAAACAAAAGTAATAGAAATATTAGAACAAGAAATAGAAGCCGAAAAGTTATTTGGTTTACACCCCCGTTCAACCGGCAGGTTAAATCCAAAATAGGTCATAGGTTCCTTAACCTTTTAAATTTACATTTCCATACAAATAATCCGCTGCATAAAATATTCAATAGAAAAGTTCATAAAAATTATCAGCTATAGTTGCACAAAATAACTGGAAAAAAATAATGAAAAGTCATAACAGACGTATCATAAACCAGGAAAATAGATATAAAAATAACAGTGATAAGACCTAAAACAGTAAAGATGGCAACAATAAGGACTGTAATTGCAGAAACAAAAATAACTGCCCACTACAGGAAAATGTCTAAGAGTATAGTCTACATGGGTACAGTGTACCCAGAAGATAATCCTAATCGAAAGAAATTCTATGTGGGGGGTAACAGCACAAATTTAAAAAAAATATAGGTACTCTAACGGCAAAACATTCTTTAACAACACAAATAAGAAGGACAACACTTTACTATCTCAATACATGTGGTATTTGAGGACGAATAGTAGGGTATCCATCGTAAAGTGTAGCATTTTAAAGAGGACCCCGACACCTACGGTACACAACCCTGCATGTTATTTTTGTCTCACTGAAAATTAGCGATGTAAATCTAAAAAAATAGCCTGGAATTCTTGGTACTTTTTAATATGCAGGTATATAAATGCCCAAAAGCAGACGACTGACAGCTTCAAAGAAGGTTGTAGTCACCCAGGGCTTTTTAGATCAGTCGTCTGTTATTGAGTTATCAAAATAAGTCTGCAGGGAAACAAGGACTTTAAAGTGATACTTGAAAGACTCTATCAACAAGGGCAGACGAAGAGAAATCTTACAAAGAGAAACGGGAACAAGTTAAAGAAGCCGGTTAAAAAGTTAACTGAGGCAACCAGTGCTGAAATGTTTAAAAATTCTGGAGTTAACATTCATACCAAAAAAAATACCAGATGCCAGATTCTTTTATTGATACTGCAATAATATCCTCGAACCGGTTGGCCTTGGCAGAGGGAATGGCAGACGACCTGGTGGCTTAATGATGTTTCCCTTTAGAAACGGTAAGTCACTGATATAGGATACGACTTGTGTCGACACTTTTGCGCCCTCGTCAGTGATAGAATCCGCAACAAACCCTGGACATGCAGCAGCGTCAGTAGCGAGTCACAAGCGGTCAAAATATGCCGGTCTTCACGACAGATTTTTATTTCAACCGATCGCTGTGGAGACGAGTGGAGTGATAGGCTCTGCCATGCGCGACTTCCTCGGCAGCCTTGGTCTATTAATGATGCGCAACACCGGAGACAATCGCGAATTGTCTTGGCTTTACGAGCGCCTCTCTATCGCCATTATTTGTGGAAACGCCTTGAGTCTGCTCTCGGCCTGCCAAGCCAGACGGACATTCGAAGAAAACTATTGGCTGTGATAGGATTATATATAAGATTTCTTGATATTGAACCAAACAATGTCCAAGTGACGAATAAGGGATTTATTAATTATTTATTGAATTATTAATCTTATAGTTTACTTTTTCACCGAATGGATCAGTGTAATATATTTGTTTCTTATTTTTTTATTTGTTGTGATTGAATAAATAAATATTAGAAAGAAATAAAAATATAAATAAATTTAAAAAAATAAAAAATGCAGTAAATGTCTGCAATTGTTCTCTGCGTTGAAGTGAGAAGATAGTTAAAAAGGGAGATCGTTCCAAAGGGGCATAACCAACAAATTATCATAAATATTTACCAACTCTGTCTGATGGTGGCAATCTCATTTTTTTTACGTCTAGAAATCACCAAAATAGTAATAGGGTAATCATTCTGTCTAAAATCTATAAAGGGTAGGAGAGGGGAGAGGGGAGGGAATTCCGAACAACACTGATTTTGTTCAAATTGGCACGCACCCATACAAGTACCAATTAAATAGAGATAAATCTTGTGATAAAAGATTTTTAGAGAAATAAATAATTAGGGAACCTTTTTTTTTTGCTAATTAATGAAGACGTCACCAACTACCAAACACTGAATAATTATTACTATTAAAGACGCCAAAATCTTTCTATATAAAAGTCAATGTTTTGTTTATTTTATTTTTGAATTTTTGAGATGAGGATTGATAATTTGCATAATTTGGTTTATTCGGACTACATTAGTGATGATAACACTCAAGACGAGAAATGTAGTCCGAATAACCAAAATTATGCAAGTTTGTTTATTTGTTTGTGATATAACTTGGTAAGTAGTTATAAATAACAAAATAACCGTATCAATCGGTAAAAGAAAGAAAACGTCTCAAACTGGAAAGTTTAAAAAAGAAAAAATGAGAAATAAAAACGTATCAATCGGTAAAAGAAAGAAAACGTCTCAAACTGGAAAGTTTAAAAAAGAAAAAAATGAGAAATAAAAACGTATCAATCGGTAAAAGAAAGAAAACGTCTCAAACTGGAAAGTTTAAAAAAGAAAAAAATGAGAAATAAAAACGTATCAATCGGTAAAAGAAAGAAAACGTCTCAAACTGGAAAGTTTAAAAAAGAAAAAATGAGAAATAAAAACGTATCAATCGTCGGTAAAAGAAAGAAAACGTCTCAAACTGGAAAGTTTAAAAAAGAAAAAATGAGAAATAAAAACGTATCAATCGGTAAAAGAAAGAAAACGTCTCAAACTGGAAAGTTTAAAAAAGAAAAAATGAGAAATAAAAACGTATCAATCGGTAAAAGAAAGAAAATGTCTCAAACTGGAAAGTTTAAAAAAGAAAAAATGAGAAATAAAAACGTATCAATCGGTAAAAGAAAGAAAACGTCTCAAACTGGAAAGTTTAAAAAAGAAAAAATGAGAAATAAAAACGTATCAATCGGTAAAAGAAAGAAAACGTCTCAAACTGGAAAGTTTAAAAAAGAAAAAATGAGAAATAAAAACGTATCAATCGGTAAAAGAAAGAAAACGTCTCAAACTGGAAAGTTTAAAAAAGAAAAAATGAGAAATAAAAACGTATCAATCGGTAAAAGAAAGAAAACGTCTCATTATGGAAATAGAGCGAAAGATTTCTTTCTGAATTCATTTCAGACGGTAGAGCGTTGTCCGACTTTTGTTTGCTCATTCCCCCTAAACACTTAAAATAGTACGGTTCATTCCAACATATATATCTTGTACAAACAATAGTAACTACAGGTAATCCAATAGCATTTAACAGAATACAATCGAATGCTCAATACGGTTTATTCCAACGTATATATCTTGTACAAACAATAGTAACTACATAATCCAATAGGATTTAACAGAATACAATCGAATCCCCCATACTACTGTTCGTAGTCGTATTTATTGTCCAGACTAGTTCACTTATTTAGTGACTGAGGGGAGTCCAGTATCCTATCAAAACACCCCCCCCTACCCCCCGAAGCTGAAACTCTCCCTTGAACTTTTCTGCTTCTAATATTTCTTCCTTTTAGGATCGAGGCTGAAGCCCTCCACTGGTTTTCTTTTACGTGTGCTCTTTCTTTTATTCCGAACTAATGGAATTGGATCTATTCCAGTTTGGGGTGAAGACAAATTTTGTTCAGCTCGTAAGGTTGGTCCAGTAGATGTATACATAGGTTCGTGTACAACATTGGGTAGTGACATGTCAAAAGCATCACATAGAATCTTCCTCGCTTTTTTCATTATTTTCAGCATATCATACCTACCTGATAGAACTTGGTAAGTAGTTATAAATAACAAAATAACCAGAGTGTAAAGGTCTTAAAATAATCGGTTCATTCTAACGTACATATCTTGTACAAACAATAGTAACTACAGGTAATCCAATAGGATTTAACAGAATACAATCGAATCCCCCATACTACTGTTCGCAGTCGTATTTATAGTCCAGACTAGTTCACTTATTGAGTGACTGAGGGGAGTCCGGTATCCCATCACAACAAAAACAAAAATAACATTTTATTTAGATAGTCATGATTCAGTTTGAAATAACATTTTATTTAGATAGTCATGCTTCAGTTTA
This sequence comes from Sepiola atlantica, assembly GCA_963556195.1. Classification (NCBI taxonomy): domain Eukaryota; kingdom Metazoa; phylum Mollusca; class Cephalopoda; order Sepiida; family Sepiolidae; genus Sepiola; species Sepiola atlantica. The sequence goes on from OY744534.1 coordinate 73,506,415, forward strand.
AAATAACATTTTATTTAGATAGTCATGATTCAGTTTGAAATAACATTTTATTTAGATAGTCATGCTTCAGTTTAAAATAACATTTTATTTAGATAGTCATGATTCAGTTTGAAATAACATTTTATTTAGATAGTCATGCTTCAGTTTAAAATAACATTTTATTTAGATAGTCATGATTCAGTTTAAAATAACATTTTATTTAGATAGTCATGCTTCAGTTTGAAATAACATTTTATTTAGATAGTCATGATTCAGTTTGAAATAACATTTTATTTAGATAGTCATGCTTCAGTTTGAAATAACATTTTATTTAGATAGTCATGATTCAGTTTGAAATAACATTTTATTTAGATAGTCATGCTTCAGTTTAAAATAACATTTTCTTTAGATAGTCATGATTCAGTTTGAAATAACATTTTATTTAGATAGTCATGCTTCAGTTTAAAATAACATTTTATTTAGATAGTCATGATTCAGTTTGAAATAACATTTTATTTAGATAGTCATGCTTCAGTTTAAAATAACATTTTATTTAGATAGTCATGATTCAGTTTAAAATAACATTTTATTTAGATAGTCATGATTCAGTTTGAAATAACATTTTATTTAGATAGTCATGATTCAGTTTGAAATAGCATTTTATTTAGATAGTCATGATTCAGTTTGAAATAGCATTTTATTTAGATAGTCATGATTCAGTTTGAAATAGCATTTTATTTAGATAGTCATGCTTCAGTTTGAAATAACATTTTATTTAGATAGTCATGCTTCAGTTTGAAATAACATTTTATTTAGATAGTCATGATTCAGTTTGAAATAGCATTTTATTTAGATAGTCATGATTCAGTTTGAAATAGCATTTTATTTAGATAGTCATGATTCAGTTTGAAATAGCATTTTATTTAGATAGTCATGCTTCAGTTTGAAATAGCATTTTATTTAGATAGTCATGCTTCAATTTGAAATAGCATTTTCTTTAGATAGTCATGCTTCAGTTTGAAATAGCATTTTATTTAGATAGTCAGGCTTCAGTTTGAACTAGCAGATTGAATGGACGCATTTTACTTAAGATACATCCAAACATCTCTATAACAAGTTCTGTCTATCAGTGGTTCTGTCACGCCCAAGATCGAAGTAGTTTTTTCTATACTAAACATCTACATTTAATGTCACGCCCAAGATCGAAGTAGTTTTTTCTATACTAAACATCAACATTTAATAGATTCGTCTTCAGAATATCCATTCTTATTTTCTAATTTTAGAATCTTTTATTGTCAATAATGAAATACTCATCTTTTTTATCAGCACCATTCATTGTCATAAACTATTCACTCTTCCAAAAATGGTTTATCTGAGATGATTGATGTTGGGGAAGGGAATCAATAAGGATCAGCCAGCCTCCATAGAAAAATGTAGTAGTAGTTCTTCTTCTTCTTCTTTGCACGTCTTTGCACGTCTTTGCACGTTATTGCAGTATGTGGTCATACAACAGTTTCACTCTTTTTTACACAGTACATACCATTATTATTGTACTCTTCAAGATGTTAGAAGCTGTGCTGGTTAGGTAGTAGAGAGCGGACAAGGTGGTGTTGCATTGTATGATCCTCTGCTCCACGTTTGTTTGCTTAATCATGTGACATAGTCAGAACCTGTATCACCTATCTCTGAATCCCCTGACCAGATAGTTTGGGAAGGGGAGTAAGCCAGTAAACCTGCTGGGAAATCCCTTCCTTGAAATAATATTTTCAGAAATGCTCTGGATACCTCCTTAATTTTATATTTCGTCCCCTTTTTTCAAATGTTGTTGGAAAAAATGATAGAGTCGTCTTTAACAATAACAGTTTAAAAAAAACGTTACTACACATGTGCATAACCCGACTCAAATTTAATTTCTACTCGAATGTCAGATCTTAAAAACTTGTATTTCGTACACAGTATGTAATACAGGATGACTCTCATGGTAACCCATGGTAACGTTTGTAAAAGCCGCGCATGCGTGGTCCCCCTCTGTATGTGACTCGATGTGACGAGTGTAAAATGCAATAAATTTGGGCAATTTGGGGCATTTTTGACCCCCCTTTGACCCCCTGGGGGCGCGAACCAGAATTTTTCTGAGGTCAAGGATGCTCATTTTATATCCAGAACAATTGCCTCTACTTTTTGGCCAAGTTAAGAAAAATTGAATGGATGATCAAACGTTATGGGAGAAAAAAGGTTATTTTTTGCCATTCTGGGGGCGCGAACCAGATTTTTTCCAAGATCAGCGATACTTATTTTCTATTAGGAACAATTGCCTCCACATTTTGGCCAAGTTTCAGAGAAATTGAATGGATGGATGAAAAGTTATGGGGTCAAAAATGTCATTTTTTTGCCATTTCGGGGCTTTTTGACACACTGGGGACCTAACCAGATTTTTTTTCAAAAATCGGAGAATGTCACTTTCTAACCTGACCAAAGTTACAACTTCATGCAAAATTTCAGAGAAATTCAATGGATGGTTGCGGAGAAAAATCCGGACGGACGGACGGACATGCCTCAAAACATAAGGAATATCCATTCTTATATTTCTTTTTGGGCATTATGCCTTGCAATACTGTCTTCAGAAAGAAGAGTTCATGTAACCTCTTGAACAAGCACTTTGGATTTTTACTTGGTTTTAAGTTACTAATAGGTCAAGGATGTGTTTACTCTTTTCAAAACTCAGATCGCAGTATCAGAGCCAAAACGATTATTGACACAAACTTGAGAATTTGTAAGACGAGTCCAAATTTTGTTAGATCACTTACACATTAATAACCTTGTGAATAGAGTAAATGTCAAATATAGAATGGCCTTATGCCAGCCTAAGAATTTAGCTTTATTTCAATCGGTAATAAAAAAAATATATATAACTCGTTAGAACACATGAAAAGCTAATGAAAAATAACATGACTAAAAAGTTCCTTGTTAGTCTTATGCAACAAAACATGTTCAATGAAATACTGGAAGGCGTCTAATAGTTTTCAGTAGAAACTGTAAGTTCTGAATGATGTGATCAGTTTCTGTCGCAGCTATGCAATCATCATCATCATCATCATCATCATCATCATCATCATCAGCAGCAGCAGCAGCAGCAGCAGCAGCAGCAGCAGCAGCATCATCATATTTGTTTCAACGTCCATTTTACATACTGGCATGCATTGGACAACTCTTAGAAATTGACTTCCAAACTAACCTATCTCTGACCAGGTATTTATTTATCCCAATTTCTCTCATGTATATTTTGATCACTTTCTTCAAATGTTTTCCTTGGCCTTCCACTGTGAACTGAATCTGCTAGCTCAACTGGTCTACACATACTAACCCAAGAACTCTCATTATCCATTCTTTCAATGTGGACATACCATCAAAGTCTCTTGTTCTGCACACATCTCCTTTATAATGTCCAGATTTAATCTTCCTCTGAGGTCATCAGATCTAAGCCTGTCTTTAAGACTAACATTACACATGCAGCGTATCATTCTCATATCATTTCTCTCCATGCAACGCATGTCCTCAACTCTCACTGGCCAGGTTTAACTTCCATACATCATCACACTGCGTACACCTTCACTAATAGCTTTGGAGAATTCATCTTTTTCTCCCTTGCTATATGTAAATGGATAAGACTTTATGGTGGAAACTAGTCTAGTTGAGAGACAACTCTAAAATAACATCTTGTGGAGAGAGAGTAGGTTATGTTTTCCATAATACGCAGGTCAACTTTAACTAAATACATGTGTGAGGGTGTTTTTCAAAATGAATAAATGCGAAAGTTGTTTTTTTTATTTATCACACCTACATAACCATCAAGACAGCTTACTGTTATTTAAATCAATAATACAATGTAGATTTTTGGAAATGCTGTATATATAGTAGAAAGCAAAGACCCGAGCACAGCTCTTTGTATGCCTAATTTACATTTAAAAAAATTTAACAGTTTATAATAAATTAATGTTTGGTGTTATTCATTTGTAATGTTATTGTCCTATTTTTTCCATATATATGCAATAGTTTTGTCGATATTAACAGTAATGAATTAAATTGATTTAATAATAAAAATGGATGAATTACCAAAACCGTTCTTGTAATATGTTGTCCATTAATTTACACGGGACATGATTTAAATGAAAACTAATATATCTTAGCTAGCTAGAAGGAAAGATATACCGACGAGGCATAAGAGTAGTAAGAAGAGGTCATAGAGAGAGGGGGAGGTGACTCTCTCTCTCTCTCTCTCTCTCTCTCTCTCTCTCATAAACCGGAATATTTTTTTATAGAAATCATTCCAGACAAGGCATGAAGCCACTTGATGTAATGAGCTAAAAAAATACCACTTCAAGGTCAATAACTAATAAACGATAAGTGCTATATGGATAGATTATAACCCAGAAAACAGCAATTGTTCCCTCTTTGTCAGATATATCGCTCATGGAATGTGAGGACTAAAGGACAAAATAAGGGAAGCGAGAGTTACGAGGCTGCCGAAAGTAAACCCAATGTCCACTTTCTACTCTCCTTTGTTAGATGGATAGATTCCGACACAGAAAACAGCAATTCTTCTCCCTTTGTCAGAAACATCGATCATGTAAGGTGAGGACTAAAGGACAAAATAAGGGAAGCAAGTATTACGAGGGTGCCGAAAGTAAACCCAATGTCTACTTTCTACACTCCTTTGTTAGATGAATAGATTCCGACACAGAAAACAGCAATTCTCCTCCCTTTGTCAGAATCATCGATCATGTAAGGTGAGGACTAAAGGACAAAATAAGGGAAGCGAGAGTTACGATGCTGCTGAAAGTAAACCCAATGTCTACTTTCTACACTCCTTTGTTAGATGGATAGATTCCGACACAGAAAACAGCAATTCTTCCCCCTTTGTCAGAATCATCGATCATGTAAGGTTCACTTTCTAATCTCCTATTAACAGATATGTTACAGTTTATCAATTTTAGAATAGAATCAAAGTAGAATAAACAGTGATAGTTTGGCCTGACCCAACTGTTCACGGGTTAGGGTTACGATTAGGTTCACAGGTACGTCTAGTAGAAGATAAAAGTCAACTCTTACAAACTGTGGGCTTATTAGATTCTTACAAAATACTGCCTGCAGTCATCCACATAAAAAAAAAAGGAAAATCTTTTCTTTTATTTTCTCTTTTTTTTTCTTTCTCGGTTCTTTTCTGTACAGAGATCGTTAAAAACTTATAAGCCTCACCTAGAAAGACAAACTATAGTTGAATGCCTGTTATGGCAACACGCTATCACACTTCTTATGAAACTATGTTGCGCGGTTTGAACAAAGTTTATCAATAAGCGACAAAAAATATTGAAAGAATTTTTCAAACACTGAAAAACTTGTGTTTCTGCTTATAAAACAATTTGGTCAAATCCACTTAACACACTATGCCCTGGAGGAGATCTCATTCTTGAATGTTTTATCCAATCTAATATATATATATATATATATATATATATATATATATATATATATATATATATATATATTTATCATTTATATATATATATATATATATTTATCATTTATATATATATATATATATATATATATATATATATATTAATCATTTATATATATATATATATATATATATATTAATCATTTATATATATATATATATTAATCATTTATATATATATATATATATATATATATATATTAATCATTTATATATATATATATATATATTAATCATTTATATATATATATATATATATATATTAATCATTTATATATATATATATATATATATATATATATATATATAAATGATTAATAAATTTCATTTATAGCTTATAAACAATGATAATTTAAACACATTTAAAGCGGCGAGACGTACAGGCATTCTACTTCTATAAAGGAAGGAATGATGCATATAAAGCAAGTGACGTCACGCTGTGTTAGTACTACCATTTACAGTGCTCTACTTTTTTACGAGGAGCTTCAAATATAAATATTTGTTATTGTTTATTTATCTATGGACGTATACGTTTCGTCTCTTTTCAATCAAGACTCATCAGCATAGAAGTATATATATATATATATATATATATATATATATATATATATATATATATATATAATGATTAATAAATGTCATTTATTGATATAAAGTGAGGTGTCTGTTGACTGGTTTCTTAAAATTTTCAAATATATCTCTTAACGACGCTTTCAATGCTCATATTATTCTAACTCATGCTTTCAGAGCATCAACTGCTTGCACCGGACATATATATATAAAAAAAAAACACTCCAATAACATCGAGAAAAAATCGTCAATCTTTGGCGTTGCCGTTGACTTCCACCATGAAGAAAAAAAAAAGAAATATATATATATATATATATATATATATATATATATATATATATACTGCCTGTTTCCATGATTATGGTTTGTTAAACCGAAAATTCGCATTAATAAAATATATTAAAAACAATGCTTTATATATTTCATTTATTGATAAAAATTCACGTGTCTGTTGACTGGTTTCTTAAAATGTTCAAACATATCTCTTAACGACGCTTTCAATGCTGTAGTGACACTCATATTATTCTATGACGTTCTGGAACGCATTTCTTTATTTTTATTTTTTTGCGTTAATTAATCTTCTTAACTTTTAATTGATCGTCTTAATTGTCTTTAAAGGAGATTAATATATATTTTTATTCATTTTTTTTTTTACATCATCTTCATATATCAGACGTGAACGTGATTATCTAACAATTCCTAGTGAAGATTATCGGAATATTGTTATTTCGGCGAAGAATAATTCATTTTTTGAGGAGTTTCTAGATCCTTGTTCGTCATTTTGATGTCTGATGATCGTTCTAACACATCGTTATGCTAAGGTTTTAGACAGGCAGGGGCTTGGCTAGACGAAACCTGGGTACCATCTTAATTGTATAGTATGTAAATAAAACACACACACACACACATATATATATATATATATATATATATATATATATATATATATATATATATATATATGTGTGTGTGTGTGTGTGTTGTGTTGTGTTTTATTTACATACTATACAATTAAGAAGGTACCCAGGTTTCGTTACTTTATTTTATTTGTGCTCTGTTTATTACATTGAGCTCTCATACCCGGATTTCCTTCTGAAATTTATTTCACTCTAATGCACACACACACACACACCCACGCACACACACACACACACATATATATATATATATATATATATATATATATATATATATATATATATATATATATATATATATATATATATATATAGGTGATGTATGGAGAACTAACTGGGGAATACTCACTCACAGCATAAACCTTGTAAGCGATTCAAAGATTGTCTCAAAGACGCTTTGAAATGCTTTTGAATTGATGTTGGAGGATAGGAAGGGGTGGCTGCAGACAGGTCAAGGTGAAGGAAATCGCTTTTTGTCGGCAGCAAGCCTATCTCCGGTTCTAAAGAAAGAAAAGCCACAGCTAGCATTTTGTTGTAGTAACATTGCCACTTCTTATAAAAGTATTTATTTACTCCTCTCCAGGAGTTAGGCACAAGGCCAGTTTTATCTTACTCCCACAAGTAAGATGTGACCCACGGTCGGGTCGGGAAAGTGGGGTTTGAAAAGCCAGCGCCCGAGAGGTGAGAACTCTGGCCATTAAAAATTCTTAATTTCTCTGCATGTGAGGCCCGTACAAACGCGAGAGGTTTGCGGCAAATCTTAAAATAGACAACACAAAGGCCAGAGAAGTGATAAAGTATCTGAAAAAAAAAAAAAATGTTTGACAGCATGGTACATACTTGGTAAGGATCCTTCCCTCTTATGACGTGTTGTAAAAAAGACACAAAGCAGAGTTCATGTAAATGGCTCAACGCTTATCAATGGTAACTGCGGTATCAACTAGCTCAATTCAAATTGCGTAAAATTTGTTACGTACACTTATGCATTAAAAACCCTTGATAAAGGCATGAAATCACACTTCCCTTCAGCTATGTGTTGCGGTATCATCCCTATTTAGATACACAATAGACTCTACCGATAAGTATATAATACTGTAATGTTTTTTCTTGGCCTTTTGGCTAAGATCAAAGTGTAGTATCTGTTCCGATGGATACTGCACCCCATAGACTGGTATTGTCTTGGCCTTCGGGACTTGATTTACGCCGGTCTATGGGTCTGTCCTGTGCAGTTCTAGGAGGTCCACCCTCCCAGGCTTCGCCTCCCCTCTTTGGGGAGAAGTAAGTTTATTGCTTACTGTCTGAGGCGCCCCTACCGGGGAATGACGACAGGACTGCCCAGGCAATTTTTAAACCCCACTTTCCCGACCCGACCTTGGGTCACATCTTACTTGTGGGAGTAAGATAAAAACTGGCCTTGTGCCTAACTCCTGGAGAGGAGTAAATCAATACTCAGGGAGTCAAGTAGCCTCGCTATTTTCTGACACGGTATATACAAGTCAAGAATCCGTTCTCAATAATCAGCTTGACAGAGACTAGGCCAACTCGGTGGCCTTTTATCTGTCGGGCTAAGGTATTAATCCTAGGTAGTCCTAGGAGGTCCACCCTCCCAGACCTTGTCTTCTCTCTTTGTGAAGAAAGTTAGTTAATTGCTAACTGCCTGAAGCGCCCCGACCGGGGAATGCAGATGGGGCTGCTCAGGCATTTTTTAAGAAGCCAAAGTGTTCTTTCTTTAGGGGCACTGGCTTACTCTCCCCACCTTCAGGCCTTGTGCCACATTATACGTATGTGGGAAGTATGTAAATACCGAGTCAAGTAGCAGAGCTACTTTAAAGAGTATGCATGCCAGTTGAAGATCCGTCTTCGACAATCAGTCTGACAGAGACTGGATCATTGTGGTGGCCTTTTATCTGCCAGGCTGTTGTATTTCGTTCCAGGTAGTCCTAGGAGGTCCACCCTCCAAGGCCTTGCCTTCCCTCTTTGGGAAGGAGTTAGTTTATGGCTAACTGCCTGAGGCGTTCTCACTGGGGAATGCTGACGGGAGTGCTCAGGCAATTTCCAATGGACCAGAATGCACTACTTCTTGTGTACTGTCTTATTCTCCCTATCTTCGGGCTTTTTCCCCCCGTCGTCCTGTAGTTGGAGGGAAATAAATATTGTGTAGCAGCAGAAGCTACACTGGCGATGACATTGTATTACTGTAAAATAACATTATTATTCTTTTCAGCATTTGTGTGTTTGTCTTGTTTATTTATTCCGTCCATTCGAAGAGATAGCACTATAAATAAAATAGTGGCAGGCATACTTTGACAACTCCATTGTTTATAACATTTGTTTGCAATAAATTGGTTACACTAAGACTTTTAAAGGTGGATTAGAAAACGAAAACGAACGAAAAAAAAATCAATACTAAAAGAAAAAAAGATAAAGAAAGAATGGGGAAGAAAAAGGAAGAAAGAAGAGAAAAGGAGAGAAAATGAAAATAAAAGACGTGGAAGAAAAATAATGTAAAATAGAAGAAGAAGAAGAAGAAGAAGAAGAAGAAGAAGAAGAAGAAGAAGAAAGTGGAGGAATAAAATTTAAAAAAGGAGAACACAAAAAAGAAACAGGAGAAAAGAGAAAAGAAAAAAGAAAAAAGAGAAAAGGGAAAAGAAAAAAGAGAAAAGAGAAAAGAAAAAAGAGAAAAGAAAAAAGAAGAAAGCAAAAAAAAGAGAAAAGAAAAAGAGAAAAGAAAAAAGGAGAAAGCAAAAGAAAAAAGAGAAAAGAAAAAGAGAAAAGCAAAAAGAAAAAAGAGAAAAGAAAATAAGAGAAAAGAAAAAAGAGAAAAGAGAAAAGAAAAAGAGAAACGCAAAAAGAAAAAAGAGAAAAGAAAAAGAGAAAAGAAAAAAGAAAAAAGAGAAAAGAAAAAAGAAAAAAGAAAAAAGAGAAAAGAGAAAAGAAAAAAGAGCAAAGAGAAAAGAAAAAAGAAAAAAGAGAAAAGGAAAAAAGAAAAAAGAAAAAAGAGAAAAGAAAAAAGAAAAAAGAGAAAAGGAAAAAAGAAAAAAGAAAAAAGAGAAAAGAAAAAAGAAAAAAGAAAAAAGAGAAAAGGAAAAAAGAAAAAAGAGAAAAGAAAAAAGAAAAAAGAGATGAAAAAAGAGAAAAGCAAAACAAGAGAAAAAGAAAAAGAAAAAGAAAAGAAAAATAAAAGGTGGAAAAAAAGAAGAAAATGAAAAAGAAACAAAATGCAACAAGCCATCATTTAATTTTCAGGCTTCTTCTTGTCCAAAAATCTTGTTCACGTCTTCTCTGTCTCCAGTGAAGAATTTACCCGGCAATACTGATTCATGACATATCTAATTAAATTATATTAAAGAAAAAATGCTGAGTATAATTTTGTTTTTGAAGAGACCACCATTCAAAGAACAAAGTAATGAAATTGATCAGTTGTAATGAACGTCAGGGTAAACGGCCCCGTCAAAGAACACATGTGAGTTGTGCCATTCATTGGAGAAAAACAAGATGATTCGAACACTGCCCCAACGATGACAGACACCAACGCAACTCGAGGTGACGACGACTCGTAATGTCTCTATTTTAAACATCAGAGACAGTAAAGACGAGACGTGTCGAGTTCTGCAAATAATTCATTTTGCACGATCAGTGATACGAAAATATTCCTGGTGGCAAATCGAGTTATTTGAATTAGTCGTTTTTTAAGTTAAATAAAAACAGGAAAAAAAAATACTATTTTGGGTTATTATTTTGTTTTACTTAATGTTGTTAACACAGAAGTTAGAAAGAAAGGGTTTTGGCAAATGCGCATAACAGGTAGGAACGCTGGCTTCCGGTGGAAAAGGGTTGAAGAAAGTGTCTACGGATGCCTGAAAGTGATACAAAAAATTTTTTTATTCATATTAATTTCAGAACAACCCGACAATCAGCTAGGTCCCATCCATTCACTGTGGAGGTCCCCAGATGCCGGAGAGCCTTCTACTCCAGCAGCTTCTTTCCTCGTGCTGCCGGCCTCTGGAACTCCCTTCCATGCTCCCTGTTTCCCCGACTGTACTGACATGCAGAGGTTTAAAACTAATGTAAACAGACATCTCGCTGCACAGCTCCCAACTTAGGATGACACACAAAACCTACTCCCTAATTCTCAGTAGCCCCTTACGTCTACAGTGGCGGCCTGCCTTGTTTGGGGTGAAATATTTAAAAAAATAAAAATACACCTTGAATTGTTGCGTTGTTGGAAGTTGCTTTTCTTTAAGTCGAGATTTCTCCTCTCAGTATTCTGACGAAACTTACAAAAAAAGACTTTATTCAAAGTTTTAGGCGCTCTTACTTTTCGTGGGTCCTGTTTGCGGTCCTGTTGTAATAAGAGTTCAATTTTCAAACTTACATTAGTAAAATGGCAATCTTTCACAAACCAATTCAACCAGGGGTATTTTTACCCCACCTAATAAACCAGTATCGTCCGGGCCTTTGTGTCTGGATTTACGCCGGTCTATTGGGGGTTGTCTGATCCTGTGCAGTTCTAGGAGGTGCACCCTCCCAGGCTTCGCCTCCCCTCTTTGGGGAGGAGTAAGTTTATTGCTTACTGTCTGAGGCGCCTCTACCGGGGAATGCCGACGGGGCTGCCCAGGCAATTTTTAAATGGCCAGAATGCTCACCTCGAGCCCTGGCTTATCTAATCCCACTTTCCCGACCTTGTGTCACATCTTGCCTTGTGGGAGGTAGATAAATATGGCAATCTTTCACAAACAAGAGTCTATAGTACCTTAAAAAGAGCGTTTTCAAATAATATGTATACACGGACTAACTGACGTCCCTCAGTATTAAGAGACAATAAATACTCTCTAAAATGATGACTTCACTGTGAGTTTATCATGAAGCAAGGGTTGTGTAATCACAAACCAACCTTATCCTGAACTAGCATTGCCTAAGTTCAGTGGCAAGGAAAAATTCGAGAAGCAATGATGAGATACGGGCTGATGTTATTACAGAATTTTCCTTCTCTTATGTTAGTTGCTCTACCAAGGCTTCAGAGTTTAGTCTACTGTACTTTTTTCCATCCATAGCTAGAAGAAGAAGGGACGTATTCATACTTTGCCCAAAGATATTTGAGAAGGTGACTTTACAGCCACTTTTAAATATATGATACCTGGTATTCCCAAATGGTCACTCATCTAAGTACTGACGAGGCACAAGGTCGCTTCACTCCAATAATCCAACGAGAATCAGTGTTTTATTTCGAGATGTATATAAAAGTTAATTAAAAATATATCAAACTAGAAAAATACCCGTCCCATGACGAGTAAAAGTCACCAAACAGAACAGTTTTGCACCACTTTTATGTTCCCTTATGAAGATTGAAATCAAGATATAATGATACTAAATCTTACGTCTGGAATCCTTACCTAAATTGTGATCAAAACATGATTTTGATTCTAGAAAATGTCTAAAATTGAAGAGTTAAGATTAAGGGGTCTTAAGAAGAAATTCGAATTCAGGGAATCATGCTTAATTAGTGTCTAATGACTATGGATCAAATTTAATGCAAATCTGAAATATCTGAATTTTTAAATCAGGGGTGATGCCCATATTATATCCTCTAAAAACATTTAAAATCCTCAAAAGAAACTGAAATTTGGAGAATATTTATTAATTGATGGCTAATACCTACTGTTAAAATTTCACAAAAATCAAAGGTATATGAATTTTCACAAATGGCTACCACCCCTTTTTTGCGCCCTCTGCATAAAACTAAATTAAACTAAACATAGCCCACATTACCCACCCTTTTACCTAACAGCTAATTTAATAAGTTTAGTGGTTAATCCTGTACACACAAATATATAAATATACCTAACTTTAACTAAATAATAGATATGTTTTTCTATTTAAAGCTTAGAGCTTTGATCAATAATTTTTTTTATCATTGTCATATCTTAGCGTTTGCCTTTTGTAACGTGAGTCTTTTATGGTAATTAAGACCTACAACTACTCTCAGGCTGTATTCCCCAAATTGCACTAAAGAGGAGGGTCGAAATCAACCTCTGGCATCTATTCTCAAGCGGTACCTTTCTGGTTTGTCACTACTGACAGATCATCATTAGACACTATGAAATTCAAGAAGCAATGATGAGATACCGACTGGTGGTATTTTAGAGTTTTCCTTCTCTTATGTAAGTTGTTCTACCAAGGCTTCAGAGTTTAGTCTATTGTACTATTCCATCCATTGCTAGAGGAAGAAGAGGCGTATTCATACCTAATATTTTTTTATCATTGTCATATCTTAGCTTTTGCCTTTTGTAACATGAGCCTTTTATTGTAATCAAGACCTACAACTACTCTCAAGCTGTATTCCAAAAATTGCACCAAAGAGGAGGGTCGAAATCAACCTCTGGCGTCTATTCTCAGGCGGTACCTTTCTGTAAGACTCCAGATCCGCCTGGTTAGTCACTACTGAGTGATCGTCATTGGACGCTATGTCATACTTTTGAGATCGGTCTTTGTCATATTTTTTTGATCGGTCTTTGTCATATTTTTAAGATCAGTCTTTTTCATATTTTTTAGATCAGTCTTTGTCATATTTTTTAGATCAGTCTTTGTCATATTTTTTAGATTAGTCTTTGTCATATTTTTTAGATCAGTCTTTGTCATATTTTTTAAATCAGTCTTTGTCATATTTTTTAAATCAGTCTTTGTCATATTTTTTAAATCAGTCTTTGTCATATTTTTAGATCAGTCTTTGTCATATTTTTTAGATCAGTCTTTGTCATATTTTTTAGATCAGTCTTTGTCATATTTTTTAGATCAGTCTTTGTCATATTTTTTAGATCAGTCTTTGTCATATTTTTTTGATCGGTCTTTGTCATATTTTTTAGATCAGTCTTTGTCATATATTTTAGATCAGTCTTTGTCATATCTTTTACATCAGTCTTTGTCATATTTTTGAGATCAATCTTTCGAAACTGCCAGGTGAATAGTCTAAGGGACTTAACAAGGTGATCATCCAACAAAGCTTTCTAGCCATGCACAACAAAAGCGACAACAAAAGTCTATTTTTAAGTTGCACTCTGCAGTTGTTTCTGTGTACTACGAACTTGGATGATGATATGGAGAAAGTATCTCGGGTCTGCCTCTTATCAGCTTTTGCTCTCAGACTCAGATCTGTGTGGGTGCACAGCGTTTGTAGTTCTGTCAGATGCTTTTTTAAACTCGCAAAGTGGGGCCGTATGTTATGCGATGCGAGAAAAACATACCAAATAAATAAGACAAGCACGTATGTTGAGAATAAGAATAAGGTTATAATTACCATAAAAGAGGTGGTAGCCATTCTTGTCGATGTCAGAAGTTCTTGAACCATTTTCAAAAACTCATCATTCAAAATTTAAAATAACATTAGAAACAAATGTTCCGACATTTTTAATCTTCCCTTTTTAGTCGATCAAACAACATCCTAATAATGATCGTTTATACTTTTACAGTAATAGAATGTCGCCAGTGTAGCTTCTGTTACTCGACTCCCTGAGTGGATTACAATCAAAGTACTATTTACTTATCGGAAGAGTCCATTGTATATCTAAATAGGGCTGATATCGCAACAATATAGATGGTACCTTAGAATATTCTCGATTGTTCTTCAACTTTCTAAGTTATTCAGAAACAGAAAGTTCTAATTACTTTGAAAAGGATTTTACGTAACTTTTATTCCATCTTTTTACTTTCTTTCTGCCAATATTTTTTTTTTATATTTCCACGCCATTGACCAACGGTCATCCTTTTAGCACCTAAACCTGACTTTTCAACATCAGCTGAAAAGCATTTCCCGCTCTTATCCTACCACATTCCCCATCGCACCAAAAAGGAGGGTCAAGATCAGTTTCTGATTCCCGCAGTGTCCTCATTCAAGGGAGAGCGCTCAGAGGGAATAAGTAATTATGTTGTGTCTGACCTGCTCATTGCAAATTATGTAACATATTTGATTACTTGGAATATGTTAGCTGAGGTTATTCGGTTTGAGTGGCAGCCATTGAACTTAAGGGTCAGTTGAGCTCATAAGGAAAAGTAAACATGCGATTGACTGATAGATTAGATCTGGCGATGGTTCATCTATATATAAAGCAAAGTTGTTTGTATGTGCGTTGCAACATCACAATTAAACGGTTAATGGTTCAGGCGTTGTGACGCCATAAACGATCTTCCTGATGTTTCACCTGTCTTAGTGGATAACGTAATCCGTTTCTACAGTCATCTGTGTTGACGCCATCCCTTTGAACGAGGACAAACTAGATAAGAAAGCGATATTATTTTTATACCAATGGGGCACCATTTACCAAGGTCAAAAGCTATTTGAGGATAAGAGTATTGATTTACTCCTCTCCAGGAGTTAGGCACAAGGCCAGTTTTTATCTTACTCCCGCAAGTAAGATGTGACCCAAGGTCGGGTCGGGAAAGTGGGGTTTAAAAATTGCCTGGGCAGCCCCGTCGGCATTCACCGGTAGGGCGCCTCAGGCAGTAAGCAATAAACTTGCTCCTCCCCAAAGAGGAGAGGCAAAGCCTGGGAGAGTGCACCCCCCGAGAACTGCACATGACAGACCCATAGACCAGCGTAAATCAAGCCCCGAAGGCCAAGACAATACCAGTCTATGGGGTGTAGTATCCATCGGAACAGATACTACACTTTGATCTTAGCCAAAAGGCCAAGATTTTCATTTGGATGATGGTGCAAGTAAAACTAACTACAAATTTGGAATCCGCATCTTAGATCCGATGTTCGTGTCGATGTCAGAAATCCTTGAACCATTTTTAAAAACTCATTATTCAAAATTAAAAGTATGTAAAAATGACATTAGAAACAAATGTTCCGACATTTTTAATGTTTATTTTTAGCCGATCGAACAACATGTTAATAATAATTGTTTATACTTTTCACATCAAATCATTGTACGTATTTGATGTATTTGAAGAGAAAATATTTACTTTTTTTTATTAAAAATGGATTTGATAAATATTCACTAATATATATTTTTACTTTAATAAGAATTTTTTTGTTTTATATTTATGTTTTTTTTTATATCTATTTATTTATTTTAGACAATCGAATCCTTTTAGATCTATGTGGAGAGGTAAAAATCCCTACGCTAAACTCATTTAAGTAGGTTAGAAAGACAAACTATTTTTGTTTGATTGGTGGCCGTGTGGATACAGAAGTCGCCTTCAGTTCCACTATTTTATGCCATCTTTCAGGGTTCGAATCGCACAATTGTTTTGTGTTTTTTTTTTGTTCTATAGCGTTCCAGTTATTTCCTAGTCAATATCAATCATCATCATGAACCTGTATAGTTCTTTTTTTCTTTTTTCCTTTTTTTTTTCTTTTTTTCTTTTTTTCTTTTTTCCTTTTTTTTTTTTTCTTTTTTCCTTTTTTTCTTTTTTCCTTTTTTTCTTTTTTTCTTTTTTTTTTTAATAAAAAATGGATGAAAAATATTTAATAGATGTTCTTAACTTCTAATCCTGGCTATAAAATTTATGAAAAGTTGAGAAACCCGGCATAGACGAGTACTTTAGCTAGTTTTAATACATAGAAAGATAGCAGATGTGGCTTAGAAATGAGAGGTATAGAATCAAATTGACACTTACCGACATAACAGGCTTCAATATTCCATATGCAAATATTACTTGAATGAAGCAATATTTATATAATGAATTACCTACTGGCTTTTTGGTGTTCTTTCAGTTCTTTTATTTATTTTGTTACTCAACTGGTCACACAGTTAGGCTTTAAGTACTAAATTTTGTATATATTTTATTTAGAATTGGAAAAATATCAAACTATCCATTTACATTTTCCAGTTCTTTAAAAAATATAATCCTTAGGAAGTTTCAAATATTTTATAGTTTGAGTTTAATATTACATTTAAAATAACGTTCACGTACTGTGTGTGTGTGTGTGGGGGGGGAGCGATATAGAATCAAATTGACACTCACTGGCATAACAGGCTTCAAAATTCCATATGCAAATATTGCTTGAATGAAGCAATATTTATATAATGAATTATCCACTCGTGGATAGGCAGCCAATCAGAGCTCAGATAATGGACTTTCTCAACTTGACATAGTGAAACATTTCAGCTTTTATATAAACTGACTTTTTAGTGTTCTTTCAGTTCTTTTATTTATTTTGTTACTCAACTGGTCAAACAGCTGGACACTAAATACTAAATTCTATAAGAAGAAACAGATTCTTATGATAAATATGGGCATTTCTAACCCTCTGACCATCTAATAAAAAGTAACTCTGTAAAGAAAAATTGATCCGTAGTTATGGAAATACAACATATAGTTACGGTCAAGTGTCGTCTATTTTTTAAAATCCACAAATGAGCTTTGTTGCAGCTACTACTGACCATCCAAGAAGACATCATCGCAAGGGGTCAAGAGGAGCAACCAACAATCGAAGGCCCCATCGAGTAGCGTTGCAACAGTCCTGACAAACTCCTGTGCAGAGATACCTTAGATACTCGGGGACAGTGTCTAGTAGGCATTAAAGTTCTCTACTAACAATATATGTATTTACGCAAATGCTTTATGAAATTATAGGACCAATTATGAAACTTATTATCACCATCCGTGCATTATCTGTTATTTCAAATTAAGATAATTTATTCAGAATCTTAAAGAAAACAAGCGTGCGTGGTCCCCCTCTGTGTGTGACTCGATGTGGCGAGTGTAAAATGCAATAAATTTGGGCAATTGAGGGCATTTTTGACCCCCCTTTGACCCCGGGGGGGGGGGGTGAACCAGAATTTTTCTGAGGTCAAGGATGCTCATTTTATATCCAGAACAATTGCCTCTACATTTTGGCCAAGTTTCAGAAAAATTGAATGGATGGATCAAACGAAATAGGAGAAAAGGGTCATTTTTTTGGCATTTTGGAGGCTTTTGACCCCCTGAGGGCGCGAACCAGATTTTTTCCAAGGTCAGCGATACTTATTTTCTATTAGGAACCATTGCCTCCACATTTTGGCCAAGTTTCAGAGAAATTGAATGGATGGATGAAAAGTTATGGGGCAAAAGATGTCATTTTTTGCCATTTCGGGGCCTTTTGACTCCCTGGGGGGCTAACCAGATTTTTTTTCAAAAATCGGAGAATGTCACTTTCTAACCTGACCAAAGTTATAACTTCATGCAAAATTTCA
>OY744534.1:73534095-73566595 GCA_963556195.1 Sepiola atlantica
AAAAAGCAAAGACGCAAGTAAAAGAAAAAAAGTAATAAAGATGTACGAATTCCAATTTGATTTACGATTAGTTGATTTAAATCAGATATGCCATACTTTCCTTAAGTTCAGATTCAGTTTTATTTTCGCTCCCAGCCATAGAATAAAATTGCAGAATATACCAATAAAAAAAAGAAAAGTAAACAAAGAAATAATCTGTAGAATTTGGTATATTCGTACTACTGTTCTCATCTTGGGTGTTTTTATCACAACGTTTCGGCCGATCTAACCTTCGACCTTCTTCAGGTGTACATTGTCGAACTCGGGAATCTGGATGGAATTTCAAACGGAACTCTTGATTAAATCCACAGGGGTAGCATGCTCTCGTTCCATCTGCCATGACTGGGAAGAAGTCTTCAGTAATTCGCAATTCTTCATATCGCCCACACTGAGGATTGAACCTTCAACCTTCAGATAACTGTCACTTGGAACTGAATTTTACTTAGTACTATATCCACTGCGTCATTAAATATTTATAAAATCAAGTTAACGGCTTTTTTAATTCTCTTAAAGAGGCCCAATCCTATTTATTTGAAGAAGGTTTATAACAGTATTTTTAATAAAAAAATATTAATTATTTTTTACCTACAGGGACTAGTGTTTCTTGCTTTTGCAGTGATCAGTGTAGGAGATGATAATTGCTACTGGTCAAAGGTTTCAATCCTTGTCACAAAGTCATTTCACATTTTCAAAAAAACATAACATTCCTGTGAGATGTATTTTTACGACTCGTTTCCCTGAACCTTCAACCTTCAGATGACTGTCACTTAGAACTGAATTTTACTTAGTACTATATCCGCTGCACAATTCTTCGTATCGCCCGCTCTGAGGATTGAACCTTCAACCTTCAGATGACTGTCACTTAGAGCTGAATTTTACTTAGTACTATACCCGCTGCACAATTCTTTGTATCGCCCGCTCTGAGGATTGAACCTTCAACCTTCAGATGACTGTCACTTAGAACTGAATTTTACTTAGTACTATATCCGCTGCACCATGGGTCCTTATAAGATATAATAAGTGAAATGGAAGAGAAGGCAATTACCGGATGTTCGATCGCTTATTATTCAAACTTAAATTGTTTTTTGCATTATTGTAGAACACAGCAAACATATTTTGAATGCAGTTTTCATGTACCAATTTTCATAAACAAAGCGATTTCATTGGTTAACCGTCGCTGTTGATTATCGAATGAAAATAAATAGTGATATTATCGGGTCGTGTAATCAATTAAGATGTCTTTTTTTATGTAAATTTCGAAAAATGTGAATAAAATAATATTATGAATGAATTGATCCATTAGATTGGTTGGGAGGAGTCTCCCAAAATATGCAAATGGCTAAGCTGGGATGAAAGTTAATTGACAAGAACTGGATGGGAGTTTAAAATTAAAAAGATGGGAGAAATAAATAACGCCCACTAACTAGTTGGGACCACGCTATTTTATTTATATATTATTTATATTTTATTTATCTAAATCAGGGGCGGGCAAGCGTCCGGCCCGCCACCCTGCTAGGCTTTATTATTGCAATCCGGCCCGCGGACCTCCCAGTAAAACTCATATCATTTTGTGACATAGACGTAAAAGTAGGTTTCAATTAAGATTTACAGTGGGATAAAAATGTATGAATATCAGCGAGCGATGATGCATGTATATTTCATTTTTCTTTAACTATTAATTTCAAATCCTTGAAAAGAGGAAGAGAGAGGCAAAGAGGAAACGAGAGACGAGGAAAGGGCATGAAACATAGAACTTATGTGAGGTGTGTCAAAACGAATGCTGGATCAACTTGCTACTTGCCCCCGTCCTTTTTTTTTATGATTTCAAAATGGCTCTTCGTCGGCACCTGTTATAACATCACATATAGTTTGGGACCAGTTTTCATATAAACTGAGAATTTTCGCATCTCGACAGAAGGCAGCACCGATCAAGCAAACTTTATAACCGCAACAGCGCTCTTTAACATAAGCTTTGAGCCAGACTAGCTACACCAAAAACTGACTCTATAACAGTGTTAGAGAACTTAAGTGAAATTTTAGTGCCAAACTTAGTGTTCAAAAGAAGGTTTTTATACTGTATTGATTTTTCCGTACATAAAATGATCGATTGTTGTTTAATTTCTTTTTGAGACTTTATTTGTACCACTCGGCCCACTCGAATCAATCATCGTTCCGGCAACTTTTAACTTTCCGTGATCGAAGAACACAACATGAGGCAGAGGGCTGTGAGCTGTGTGAATTGCCACCCAGATGCCAAGATAAACTATGAGAAACCAGCACATACTGGCTCAAAGGACAACAATTGATCAGATGCAGAACATGGAATTGGCTAATACGAGTTCAAATAATCGTATCTTTTGCATTTGCTTATACATAATACAATTGGGAAATATATAAACACGTCTCCCACTTTGGATGAAATATCAATTCATCTTCATGACTCATTGACAATAAGTATCTTGTTTCAACATTCTTCTTCTGGAGTCATTCATCAACTGATAGTAAAACAGTCATTATGTTTTTTCTTAAGGCTAATTGTATATGCGGCATGCCAAACCTGCATATAGTCCATAGTACTCCACTAACTTGAGCAGTTAAATCAGATTTAACCATTTATATCCATTCATAGCTTTTGAGGATGTTTTAGGACCTGCAATGTCGCATGAAACCACTTTTTCACCGAAAAATGATGGATTTTGAGTCCCGTGGAGCCCTAACGGCTATTTTTGGCCTGCACCTTCTGAATTTTGCAAAATTATCAAAATGTTTAATTGTTTAGTGTTATTTATGTATAAATGAACAAAAAAAAATACTACTCGCATGAATCTGAAATTTTCACCCATTACGTCCCACCCCTAATGTTAGAATTTATTGGTCCTTGGCCCCATACCCCAAATGGTATCATGGATACATTTGAATGGACAAAACTCAAAGAAATTACCGTCCAAAATCAATTGCAAATAACATTTTCTAACTATTCTGTAATTTCACCTAATAATGTTATAAACAAAAGATATTGAAAAAATTCAATTAATAACAAACCAGCAACCGGAAGTGAAATTCAGTCACGAATGATTGAATTTCACTTCCGGTTGCTGGTTCGTTATTAATTGAATTTTTACAGTATCTTTTGTTTATTAAATTGGTAGGTGAAAGTACAGAATAGTTAGAAAATGTTACGAATGGCTTTTCTAAATAATAACGTTAAAATTTAGAAAAGCCATTCTTAACATGGGGGGAAGGACAACCGGAAGTGAAATTCAATCACGAATGATTGAATTTCACTTCCGGTTGCTGGTTCGTTATCAATTGAATTTTTACAGTATCTTTTGTTTATTAAATTGGTAGGTGAAAGTACAGAATAGTTAGAAAATGTTACGAATGGCTTTTCTAAATAATAACGTTATACTTTAGAAAAGCCATTCTTAACATGGGGGGAAGGACAACCGGAAGTGAAATTCAGTCACGAATCGTAAAGATAACTGTTTATTAATCCACCAAGGAGGTTGTGTATCCAGTAGAGTTTGTATCTATGTTTGCTTGTGTACAGCCAATCGTTTGAAAAAGTGCTACACCTCTGCAAACCGTTTTAAATAACCTAAAATAGATTTATATATCAAATAAATTATGTATTCAATATTCACTTCTACGATCCTATTAGTTTTTTTACTTATTTAAATGTGTCTTCTTATTTAATTAATTTGTTACATAATTAGCAAACCGTATTTGTCATTTACTTCTATCTTCTTTATCATCTAATAAAGGGATACATTTATTTTATGCTTTGCAACTTGTGTTCAATTAATCATATAAAATAGGTTGTTTTGACATTAAATAACTCAACAAGGGTTGATTTTCCCTTCTGAACATGCATTGCGATTCATGTTATGTTCAGCAATGGTGCAATGCACGCGTGTTACAAACGACAGACCTGTGATATATGGTTCGGGGTTTGACCACCCAGAATTTGATTTCACCACTTGGAAAAGTAATCACCTCCTAATTGCAGAAGGACATGCTCAGAAGGCAAGCCACTCGAGATTCTACATAAGTTATAACCACTTCAACTAATAGACTTACTGGTCAGTCCGTTTTTATGTCCAGTGATTAAAAAGATGATAATTCTCAAATGGTTTCTGTGCAGTCTAAATAGGACTTTCATTTGATCTCTCTCTCTCTCTCTCTCTCTCTCTCTCTCTTTCTCACTAGATCTCTCTCTCTCTCTCTTTCTCACTAGATCTCTCTCTCTCTCTCACTAGATCTCTCTCTCTCTCTTTCTCACTAGATCTCTCTCTCTCTTTCTCACTAGATCTCTCTCTCTCTCGCACTAGATCTCTCTCTCTCACTAGATTTCTCTCTCTCACTAGATTTCTCTCTCTCACTAGATCTCTCTCTCTCTCTTTCTCACTAGATCTCTCTCTCTCTCACTAGATCTCTCTCTCTCTCTCTCTCTCTCACTAGATCTCTCTCTCTCTCTCACTAGATCTCTCTCTCTCTCTCACTAGATCTCTCTCTCTCTCTCTCACTAGATCTCTCTCTCTCTCTCACTAGATCTCTCTCTCTCTCAATATATATATATATATATATATATATATATATATATATATATTCTAGGCAAAACGGATATGAATTTGATCTGGTGTTTGAGCCAGCTGGCGAGAAGGCTGTGTACTCTGCTCATCAGGAGATGTTTTGATTCAGTTGTGCTTCGAGTTCTGATTTTAAATCTGTCGTTTGGCAGAGAAAGCAGGTGTCATTTTAAAGCTCTCAAAATAAAACATTGCTACTTGTTTTAAAACTCAGACTTGTCATTTTATTTTGAAGAAAAATCTATTCATTACAACAGTGACCGAAACAACATGATTGAACAAAACAAGTCATTTCGTACCCCCAATCCACAATCGAACCCAAGTCAACTTTTAGATCAACTGCATATTTTAACTGATTCCGGGGAGATGGGTGAGAAGCAACAGTAGAATAGAGAGTGGTATCATCAGGTACATTGACCATGATTTTAATAATTCATTAAAAATGAACAAAAAAATCCTTTATAATTGATGGAATTTTCAGTGTCAAACTCACATTGTGTCCCTGGTGATACCAGATCAGGCTGCCCTGTGGCTCCCTGAGACGAAATTCACCTACATTGACGTTTTTTGTTTTTTTTTGTTTTTTTTGTAAAACTTAATTATGTTCTACAAAACCAAAAACAAAAACAACAGCCCCTCTCCCTTTCTCCCTCCCCTTTTTTATTTTATTTTTAGAACTTGAAGCATAAAAACTTTTACTATAATGGCCGGATTCGACATTGAATAACCCAAGAAGGGTTGATATGCCGTAAAACAAAACTACCAAACCAAAAACGATGATTAAACATTTGAAGATATAAAGAACTTGAAGCATAAAAACTTTTACTATAATGACCAGATTCGACATTAAATAACCCAAAAAGGGTTGATATGCCGTAAAACAAAACTACCAAACCAAAAACGATTATTAAACATTTGAAGATATAAAGAACTTGAAGCATAAAAACTTTTACTATAATGACCAGATTCGACATTAAATAACCCAAAAAGGGTTGATATGCCGTAAAACAAAACTACCAAACCAAAAACGATGATTAAACATTTGAAGATATAAAGAACTTGAAGCATAAAAACTTTTACTATAATGACCAGATTCGACATTAAATAACCCAAAAACTGTTGATATGCCGTAAAACAAAACTACCAAACCAAAAACGATGATTAAACATTTGAAGATATAAAGAACTTGAAGCATAAAAACTTTTACTATAATGACCAGATTCGACATTAAATAACCCAAAAAGGGTTGATATGCCGTAAAACAAAACTACCAAACCAAAAACGATGATTAAACATTTGAAGATATAAAGAACTTGAAGCATAAAAACTTTTACTATAATGACCAGATTCGACATTAAATAACCCAAAAAGGGTTGATATGCCGTAAAACAAAACTACCAAACCAAAAACGATGATTAAACATTTGAAGATATAAAGAACTTGAAGCATAAAAACTTTTACTATAATGACCAGATTCGACATTAAATAACCCAAAAAGGGTTGATATGCCGTAAAACAAAACTACCAAACCAAAAACGATGATTAAACATTTGAAGATATAAAGAACTTGAAGCATAAAAACTTTTACTATAATGACCAGATTCGACATTAAATAACCCAAAAAGGGTTGATATGCCGTAAAACAAAACTACCAAACCAAAAACGATGATTAAACATTTGAAGATATAAAGAACTTAAAGCATAAAAACTTTTACTATAATGACCAGATTCGACATTAAATAACCCAAAAAGGGTTGATATGCCGTAAAACAAAACTACCAAACCAAAAACGATTATTAAACATTTGAAGATATAAAGAACTTGAAGCATAAAAACTTTTACTATAATGACCAGATTCGACATTAAATAACCCAAAAAGGGTTGATATGCCGTAAAACAAAACTACCAAACCAAAAACGATGATTAAACATTTGAAGATATAAAGAACTTGAAGCATAAAAACTTTTACTATAATGACCAGATTCGACATTAAATAACCCAAAAACTGTTGATATGCCGTAAAACAAAACTACCAAACCAAAAACGATGATTAAACATTTGAAGATATAAAGAACTTGAAGCATAAAAACTTTTACTATAATGACCAGATTCGACATTAAATAACCCAAAAAGGGTTGATATGCCGTAAAACAAAACTACCAAACCAAAAACGATGATTAAACATTTGAAGATATAAAGAACTTGAAGCATAAAAACTTTTACTATAATGACCAGATTCGACATTAAATAACCCAAAAAGGGTTGATATGCCGTAAAACAAAACTACCAAACCAAAAACGATGATTAAACATTTGAAGATATAAAGAACTTGAAGCATAAAAACTTTTACTATAATGACCAGATTCGACATTAAATAACCCAAAAAGGGTTGATATGCCGTAAAACAAAACTACCAAACCAAAAACGATGATTAAACATTTGAAGATATAAAGAACTTGAAGCATAAAAACTTTTACTATAATGACCAGATTCGACATTAAATAACCCAAAAACTGTTGATATGCCGTAAAACAAAACTACCAAACCAAAAACGATGATTAAACATTTGAAGATATAAAGAACTTGAAGCATAAAAACTTTTACTATAATGACCAGATTCGACATTAAATAACCCAAAAAGGGTTGATATGCCGTAAAACAAAACTACCAAACCAAAAACGATTATTAAACATTTGAAGATATAAAGAACTTGAAGCATAAAAACTTTTACTATAATGACCAGATTCGACATTAAATAACCCAAAAAGGGTTGATATGTCGTAAAACAAAACTACCAAACCAAAAACGATGATTAAACATTTGAAGATATAAAGAACTTGAAGCATAAAAACTTTTACTATAATGACCAGATTCGACATTAAATAACCCAAAAAGGGTTGATATGCCGTAAAACAAAACTACCAAACCAAAAACGATGATTAAACATTTGAAGATATAAAGAACTTGAAGCATAAAAACTTTTACTATAATGACCAGATTCGACATTAAATAACCCAAAAAGGGTTGATATGCCGTAAAACAAAACTACCAAACCAAAAACGATGATTAAACATTTGAAGATATAAAGAACTTGAAGCATAAAAACTTTTACTATAATGACCAGATTCGACATTAAATAACCCAAAAAGGGTTGATATGCCGTAAAACAAAACTACCAAACCAAACCACATTGTGTCCACGAAGGGTTTTTATTAAATACAACATTCTATATACAAACTGATCAAGCGTTATGCTACAACCATGTTGATATATATATATATATAATTTTTTTAGAATTTGATTGTGCCTAGAGATGAGCCAAATAACAATCTGCCGACTTGCAACCTTCTATGATCAAAGCACACAACCGACAGTGGAGGGCAGTGGCATGGAGAAGTCTAGTGATGCCTAGTACTAACTCCTGGATGTTATGCTCCAAAAACTCAAGTATAAGTCCTAGTACTGAAAAATATTATGAGAAATGGAGATAGTTCGAATATGATTGGATGCTTCCCACAAACTTGGATGTCTGGAGCATCCTCTCTCTACCCTGGCTTCTGTACGTCATTGGTGGACGGATGAGGGCTATGTGAATCACCAACCAGATAGACCACAGAGGAGAAAACTGACTTCAGGCAGCTTAAAAGCTTACACGCATAATTATGGATTAATAGTATTGATTCCTTTCTCTTCATCTCCATGTACAGTCTTCTATTAGTGTCATGCATGAATGATCACTGTAGATCCAATACGATTTGAATTAAACATAACTAATTTCATAGGCCGCGACAGTATCCATTGGACGAATCACATAGCCTCGAACTGGAGAAGAGACAAACGCAAGAATAAGAAGCAAGTTGATCATTGTGAATTTTAAATTAGAGGCAATAGAATTAGTCGAGACTGCCTTTATATTTAGCCCAAGTTTTCTTCAGATCAATAAATTCGATATCTTTGTGATCTGTTTCGCAATCGAACAGCCGAAAAGCAGAAGAATATTGCAAGATGTGGAGATGCATCTTAGACACAAAGTCTTGAATTTTTGTAAAAGTCGCAGGGATTTAAATCCTCAGAAGGTGCTTAACTCAGCAAGTACTTCACTTATACCCCCGACCAACCCGATTATAAGCAAAATCTCACCCCTTCACTGTAGAGGTCCCCAAATGCCAGAAAACTTTCTATCTTAATAGCTTCTTTTCTCGAACCGCTTGTCTTTGAAATTCCCTCCCTGCTCCCCGTTTCCCTGACCGTACAAACATGCAGAAATTTAAATGTAATGTGAACAAATATCTTGCTGCAAAATTCCCCTACTTCGGTTGCTCCCTATAAATCTGACCTCCAATCAGAGTAGCTCCTTATGCTTCAGTGAGGGTATGCCTTGTTTTTGGTGAATAAAAGTTAAAACAACAACAAAAATCTAGTTATATATTGCTTAATCAGCCTGGGTTTGATGAAGCATGGAAGTTTATTTAACCCTTCTGAACGACGATACCGCAAGGACAGGTACAAAATCGTAAACCTCTATCAGACTTAGTTGGGAGGTGACGGTGGTTGAGTGGATAACGACACGGACTGAAGACCTGGGTGTTCCAAGTTCGAATCCAGTCGGTTCAACAGTACTACTTTCACTTGGCAACCTTCTTGTGGTCCTTCCCGTGAGTACCCGATGTCTTTCTAGAAAGTATTCTAACTAAAAAAATATCGGGGAAACTAATGCCAACACCAGAATCATTTGATTCACACGAAAGAAGAAGAAGACTTAGTCCACTTCTTCTGTGCGAAGATCTCCATGAGACAAACAAAAAACACGCATATAAATGTAATTGTAGAAAAAATTAGTAAAAGGAATATTCTATATGCTAACAAATATAAACCCTTTCCACCGGGTTCAAGCATTTGATAATTCAAGCAGAAGTTTTTTATTTTTTTATTTTTTTTTTACGGCAAATCAACCCTTTTAGAACCATTCAATACTGAAACACGATATCTATATTAAACGATTCACTGCATACAATTAATTGAACCCAAGTTTCTATTTGACACACAATTTAGGGAAATTCAAGTTCATGCCTTTCCCAATAGTATTTGTGTGTAAAAGACCACAAGACTTAAGGAGAGTAGAAAGTGACTGGTGGGTTTACTTCCGGCAGCCTCGTAACTCGCGCTTCCCTTATCTTGTCCTTTAGTCCTCACATTTCATGAGCAATGTTTCTGACAAAGGGGAAAGAATTGCTGTTTTCTGGGTCAGAATCTATCCAAATAACACTTATCGTTGGCTGGATTTTGACCTTGAAGTAGTATTTTTTTTTCTTTTTGCTCTTTACATCAAGTAGCTTCATGCCTTGTCCATAACAAAAAAAACAAAAAAACAATAAATCTGATAGTCGATTCGATAACCCGTAGCCATATCCGTTAGGCCAATCATGCAAGACATGTTCATAACCGTTTATGTGCTGCATTTTTTGGTGATATCATAGTTGGATAGGCATGTTATAACATGATGATAATAGCGCTTGGACTATGGCTATTTTTTAAGCATATGAATATCATGGCATATTCCAATATATTTTTTAATGGTGGCCATCTTGAATATATAATAAAGTTATTCAAGTTAATTATATTCTATTTACTTGTCATATATATATATATATATATATATATATATATATATATATATATATATATATAGTCTAAAGAAGCTTTGAGTTATTTTAAACAAAAAGACAAAAAAAAAAAAAAGAAGAAAAATGCAGTTTAAATTCCCAGAGAAACTAACTAAATCCAAAATAGTGTAGACTTAACATTTGTTGGAAAATTCATAAATAAATAATATATAATAGTAAGTAAATAAAATAAAAAGGGGGATTAAGTATCTAACAGGGAAACAAAAGCAGGAGACCTTAACGTAAGCATCTAATATTAACACGGGGATCTTCAGCTGTTTACCATGTAACTGTTTCGGAGATTTAAAAACAGGACAGTTATATGCATGGCTCTCCAATGGTACAGATAAAACTACCATTTCCCCAATAATAAAGTGTCGAAATAATTCAGCTTAAAATTTCACTTATATATACATAAATAAATAATAATAAAATAATAACAATAATAATAATAATCATAATATACTACCCTTAAGACTACCGTGTGATATGGTAATTTGCATATCAAATAAAATTCTTTATAACAATAGTAATACTAGTAATAATAATAATATTAATAATATATATATATATATATATATATGTATAAAATATGAAACTAAAAGTATACTTTTAGTAAGTAGAACCTATAGTGAAATGGTTTAAGCTTAATATACGAAATAGAGCAATTATAAATGTAGATGTAATCTATGTAATTCCTCTGATGATAAGATTTTAATCTTTGAAAAGCCTTGGCTTAAGGAACGAATAATAAACATGTTTTTACCGAGTACACCTTGCATTGAACAATCGAAGTTGAAATAAATTTGTCATTCGTACAGGTTTATCCCTCTTCTTTCATCTATCGTTATATATATATATATATATATATATATATATATATATATATATATATATATATATGTATATATATATTAATTTTTAGGCAAATAAAAGTAATCCATGGACACGTCATCAGCATGGCTAGGATCGAACCCTTAATGTTAATATCTATAGTGTGATGTTTTACCATCAGGCCATGACGCCTTGCCGGAAATATGTACGATTTTTTATCGTCTATTAAGTTACGTAGCTTTCGGTTTTACTGGCGATAGAACAGCGTTATTTTTTTAGTATTTTTCCACTTCCTAAGCGGCCAAGAATATGCAGAATATTGCATTAAGTCGCCCTTATAATTCCGTAAGAATAAAACGTATGCGTATGTAGATAATATTTAAAATATTTATTATTAAAAATAATTATTTATAGCTCCTTTCTTAGCTGGGTCCTTTAATGAAGAGATAAAAGAAGCTAGAAAGAGGTATTTTAAATAAATAGTAATAGTTGCGGATTATGAAATTCAGTGCTCGTGCCTTCAAAAAGTTGCTTTCATTATTGGTTTAGAAAAACATATATCAATATATAAGTAATAATTCAAAAAGAAAAAAAGTAAATATATTATATTAATAATAAAAAATTAAATGACCAAAGAAACGTTAGCGATTCGAACAAGCACTCTTCAGAGTGTGTTACCAAGCACTCAAACCTATCAAATGTGTTCAAAGGGGTTTCGAATCACATGACCGGTAGTGAATAGTCATATCTCTATGTTGATGAGTCCCGATTATAAAGGACGAAACGTATACGTACATAGATAATAAACAATAACAAATATTTATTATTTGTAGCTCCTTGTTTTGAATTCCTCCGTCAATAGCTTCAAATTACTACTAATCCTATTAGACTTTTGACGTTTTCAATCTGCCGTCGGATTTCAATCAGCAGGCGATATTCAAGCACTGATGATTTTTTCTCTCTCTCTTTTTCTTCTTCAGTAGCTTTCGGCAGTCAAATGACGATTTTATCTTTTCTTTCTTTTGCTCTCGCTTCTTCTTCTTCTTCTTCTTCTTCTTCTTCTTCTTCTTCTTCTTCTTCAACTGACGTTCTAAAGACACTGGTCGATTGGTCTCTCTTTCTTCTTCTTCCTCTTCTTCATCTTCTTTTTCTTTCTCTTTTCATAACATTCCTCGCGTCCCTACTCCCTTTTTGTTGTTCTCTGCATGTGACATTTTCTTCCAATCGCATTCTTTGTATAAATTTGAAAACTTTTCCGTTTTGAAATAAAGTTTATCAACCGAATGAAAATGGCCGTATCTTAATGACCGAAATATCTCGGCAGAACTTTACAACATGAGTTTTTCAGTTTATTTTTGTTAGTTGTTGAATTACTTATCCTTTATTCCATTTTTATTTTTACATATTGTCTGAAACATTGTTTCTTTTTTCTCATATATATATGTATATATATATATATATATATATATATATATATATATATATATATATATATATATATATATATATATATATATATATACACACACATAGACATGGAATAAGTAAATAGACACCCGTATTATCAGTTTTAACGAAGACTGCTGTAAGAGGGTCCTGAAGGATCTAGGCAAGATAATATTGATTATTCTCTCTTATTGATGAATTGGAAAGTGAAATCCTGAGGTTTGCAGCGATTTGCGCTCATTAAGCCCACCTACATATTAACTTATAATATAGCTCCTCTGAAACTCTGAGAATCCTAATGCTTCTTTGGCCTTGTGTCATACTTAAATGATAGATATATAATAGATATATTTATATCTGAATTGCAAAAAAAATGTCAATTAGTATAAAATATTGATGTTTCAAAGTTTTGCTGCTGCTTTGTACAGCTCCGGGTGCTGGCCGTCGGCAAAAGAAGCAGAAACTTTAAACATGTATGAACTAGTTTTGTGGTGTGTCTATTTACTTCGTTTTTATGTCAGTCTGTCAGTCTGTCTGTCTGTCTGTCTGTCTCTCTCTCTCTCTCTCTCTCTATATATATATATATATATATATATAAATATTTAATATTTATTCATAAATATTATAATAAGCCCCTTTAAGAAATTAAAGTTGAGCACTCTCGGGATGTTAAAAATAGACTGTCAAAAAGCTCCAATGCAAAGTTCCGAATAAGTTCGTAGAACACTCTCGACTAGTCTTCTATCTGGGCCCGCTTCTAGGTACATATAGATCTTAATTTCCCTTAATAACGTGACAGTTTCTGTTGGCCGAGTGGATATGGCGACTCTGTGAACCAGGTTCGCGCCTCTCGACCATCTGAAAGTATTACTTTCCTGCACTGATGAGAGCAATAAGCTTGAAACGCTAACGTCTGTAGGTATTAATAATTTAATATTTATTTATAAATATTGTATATATATATATATATATATATATATATATATATATATATATATATATATATATATATATAATAAATGAATTAAGAAGGCTGGAGGCAATGCAGAGTGCCGGATTGATGAGAAGCTGGAAAGAACAAAAATAATAAATCGAAGGAGAGGACTTACTAATCAAGTATCAGTCACAGTTATCCCCCTTACACCGGTTTTGTCTTACGGTTAAAATCCAAATTTAACTAGATTCACTGAAGCCTACATTAAATATATAAATTTCTATAATTAGTAACAAATTTCATTAATTTGATAATCTAATTCAAGAAAACCCACAAGTAATAATATTCCTTGAATATATCATAACCAATGAAAATTTAATTTTTAAAAAATTAATTAACTACTTTATATTAAAAACATAACAAAAAAAATGAAAAAAAACACACACAAACAAATAAAAGTTTATTACTACAAAAAAAGTTAATTAATAACCATGTAATGCCCAATTATTTAATTTAATATTACACACTTATTTTTGAACACCATATATACAGAACATAATTTAAGGAAATTTAAAATTTATCGATTTATTATTTTCTGCGGGATTGATTTGTTCCAGTCCTACTTGTCATCCATTTTGGCAAATTCCACACAGTCGGAAGTTTCTTTTGTGTCCATTTTTGACAAAGGGAAAATTCTCCCGAAATATCAAATGATTCTTAATCATCATTCGGCCACAGCTGGCATCACACTTGCTGTTATGTAAGATTGTAAAGAAAAATAAATAGTAAGTCTTCTCCTTCGATTGATTATTTTTGTTCTTTCCAGCTTCTCAACAATCCGGCACTCTGCATTGCCTCCAGCCTTCTTAATAGATTTATTACAATTCCCAGCAATGCTTCAAGCAAACTACCATTCATTCTCTCTCTCTCATATATATATATATATATATATATATATATATATATATATATATATATATATATATATAATATACGTATATATATACAGTATATATACATATATATATATATAAATATATATATATATATAATATATACATATATATATACATTATATATATGTATATAAATATATATATATATATATATACATATATCTATATATACATTATATATATACATACATATAATATATACATATATATATATTATATATAATATATACATATATATATAGATTATATATAATATATACATACATTATATATATATACATACATATAATATATACATATATATAGCTTATATATAATACATACATATATATATAGATTATATATAATATATACATATATATTGATTATATATAATATATACATATATATTATATATACATAATATATACATATATATTATATATACATAATATATACATATATATTATATATACATAATATATACATATATATACATATATATATATATATACATATATATATATATATATATATATATATATATGAGAGAGAGAGAGCGAGCAGCTAAAGAAGAGAGAGAGGGAGGGAAGTTGATAGAGAAAGAGAGAGAGAGAGAAAATAAAAGTTGTAAAAGAAAGATGCTATACACTTTTTAACTCTTCTATTGTGTTGTCCATGCCCCCCGCCCCGGGCAACGCCAGGAACAAATGCTAGTCTTTTATATATATATATATATATATATATATAAACAGAAGCACGAAGATACACTCTACGCATATCTGCGATAGAATACTGAATTTCAAGTGATTATTTAAGATCTCCTTTTATAGATAATGCTAAAAGGATGATGCGATAAATTTACAAAGGAAACCATGTTTGCAGATGCTATTTGTTCAAAGCACCTTTGCAAAATAAAAATAAAACTTAGCGTTTCCTACTTAATGACAATTATCAATAGGAATGGCTGGCGCCAATTATAAATGCTTCGAACTCTGGCAAGACTCTTTATCCGTAATAAATTGATGCTTTGAAAAGACGGAATGTACACCTTTTATATAAGCGATAATTAATGTATGTATTATGTATAAGCGATAATGAATCTATGAATTATATATGTATATATATATATATATATATATATATATATATATACATATATATATATATACGTATATATATATATTCCATGAAAAATGCCAGTATACTGAAATCATATGCGCTTAATAGGGTTAAGATGAAAATTCATATACACTAAATGTACAAAAGCAAGGAAATTCCCAAATTTTTACACTTTTATTGTCATTAAGAGTATGACTATATATCAACTAAACCATTTCATTATCACATCATTACAGTATAAATCTCTATGCATGAGTGGATGAAGTGTGTGAGGTGCCCTGAAGAAAAATTCCTACCAGTAAAATATATAGCCCTGTTGTGCTTGCATACCCTTAATGACAATAAAAGTGTAAAAATTTTGGAATTTCCTTGCTTTTGTACATTCAGTGTATATGAATTTTCATCTTAACCCTATTAAGGGCATATGATTTCAGTATACTGGCATTTTTCATGGAATGTCACTACTTTTGTAAAGTTTTTAAAGGTTTTTTGGAATTTTCTGGAAAACTAAGGTATATGGTAAACTGAAATTAAAATGCCATCAACTAGACCCTAGAACCTCTATCTCTGCCAAAAATCAGCTGAATCCATCAAATAGTTGATGAGATACAGGGTGGCACATACGTACACACAGATAACATGATTTCATGATTGAACTTTCTGGATCTCTGAGTTGTCTTAACTAATGATGTTGAAATTCTACACACTTATAGAACCTATCAAATAAAAATGTTGTGCAA
Organism: Sepiola atlantica; assembly: GCA_963556195.1. Classification (NCBI taxonomy): domain Eukaryota; kingdom Metazoa; phylum Mollusca; class Cephalopoda; order Sepiida; family Sepiolidae; genus Sepiola; species Sepiola atlantica. The sequence continues at coordinate 73,550,398 of OY744534.1, forward strand.
AGTTTTAACTAATTTGGTTTATTGGTTTTTGAGTTATGATTGATCAAAGAAATGAGATTTCCAGCATAGGCCATTTTTGAAGTCTATTAAGGGATAGAGCGCTCTCGCGCCTCCCTTGATATAATTATTTCCACAATCAGACAATGCCGCAGCCCACAACCCATGAAAGCCAGAAACCGGAAATCCTAGATTCGAGTTTCGCCCTCCTTTGGGCTCACCAGTAGAACATATCCGAACTCAGGATTCGAAACCTGAGTCACTTGCATGCGAGACGAGTACTGAGCCACCTGGCCATATACAAGAAAGTCTATTAACTTACACAGATTAAACAAACCGTGACAAAGGCCGACTGTGGAATATACCTACTCTTCTCAACAAGGGGTGTAGTCATCCAACTACTGAGAACCCAGGCTGATGTCTCATAAGTAAGAGAAATATATATATATATATATATATACTTATCTTTATTTATACAGACATGCACATAATCTGTGACACTGGCATGTCGATGTTATTGATCAACAGCTGTTAGAAGTGAGATCTCATCAGACAGAATGAAAATCTGACCCTTCCCTTAGGTCATATTCGGGAAGAACCTTTCATTCTGCCTGATGAGATCTCAGTTTCTAACAAATGTTGATCTATAACATCGACATGCCAGTGTCGCAGATTATGTGCATGTCTGTATAAATAAAAATAATCTGTATGTCTGTCTGTCTGTCTGTCTGTCTGTCTGTTTGTTTGTATGTCCAGATACTCCTCCGAGAGGACCCAACAAACAGTCACGCGGTTGACATCATCATGACCGGCCAGCCCCGGGACGTGTAATATCTCAGAACCGGAAATAGAAATTGACTCTTTGGGGGTCGACTGAGCACTTTTCTCCAATGGGGGTGTGTTTTTTTCCTCGATTTTCAACGTTGTTTAGTACTAATTTGAGAAAAAAACAATGACATCATGTAGAATGCACCGTCATGATTTTTAACAGGAAATGACGTCAGAGAGAATCACTAACGGCACTTTTTTGAACATGAGTTTATAGTGAAGCAAGTGTTGCTTAATTACTAACGGCACTTTTTTGAACATGAGTCCATAATGAAGCAAGGGTTGCTTAATTACTAACGGCACTTTTTTGAACATGAGTCCATAATGAAGCAAGGGTTGCGTAACTCCAGACGGCACTTTTTGATACATGCGTTTATAGTGACGCAAGTGTTGTTTAATCAATAACGGCACTTTTTTTAACATGAGTTCATAGTGAAGCAAGGGTTGCTTATTCTAACCGCATTTCTTCTGTTGACATGATACCATCCTCACAGGTATTACCTCCTCCTTTTTGAGAGGTGTGAAGTTAGTGTATTATCAGTAAAATTAAAGTAATAAATAATTATGCACCACCATTGTTTTCACTTATATTTGTATACATGTTAAATAACGTCTCAATCAGTAGAATTAAAGGAAAAACTAATTATGCTCCGCCATTGTTTTCACTTATATTTGTATACATGTTAAATAACGTGTCAATAAGTAAATTAAGAAAAGAGATAATTATGCTCCGCCATTGTTTTCACTAATATTTGTATACATATAAAAAACGTCTCAATAAGTAAAGTAAGAAGAGAAATTATTATGCTCCGCCATTGTTTTCACTAATATTTGTATACATGTTAAATAACGTGTCAATAAGTAATGTAATAAGAGAAATAATTATGCTCCGCCGTTGTTTTCACTAATATTTGTATACATGTTAAATAACGTGTCAATAAGTAAAGTAAGAAGAGAAATAATTATGCTCCGCCATTGTTTTCACTAATATTTGTAACTTAAAATATTTCTCAGGGTTGAAGGAGAGTAAAAAATTGGTTGGGATGGGAGGGGGGCGTGAGAGATTGAGTGGTCGGGGAAAATTTTAGGGGTCAGGCCGAACTTTTTAGGGGTCAGGACGAACTTTTTAGGGGTCAGGCCAAATTTTTTTGTTTTTTTTTGTTTTGAAGTCAAAATATTTTTCAGGGTTGGGGGAGAGTGAAAAATTAAGGGGCTGGAGAGATTTAGGGGTCGGGGAAAATTTTAGGGGTCAGGACGAACTTTTTAGGGGTCAGGGCAAATTTTTTTTTTTTTTTTTTTTGAAGTCAAAATATATCTCATGGTTGGGGGAGAGTGAAAAATTAGGGGGCTAGAGAGATTTAGGGGTCGGGGAAAATTTTAGGGGTCAGGACGAACTTTTTAGGGGTCAGGCCAAATTTTTTTGTTTTTTTTTTGTTTTGAAGTCAAAATATATCTAAGGGTTGTGGGAGAGTGAAAAATTAGGGGGCTGGAGAGATTTAGGGGTCGGGGAAAATTTTAGGGGTCAGCACGAACTTATTAGGGGTCAGGCCAAATGTTTTTGTTTTTTTTTGTTTTTTTTTGTTTTGAAGTCAAAATATTTCTCAGGGTTGGGGGAGAGTGAAAAATTAGGGGGCTGGAGAGATTTAGGGGTCGGGGAAAATTTTAGGGGTCAGGACGAACTTTTTAGGGGTCAGGCCAAATTTTTTTGTTTTTTTTTGTTTTGAAGTCAAAATATTTCTCAGGGTTGGGGGAGAGTGAAAAATTAGGGGGCTGGAGAGATTTAGGGGTCGGGGAAAATTTTAGGGGTCAGGACGAACTTTTTAGGGGTCAGGCCAGATTTTTTTGTTTTTTTTTTGGTTTTGAACTCAAAATATTTCTCATGGTTGGAAGAGAGTGAAAAATTAGGGGGCTGGAGAGATTTAGGGGTCGGGGACAATTTTAGGGGTCAGGACGAACTTTTTAGGGGTCAGGCCAAATTTTTTTGTTTTTTTTTGTTTTGAAGTCAAAATATTTCTCAGGGTTGGGGGAGAGTGAAAAATTAGGGGGCTGGAGAGATTTAGGGGTCGGGGAAAATTTTAGGGGTCAGGACGAACTTTTTAGGGGTCAGGCCAAATTTTTTTTTTTTTTTTTTTTGAAGTCAAAATATATCTCATGGTTGGGGGAGAGTGAAAAATTAGGGGGCTAGAGAGATTTAGGGGTCGGGGAAAATTTTAGGGGTCAGGACGAACTTTTTAGGGGTCAGGCCAAATTTTTTTGTTTTTTGTTTGTTTTGAAGTCAAAATATTTCTCAGGGTTGGGGGAGAGTGAAAAATTAGGGGGCTGGAGAGATTTAGGGGTCGGGGAAAATTTTAGGGGTCAGGACGAACTTTTTAAGGGTCAGGCCAGATTTTTTTTGTTTTTTTTTGGTTTTGAACTCAAAATATTTCTCATGGTTAGAGGAGAGTGAAAAATTAGGGGGCTAGAGAGATTTAGGGGTCGGGGACAATTTTAGGGGTCAGGACGAACTTTTTAGGGGTCAGGCCAAATTTTTTTGTTTTTTTTTGTTTTTTTTGTTTTGAAGTCAAAATATGTCTAATGGTTGGGGGAGAGTGAAAAATTAGGGGGCTAGAGAGATTTAGGGGTCGGGGAAAATTTTAGGGGTCAGGGCGAACTTTTTAGGGGTCAGGCCAAATTTTTTTGTTTTTTTTTGTTTTGAAGTCAAAATATTTCTCATGGTTGGAGGAGAGTGAAAAATTAGGGGGCTGGAGAGATTTAGGGGTCGGGGAAAATTTTAGGGGTCAGGACGAACTTTTTAGGGGTTAGGCCAAATTTTTTGTGTTTTTTTTTGTTTTGAAGTCAAAATATATCTCATGGTTGGGGGAGAGTGAAAAATTAGGGGGCTGGAGTGATTTAGGGGTCGGGGAAAATTTTAGGGGTCAGGGCGAACTTTTTAGGGGTCAGGCCAAATTTTTTTGTTTTTTTTTGTTTTGAAGTCAAAATATTTCTCATGGTTGGAGGTGAGTGAAAAATTAGGGGGCTGGAGAGATTTAGGGGTCGGGGAAAATTTTAGGGGTCAGGACGAACTTTTTAGGGGTTAGGCCAAATTTTTTGTGTTTTTTTTTTGTTTTGAAGTCAAAATATATCTCATGGTTGGGGGAGAGTGAAAAATTAGGGGGCTGGAGAGATTTAGGGGTCGGGGAAAATTTTAGGGGTCACGACGAACTTTTTAGGGGTCAGGCCAAATTTTTTTGTTTTTTTTTGTTTTGAAGTCAAAATATATCTCATGGTTGGGGGAGAGTGAAAAATTAGGGGGCTGGAGAGATTTAGGGGTCGGGGAAAATTTTAGGGGTCACGACGAACTTTTTAGGGGTCAGGCCAAATTTTTTTGTTTTTTTTTTGTTTTTTTTTGTTTTGAAGTCAAAATATTTCTCAGGGTTGGGGGAGAGTGAAAAATTAGGGGGCTGGAGAGATTTAGGGGTCGGGGAAAATTTTAGGGGTCAGGACGAACTTTTTAGGGGTCAGGCCAAATGTTTTTGTTTTTTTTTGTTTTGAAGTCAAAATATTTTTCATGATTGGAGGAGAGTGAAAAATTAGGGGGCTGGAGAGATTTAGAGGTCGGGGAAAATTTTAGGGGTCAGGACGAACTTTTTAGGGGTCAGGCCAAATTTTTTGTGTTTTTTTTTGTTTTGAAGTCAAAATATATCTCATGGTTGGGGGAGAGTGAAAAATTAGGAGGCTGGAGAGATTTAGGGGTCGGGAAAATTTTAGGGGTCAGGGCGAACTTTTTAGGGGTCAGGCCAAATTTTTTTGTTTTTTTTTGTTTTGAAGTCAAAATATTTCTCAGGGTTGGGGGAGAGTGGAAAATTAGGGGGCTGGAGAGATTTAGGGGTCGGGGAAAATTTTAGGGGTCAGGACGAACTTTTTAGGGGTCAGGCCAAATTTTTTTCTTTTTTTTTGTTTTGAAGTCAAAATATTTTTCATGGTTGGGGGAGAGGTAAAAATTAGGGGGCTGGAGAGATTTAGGGGTCGGGGAAAATTTTAGGGGTCAGGACGAACTTTTTAGGGGTCAGGCCAAATTTTTTTGTTTTTTTTTGTATTGAAGTCAAAATATATCTCATGGTTGGGGGAGAGTGAAAAATTAGGGGGCTGGAGAGATTTAGGGGTCGGGGAAAATTTTAGGGGTCACGACGAACTTTTTAGGGGTCAGGCCAAATTTTTTTGTTTTTTTTTGTTTTGAAGTCAAAATATTTCTCAGGGTTGGGGGAGAGTGAAAAATTAAGGGGGCTGGAGAGATTTAGGGGTCGGGGAAAATTTTAGGGGTCAGGACGAACTTTTTAGGGGTCAGGCCAAATTTTTTTGTTTTTTTTTGTTTTGAAGTCAAAATATTTTTCATGATTGGAGGAGAGTGAAAAATTAGGGGGCTGGAGAGATTTAGAGGTCGGGGAAAATTTTAGGGGTCAGGACGAACTTTTTAGGGGTCAGGCCAAATTTTTTGTGTTTTTTTTGGTTTGAAGTCAAAATATATCTCATGGTTGGGTGAGAGTGAAAAATTAGGGGGCTGGAGAGATTTAGGGGTCGGGGAAAATTTTAGGGGTCAGGCCAAATTTTTTAGGGTCTGCCCAAATTTAGGGGCGGCGATATGTCTGTATTTTGCTTCCACACCGGGGCGGCGATAGGTACTTATTTAGCATTCAGCAGTGGTGATAGGTACTTATATAGCATGTGCACATGGGCGGTAATAAGTACGTATATAGTATGCACACCGGGGCAGTGATAGGTATGTATTTAGCATGCGCACTGAGGAAGCAATCGGTTCATATATAGCACGCGCACCGGGGCGGCGATAGGTACGTATATAGCACGGGGACAGGGGCGGCGAAAAGTACATATTTAAAATTCACACCGGGCGGCGAAAGGTACATATTTAAAATTCACACCGGGGCGGCGATAGGTACGTATTTAGCATTCACACCGGGGCGGCGATAGGTATGTATTTAGCATTCACACCGGGGCAGCGATAGGTATGTATTTAGCATTCGCACCGGGGCAGCGATATGTATGTATTTAGCTTCCGCACTGGGGCGGCGATAGGTACGTATTTAGAATTCACACCGGGGCGGCAATAGGTACGTATTTTGAATTCACACCGGGGCGGCGATAGGTATGTATTTAGCATTCGCACCGGGGCGGCGATATGTACGTATTTAGCTTCCACACCAGGGCGGCGATAGGTACGTATTCAGAATTCAGGGGTGGCGATAGCTACGTATATAGCATGTACACATGGGCAGCAATAAGTACGTACATAGCATGCGCTCTGCAGCGGCGATCAGTACATATATTGCATGCGTACCGGGGCGGCGAAAGGTATGTATTTCGCATTCGCACCGTAGTGGTGATAGGTACGTATTTAGCATTCGCACTGGGGCGGCTATAGGTACGTATTTAGCATTCGCACCAGGGCGGCTATAGGTACGTATTTAGCATTCACACCAAAGCGGCAATATGTACATATTAATTATTCGCACTAGGGCAGCGATAGGTACTTATGTAGCATGCACACCGGAGCGCAATTGGTATGTCTTTAGTATTCGCACTAAGGCAGCAATAGGTACTTATGTAGCATGCACACCGGGGCGCAATAGGTATGTATTTAGCATTCACACCGGGGCAACGATAGGTACTATTTAGCATTCGCAACGGGGCGGCGATAGGTACTTAAATAGTATCTGCACCGGGGCGGCGATAGGTACGTATATAGTATGTGCACTGGGGCGGCGATAGGTACGTATATAGTGTGCGCACCAGGGTGATGATAGATACGTATATAGTATGAACAGCGGGGTGGAGATAAGTACCTATATAGAAGGCGCAGATAGAGGTGTTACTTTTTATAGAAATATGTCATACTATTACCCTGGGCAATAGGAGAAATGGTGGGGAAGAAACAGCTTTTGCAAAAGGCAAAATTAGAAAGTAGCGGCGAAATGGGGCGACCAGGAAAGAGAAAGGTAGCAGATAAAGAGACGGCTATAGAGAGAGGGGGCGGACATAGAAGTTTGAATATAAAGATGTTACACACACGATCTTTCTTCAAATATATGTTTTTATGACCCCGAGCAACGCCGGGTAGCCCCGCTAGTCTCCTATATAAAGGCCAGTTGTCTGTATGTTTGTCTGTTTGTATGTCCACATACTCCTCCGAGAGGACCCAACAAACAGTCACACGGTTGACATCATTATGACCGGCCAGCCCCGGGACGTATAATATCTCAGAACCGGAAAAAAAATGGACTCTTCGGGGGTCGACTGAGCACTTTTCTCCAATGGGGGGTGCCTTTTTCCTCAATTTTCAACGTTGTTTAGTACTAATTTGAGGAAAAAACAATGCTATCATGTATAATTTTAGAAATAATGCACCGTCATGATTTTAACAGGAAATGACGTCAGAGGAAATCCCTAACGGCACTTTTTTGAACATGAGTTTATAGTGAAGCAAGTGTTGCTTAATCACAAACGGCACTTTTTTTGAACACGAGTCCATAGTGAAGCAAGGGTTGCTTACTTACTAACGGCACTTTTTTGAACATGAGTCTATAGTGATGCAAGGGTTGCTTAACTCCTAACGGCACTTTTTGATACATGCGTTTATAGTGACGCAAGTGTTGTTTAATCCTAACCGCATTTTTTCTGTTGACATGATAACATCCTCCTAGGTATTACCTCCTCCTCCTTTTTGAGAGGTGTGAAGTTAGTGTAGTATCAGTAAAATTAAAGTAATAAATAATTATGCTCCACCATTGTTTTCACTAATATTTGTATACATATTAAATAACGTCTAAATAAGTAAAGTAAGAATAGAAAACTTATGCTCCCCCATTGTTTTCACTTATATTTGTATAAATATTAAATAACGTCTCAATAAGAATAGTAAGAGAAAACTTATGCTCCCCCATTGTTTTCACTTATATTTGTATAAATATTAAATAACGTCTCAATAAGAATAGTAAGAGAAATAATTATGCTCCACGATTGTTTTCACTAATATCTGTATACATATTAAATAACGTCTCAATAAGTAAAGTAAGAAGAGAAATAATTATGCTCCACAACTGTTTTCACTAATATTTGTATACATATTAAATAACGTCTCAATAAGTAAAGTAAGAAGAAAAATAATTATGCTCCACCACTGTTTTCACTAATATTTGTATACATATTAAATAACGTAGTATCAGTTGTTTGGGAAAAATTTTAAAGGTTAGGCCGAACTTTTTAGGGGTCACGCCAAATTATTTTGTTCTTTTTTTGTTTTTAACTCAAAATATTTCTCATGGTTGGGGTTGAGTGAAACATTAGGGGGCTGTAGAGATAGAGGGGTCGTGGAAAATTTTAGGGGTAAGGCCGAACTTTTTAGGGGTCAGGCCAAATTTTTTTGTTTTTTTTTTGTTTTGAAGTCAAAATATTTCTCATGGTTGGGGGAGAGTGACAAATTAGAGGGCTGGAGAGATTTAGGGGTCGGGGAAAATTTTAGCGGTCAGGACTAACTTTTTAGGGGTCGGGCCAAATTTTTTTCTTTTTTTTTGGTTTTGAACTCAAAATATTTCTCATGGTTGGGGGAGAGTGACAAATTAGAGGGATGGAGAGATTTAGGGGTCGGGGAAAATTTTAGGGGTCAGGACGAACTTTTTAGGGGTCAGGCCCAATTTTTTTTTTTTTTCGTTTTGAACTGAAAATATTTCTCAGGGTTGGGGGAGAGTGAAAAATTAGGGGGCTGGAGAGATTTAGGGGTCGGGGAAAATTTTAGGGGTCAGGCGGAACTTTTTAGGGGTCAATCCAAATTTTTTTGTTTTTTTTTGTTTTGAAGTCAAAATATTTCTCATCGTTAGGGGAGAGTGAAAAATTAGGGGGCTGGAGAGATTCAGGGGTCGGGGAAAATTTTAGGGGTCAGGACGAACTTTTTAGGGGTCAGGCCAAATTTTTTAGTTTTTTTTTGTTTTGAAGTCAAAATATTTCTCAGGGTTGGTGGAGAGTGAAAAATCAGGGGGCTGTAGAGATTTAGGGGTCGGGGAAAATTTTAGGGGTCAGGACGAACTTTTTAGGGGTCAGGCCAAATTTTTTTGTTTTTTTTTGTTTTGAAGTCAAAAGATTTCTCATGGTTGGAGGAGAGTGAAAAATTAGGGGGCTGGAGAGATTTAGGGGTCGGGGAAAATTTTAGGGCTCAAGACGAACTTTTTAGGGGTCAGGCCAAATTTTTTTGTTTTTTTTGGTTTTGAAGTCAAAATATATCTCATGGTTGGGGGAGAGTAAAAAATTAGGGGGCTGGAGAGATTTAGGGGTCGGGGAAAATTTTAGGGGTCAGAACGAACTTTTTAGGGGTCAGGCCAAATTTTTTTGTTTTTTTTTGTTTTGAAGTCAAAATATTTCTCATCGTTAGGGGAGAGTGAAAAATTAGGGGGCTGGAGAGATTCAGGGGTCGGGGAAAATTTTAGGGGTCAGGACGAACTTTTTAGGGTCAGGCCAAATTTTTTTCTTTTTTTTTGTTTTGAACTCAAAATATTTCTCATGGTTGGGGGAGAGTGAAAAATTAGGGGGCTGGAGACATTTAGGGTCGGGAAAATTTTAGGCGTCAGGCAGAACTTTTTAGGGGTCAGGCCAAATTTTTTTGTTTTGAAGTCAAAATATTTCTCATCGTTAGGGGAGAGTGAAAAATTAGGGGGCTGGAGAGATTCAGGGGTCGGGGAAAATTTTAGGGGTCAGGACGAACTTTTTACGGTCAGGCCAAATTTTTTTTATTTTTTTTGTTTTGAAGTCAAAATATTTCTCATGGTTGGGGGAGAGTGAAAAATTAGGGTGCTGAAGACATTTAGGGTCGGGAAAATTTTAGGGGTCAGGCGGAACTTTTTAGGGGTCAGTCCAAATTTATTTGTTTTTTTTTGTTTTGAAGTCAAAATATTTCTCATGGTTGGGGGAGAGTGAAAAATTAGGGGCTGGAGAGATTTAGGGGACGGGGAAAATTTTAGGGGTCAGGCCAAATTTTTTAGGGTCTGCCCAAATTTAGGGGCGGCGATATGTACGTATTTAGCTTCCACACCGGGGCGGCGATAGGTACTTATTTAGCATTCAGCGGTGGTGATAGGTACTTATATAGCATGTGCACATGGGCGGTAATAAGTACGTATATAGTATGCACACCGGGGCAGTGATAGGTATGTATTTAGCATGCGCACTGAGGCAGCGATCGGTTCATATATAGCACGCGCACCGGGGCGGCGATAGGTACGTATATAGCACGCGCACAGGGGCGGCGAAAAGTACATATTTAAAATTCACACAGGGCGGCGAAAGGTACATATTTAAAATTCACACCAGGGCGGCGATAGGTACATATTTAACATTCACACCGGGGCGGCGATAGGTATTTATTTAGCATTCACACCGGGGCAGCGATAGGTATGTATTTAGCATTCGCACCGGGGTGGCGATATGTACGTATTTAGCTTCCGCACCGGGGCGGCGATAGGTACGTATTTAGAATTCACACCGGGGCGGCGATAGGTACGTATTTAGAATTCACACCGGGGCGGCGATAGGTATGTATTTAGCATTTGCACCGGGGCGGCGATATGTACGTATTTAGCTTCCACACCAGGGCGGCGATAGGTACGTATTCAGAATTCAGGGGTGGCGATAGCTACGTATATGTACACATGGGCAGCAATAAGTACGTACATAGCATGCGCTCTGCGGCGGCGATCAGTACATATATAGCACGCGCACCGGGGCGGCGAAAGGTATGTATTTCGCATTCGCACCGTGGTGGTGATAGGTACGTATTTAGCATTCGCACTGGGGCGGCTATAGGTACGTATTTAGCATTCGCACCAGGGCGGCTATAGGTACGTATTTAGCATTCACACTGGGCCGGCGATAGGTACGTATTTAGCATTCACACCAAAGCGGCAATATGTACATATTAATTATTCGCACTAGGGCAGCGATAGGTACTTATGTAGCATGCACACCGGGGCGCAATTGGTATGTCTTTAGTATTCGCACTAGGGCAGCGATAGGTACTTATGTAGCATGCACACCGGGGCGCAATAGGTATGTATTTAGCATTCACACCGGGGCAACGATAGGTACTATTTAGCATTCGCAACGGGGCAGCGATAGGTACTTAAATAGTATCTGCACCGGGGCGGCGATAGGTACGTATACAGTATGCGCACTGGGGCGGCGATAGGTACGTATATAGTATGCGCACCGGGGTGATGATAGATACGTATATAGTATGAACACCGGGGTGGAGATAAGTACCTATATAGAAGGCGCAGATAGAGGTGTTACTTTTTATAGAAATATGTCATACTATTACCCTGGGCAATAGGAGAAATGGCGGGGAAGAAACAGCTTTTGCAAAAGGCAAAATTAGAAACTAGCGGCGAAATAGGGCGACCAGGGAAGAGAAAGGTAGCAGATAAAGAGACAACTATAGAGAGAGGGCGCGAACATAGAAGTTTGAATATAAAGATGTTACACACACTATCTTTCTTCAAATATATGTTTTATGACCCCGAGCAACGCCGGGTAGCCCCGCTAGTCATATATATAAAAGCTCTATTTGATATTGAGCCCTTTTTATAAGCCCGGTTAGAATTCTTTGGGCTTTTATCCTGTGGGTGTTTACTTTACCTGGATTACTAATATATATATATATATATATATATATATATATATATATATATATTTGTTAAGATGAATTGAAAGATCTATTTGTAAACTCCAAAACCAGAAATTTCCAGAACTTTTCATTTTTTTTTTTTTTACTATTGAGTCACTCCTTATCAAGACCAAGTGCACAGATGGGAGAGGGCTTCAATAGAGCTCTCAGAACCAGATGCCATCTACATATGTGGCAACTGCAATAAAGCATGCCGATCCAGGATAGGCCTGCACAGTCATAACAGACGCAGCAATTCGGCAACAGACTGATCTCATTAAAATCATAGGTAAAACAAATTCAATGTGAGGTTCATGCTCCATTAATGACCCTTTAAAAATAGTCAGCAGTCAGGTCCAAAAATACTTTAATGCAATCAAAAACATGAAAATGAAAACTATTTGAAAATACAAAGGCTTTTAATTATGTGAAGTTAAGCCCTAATTACAGGGTCTTAAAATCGTTAACCGCATATGTCAATTTCTATCGTTACCTAGTTGTGCACATGAGTTCGGTTAGCAGTGCGTATAAACGGGCGTGGTGTTTAGTAGTCCGTAAAGATCTCCTGTTGCGTCTGTTGAGAGTCTTATGGACGGGGGTTACATTTAGATTTTAAGTGCAACCCCAGGTGCGTTGTCTGTCTAAGAAAGCCAAGAGAGAGAGAGAGAGAGGGAGAAATTTGTTGCCATTGGATTTGAAGATGACCATGTTGTAATCAGCAGGGAAGCAGTCCTGCGGTGATGTGTTCCACAAAGAAGCTCTGTCCATGGAAATTCCTGCCTGATGTAAGGCACATGGGGGAAGAAAGGAAAGTTTTTTTCCATTGTGGTAATTAGACGAGTTCTTGCTATGAATGTCCTACAAGGAGGAACCGAAGATTGGAGCTCAGTCGAGTCAATGGAAAATAATGATATATAGAGAGACCAACGACGTCTGTTCTGTGAGAAAGGGGATTTATGGAAGAGGAGCGATCACTTCCCCACACACTAGGTTTTTTACTCTGTCAAGACATGGAAAGAGTGCTCTGTGCACCACCTCCCCAGATGGGGTAGCAGTACTCCATCTTAGGATGTATCTGACTGGCAGGTACTTTCTGGAGCGATAGAATGATCCAACCATTTTTCCAGCGACGGTCATAAGGTTCGAACCCGGTTACAGAATCCCTAGACTCCGCAAGCAAGCATCATAACCAAATGGCCATGAGACATTACTACATCAATAAAGGGAATTTAAGTTCTATTTATGAGAAGGGAGACACATATAGAAAAACTGTCTGGAGAGTATTCAACGAACGTTGTATGAATAGGATATATATAGGATTAGAGAAGTAATATATATATATATATATATATATATATATATATATATATATATATATATATATATATATATATATTGATGATGCATTTGTCTCATACTAGTGACACTTAACTAACAACTATTCCTGCCTCCTATCGGAATTCAGAAAACTCTTAGTAGAAAATACCAAAATCTTAGAATATAGTACTAACAAACAAAAACTCCATATATTAGAAGCTCTATACATAAAAACAAAAACACCTGTAATTAACAGAATTAACTTTAATACCATCAATAATAGACTAAAATGTCTATAATGCTAACTATAGTTTCATACTTATTATATAATTCCCGCCAAAACCATACAAACTTTACCTGATTATCCTCATTCCCCTGAAGATGGACCCGGATGGGTCTGAAAGTACTTGGGACACAAATGAAAACTATAGCAGATTCATCGGCCAATTCCCTCCCGGACTAAGATTCTGATTCAGACAATGGAAAGGATTTAAGAAAGGATATCCAGACATAAGTTGTCTGTTATATTTAACAATACTTGCCTTCAAGAAAAGATGCTGCCTAGATATATATATATATATATATATATATATATATATATATATAGTCAAATGCATAGATTTAGGTTGCATACCAATGCACAAAACATAACCCCCATCTTAGAGATATCAGGAGTGTTAAGCCAAATCAGAGTTATTATATTGCAATTTAAAAATAAACAAAATTATAACATATTCATTGATTATATATATATATATATATATATATATATATATATATATATATATATATATATATATATATATATATATATAATCTTAAAAAATAAATATAAATATTTATATTTTTCTAATCTTTTGGAATTTTGAATGAAAAAAAAATGTTATTCTGAGATCACATCAATTTGATATGTTTTGTTCATGTTTATGAAAAGCATGACACTAAATCTGTTCCTTTCAAAGACCGACAGAAGTGAGAGGTTGAATTTACACTTTTCCAAAAGACTAAAAGTTAAACTTTGTTATTATTTTTTTTTTTAATTTTATTATATGACCGAAACAAGCTGGAGACCAAATAGAAATCATTAAAATCTATCACAAAGATTACCACAGCAAAGCCGGTTCTGATTTCTTTTCTGGTCATCGACTGGACATTGTCTGAATAGGATATATATAGGATTAGAGAAGTAATATATATATATATATATAAGACCGTGAATGAAATCGTCTATTTTTTTCATGAATTATTAAAACAGGTACAGCCCGGTGCAAATTTTAAAAAAACAACCATTTTTACTACATGTGTAAAACATAGTTTTTTACTTGCCACACAACAAGGTACATAGGCACTGGGAACATCTACCTGAGAGAACTGTGGGGAATGAGACATACACCATCCATTATGACCATGAAATGCCCATAGCTACCTATCTGGAAAACGCAGCTGTCAAACCTGGCATTGTAATATGGAACAAGAGAGAGAGAGAGAGTGGCAACTTTGGTTGAAGTCAGTGTCCCTAATGATGGGGGCCTAAATAGAGCTGAAAGGGAGAAAACAACAAAATATCAAGGTCTAATGTATGATATGAAAAGAAACTGGAACCTCAAAGAGATCTCCATCATTCCAGTTATCATAGGAGCCACTGAACTCATGAAGAAGAACTTGAAAAGGTATTTAGCAAGTATACCTGGTGAACCAAGTGCAAGAGAAATCCAAACACTTGCACTCAAGGGAACAGCCAGAATCCTGAAAAGAGCTCTCAGTTGGAATCTGTAAATAGCGGGTGATCGTATGGCATTTGGAAGAATGCCCCGTCCCCAACAAATGAATGAAAAGAAAAAGAAAAAAAAATAGAAAAAATCTATTTAATGTGGTACAATGAAATGTTGTACAATGGTATTTAATGACAGTACAGAAGTAATGGGTTGCCAGAGATTGCTTCTGGATTGGTCTAGTAATAGTCGCTCTCTCTCTGTTACCACCATTATCGCTATTCATGGTGTTGGGAAGAGTCCATGTAGTGACGCAATAGGGTAGATTATCATAACAGATATAGTAGACAATAATTTATCACAGTTACCTTGGCAGTCCCCTAAAGTGGGAGCACCACATGCATAACGAACTGAACATTGTGTTATTTTTTCACTTGCTGATCAGTGTATAAACCATTATACACACCCGTGTTGTTGTCGTTGTGAAACTAAAAAAAAAAAATTGAGGGGCGGGGGGGGGGGGTCAAAAACATTTTTTTTTCTTTTTGATTAAAAATATTTCTATGTATGGGGGAGGATAAAAAAAAATTCGGGGGGGGGGTTCAAAAAACATTTTTTTTTTCTTTTTTAAACTAAAAATATTTCTATGTATGAGGGAGGGTAAAAAAAAATTGTGGGGGAGGGGGTCAAAAAAATTTTTTTTCTTTGTAATAAAAATATTTCTATGTATGGGGGAGGATACAAAAAAAATAAAACTACTCAGATGCCAATGTTTATAAAAAAAAAAAGGTTTATTTAAAAAGAGAGACAGTCACAGAAAGCATCAGAGTGACAGGCCACTTCTGTATGCGGGGGAGAGAGGGCTATGCAACAATATCCCTGACTGGTAAGAACACACCTGCTCAGCCTGTGCCTGCATGAGAGATTAACTTTATTTATCTACCTCCCACAAGGTAAGATGTGACACAAGGTCGGGAAAGGGGGAAAGAACCAACGCTCGAGAATTTGAGCACTCTGGCTTTTTAAAAATTGCCTGGGCAGCCCCGTCGGCATCCCCCGGTAGGGGCGCCTCAGACAGTAAGCAATAAACTTACTCCTCCTCAAAGAGGGGAGGCAAAGCCTGGGAGGGTGCACCTCCTAGAAATGCACAGGACCAGCAACCCCCAATAGACCGGTGTAAATCCAGACCCAAAGGCCCGAACGATATCGGTTTATTAGGCGGGGTAGCCTCCCCACTTTTATAACTGTCCCGCCGGTCCTGTAACCTCAAACCTCCCCTTTTGATGAAATTGTAAAAGTGCCAAAGTGCCGACTGAGGATAGCAGCCTTCTGTGAATGTGTCTGTTATTAATTGTATCTTAACATTCACCGCATCAGTTTTCCTGTTTCGATGATATTCAGGGTATTCGAAAAGGTAAAAGGCTGCTATTCAGGGTATTCAAATAAGTGATAGACTGAATCCAATGCATCATATTTGTGTATACTTGTTTCAGACATACTTATATATATATATATATATATATATATATATATATATATAGTTTGAAACAGATCAATATCTATCACAGAATGTGACAAGAATTTAAGCGTAAGCCGCCAACAAAAGCAAGATCTAGTCGCAGATAATGATTTTCTTTTGACA
>OY744534.1:73571595-73604095 GCA_963556195.1 Sepiola atlantica
ACAAAACGTCATATGCATTGAATAAAATATAACAAAACGTCATATGCATTGAATAAAATATAACAAAACGTCATATGCATTGAATAAAATCTGTTCACATGAACAAGATTTCATAGTCAATTTTATACAAAACATATAGGGAGAAAGAAAGGCAAAGATATATAGATATATGGATTAAGAGAAAAAGAAGGATAGGGTAGAAAAGAAGATGAAGGAATGGAATGGAAGAGAGAAAGGAGAAAGAGTTTTGGAAAAAAAAAGAGAGAAAGAAACAGAGGAGAGAGTGAAAAGAAGAAAAGGAGAGAGAAAGGGAGGATAATAAAAGTGAGAAAAGGAAAATAAAGAAATATATAGAGAGAGTGTGTGTATGAGGAGGAGGGGGATAGAGGAGGGAGAGAGGGAGGAGTATGGTGGCTGCCGAGAAGAACATAAGAAAGAGTGGACAAGGGGAAGAGAAAGAAGAAGAAGAAGAAAAGGAAACTGATGAACAGCTCTATATTAATATAATAGCCTGCAGTTTGAACATCACATTATGGAAACATAGTCTGGGATTCAATCTGGAATTCGAGCAAGCGAATGCGAACGAGAATATTTATTCTACAAGTGAAGATCCACTCTGCCCTCCGGCTATGTAAATCAACACAGGAAGCTTGTGTCCAATTCTACTCTACTAAGAAACGACCACTGGTTACAATCAACATTTCAAGAAGTTAAGAAGAGAAAGAAAAAAAAAAAGAATGCATAAAATGACCTTTTTCCTTTAGAACGTCAATCAAAACATTTTCCATAAATATTGACGGATACCAAATCTAAAAACAACCAGGGGTTGGTCTCTGTTCCGATGGATCAAAGTGTAGTATCTGTTCCGATGGATACTAAACCCCATAGACCGTATTGTCTTGGCCTTCGGGTCTTGATTTACGCCGGTCTATTGGTTGTCTGTCCTGTGCAGTTCTAGGAGGTCCACCCTCCCAGGCTTTGCCTTCTCACCCTTTGAGAAGGGGTTAGTTTACTGCTAATCGCCTGAGGCGCCCCTATCGTGGAATGCCGACGGGGCTTCCCAGGCAATTTTTAATGGGCAGAGTGCTCAAATTCTCGGGCGCTGGTTTTTCAAATCCCACTTTCCCGACCTTGTGTCACATCTTACCTTGTGGGAGGAAGATAAATAAAACCAAATCTAAAAACAAATACCTAATAAACTCCTAACTCTAACCCTAACCCTAATAAAAGCCGGCGTTCATTTTAGTAAAATAAGAAGATTTTATTCTAACTTAGAGCAGAGTGCTCGATTAATTAAGAATTAAAGTTAAAAATTAAAAATTACGAGCGTAATATTTATTTATTTATTTTAGTACAGAAAAATTAGTACAACATTCGTACCGTCGGTTTCAAGCACAGAAAGACTTAGCCATCCGGCTCTCTTCAGCTTCTGTTGTCATCTAAACTTGAATTTAATTAATGTTGTTCCTTTTAACCTTTTTTTCTCTTCATACGCATAATCCTTAAACCTATATTCTCTCCCTAATCCCTTTAGAAGACACGTCATTAAACCCCAAAACAGTAACGGCCAAATATACGGTATTCATAATATTGGCTCACGGGATTTATATAGAAATATTTTTTATTTTTTATTTTTATTTTTTTATATCCCTTTAAATCTTCTCCGGTTTAAATCTCAACTGTTACTTTTCGCCCCCACCCTTTTTTCAAACCGTATTAAACCTTCCTTTCACTAAATTTAAACAAACATACATAACACTTTAAGCAAATAACGCGTCCAAACCAGAGTGACACGTGACTTCACATTTCTGAAACAGATGACAACAGAAGCTGAAGAGAGCCGGATGGCTAAGTCCTTCTGTGCTTGAAACCGACGGTACGAATGTTGTAATAATTTTTATGTACCAAATAAATAAATAAATATATATATATATATATATAACTTCTTTGTAATATAGTAGGAAAAATCCCAGCAGAGTGCTCGATTAATTAAGAATTAAAGTTAAAAATTAAAAATTAAGAGCGTAATATTTATTTATACTGGTACAGAAAAATTAATACAACATTCGTACCGTCGGTTTCAAACACGGAAGGACTTAGCCATCCGGCCTCTTCAGCTTCTGTTGTCATCTGTTTCGGAAATGTGAAGTCACGTGTCACTCTCGTTTGGGCGCGTTATTTGCTTAGAGCGTTGTGTATGTTTGTATAAAAAAAAATAAAATAAATTTTTAAAAAATAAATAAATAAATTTAAAAAAAATTTTTTTAAATAAATAAATAAAAATAAATAAATAAAAAAAAAATAATAAAATAAAAAAAAAAAAAATAAATAAATAAATAAAAACAAAAAATTAAAAAAAAATTTTTTAATTTAAAAAAATAAATAAATAAAATAAATAAAATAAATAAAAATAAAAAATAAATAAAAATAAAAAATAATTAAAAAAAAATATATATATATATATATATATAAATATTGATCAGTCTATTCTGAAATGAATGTTTGTTTTATCAGTGGACATAAAAACCTACTGACCAAGTGGCTTTTATTTGGAGACGACATTAATTTTTTGCCTAGAGTTCGTATCCAAGAAGACATTGTTATTTCAAAGAGCCAGCCAATTTCTTGGGTGGTCTCTCTTTTCTTAATTAAATATTTCTCCCATTGCAGGTCTGTCGTCCATACCATGCATCTATGCACAACCAACTAAACATGCAGAACTGATGATGTTTACAAAGGGAGTAACGTTAGAATTTAAGTGGAATTGAACATAACAAAATAAAATCCTTATCACATGTGTCAAAAATTCATAGATAAAACAAATTCATTCTGTTTACAACTGACAGGTGTTAGTTGATAGTTGATAAAAGGCCTTTTTATAATGCAACTAGAAGAATACCCGTCCCAGGACGGATAAAATGAAGTCCTCGCACAAAGCAGTTTTGCACCACTTTTATGTCTCCTTACGAAGATTAAAATCAAGACGTAATGATATTAAACCTTATGTCTACAATCTTAATTTCAATTTTAATCAAAATCTATTACATGATTTTGATCCGAAAAACATGTCTAAAATTTAAGGCTTAATCTTAAGGTGTCTTAAGAAGAAATTTAAATTCATGGAATTTTAATTAATTGGGGTATACTTACTATAGATAAAATCCAATGCAAATCTGAAATATTTGAATTTTCAAATGGGAGGTTGTGTCCATATTATGCCACCTAAAATCCCTTTAAAATACCCCAAAGGAACTGAAATTTAGGGAATATTTATTAATGTTTAATACCTATTGTTAAAGTTTCACAAAAATCGGAGATATTTGAATTTTCATGAAGGGCTTCCACCCCATTTTTACTCCCTTTGAATAAAATTAAATTAAACTAAATATAGCTCACATTACGACTCCTTACGCCTAGCAACTGTGTTTCAAAATTCATTATGATATGTTAATTAGTTTAGGAGTAAATCCTGTACATACAAATATATAAACATATACACGTAACTAACTTTATATAAATAGAGATTTATTAAAATAAACTTGCTTTTATTGGATATTTAAAAAATATTTTCTTTGCTTTTAACCTCCTAGCATGCAATTTATTTTCTGGAAAATAAAATTTTAAAATTGAGAAAAAGGTTTGGCATACTCTCTAAGTGAACACTGTGTGTCTTCTTTTTTTTATTTCTGAATAATTAAACATTTTCTGTGCTTTAAGGAAGAAGAGTTATTTAATCAGATTTGAACATTGCTGAATTCCTTCATCGTCCGCATTTCTTCTCAGCCCACACCTTCATGCTGTTTGTGTATGCTTTCAACTCAAGGAAGTTATCACCATTAACAGAAGCAACAAGAAAACAAAATTATTTGAAAATAAACTCAAAGGCGTCTTAAGGAAGAAATTCCAAACAAACATTTTATCCAACATTACAAGCTACAATATCATTATGGCCGATGTATGAATTAAGAAATTTGGAAA
This sequence comes from Sepiola atlantica, assembly GCA_963556195.1. Classification (NCBI taxonomy): domain Eukaryota; kingdom Metazoa; phylum Mollusca; class Cephalopoda; order Sepiida; family Sepiolidae; genus Sepiola; species Sepiola atlantica. The sequence continues at coordinate 73,575,574 of OY744534.1, forward strand.
AAGAACGGATATTCTTGAGATGCGTCCATTCAATTTGTGCGCTTTTTACTTAAGCTTGACAGACCAAAGAAAATGCTATTTCAAAATTGGGAGCATGACAAAAGTTAAAAAAAATGATATTTCAAACTTAAGCGTGACAGAGCTACGAAAATGCTATTTCAAAATTGGGAGCATGACAAAGGGTAAAAAAATGATATTTCAAACTTAAGCATGACAGACCAAAGAAAATGCTATTTCAAACTTGGGAGCATGAAATAGTGTAAAAAAATGATATTTCAAACTTAAGCATGACAGACCAAAGAAAATGCTATTTCAAACTTGGGAGCATGAAATAGTGTAAAAAAAATGATATTTCAAACTTAAGCATGACAGACCAAAGAAAATGCTATTTCAAACTTGGGAGCATGACAAAGGGTAAAAAAAATGATATTTCAAACTTAAGCATGACAGACCAAAGAAAATGCTATTTCAAACTTGGGAGTATGACAAAGGGTAAAAAAAATGATATTTCAAACCTAAGCATGACAGACAAAAAAAATGCTATCTTATTATTTTTAAACACTGGGCAGACTGGCAAAGTTTTCTAAGGTGTTGGGAAGAATTTCTCCTTTAAGCAATGATTTGTAAGAATGGGAGCTAGTTCCGGTTGCAGCTTTTTAAGCACTATGATTGGAATGTTGTCATGGACAGTTGCTTTTCCTGGCATCAAGGTTCCGTATGAGTTTAGCAACATCTCGGAGAGATATATGGATGTCGCTCGGAGTATTTTTAGTCTTAGGGGAAAATTCAGGATGTAAGCGGCCCTGATCGCAAAAGGTGGAGTTTGATGTGAAGTTCTTAGCAAAAAATGTGGCTTTGTCGGATGCTGACGAAATCATCTTTGGTCCATTGATGATGGTTGAGATAGAGGTTATGCATCTGTTAAGGACCCTGTCTGTTATTCGCCCAAACTTGTGGAACCCAAGCCTCTGCTCAGATTCTTTAGACTAAATGGATTGGGCATATGACACTATCGCGTTTTCTATAACCGTTTGCAGTGGATGCTGGCAGTCCGAAAGGCGCCCTTTACTTTCAGAACATCTATTTACTGTTGAAAGCAATTGAAATAGTGGTTTCTGTATGCAGTTCATCATCAAAACATTTTAGGGAAAAAAGGAAAAGTTTTATTTCTGTGTAATGCAACACCAACATACCCATCACCTTCATACCGGGGGGGGGGGAGGGATGTTGTAATGAAAATCGGCTCAACAGATTGGTTAAACAAAGAGGTAGCATTGAAATCGACTCAACCAAATATCCCTGAAGACCTGATTTATCATGCGCGATCGACGAAACTCAGTGTAATCTCAGCAACCGTTGAAGGAGAATGGAACCAAATACTAAATGAAGGGATTTCTGATGCATGCAATTCCACCAGTTCTATAGTGTCGGCCATGTCTGCAGTGCCGTAGTAACCCATACCAGAGTCCCTATGCTTTGAGCTTCTTTCATTTCTTTGACACCACCCTGCCGAAATTTCACACTCTTCCGTATTATATTAACAAATACATAAATTTAATTCTACAAAATCATCATCATCATCATCATCATCATCATCATCATCGGTTTAACGTCAGTTTTATATGCTGGCATGTGTTGGACGGCTTTTAGAAATTGACTTCTAGAGTAACCTATCTCTGACCAGGTATTTATTTATCCCTCTTTCTCACTTCCTCCCATGTTTTTCTTGGCCTTCCCCCTGTGAACTGAAACTGCTACCTCAACAGTTTTATACATTTACCAACTTAAGAACGCTCATCGATTCTTTCAATGTAGCAATATCATCAAAGTTTTCTGTCCTGCACATATCTCCCTATACTGTCCTATGCATCATCTATAAGAGTATTGATTTACTCCTCTCCAGGAGTTAGGCACAAGGCCAGTTTTTATCTTACTCCCACAAGTAAGATGTGACCCAAGGTCGGGTCGGGAAAGTGGGGTTTAAAAATTGCCTGGCCAGCCCCGTCGGCATTCCCCGGTAGGGGCGCCTCAGGCAGTAAGCAATAAACTTACTCCTCCCCAAAGAGGGGAGGCAAAGCCTGGGAGGGTGCACCTCCTAGAACTGCACAGGACAGACCAGCGTAAATCAAGCCCCGAAGGCCAAGACAATACAAGTCTATGGGGTGCAGTATCCATCGGAACAGATACTACACTTTGATCTTAGCCAAAAGGCCAATTTATTTAGGCAGGTTTTATTTACTCCTCCACAGGAGTTAGGCACAAGGCCAGTTTTATCTTACTCCCACAAGTAAGATGTGACCCAAGATCGGGTCGAGAAAGTGGGGTTTGAAAAGCCAGCGCTCGAGAGGTGAGCACTCTGGCCATTTAAAAATTGCCTGGGCAGCCCCGTCGGCATTCCCCGGTAGGGGCGCCTCAGACAGTAAGCAATAAACTTACTCCTCCCCAAAGAGGGGAGGCAAAGCCTGGGAGGGTGGACCTCCTAGAACTGCACAGGACAGGCGTGCAGTATCCATCGGAACAGATACTACACTTTGATCTTAGCCAAAAGGCAGACAACCTTCATCTTTATCTACAGATGAAGATTTTACAAACCTTGGGAATTCACCAGCCCTTAGGCATAGCGCCCGTTATGAAAGGAGGGAGGGGGGGGACAATCGAGACAAGCTGTTAACATTTTTTATTTTCAACAAAAAATACAACAAAACAGAAAAGAAAACTTTTGCTTACTCTTAACCAGATTCTTGCACCAAAATACCGCATTCACTCTGTGGATGGATCCCTACTTAAAATATCCCCAAAAAACATCGTTGTACATAATAATTATCGTGGGAGTGGGATAAAATATTAAAAACACCCAAAAAGAAAGAAAAATAAACAACCAATTAAAATGATAAAAAAGGGGGGTTAGTATGGCCCGTCTTTCCCTCGTTGCTAAGTGTTGGACCGCCCACTGTTTTCCGGCACAAGACCGAAAACAAGCGGGTCGGTTCCTAAATGGGAGTGGAAACTTAAAAGAGGAGTATTCAAAAATAAATTCATCGGGAATGGGATCAAGGGGTGGATGGCGGCTTCCAAGATAGTAATGCCAAAGGTTTCAAAAAGACCGGGGACAAAATAAAACAGTGGAAGTGGGGATCTTTGGAAGCTCTCTAGTGCCGGCAAAAATAAAATAGGGACAGGATATCTCTCATTCCTACTAGTTAAGAGTTGCTTTTTTAGTCAAAAAAGTCTACAGGGGTGGGTTCCGTAGAACCCAGTACGGCGTGTGCCATAACTATGGAGGGAACACGAACTCAAACTTGGCACCTCGTCGGATGCACAAACCAGTGTCATGCACCCATCTCCTATTGAAATCCATGCGATGTAATCGTTTCCAATCGCATCTGATTTTCACTTTAAGTTGATGTTTAAAGTAAACTACCAGATCGCGATCCGAAACAGATCCAACCTCATGAACCTCATCAAGACGTGTAACCCACGTCACTAGTCTCGCTACGGCTAGGATGGCCAGAAACGTTTCTCCCCAGTCCACTGCGAAGGCCAAGAACATGTCATCTATAAGAGTACCGAAGATCTGATATGTTCGAATTGATGCAGAACAAAAAATGGAATTCAGGCTCATGCAGCTTTTAGGTTCGACAAAAAAATCAGAGATGTTTGTATTTTTCATTATTCTGATCATCCTTAGTTTGACAATATATCACCATTCTTTGTTAATATTTATAAATGTCTGTAGTTGATTAGAAAAATGATAGTTTTAAGAAATGTTTAAAACTATTCCAAAGGTAAAGCTATGCCAAATTAAGATAAGGTAATTTTCTGAGGTTGGGAAAAATAAATGAGGCATTCAACCTATAGAATCAAATTGACACTCACTGACATAACAAGCTTCAAAATTCCATATGCAAATATTGCTTGAATGAAGCAATATTTATATAATGAATTATTCACTCAAGGATTGGCAGCCAATCAGAGCTCAGATAATGGACTTGCCCATCTGGGCATAGTGAAATATTCCAGCTTTTATATAAACTGACTTTTTAGTGTTCTTTCAGTTCTTTTATTTATTTTGTTACTCAACTGGTCACACAGTTGAACTCTAAGTACTAAATTTTATAATAAAAAGAAACTCTAGAAATTATTAGTTTGTAACTCTGTCATTGTTGTAATATCATCCCCATTTAGATACACAATTGAATCTTCCGATAAATATACCATACTTTGACTGTAATCCACTCAAGGAGGCGAGTAGCATAACTATTAGGGACCATGGTATATCTCAGTCGAGGCTACGTCCACGACAATCAGTCCGGCAGAAACTAGGGAACTTCGGTGGCCGTTTATCTGTTGGGCTGAGGTATAAGTTCTGGGTAGTCCTAGGAGGTACACCCTTCCAGGCCTTACCTCCCTGTCTTGGAGTGGAGTAAGTTTATTGTTTACTGTCTGAGGCGCCCTGACCGGGGAATGTCGACAGGACTTCCCAGGCAATTTTTAATAGGCCACAGTGCTCCTTCTTTAAGAGCCCTGGCTTTTTCCTCCACCTTCCGGCCTTGTGCCACATCTTCCTGCAGTGGGAAGGAAGTAAATACGTCCTCGACAATCAGTTTGACATAGACTGAGCCCTTGTGATCATCTTTTATCTGTCATGCTGTGGTATTAGTTCTGGGTAGTCCTAGGTGGTCCGCCTTCCCAGGCCTTGCCTTCCCTCTTTGGGGAGGAGTTAGTTAATTGCTAGCTGCCTGAGGCGCCCCACTGGGTAATGCTGATGGAGCTGCCTAAATAATTTTTAAGAGGCCAGAAAGCCCCAATTCTGGGGTGCTGTCTTATTCTTCTCTACCTTCAGGCCTTGTGTCAAATCTTCTTGTGGTGGGAGGGAAGTAAATACCGTTGAATAGCAGAAGCTACACTAGCGACATTGTATTACTGGAATATAACCTTTTTCTTCTTTTCAACATATGTGTTTATCTTATTTATTTATTAATTATGCCCCTTTGAGGACATAGCACTCTTCTTTCGTTCTTTTTTTCTTTCAGTGTAAAACTATTTCAAACTCCCCCCTCTCTCTCTCTCTCTCCCCCCCTCTCTCTCTCTCTCTCTTTCTCTCTCCAACCCTAACTAGAGTTTTTGGTAACTTGAAGCCCTCTTTATTATCTAACATTGAATTCATTCAAGTTTTCAACAATGTTTCAGAATTAATTATTCACATTGTTTTCTTTGTCAATGTTAATAAATGTCTATCTTGACTGAGAAAAGTAGACGGTCAAAAACTTTCAGAGACCAAGTTATAGCAATTTGAAGATAATTAATCTTATTAAATGATACGCATCTTTAAATAAAAAATAGATTTCTGCAAATCGTTAATCTCTAGTATCTTTCTCCTCTGTCTATTCTTATTTCATTTCTTTCTGTAATGTAGAAAGTCAAAAGTCTGGAAGATTCCGACTCATCATCTGGTTAATCTCGGCAGATTGAAAGTCAACAAACTGCACATCATACGTTTTATATTGAAACTGCCAGGGTAACTTAACCAGGTGATGACATAACACATAACACATAACATATAACACATAACACATAACACATAACATATAACACAAAACACATAACACATAACATATAACACATAACATATAACACATACCACATAACACATAACATATAACACATAACATATAACACATAACACATAACACATAACATATAACACATAACACATGACACATAACATATAACACATAACATATAACACATACCACATAACACATAACATATAACACATAACATATAACACATAACACATAACACATAACATATAACACATAACACATGACACATAACACATAACATATAACACATAACACATGACACATAACATATAACACATAACATATAACACATACCACATAACACATAACATATAACACATAACATATAACACATAACACATAACACATAACACATGACACATAACACATGACACATAACATATAACACATAACATATAACACATAACACATAACATATAACACATAACATATAACACATAACACATAACATATAACACATAACACATAACATATAACACATAACACATAACACATAACACATAACATATAACACATAACATATAACACATAACACATAACATATAACACATAACACATAACATATAACATATAACACATAACATATAACATATAACACATAACACATAACATATAACACATAACACATAACATATAACACATAACATATAACACATAACATATAACACATAACACATAACATATAACATATAACACATAACACATAACACATAACACATAACACATAACATATAACACATAACATATAACATATAACACACAACACAGGCGTGCACAATAAGAACTACAAACGTCTTTTTTTTAAGTTGCATTCCGGATTTATTTTTGTGTACTACTAGTTCGGCTGGTGGTATATAAATTCTCAGGCTTGTGTCTCAGCATCTAGATCTAAGCTCAAACACACCCAGATCCTCACCTGACCAGCATACTCTCATGGGTACACTGCAACTGTTGGTTCTAACTCTAAGGCAGTAAACAGGAGACTTTTCAAAACTTGCAAAATGGAACCATATATATATATATATATATATATATATATATATATATATATTTTTTTTTTTTTTTTTTTTTGAGAGTTTACCAAGATATTTTCCCTTTCTTCTAGAGAGGATTCATCACAACGAAAAGATCTTCTATTTTATTATTTATTTATTAATTTTGTAAAGCTATAGTTCCCTATATGTGTTTTGCTACCTAGCAAGCACCTTGCTAGGCAGTTCATCAGGGGAGATACAAACCTAAGATATTGACCTCAACAACTGACAATACCCCACAGGGGTTTGACCCTGTTGAAATCATTTAAGAAGAAGAAAAAAGGAAAACAAGTTCAAAAGACAGCTCAAACAATTCGGCAATTGCGACTGAGATAGGAATTTTTGCTGACGACACCACGCTCTACTCTCATCATGTGGGCAAAACCGACGCGCACATATCTGAGGCAATGGCTGAATCCGTGGAAAATGACCGCCAGTCTGTAGTGGAATGGGGTCAAAAATGGATGGTAACTTTTAATGCTGCAAAGACAAAGCTCCTTTCCTTCAATAACTACAAGAAACCTCATCAACCACCGATTGTCATGGCAAATAGCACCCTGCCTGAGAGTTCATCATTCAAACTCCTCGGCCTAACTTTCACAGATAACCTGAATTGGAATAAATACATTGAAAACATTGCCAGGGCTGCTGCAAAGAAGGTTGGGTCCCTCTACTGTGCCAGTAAACTTCTCACACCTGACATTATCCTATATCTCTACAAAGCCACCATCCACCCATGCATGGAGTATTGTTGCCACATCTGGGCTGGTACATCATCCGCTAGTCTCTCCCTCTTAGACAAGGTCCAAAAAAGAGTCGCCAACTTGATAAGTCCTTCACTATCCACCAAACTCCAGCCCCTGTCCCATCGCCGCAACGTTGCGTCCTTGTGCTTGCTTTACAAGTACTTCAATGGATTGTGCTCTGATGAGCTTGCTGCTCTGGTGCTCCCACGACGTAGATTCACTAGACCAACCCGACAATCTGCCAAATCCCATCCATACACTGTGGAGGTCCCCAGATGCCGAATAACTTTCTACTCCAAAAGCTTCTTTCCTCGTGCTGCTGGACTCTGGAACTCCCTCCCTGCTTCCTGCTTTCCTGACGTTACTGACATGCAGAAATTTAAAACTAATGTAAACAGCCATCTCGCTGTGCAGCTCCTAAATTAGGTTGATACCCCCCCCCCCCCCAAAAAAAAAACCCACCACCCTTTTTTTCTCAGTAGCTCCTTATGTCTACAGTGGCGGCCTGCCTTGTTTGGAGTGAACTATATTAAAAAAAAAGTTTTTTAAACTATTTGAAATTAATAGTTCACTAAATAGTGATCGAATGCTGCCTTGTTAAAATTGACCAAATTTATAGATTTTTGTCTAAGACGTTTCAGAAAATGATGTATTGATGGGAGTGACTTTATTCACCACAAAAGAAAAACAGGAAATGACTTCGCTGCAAACGATCAAAAACTATAAGCTCACGGGAAAGAAGCGATCTATTAACGAACCAACTTGACCATCCACTCGTAACAGATGGAAGCAATCTGCCGGCGATATTGGATAAATTTCTTTTAAAACGAGAGCATTCATACATATTCATTTCCGGTAGTATTATAAGTAAAGTGTATGGGTTCATGTGTAATTTTATAAATTGGGGGGGGGGGGGGGACTTATGTTTTGAGACATGTCCGTCCGTCCGTCCGTTCGTCCGTCCGGATTTTTCTCCGCAATCATCCATCTGAAATTTTGCATGAAGTTGTAACTTTGGTCAGGTTAGAAAGTGACATTCTCCGATTTTTGAAAAAAAATCTGGTTAGCCCCCAGGGGGTCAAAAGGCACCGAAATGGCAAAAAAATGACATTTTTTGCCCCATAACTTTTCATCCATCCATTCAATTTCTCTGAAACTTGGTCAAAATGTGGAGGCAATTGTTCCTAATAGAAAATAAGTATCGCTGACCTTGGAAAAAATCTGGTTTGCGCCTCCAGAGGGTCAAAAGCCCCCTAAAATGGCAAAAAAAAGACCCTTTTCTCCCATAACGTTTGATCCATCCATTAAATTTTACTGAAACTTGGCCAAAATGTAGAGGCAATTGTTCTGGATATAAAATGAGCATCCTTGACCTCAGCTAGAAAAAAAGGGGACAATGGAATCAGCTAGAAAAATGGGACAATGGAATCAGCTAGAAAAAAAGGGGACAATGGAATCAGCTAGAAAAAAAGGGGACAATGGAATCAGCTAGAAAAATGGGGACAATGGAATCAGCTAGAAAAAAAGGGGACAATGGAATCAGCTAGAAAAAAGGGGGCAATGGAATCAGCTAGAAAAAAAGAACAATGAAATCAGCTAGAAAAAAGGGGACAATGAAATCAGCTAGAAAAAAAGGGGACAATGAAATCAGCTAGAAAAAAGGGGCAATGGAATCAGCTAGAAAAAAGGGGACAATGGAATCAGCTAGAAAAAAGGGGGCAATGGAATCAGCTAGAAAAAAGGGGACAATGAAATCAGCTAGAAAAAAAGGGGACAATGGAATCAGCTAGAAAAAAGGGGACAATGGAATCAGCTAGAAAAAAAAAGCGAAAATGGAATCAGCTAGAAAAAAAGAGGACAATGGAATCAGCTAGAAAAAAAGGGGACAATGGAATCAGCTAGAAAAAAAGAGGACAATGGAATCAGCTAGAAAAAAAGGGGACAATGGAATCAGCTAGAAAAAAAGGGGACAATGGAATCAGCTAGAATAAAAAGGGAACAATGGAATCAGCTAGAAAAAAGGGGACAATGAAATCAGCTAGAAAAAAGGGGGAACAATGAAATCAGCTATAAAAAAATGCTGAGCCTGAAAATAATTTTTAAGCTTTTTCAAAGATAAAGTTAAGGCTGAGTAGTTTTTTGATATTGAAGAGAATAAATCTGTTTTAATATGACACTTAACCATTTAATAAGCATAAATCAGGGCAAGTCTAATCTCGTTCTTTTCCTTCCTTTCACTACTTTTTCCTTCCTTTCTTCCTTGCCTTTAAGGATATTGGAGAATGATGATGTGTTCAAATACAAGCATATACTAATGGAAACAAAGTAACAACTCGAAATCAATGAATCATACAAAAAAAAACACTTATTGTTCACAAACCTGACTTGAGTCAACAAGAATTTGTATAACAAAGTCTGCAAATTATGTGCATGTTCGTGTGTAAGTTGAGAGGAGAGTCTTACATATCGTGTAAAGTGTGTATGTGAGTGCGCACATAGTAGTAAAGTGTTTGCATAGCAACCAGCCCGAAGAAAGAGAGAGACGGTCTGTGAGGTGTGTCTATCGAGGCTAGATGCAAAAGAGAACGAATCTTTTGTGCCTTCCCTTTTAATATCGTGAATCGTTACACACTCTACGATCACGAAAAGGAAGATAATACTGGTCTGACGCCTTCATGTAAGTGTCTGTGTAAATGTATTGAAAAGGGTAGGCAATGCTACACCTATAACCAATAAAACTGATTTGGATTTGTTAGAAGGTAATGGGCGGCTGAGAAATACTGAGCTGTGATTGGTCGAGTAGATCATGTGATAAGTTAGGGAAAGGGGATTTTGAAATAGTGAGCTAGCAAGGAGGAGTATGGGCTAGTTTGATTGAAAGAGTTAGAAATGGATGGAGTAAGGTCAGGGAATTTCTGCCATTGCTAACCAGCAAACAGCGTTACCACTTTTGAGAAAGGGAAGAGGCTATCAGGCATGTATACATAGCGTGATGGTGTATGGAAGTGAAATCAGTAACAGCAGTTTAAAATGTTTAACATAATACAATTCATCCTGTGACGCTAATTATGGTGTCCAGGAATTTAAATTGTTAACGTTTCTCCTGGAACTGCATTGGTTTGTTCGTCTAACTGACTTCGCATGCGCGTTCTCTGCTGCTTTTTGTAATTCGCTCCCTTTCTCTAGCTTTTTTGTTCATTTGTTTTCGTCACCTGAAGATGATTCGACGAAGAATCGAAAACGTTAGTGAACATGTATTAATTTATTTGATTTTGGCACAAAAAAAGATCATTAGAAAAAATTGAAATAAATTATTCCCTTGATTTTTTTTATTATCGATTATTAAGATTAAGCCTCCTCTTCTTTGCTCATAAAAATTAAATTTGCATGCGTGATTATTCTTTCTCTTCTTTATTATTATCAGTCAGATGAAGGCTTCCTTTCTTTGCTCATAAAATTAAATTTGCATGCGTGATTATTCTTTCTCTTCTTTATTATTATCAGTCAGATTAAGGCTTCCTTTCTTTGCTCATAAAAATTAAATTTGCATGCGTGATTATTCTTTCTCTTCTTTATTATTATCAGTCAGATGAAGGCTTCCTTTCTTTGCTCATAAAATTAAATTTGCATGCGTGATTATTCTTTCTCTTCTTTATTATTATCAGTCAGATTAAGGCTTCCTTTCTTTGCTCATAAAAATTAAATTTGCATGCGTGATTATTCTTTCTCTTCTTTATTATTATCAGTCAGATGAAGGCTTCCTTTCTTTGCTCATAAAATTAAATTTGCATGCGTGATTATTCTTTCTCTTCTTTATTATTATCAGTCAGATTAAGGCTCCCTTTCTTTGCTCATAAAATTAAATTTGCATGCATGATTATTCTTTCTCTTCTTTATTATTATCAGTCAGATTAAGGCTCCCTTTCTTTGCTCATAAAATTAAATTTGCATGCATGATTATTCTTTCTCTTCTTTATTATTATCAGTCAGATTAAGGCTCCCTTTCTTTGCTCATAAAATTAAATTTGCATGCATGATTATTCTTTCTCTTCTTTATTATTATCAGTCAGATTAAGGCTCCCTTTCTTTGCTCATAAAATTAAATTTGCATGCATGATTATTCTTTCTCTTCTTTATTATTATCAGTCAGATTAAGGCTCCCTTTCTTTGCTCATAAAATTAAATTTGCATGCGTGATTATTCTTTCTCTTCTTTATTATTATCAGTCAGATTAAGGCTCCCTTTCTTTGCTCATAAAATTAAATTTGCATGCATGATTATTCTTTCTCTTCTTTATTATTATCAGTCAGATTAAGGCTCCCTTTCTTTGCTCATAAAATTAAATTTGCATGCGTGATTATTCTTTCTCTTCTTTATTATTATCAGTCAGATTAAGGCTCCCTTTCTTTGCTCATAAAATTAAATTTGCATGCATGATTATTCTTTCTCTTCTTTATTATTATCAGTCAGATTAAGGCTCCCTTTCTTTGCTCATAAAATTAAATTTGCATGCGTGATTATTCTTTCTCTTCTTTATTATTATCAGTCAGATTAAGGCTCCCTTTCTTTGCTCATAAAATTAAATTTGCATGCATGATTATTCTTTCTCTTCTTTATTATTATCAGTCAGATTAAGGCTCCCTTTCTTTGCTCATAAAATTAAATTTGCATGCATGATTATTCTTTCTCTTCTTTATTATTATCAGTCAGATTAAGGCTTCCTTTCTTTGCTCATAAAATTAAATTTGCATGCATGATTATTCTTTCTCTTCTTTATTATTATCAGTCAGATTAAGGCTCCCTTTCTTTGCTCATAAAATTAAATTTGCATGCATGATTATTCTTTCTCTTCTTTATTATTATCAGTCAGATTAAGGCTCCCTTTCTTTGCTCATAAAATTAAATTTGCATGCATGATTATTCTTTCTCTTCTTTATTATTATCAGTCAGATTAAGGCTCCCTTTCTTTGCTCATAAAATTAAATTTGCATGCATGATTATTCTTTCTCTTCTTTATTATTATCAGTCAGATTAAGGCTTCCTTTCTTTGCTCATAAAATTAAATTTGCATGCATGATTATTCTTTCTCTTCTTTATTATTATCAGTCAGATTAAGGCTCCCTTTCTTTGCTCATAAAATTAAATTTGCATGCGTGATTATTCTTTCTCTTCTTTATTATTATCAGTCAGATTAAGGCTCCCTTTCTTTGCTCATAAAATTAAATTTGCATGCGTGATTATTCTTTCTCTTCTTTATTATTATCAGTCAGATTAAGGCTCCCTTTCATTGCTCATAAAATTAAATTTGCATGCATGATTATTCTTTCTCTTCTTTATTATTATCAGTCAGATTAAGGCTCCCTTTCTTTGCTCATAAAATTAAATTTGCATGCATGATTATTCTTTCTCTTCTTTATTATTATCAGTCAGATTAAGGCTCCCTTTCTTTGCTCATAAAATTAAATTTGCATGCTTGATTATTCTTTCTCTTCTTTATTATTATCAGTCAGATTAAGGCTCCCTTTCTTTGCTCATAAAATTAAATTTGCATGCATGATTATTCTTTCTCTTCTTTATTATTATCAGTCAGATTAAGGCTCCCTTACTTTGCTCATAAAATTAAATTTGCATGCATGATTATTCTTTCTCTTCTTTATTATTATCAGTCAGATTAAGGCTCCCTTTCTTTGCTCATAAAATTAAATTTGCATGCATGATTATTCTTTCTCTTCTTTATTATTATCAGTCAGATTAAGGCTCCCTTTCTTTGCTCATAAAATTAAATTTGCATGCATGATTATTCTTTCTCTTCTTTATTATTATCAGTCAGATTAAGGCTCCCTTTCTTTGCTCATAAAATTAAATTTGCATGCATGATTATTCTTTCTCTTCTTTATTATTATCAGTCAGATTAAGGCTCCCTTTCTTTGCTCATAAAATTAAATTTGCATGCGTGATTATTCTTTCTCTTCTTTATTATTATCAGTCAGATTAAGGCTCCCTTTCTTTGCTCATAAAATTAAATTTGCATGCATGATTATTCTTTCTCTTCTTTATTATTATCAGTCAGATTAAGGCTTCCTTTCTTTGCTCATAAAATTAAATTTGCATGCATGATTATTCTTTCTCTTCTTTATTATTATCAGTCAGATTAAGGCTCCCTTTCTTTGCTCATAAAATTAAATTTGCATGCATGATTATTCTTTCTCTTCTTTATTATTATCAGTCAGATTAAGGCTCCCTTACTTTGCTCATAAAATTAAATTTGCATGCATGATTATTCTTTCTCTTCTTTATTATTATCAGTCAGATTAAGGCTCCCTTACTTTGCTCATAAAATTAAATTTGCATGCATGATTATTCTTTCTCTTCTTTATTATTATCAGTCAGATTAAGGCTCCCTTTCTTTGCTCATAAAATTAAATTTGCATGCATGATTATTCTTTCTCTTCTTTATTATTATCAGTCAGATTAAGGCTCCCTTTCTTTGCTCATAAAATTAAATTTGCATGCGTGATTATTCTTTCTCTTCTTTATTATTATCAGTCAGATTAAGGCTCCCTTTCTTTGCTCATAAAATTAAATTTGCATGCGTGATTATTCTTTCTCTTCTTTATTATTATCAGTCAGATTAAGGCTCCCTTTCTTTGCTCATAAAATTAAATTTGCATGCATGATTATTCTTTCTCTTCTTTATTATTATCAGTCAGATTAAGGCTTCCTTTCTTTGCTCATAAAATTAAATTTGCATGCATGATTATTCTTTCTCTTCTTTATTATTATCAGTCAGATTAAGGCTCCCTTTCTTTGCTCATAAAATTAAATTTGCATGCATGATTATTCTTTCTCTTCTTTATTATTATCAGTCAGATTAAGGCTCCCTTTCTTTGCTCATAAAATTAAATTTGCATGCGTGATTATTCTTTCTCTTCTTTATTATTATCAGTCAGATTAAGGCTCCCTTTCTTTGCTCATAAAATTAAATTTGCATGCATGATTATTCTTTCTCTTCTTTATTATTATCAGTCAGATTAAGGCTTCCTTTCTTTGCTCATAAAATTAAATTTGCATGCATGATTATTCTTTCTCTTCTTTATTATTATCAGTCAGATTAAGGCTCCCTTTCTTTGCTCATAAAATTAAATTTGCATGCGTGATTATTCTTTCTCTTCTTTATTATTATCAGTCAGATTAAGGCTCCCTTTCTTTGCTCATAAAATTAAATTTGCATGCGTGATTATTCTTTCTCTTCTTTATTATTATCAGTCAGATTAAGGCTCCCTTTCTTTGCTCATAAAATTAAATTTGCATGCATGATTATTCTTTCTCTTCTTTATTATTATCAGTCAGATTAAGGCTTCCTTTCTTTGCTCATAAAATTAAATTTGCATGCATGATTATTCTTTCTCTTCTTTATTATTATCAGTCAGATTAAGGCTCCCTTTCTTTGCTCATAAAATTAAATTTGCATGCATGATTATTCTTTCTCTTCTTTATTATTATCAGTCAGATTAAGGCTCCCTTTCTTTGCTCATAAAATTAAATTTGCATGCGTGATTATTCTTTCTCTTCTTTATTATTATCAGTCAGATTAAGGCTCCCTTTCTTTGCTCATAAAATTAAATTTGCATGCATGATTATTCTTTCTCTTCTTTATTATTATCAGTCAGATTAAGGCTTCCTTTCTTTGCTCATAAAATTAAATTTGCATGCATGATTATTCTTTCTCTTCTTTATTATTATCAGTCAGATTAAGGCTCCCTTTCTTTGCTCATAAAATTAAATTTGCATGCATGATTATTCTTTCTCTTCTTTATTATTATCAGTCAGATTAAGGCTCCCTTTCTTTGCTCATAAAATTAAATTTGCATGCATGATTATTCTTTCTCTTCTTTATTATTATCAGTCAGATTAAGGCTCCCTTTCTTTGCTCATAAAATTAAATTTGCATGCATGATTATTCTTTCTCTTCTTTATTATTATCAGTCAGATTAAGGCTTCCTTTCTTTGCTCATAAAATTAAATTTGCATGCATGATTATTCTTTCTCTTCTTTATTATTATCAGTCAGATTAAGGCTCCCTTTCTTTGCTCATAAAATTAAATTTGCATGCATGATTATTCTTTCTCTTCTTTATTATTATCAGTCAGATTAAGGCTCCCTTTCTTTGCTCATAAAATTAAATTTGCATGCATGATTATTCTTTCTCTTCTTTATTATTATCAGTCAGATTAAGGCTCCCTTTCTTTGCTCATAAAATTAAATTTGCATGCATGATTATTCTTTCTCTTCTTTATTATTATCAGTCAGATTAAGGCTCCCTTTCTTTGCTCATAAAATTAAATTTGCATGCATGATTATTCTTTCTCTTCTTTATTATTATCAGTCAGATTAAGGCTTCCTTTCTTTGCTCATAAAATTAAATTTGCATGCATGATTATTCTTTCTCTTCTTTATTATTATCAGTCAGATTAAGGCTCCCTTTCTTTGCTCATAAAATTAAATTTGCATGCATGATTATTCTTTCTCTTCTTTATTATTATCAGTCAGATTAAGGCTCCCTTTCTTTGCTCATAAAATTAAATTTGCATGCATGATTATTCTTTCTCTTCTTTATTATTATCAGTCAGATTAAGGCTCCCTTTCTTTGCTCATAAAATTAAATTTGCATGCATGATTATTCTTTCTCTTCTTTATTATTATCAGTCAGATTAAGGCTCCCTTTCTTTGCTCATAAAATTAAATTTGCATGCATGATTATTCTTTCTCTTCTTTATTATTATCAGTCAGATTAAGGCTCCCTTTCTTTGCTCATAAAATTAAATTTGCATGCATGATTATTCTTTCTCTTCTTTATTATTATCAGTCAGATTAAGGCTCCCTTTCTTTGCTCATAAAATTAAATTTGCATGCGTGATTATTCTTTCTCTTCTTTATTATTATCAGTCAGATTAAGGCTCCCTTTCTTTGCTCATAAAATTAAATTTGCATGCATGATTATTCTTTCTCTTCTTTATTATTATCAGTCAGATTAAGGCTCCCTTTCTTTGCTCATAAAATTAAATTTGCATGCATGATTATTCTTTCTCTTCTTTATTATTATCAGTCAGATTAAGGCTCCCTTTCTTTGCTCATAAAATTAAATTTGCATGCGTGATTATTCTTTCTCTTCTTTATTATTATCAGTCAGATTAAGGCTCCCTTTCTTTGCTCATAAAATTAAATTTGCATGCATGATTATTCTTTCTCTTCTTTATTATTATCAGTCAGATTAAGGCTCCCTTTCTTTGCTCATAAAATTAAATTTGCATGCGTGATTATTCTTTCTCTTCTTTATTATTATCAGTCAGATTAAGGCTCCCTTTCTTTGCTCATAAAATTAAATTTGCATGCATGATTATTCTTTCTCTTCTTTATTATTATCAGTCAGATTAAGGCTTCCTTTCTTTGCTCATAAAAATTAAATTTGCATGCGTGATTATTCTTTCTCTTCTTTATTATTATCAGTCAGATTAAGGCTCCCTTTCTTTGCTCATAAAATTAAATTTGCATGCATGATTATTCTTTCTCTTCTTTATTATTATCAGTCAGATTAAGGCTTCCTTTCTTTGCTCATAAAAATTAAATTTGCATGCGTGATTATTCTTTCTCTTCTTTATTATTATCAGTCAGATTAAGGCTTCCTTGCTTTGCTTACAAAAAATAAATTTGCATACGTGATTATTGAAGGGAGCTGGGCCACGGCCGTCGTAAAGGAGGCCTGTCAACTGAGTCGAGTTTTCCTGGTGACGTCATTGATAGTAGGAGTAAAAAAAAAACACTATCAATTGTTACTTTATTGCATGACGTCATTTTCCAGTGCTCTGGCCTCCTTTATGGGGACCGTAGCTGAACACAAGTGCATTCACTTTTATTATATAGATAAGTTTTGTTAGTTAAAATTTCCCTAAAACTTATCCCCACTACTCGAATTTAAAACAAAATCTTAGCATAAAGTAAGCATTTAAATATTAATTGATATTTCATAATTAGTTTTTGGCACTTCTGCATTTCAACCGTCACTTGGACTTAATTTGCTTTCCTCTTTTGAAGGCAGGGGCAGACAACCAACCGGAAGTAACCGAATTAGATGTTTTTATATAAAATGACAATATTAACAGCGAAGAATAATAACAGCGAACAATGTATCGTTATTGAGTATGAAAATATTTTATTTAATAATTTAAAAATTTATAAAAATAATAAAAATTTGTTTTTTTTATTGTATGAATTAAAACTTTCTCAAAATAGTCAACAGTGATTTTTAAAATGAAAATTTATCATTAAAATGAATAGTCAGCGATTTTAGTCAGTGATTTTTTTTATTGTATGAATTAAAATTTTCTCAAAATAGTCAACAGTGATCTTTCAAAACGAAAATTTATAATTTAAAACGAAAATCCAACAAACAGTCAACATTGGTATTTTTCGTTGACTCGGTGGAATGAATGGAACTCTTCAATTATTAAGTCCAAGTGACGGTTGAAATGCAGAAGTGCCTATTTTTTTTATTATTTGCCTTGCAGGTTTGGCGAGGGATAGTCAAAGGCTGAAGGTGGGGTAATTTCCGTTTCGATCTCCGTGTCTGTCCAGTAGGTTGCAGCAAACTACAGCGGTTTTCCTCTCCGGAGCTCTAGTGAAAGATGGTATGACTCTTTCCTTGGCTTTTTTGGCTAGGAGCAAAGTGTAGTATCTGTTCTGATACTACACTTCATATTTTCTGTCCTCGGTCAGTGAAAGAGAAATTTTTCTAGACTGAGACAATTTTCATTTTTGTCCCACTCCAAAGAATTCCTTTTGGGGAGGCTAGATTTTTCCCACATTAAAAACCGATCGTGTGCATAACTCTGCCCTCGTGGGGAGACAAGTAAATAGGGACTCTTCCTTAGCCTTTTGGCTAGGAGCAAAGTGCAGTATCTGTTCTGATACTAGACTTAATCTTTTCTGTCCTCGGTCAATAAAGGAGAAGTCTTTCTAACCTGAGGCCATTTTAATTTTTGTCCCAATGCAGAGTGCCTCTTTTTGGGGAGCTGGATTTTCCCCACATTAAAACCGACCTTGTGTCTAACTCTGTCTTTATAGGGAGGCAAGTAATTAGGGACCCATCGATCAGAGTACAACTATTGCAATCAAACAAGTGTGACCCGCTGTGTGCGATAAAGGCAGGAAAAAATGATGAAGTATTTTTTGTTCTACTAGTTAAAAGATTGACTTTTATTTATTGACTTCTGTTAAAGCATCATAATCAAGATTCCAGTGGAAAACACTACACCGCCTGAGAACGGGAACGGGGCGATCAAAAGTTGCTAGCAGTAGATGGGGCTACAAAACTGCCCCAACCATCTGTAAATGTGAAGAGGAGGACGATACGATGCAACACTGTCTGGTCTGCCCCCTGCTGCCCAACCGGTGTAGCTTTAATGAGCTTACAGGGTACAACACTATTGCAAAGGACTGCATACAAAAGTGGGAAACTGTCATATGACCACATGACACTTCAAAGACACGTAAAGAAGAAGAAAATAATCAAGATTCATAGTTTAATCATATTCGAAATCCCAAGAACTGTTTATGCCAAATTTGGTGGAATTCTACCCAATTGTGTTGAACCCATAAATGTTTATTACTCGTGGTAGTAGTAGTACTAGTAGTAATGTTGTATATGCCTTTAATTTCTCGTACCTTTTCTTCTTCGTCGCGGAGGGGTGTCGTCTCGATGTCGTCTAGTGGTTGAGTTCTTTCTTCGCTTCTGTACTGCCGTGAACATCGCCGTCCGCTGTGTCTACAACAAAAACCTTCTGTCGCTCATGGAGATGTTTCACTAACGTTGAGGGAGAGATCAAATTACGACTTTATCGTAGTTAATTCCTAGCTTAGGTCATTAACCATTCGAGGAGGGGGGGAAGAAGGAATCTCATGCATGTATTCTCTTAGGGAAATAAATTCCCATTTTTAATTTCGGACTACATAGAGAAATACGTCTGTTCAGCTTGCTTCCAAAAACCAGACTGGCAAAACTCAGTTTCCCACACAAAAGCTCATGACGTCACAGAACCCCTGTGTGCAGGTGCATCTTGACCCTTGACCTGAGGTCTCGTCAACGTGGTGGCCCTGTCAACGCTTGTGAGCTCCAACTGTGAGAACAGCCATATTTTGCAGTCGGTTGTACGGGTTCACCCGCACTAAATCGCACAAGCCAAACGATCCCCCACACATACGTCCACTTCAACATGCGTCCGGCCTCAAAAGGCCATTATCCAACAGTAATAGTAATAGTAATAGTATAGTAATAGTAATAGTATAGTAATAGTATAGTAATAGTATATCATTTTGCCAGATTTGGTAGCATTTTGAGAAATAGTTTTGAGCTCATAAGTGTTTATTATTATTATTTGTACTCAACTCACTTGGAGTTCTCATACAGATCATCGTCAGTGATTGCTCACCGACAACAACCAGTGGTATTTCCTGGAGTCTGAGTGACAACAAGCCTCCCCAGATTTCCAGTATTCTTCACCTCTTTTCGATAACCACCACAAATAACCTTGCGGTATTGCAACATCCTCTTACCATTGATTTCTCGCTGGTAAGGACCATTGGTCTTTTCTGGGATTTGGGTGGCACAAAGCCTCCCCAAGGTCCCAGCATTCTCCGCACTTTTTCTAGTGGAGGTCTGGTTTGTGTTGTCCCTCCTCGGTCTTCTCATCCTCCTCGACCCTTTACAATTATTATTATTATTAGTAGTAGTAGTAGTGGTAATAGAATTTGACCAATTGTCCCATGACAGATATGACATTCTAAGGGTGTTTCTTGCAACTCTAAAGCAATTCTGACCAGTAGATTTGGACCCTATAAGTGTTCATTGTTTGCAGCATTGATAGTATTAACATGTTAAACTCTGACATCTCAAGGATACTTCATGCTAAATTTGGTGTAATTTTCCCCATGTTGTTTCAGAGTCTATTACAGACAGGCAAAAGAAATGTTGAATGTAGATATGATATTTTGTTGTTGTGAAGACTATTAAATATTTGCACCAATAGTATGCATATATTTGCTAGAACCTATAATAGCCTAATGTAGCAGCAAGTCCTGGGAACATATACCAGAAAGAACAGTTGGAAATAATTTATACACCATCCACTATGACTATGCAATCCCTACAGCTACATATCTAGAAAACGGAGCTGTTAAACCTGACATCGTGATATGGGACAAAGGGGAGAAAGTAGCAACCCTAGTTGAAGTCAGTGTCCCTAATGATGCAGGATTAAACAGAGCTGAAAGGGAAAAGATTACGAAATACCAAGGTCTTATGTACGACATGAAAAGAAACTGGAATTTTAGGAAAATCTCCATCATACCAGTAATTATAGGAGCAACAGGACTAATGAAGAAGAATTTCAAGAGCTATCTGGTGAGTATACCCGGTGAACCGAGTGCAAGAGAAATACAAACAATTGCACTTAAAGGGACGGTTAGAATCTTAAAACGATCTCTAGGCTGGAGTGTCTGAAATAGCCGGTGAATGTCTGGCATCCGGTAGGATCCACCATCTCCAGCAAAAACAGAAAGATAAGAAGAAAAAAAAAGGAAAAAAATCTGTAATAATTGTGTGAATTTCCGGTACACTAGGTATTTACGGCCTAAATTGTTATGCTTCATCGGATAATAGTTTTTTGTTACCTCCCCCCCCCACCACATCTCAAAATTATGTTGTCATTAATTTTGTATCACAATGAATCAAGAAGTAAAAAGCTATTTTTTTGTTTTTGTTTGTTTGTTTGTTTGTGGCATCTATGAAGTAGATGAAAAAGTGCACGTGTATTGATTGTACGTTGCTTTATGTCAGAACTAAAAATAGACCACATTTGTACTTTTTTGTTGCTTTTTTTTTTTTTTTTTGCTTTTTGTAGTTTACCTGAATTTGCATGACTGATTGGAAAGGGGAGAAGGCAGATAGTACGGACCAAGGGGGAGCAGGTGAGATCGATAATCCATATTAGCCTTGGAATCTTCAATGGATATGTAAATGTGAGTCACTGATATGTGATGGAGAGAAAGCATATTTGAATGGCGAAGCTATTGAGGTTATCTAGAAGTTTTGTTACCTGGGTTATACCATTCGAGCACGAGGAGGAGCAGGTGCTACTGTGATTGCAAGAATTAGACGTGGATGGCGAAGTTATGGGAACTTTTGCCATTACTAACCAGCAGAGCGTTACCACTCTCGATCAAGGGAAGAGTCTATTAGGTATGCGTACGCAGTGTGATGATGTATGGAAGTAAAACCTGGCCAGTTGGGGTTGAGAATATGCAATGCATGGAGAGAAATGATATAAGAATGATACGATGGATGTGTAATGTGAGTCTTAAAGACAGGCTTAGATCAGATGACCTCAGAGGAAGATTAAATCTGGACAGCACAGGGAAATGTGTGCGGAGCAGGAGACTTTGATGGTTTGGTCACATTGAAAGAATTGATTGAATTAGTAGATGTAGAACAATTGAGGTAGCAGGGTCAGTTCACAGGGGAAGACCAAGGAAAAAATGGACGAAAGTAATAAGGATGGACTTGAGAGAAAGAGGGATGATTAACGACCTGGCCAGAGATAGGTTAGTTTAGAAGTTATTTTTTTAAAAGCTGTCCAACACATGCCAGCATGTAAAACGGACGTTAAACCATGATCGGCATGATCATGATCATGATCATCATGATCATGATCATGATGGAGAAAGTGTATGCCTGGATCGTATATAGGTTTATATCTGCATTGAAAGAAAATCACTTCCTTATTTTTCTTTCTTTCTTTTTTTTCACGCTTTTTCTGAGTTAGTAGGAGTTGTTGATACATTTTGATTCAACGGACATACAGTGCAAACATAAGACCCACAATATTATGTTGTATCCTTCAGCTGTTGACGTCCGGCGCAAACGCAGACCCCACGATATTATTGTATCACCCTTTTTCAAATTGAAACATACTTATCTAAGTTCACTGTTTAATGTAGTTTCAGAATATTTCAACTAAGCGGTAAAGAGTATGGAGCACATTGCATTAAGTCACCATTTAATAGAACGTGTCATTATATATATATATATATATATATATATATATATATAGTCTTGGAAGTTTCCTAACCATTAAAACTATATAAAGAAAAAAAGAAAAACATTTTAGTCCCAAGTCATTCGGTGGAAAATCACTTTTATAAGTCAATTTACTTTTAGCAGTTACTATATTAGTTTGCTTCCAAGAATTTACGCTAGTCTTAACATTATTTAAGGTATCATCAGTTGTTTACCATGAAAAACTATTTCGGGAATTTAAAAACAATATATATATATATATATATATATATATATATATATATATATATGTATATATATATATATATATATATATATATATATATATATGTGTATGTAAAGGAGTAAGGCTACCAACATTTGTAAAAAGTTTGTTTCAACATTTACCTAAGTACTCTGGTTAATGTAATTTCAGAATATATCTGGTTATGGGGGTCTATCTCGAAAACCCTTGTAGGAGTTTGTGACATATTTTCATTTTATGGAAGTACGGCACGAACGCAGACCTCACGATATTATTCTACCATCTTCCGATACTACACCATGATCCTAGCCTGAAGTTCAAGAAAGTGTATTTAATTAAAGTTTCACGTTCAACCCAACAGCGATATCAGGTGAAATTTCTTTAATGACTTTTTTTTAAATTGCCTCTTCGGCGATCAGGTGATCCCATCTTTTTTAAAAAAGAGAGAGTGGGGGATGTTAACATACGTACGAACATGAAATTATCTTAGCGTATCATTACATAGATACAAATATAAATCAATTTTTTTTTTCCTTTTTAATTTTTTTATCATATTAGTATAACATTCAGTGAGTTCAGATTCTTTTAAATATATCATCTGAAAGTTCCTAATACTGTCCATGCAACGCATTCGTTATGATATAACATAGTTTGTTTTAAAATATAACAAGTTGTTTAAAACGACAAGTCGATTTCTCATCTTATCGCAACTAGTTTCAATGGTTCAAAATCACATGCAATCCGTGCTTTAAGGATACAAAGAACTGCCCAACCATTATATTAGTAATTACTTGCTTTTATAGCTTTCAGAATGGTGAATAAAACGGATCCCAGACAAAATCCATTAAACAATTATATCCTTATGAACAAGGACAACATATGCGATGGCTGTAACGAAGATGGTAAGCTCTCAATCACGTTTTTTTTTTTTTTTTTATAAACATCGACGAATACTAAAAACTCTTTTGTGGTTGAATGCAATGTTTGACCATCTCGCTATTATTGTTACGCCATCAATAAAACAGACGGATTTATTCCCCTTTATGATAGTTGCTTTCATTTCTGAATGTTAATAAAACACTTTTCGTTGAAGAATCTTTTACATTGCAACCCTATTCTGTTGTTAACTCTTGTATTAAGTTCTGAACATCTTTTCCTTCCGGATTTGAAATTCACTTTGATAAAAAAACAAAAAAAACTTTATTGACAATGCATTTCTGTTACAAACCAATTTTTAATGCATCTCCATTAAGGACAATTAGGGATGCATTCTCATTCATAATAAAAGTCCTATTATGACAGTAAGATTTGCATTGGTTTTTAACAACCACTTCCTTCATGATTTTCAATTAATTTCTATAGAAATTTTCACAATGCTCTTCTATTGTTAAATGTGCAATGCATTTCCATCACATGCACACACATTTATATATATATATATATATATATATATATATATATATATATATCGTACCATCAAAGACGTTTATCAAATTAACAAAGAAATAAGTTTCTTTATTCTTGTTTTTTGATGAAAAAAAAAAAAAAAAAAATGACTCAATACTGGTCACCCCTGAAGAAGGAATTTTATTCCGTAATCGATAGGATTAATGTAAGAAAAAAAAAAAAATTAATCTTGTATTGCTAATTTGGCTTATATTTCAATTTTATTAACTTTCCATGCAATACTTTAAAACTTGAACGATAAACACACACATTATATATATATATATATATATATATATATATATATATATATATAGTCTTGGAAGTTTCTCAACCATTAAAACTATATAAAAAAAAAAAATTTTTTTTTTAAAACCTTAAGTCCCAAGTCGTTTAGTGGAAAATCACTCATGTAAGTCAATTTAATTTTTTCAGTTATTATATTAGTTTGCTTCTAACATTATTTAAGGGATCATCAGTTGTTTACCATGAAAAACTGTTTCGGGAATTTAATTTATATATATATATATATATATATATATATACTAATGATAATAGAATTAACGATAAGTGAAGTATCGTAAAGTGATCTATCGCGATAAAGTAAAGCTCAATACATTGAGTAGAGCAATCAATTTTAAAGAAGGAAAGATGAAGATAAAAAATTGCATAAAATTAGGACAAATTTTATTACATCGAAAGTTCAGATGCAAGTTACATTAATCCTTAAACCATGATTTTTCAAAGATAAAACTCTTCTCGTCAGAGGATAAAATTCGGTAATGTGGTATTTATAATAAATAAATATTACCTAGTTCCATTTCACTTTAAAAAATTGAAGAATAAAAATAGAAAGGTTGGGGATAAAGAAATAAATGGCCGGGAGGGAAAAAAATTAGCAGTATTGAGTAGTCATTTTCGAAGACAAAAGGGGAAGCTATGGTGCAGATAGCAAAATAGCAAAAGTTTGTAGAATTGGAGAAAGTTTTTTAATAATTTTTACAGGGTTTCAAGTAAAAGGTAGAGGGTTCAAAAATATCTCACTTGGTCCGTATGGATTCGTGTCTCCGTTATGTGTATAGTTCCGTCGAGTTACAAGTAAAAATCCTGGACTGGTATTTTAAATATCCAATTCGGCAGATCCGAGGTGAAGATTGTCTGTTGAAAGGCGCTATGTGGCAAGGTTCATATCTGCCTTCAAAACCTGGCTTCCCGGGCAGAAAGATGTTTCAAAAGTTTTATATATTATCTTAAATATTCGGCTTTTGGTAGGAAGCTTTGCCGATTACAGAGAACAGAACTGGATCCAAAAGTAATATATATATATATATATATATATATATATATATATATATATATATATATATATGTGTGTGTGTGTGTATGTATGTTTGATTAAAGAACAGTGACAATTCCTGTTTGTTTCTTTTTTATCTATCTTTTCAAACTCACCATCAACCGAGCTCGATATGAGGGGGGAGAGGGTATACCAAAATGCTTTTAATAAAAAAAATAAAATAAAATAAAAAAATTGTTTTAATCGACTTTCTTAATAAATTCACCAGTTTTATTTGTGTAACTCCTCACGTGCCTGAAGAAGACTCATGGAAGTCGAAAACGTTTGCAGTTTTGGCAGGTTCTTGTTCACACTTGAACAGAACATTAGATCGTTGGTTTGCAAACTTGAAAAGATGGATAAAAAAAGAAACAAATAGGAATTATCACCATTCTTTAATAAAACATGCATCAACGAAATAATGCTGCCTAAGTATACGAATATATATATATATATATATATATATATATATATATATATATATGTGTGTGATTTTATGAAGGCTTACCAAAGCATTCCTTTCAGGACACCAATGATCACCATTAAAGATATTTTTTCTTACAAATACTATTTATTCAAATTAAATGTTTTTTCCTACACGTGTTTCACTACCAAGCAGTTACTTGCTTGGCAGATCATCAGGGAAATTAAATGTCTGGAATACTGGTTTCAACTGCCGACAATACACAATGTGGCGTTGCAATAGTTGAGGTCACTTAAGAAGAGAAGAGGAAAATAAAAATAAAAATAAAAGTCAAAATTAAAAAGCAAGGAAGAACAACGATAAAAAAAGAAAGTCCTAGAAAAGTCTTAGAAAAGTAGCTCGTGCATTATTTCTTCCACCAAATATCTTTAATGGTGATCATTGGTGTCCTGAAAGGAATGCTTTGGTTAGCCTTCATAAAATCACATATAAATGCTCTGTACTCTGTAATCGAGTATCATCGAGCTTGTTTTTATTGGAACAACCCCGGTCTTCACTGAATGATCTATTTTATAAGTGAAAAATCTAAATCTCTCTCTCTATATATATATATATATATACTTTATAGTTGCATTCCAATGACCATAGGAAAAATCAATCCCAAACCATAATTTTCATTTATTCTTACAATTTCTTTATTTTTATATTTCTGTGAATGCCTGTATTTCTTCTTCGTCTCACCAACAAAAAAAGTTTTAAAAGTAGCAGGGAGAGGTTTTAAAAGAAATATGTTACACATTTTTAATTATTCTTTTTCTTTTCCAGGACCGAAAGCAATGCCACGGTAGGCCTCCGCATATATATATATATATATATATATATATATATATATATATATATATATATATATATATATATATATATATATATATATAGGTTCTTCCCAAATATGATCTGAAGTAAGGATTGAATTTTAACTCTGCCTGATGAGATCTCAGTTTCTAACAGCTGTTGATCGATAACATCGACATGCCAGTGTCGCAGATTTTGTACATGTCTGTATGAATAAAAATAATCATATATATATATATATATATATATATATATATATATATGTAGATAGATCTGTGTCTGTGTTGACATCCGTCAGTCGCATCTACTATGGATAAAGTGCTGTATTGGAATGTTGCTTGTGTGCATCTTTTTATGTGACTGTAGAGACCAATTCTTGATTTGCATGGTCTACTACAGCGTTGACATACGAAGGCTGTTGTGTAATATGTCACCTCGACTTGTTGGTCTGCCTGTAGGCTCGCTCTTCTCCTAGCTCTCTTCGCAGCGTTTTCATTGTGGAGGGTCTTCTCACTGATGATAATTCCCTGGCGTATCTGTTTCCTCCAGGCAGGTCTGTCAGCTGCAGAGGCTTCCCATGTATTAATGTCCATTGAGCAAGCCTTCATATCTTGCTTGCAGACATCCTTGAAGCGGAGATTGTGACAACCCCTTTTTCTTGAGTCTGTGTTCCTGAAAGCATGCTTCAGGAGTAGGGCGAAGAAGATGTAAATAGATAGATAACATGTAAACAGCCATTTTCTTGAGAGACAGACATAAATAGAGGCCGAAGAGAGTCCGATAAAAGAGCCTTTATACGTCCTCTTTGTAGGATTTGAAACCGACGGTACCGATGTTGTTCTGTCTGATAATGGGACTATGATCTCATGATACCCTGTTGGAAACATATACGTATCCTATGCTTTTACCTGTTTGTATTTCTAATCATTCATCATCAGCTCAAGTATTGACCTAAATATTCCTGAATTAAAACATATACTGAATAAAAAACCGGTAAAATCTCTCGTTTTATTTGATGAGTGTTTCCTGTATTAAAATTTTTTTTTCCGTTTGTCTTTTTTCACACATCTTGTCTTTCACGGCATTTCATTTTTATGATATATGAATTTTAAAAGTGTCCTGTTTTTCAATCTCCAAAACAGTTACATGGTAAACAGCTGATGATCCCCGTTTTAATAGTTTACGCTCAAGTTAAGGTCCCCTGTATTTGTTTCACTGTTAGATACTTAAATCCCCTTTTTTATTTATGAATTTTCCAACGGTGGGTCGGCTTATGCAAGTGCTAAGTCTGCAGTATCTTGGATTTAGTTAGTTTCTCTGGGAATTTAAACTGCATTTTCTTTCTTTGTTTAAAATGACTCAAAGCTTCTTTAGACTATATATATATATATATATATATATATATATATATATATATATATATATATATATATATATATATGAACAAATACTTTATTTAAAAACTATACGTTATATATTTCAGGGTCGTACTGCGGTTTCCCTCAGATTGACTGACTTTTTAAATTAAAAAAAATCGTCTGTATATAGTGTATCAGCTTAAGTTGAAAATAAATCAATAAAGTGGTCGATCGCAAAAAAGTGAGAGCTAAATACAAATAATTTATTTAATATAGTTTATTTGCTTTCGTTTCGAGACGCTGAAAATTCCGTTATGGGTTATAGACGATTTTTTTTAATTTAAAA